>CM062819.1:269744222-270944222 GCA_031772625.1 Pinus tabuliformis
GAGTTGTGAGAGCTCAAAGAAATAGACTTTGATGAAACTATTAGAGGAGAATCTGAAGTTACTGATTTAGAGGACAATTATTTACCCACAGGATTAACTCCTCTGGAAGACATTTTTGATTCTAATGATATTTCAAGGAAGCCCAAAATGCAGCCTCTAAATGTAGGGATTGAGGATTGTAACATAGGAATTGAACAAAATCCTAAAATGATAAAATTGTCCAAAACTCTTCGTCCTGACCAAAAGCTTAAATATGTTGAATTGTTCAAATAATTCCAGGACGTTTTTGCATGGAGCTATGAAGATCTCAAGTCTTATGATACTTCTGTGATTTCAACATACAATACCCTCAAGAAAATCAAAAACTTTCAAGCAAAAAACTCAAAAGGGTCAACCCTGTACTCCTCCCTCTATAGAAAAAGAAGTGAAATGAATGTATGAAGATGAGGATGGGATATATTGCACACATTAGATTTCAGAATGAGATGGATCTCTAATTTAGTGCCCACTAGGAAGAAAATAGGAGAAATCAGACTGTGTGTTGATTTGAGGAATCTAAATAAAGTCTCTTTAAAAGACCACTACCCCTTACCTAAGATGGACCACATTTTACAAAGGGTAGTAGGTGCCTCTATAATTTCGCTTTTGGATGGGTTTTCAAGCTTCAACCAGATTCTAATTCACCCTGATGATCAGGAAAAAATTTCTTTTACAACTCCATGGGGAACTTTCAAATATGTGAAAATTCCATTTGGACTCAAGAATGCAGGGGCAACCTTCCAACATGCCATGGACATAGATTTTGCTAAAGAAATTCATGATTTCCTGGTCATATACCTAGATTATCTCACTGTGTTTTCCAAATTAGATCAACAACACCTAGATCATCTGAGGCAAGTGTTTTTAACCTGCAGAAAATATGGTGTACCACTAAATCCAAAGAAATCATTATTTGGTCTAGAAGAGGGAAAACTGTTAGGTCACATAATCTCAAAAGATGGCATTAAAATTGACCCTGACCGAATAGGATCCATTTTACAAATACCACATCCCAGAAATGTCAAAGAACTCCAAGCTTTCCTAGGGGAAATTAATTTCTTAAGAAGATTCATACCCAACTTGGCTGAATTAATATGCTGAAAAAATATTCCAAGGTCAAATGGACATTAGAAGCCAAACAAGCATTTGAAAAAATCAAGATAGCTTTAACCAAAACACCAATCCTTACAAGCCCAAAATTTGACAGGGACTTCATAATATTTTCATTTGGATCAGAACATACTATTGCTATTGTTTTGCTACAAAAAGATGATCCAGGATGTGAAAAGTCCATAGCCTTCTTTAGCAAAGCACTGATGGATGCACCTCTAAAATACCCAATCATGGAAAAGCAAGCTTATTCACTTGTGAAAGCTATCAAAGATT
Source organism: Pinus tabuliformis (assembly GCA_031772625.1). Lineage (NCBI taxonomy): Eukaryota > Viridiplantae > Streptophyta > Pinopsida > Pinales > Pinaceae > Pinus > Pinus tabuliformis. The sequence goes on from CM062819.1 coordinate 269,745,648, forward strand.
TCAGGGTCTACATACTATACTCTCATATAATAGCTTATGTGCCAAGCACTGTTGTCAAAGATATCCTAACCCAGGAGGGGATTGATGGCAAAAGAGGTAAATGGATTGCTACTATATTAGAGTATGATATTGAAATAAAACCTACAAAGCTTATAAAAGGACAGGGATTGGCTAAACTCATGACTGAAACCAATTGCCAAGCCCTAGATATTAATGAATAGGATAATGAACAAGAGATGGCAACACCACAGATCAGCCATGCCTTCCTAGAATCACCTTGGTATGCTGATATATGTTATGTATTATTAAACTTGCAGGTTCCCCCAGGGTTATCCAGAACAAAGAAAAGGTTCATAAAAATGAGAGTTTTAAAATTTCTTTATTTTAGATGGTGCTCTCTTTTGGAAAAATCATGAAGGTGTTCTATTAATTGTCTAATAAAATATGAAATTGACAAGGTGCTCAAAGAATTTCATGCAGGGGACTGTGGTGGACATTTCTACTGGAAATCAACTGCTGATAAAATCCTAAGGGCTGGATTTTACTGGCCCACCTTGTTTGCTGATGTCAAAAAGTTTGTTACTACTTGGCATAAATGTCAAATCTTTGAAGGCAAGAGGAAACTTCTGCCTCTACCTCTTAGACAAATTTCCACTGAAAGAGCATTTCAGCAATGGGGTTTAGATTTCATTGGGGAAATTCACCCTCCCTCTTTCGGCCATCATAAATGGATTTTGACTGCCACAGATTATTTCACCAAGTGGATATAGGCCATCCATTGTAGATAAGCCAATGATTCTGTGATCATGCAATTCTTAGAAACCAACATCCTGTATAGATTTGGCTGTCCTGAAAAGATTATAACTGATAATGCTGCTGCTTTCAAATCCAAGAGAATGATCAGTTTCTGTCACAAATACATATCCACTCTAGGTCACTCCATAGCCTATTACCCTCAAGGAAATGGTCTAGCTGAGTCATCTAATAAAATCCTGATCAATATCATTAAGAAAGCATTGGAAGAAAACAAGAAAAATTGGCATAAAGAGCTTATAAATGCATTATGGGCAGACATGTTAACTACCAGGAGATCCATTGGAAGTAGTCCCTATGAGCTTGTCTATGGTATGGAGGTTGTATTTCCATCATCTCTAGGGGTACCTGTAATGAAATTATTGTAAGAAGTCCAAGTACAGCTGAATGACATTCAAAGAAGGATAAATCAGACTATACATTTGTAGCAAACTAGAGAAGAGGTATATCAAAGATCTTAAGTACTACAAGAAAAACTCAAGAAGATATTTGATAAGAGGACTTAGGCAGAGGATTTTTCATAGGAGACAAAGTTCTGAAATGGGATTCCAGAAGAGAAGATAAAGGAAAACATGGGAAGTTTGACTTCCTATGGAAGAGACCTTTTATTATTCAGGCCTCACAGGGAAACAATACCTACTTTTTTAAAAGCCTAGATGGTACAAAAGCAGAAGATGGACCAGTTAATGGTCAGATGCTAAAACATTATTTTGATATAGTTTGTTGATATATCAGGGTTATGACTTGTACATAAGAATGTTTGGTTTCTGCAGTTTATTACAGCAACAAGAAAGGAAGGAATGTGTAGAAAATTTTGAGGAGCAATCAAGGAACTTTACCACCTTTTTTAGTTTACCAGAAATTGTAGAAGACTTGGAGCTGAAAATATGTGAAAAACATTCAGATAAACTATCCAAAACAGAGGTGTAATTGTTTGGATCATCTCATGAAAGATGTGCATATTTTACATGGTCCTCTGTACAGTTTTTTCACTTACAACAAAGGAAAATTTCAGAATGCAGCAAGAATTGTACATAAGGCAATCTGACCTGTTGTTCTTGACTTTTCACCAGGAAAATCCATCCCCAAGTGGAGCCAGTGTTATGCTCCTATACCAATAGGTGTCATTTTTCATGATTAACTGGTCAAAATCCCTAATATGTTCATCATTTCCTTGCTGCAAAGGTTTTCCATATTTTGAAAAGATCAAAAAATTAAAAAATGAAAATATGGTATATCCTAAAAGAAATATCAAAGGGTAAAAAGAATGAAATGGTCAAAATAAAAATGAAAGAAATGAACCCCAAATAAAAAAAATCCAGGAAAGTGTGTAGGCCTAAATGCCACTACTATTTCATGTTCGGTAAACGAAAGTTTCATGTGTTGTTTGTTGAACTTTATGTTGTGGCCAAACAACTTAATCCTGGCCAGTTCATCTTTTAACTTCCTGTTTTAGAGATAGAAAATAAAATCTGTTCAAACTGTTCAATCTTGGTATATAAGTAGTTAGGTAGAGAAGCAAAGGAGCTCAATTGTTAAACATGAGCCCTTGGATGTGATAAGGGTAGATCGAGATAGGGTTGCAATCAAAAGAAAAGAAGAAAAAGAGGGTTTGTCAGTCCAAGTGCACCCATGGAAGAAGAAGAAAAATGTTAGGTATAATAGGCTGGGTAGGTAGTTCTGGTGTTGCGAAAGCATGCTTATGATTAATTTTTTCTCTCAACTATGTTCACCTTATTGTTATCATAAGTACCATGCCAATTGTTTCGTTACAAATTAAGTGAGGCATGACTAAATTCCCTTCATCCTTTCTCCAAATCATTCATTAACTCCCCCCCAGAGGTATTGATATCTACTCAATGTCCCCAATTCACTCCATCTCATTTCATAAAAACCCTAAGTAAAACCCATTTGCTTAGGAGATTGTACAAAATCACTTGCAAACCTCTATTTTCCCCTAAGCCTAAGTTGTTGAACTTTATAACATAGCGCCTATTTTTCATAAAGTCATATTAACTATTAACATGATAAGTATTAAATCCCTTATAAATTCTCCTTCCCCCGTATTAATATATCTATAAAATAAAACCCCCAGTATGTAATGATCTCACCCCCGGTCGATTACGGCCACATTTTTGTTTAAGCAGGGATTATAGGTTCATCATGAACCATATAATAACCATCCCCCACACATTGTTTTGAAATCAATTAACACCATGATAATTGATTAACAAATCACGCTGCCACCAATCATATCAAGCCCAAACAACATCAAAACATTTTATTTTATACGTGGGGCCCCACACCGTAACACTCTGCCAGCTCCATTGAGCGCGAACCATTGGATCTGGGCTTGCTCATTGGATCGCCCACAATCATATTGCGAGGCCATCCCCTACCAATTTTTACCACTTGGGGAGCTGGCGGTATTACCGCCGTACCAGGGACACACAATGCCCTCCCTCCATGCTCGCGGCCCTCCCCACCAAAACAACTTGAGCTTGGTGCGGGTCAATACCGCTTACCGCCCTCCCACTGACCCCGCCCGCTAATGTCATCGCCACATCACCTCCATATCAGCATCCCGTACCCCCATGTCATGATGTCATCCAACCAAAAAGCGCTAAAAAGGCCTGCGAAAGCCAAAATTTTGTTTAAAAGTCATGAAAATTTCATTTTTGCCCATTTTCATTCATTCTTCTCTGCGAAACTATTGCATGAAAACTACGTCCAAGAAACTTCTCGAGTATACAGTCTACCACCCAGCCAAGCAAAGTCCAACATCCTGCTCCGCAACTCAATGGTCAACCTGCAATTGCCCTGTTTGCCTCCAAAACATAGGTATTTACCCCGTCCCACCTCCCAATCCTGTATTTTTGGTTTTCCTATATAAATTATACCTATAAGAGCCAAATTCAAACTGAAGCAGTCCATAATTGCCATACCAAGACATCCAGAACTGCTCTTTTGCCCATTTTTCCCACAAAAACTTGACCTCGAGTTAAAAACACAGTAAACAAACATGGAAACCCCTATGGCCCTCAATGTCGCGACCCCTCAATGCACCTCACAAAGACTAGGACTGGTTGCCCTTGGCTGACAGAGATTTTCAAATTAAAGAGTTATCTGGTGATATGAACCATCTCCAGGCATTTTCTAGAATTAGAAATAGTCATCTGAGTAACTCTGGTATCCTTGGAATATGGGAATCTAATCTCCCTAGGTATTACCTTCCCTCAGTCAATGTGTTCCCAGATCTTATCGACCAATGTTGTGCCAACTATGAAGTTATCAGTAAAGCAGTTATGACTCCATCACAAACTGTTCTTTTCTACATAACTGCTGAGTCTATCAATGAAATGTTACACTTCCATCCAGCTCAGCCCCTTGCTCCTCTTTCATGGGATTTTCGCTTGAGCAAAGCTCTCAATTGTCAAGTGTAGAAATAACCCGGATTGCTAAGTTATTTATGAAGCCAGTTTGCCAGCCTCAAGGCCCACCCTCCTATGTACATGTCTGGTTCATTGAAACTGGCAAGCTTATTCTTGACATGATATCCTTTATATTGGGATTCAAAACCAGTGAATTTGATGATGAGACCATCTTTGTTATGTTGTCAATTTTTACTCCAGGATAGTCCCCTACTGTCAAGTATGATTATGCCTCTTTCATTTCCAATAAAATCAATGAGAAATTCATAAATCTGGAAAGAGAAGGAGTTTTCAAGTACACTTCATTCATATATCAACTTCTGTTGTATTATCAAACAAACAACTTTTCAGTTCCTATCAGAAAATTGGATTCCAAAGGAGAGAGGAGGTCTGTAATCTTTTGGACCTTGGTCTTCCCCAATGTTTCTGAATCCCCTTATACCTACTGTGAATTCATTGACTGGTTTATACATCCAACCTCCACTTTATTGATAGGATCTCCTCCTCCTAGGCTCTATGGGGATATAAAGAAGATTTTACAGCTCTCCAAAAACTATAGAATAGGTGATTGGTACCTCTACCAGAATCACACTGAAATCAGGATATATGGTTTTGAATTGTGCCCTTATAAGCTGCCCAAATATGTGCCCATGAGACTATTTGCACTGGAGTATTTTAGGCAACTTATCAATGTATATCTAGCCCACTTTTGCAATGTAAGTAAAAAGGCTCAGCTGAGAATAAGGAATCAGTTAGGCCCATTTGTCATTAACAAGAGGGAGGCATGGGAAGATGCTGATAGGATATTGGTTGAAGAACTTAAATTGAAGAAATGATTTTGGTGGGTACCATATGACCCAAATAGCTTTATAAGTGACAGAAAAGTAAAAAATAGGCTATCGGCCTATAAACATTTTAGGATCCCTAAAATAGAGCAATTTCATAATTAGTATGAGTGGGTAGAGGGTACATTAATAGAAGAGCTTACTCAGAAAGAAGTGATGGAACACGTTATGAAAGATCTTGAAAAGAGCCTTGACCTGGACCTTTTGGACAGGTATCTTTCAAGCTACCTTAGCAAACCGGAGTGGGGACATCCTCTGCAGGAACTTCACAGTAACCTGTATAGGAAACGAGTGTGCCGGGTACAAGGTCTTCTAAGGGAAAGGAAGTAGCATGCACAGAGCAGCAAGCAATGACTAATCAGGAGGGGAAAATTCCTTTGGTCTAGACTAAAGCAGTAGAGATTCCTGCATTATAGACTCCTCTAAATGAGGAAAAGGGCAAGAAAAGAGACAAAGAAGAGGCCACGCCCATCAGTGAACCTGCAGAACAGCCAGGTGCAAAATGGCAAAGACTGAATCCTCTATCTGAATAGGAAATAATTGAAGAAACAATTGAAAGTCTAAGAGGTGAGAGGGCAACCAGCCCATGGACCTCCCCAGTGATAGACACATCAACCAGATCACACAGGTAGGAGCTAGAAAGGTAGCATAGTGTGGAAGTTTCATCCACTAGGCCACCAAGTAAGCAGAACTCTAATATGAAAATAACATTCACAAAGATAAAGGCTAGAAATGATCCATTGCGGCTGAAAATTTATAACCAATATCTTAAGATGGCCCCCACAAAAAAAAAAAATATTAATGTTAGCATATGAAATTAAAGAAGGGAAAATGATCATGAGTTATTTCAAGCCCAAGGTGTAGCAACCACAATTGGAAGTTGATTATATCAGGACAAATATGGAAGTCTTGGCCAAGGAAATTCATCCAATAGACCAGATTGAGATGCACAAACATAATGGAGAGATGGTGTATTCCATTCTAGCTGATAAAGCAATGTTGGCTCATAAATTGCAAAATTCCTTAAATAATACCTCAGCTCAGTTGGATTTAGAGAACGCTTCCCCTCTAGCAAAGGACAACATGATCAAATCCTTGGAGGACATCATTATTGAACTGGGACATGATCCCAAAGATGCCAAAGGCATAAAAGAACTAATGAAGAAAAAGGAAGAGGACATTGCTGCCCTCATAAAACAGCTCAAAATTCCTCCTTCTATGCACCCACAGACTGTAGATGTTGTGCAGCAGAATTCCGAAGAGGACATGATGGACTTGCTCATGAGACTGAATGAAAGATTGAGTGAGACAGAGCAGAAATTGGAGAAATCACTACAAGAAAAGTAGGGAGAGTCAACCTCCCAGCCACCTAAAGTAGATCCAACAGTCACAACTACCCCTCCCACAGTTATAACAATAGTGCCTCTCACTGTCCCGACACCAACAACAGAAATCACCATAGGTACCTCAACAACAACAACAACACTAGGTAGCAGTACAGCTATCACTTCAGAGCAATTAATAAAAGCCATGGAGGAGTTGAAACTCCAAGTATCTGAGTTGAAGCAAGTCAAAGAAAAATTGGCAAAAATAGAACAAAGTTATGATGAATCCAAGATGAATGTGGCAGAGAAAATAAGGGAAGTCAAAGCATTAGAAAATAAGGTAAGAGCCTTGGAAAAGGATCTCTCTTTGGATAAGCCTCTGGTAGAAATCATATGAATTTTGTGGACCAACATCACTCAATCCCTTAGTGATGTGTGGAGGTCTATTCAAACCATTTATGAACAAATTGATTTGATAAGAGTGGCCCAAGTAGAAATTTAGAAAAAAAGAGCCTTATTGGGACAGATGCCTGAGCAAGCTAACAGGGTAATACATTTTTTGAATACCAAGACCAGTGAAGAATTGGAAGTACTAGATATTATAGATAGAATAGGTACCATTTTGGACATCAAGAGAGTTATAACAATGAGGACTCTAATGCAAAATTTGGACAGAAGATGCCAGGACATGTAGGTAGAGATTGATTCTTTCACAGAAAAATTTACGGTCCTGCATCAAAAAGGTTTTCCAAGTCCTTTGGGAAGTAAGGATCGTCTAATGAAACACAAGGAATATGTAGATAAATTAAATACATATGCTATCAAATCAGGCTAATACATCATCAAGTAATTGAGGAGAAAAAGCAATTCCATCTCGCCAGTACCCCTATGACAGCCTAGAAAATTTATTCTACATAGAGCATGAGGTAAAGCATCTCTTCACCATCCCACCTAATTTCTTTAGGTACACAGAGACTGACGAAAGTTTGAGGAAGTTGTAGAGACATAAATTACCAGGACCAGAATGATGGAAAAGCATGTTAGAGATCCTGTAAATTTATCTTTGGTCAACACAAAATTTTAGTCCATCTACTATAATGCGCAGGACATAAATGAATCACAGTCATGTGGGTCAAAGTGCATCACACTAGAGTTGAATAAAGTCCAGCCAAGGTAGAATAATCAACACAAAGGATCAGTAGAGGACAACTGGGAATCGACTTGTAGCACCTAACTCTAGTACATCTCATAAAGACAGAACAACCAACACAGCATGAATTTATTGCATCTATTTATTGTCTCCTTGTTCTCGAGATTGTCTATCTCTATCTATGTAAAAGAAGAATTAATTGTCAGCAGATATTATTTCTATCAGATATTTTGTATGATATCTTGACATTTTTTGTATAAATACCCCCCAAACGAAGTATCTGGGGTTGGTTGGTGGTGGATGTTCATAGTTTTGACTGTAATACTGAACAATTTTGGAAATAAAAAAAAAAGTTGTTGGAACCATTTTTGTCGAGCTCACTGGATGAAGAATTGATGCTAAGGACCATGTTACAGAATTCTCGAATCATTTTTATGGATCAATAAGTCCCTTTTAACTTGTGTCTTATAGTTTCTATGTTTACTATATCATATATGTTTCATGACCTAAATAACAGAGAGAAAGAATAACTCAGAATTTGCTTGTTTGCACTCTGTGTTCAGCCTTTGTTATTATTAATGTTTTCCTCAGAATTAGCATAAACAGTGAATTCTTAATTTCTCTTGTTTCCCTTGGTTCTTTCATATTGAATATTAGCTAAGGAATTCTTAACTACTCCTTAACAATACTCAGCCATTTCCCCCCTGTCAACATGATGAAGGATTCTTAATTGCCCTTCACCCATTGACTCCATTCCACATGATTCTAGCTTACGAATTGTTCCATGTTTGATTACCTTGCTCTTTAATACCACCCTTGGTGGAAAACGAAAATCCAGAAAGCTATCCTCCTTTGACTCCATCATGTCCAATGGACTGAAACTCTTCAGTTTTACCTCACTGTTCTATTAAAACTCCACTCCTACAACCAAACTCTAAACAAAACCCTTGCACGTCATAACTAGCCTAATATACTACAAACATAGCTAAATCATAAAGAGAGAGCCCTCTCTGGATGAAGATTGGCTAGAATCTGTATCTAAAATATTGGTCTATGATTACCTCAGCCGTATTCCCTTTCTTACAACTTTAGGGAGCAACCTGAGTGATAACAGAAATGACTGTGTTTTCATGGTCGTTGACACGTTCTCGAAGGTGGTCATTATGTTAGCCTGCAAGAAGAATATCACAACAGAAGCCACTTCTAAACTCTTATTTGAATGGGTGTGGGTACACTTTGGGATCCCATAGTCTATCATCTCATATCGAGACAACAAGTTCCTCAGTACATTTTGGTCCAGCCTCTGGTCGATGCTGCACATCAAACTCATTAAGTCCACAACCTTCCATCCTCAAACTAAAGGCCAAACAAAGGTTGTGAACAAGATTATCATACAAAATCTCCACATGTACAACTAAAAGCATCCACACACATGGGATGAGAGCCTCCCCTATGTTCAACACAACTACAATCAGGATCTCCATAGCTTTACTGGCCACAACACTTTTCAGGTGGGCTTGGGATTGCAGCCACTATGTCCCATTGATGTGGCCATGTCATTTGTAGTTTCTCACACAAATTTGACTCATGTCCAGTCCGAAACAGATAAGGAAAAAAACTTCATTGAGAACATCCAACATATTCGTCAGCAGGTCCATGACATTCTGGAGAAACAAAATGCCAAGTACAAGCAGTGACATGATCAACATCGAGTGCCACATAAGTTTCGGGTGGGTGACAAAGTTTGGTTGCATTTTCAAAGGGAACACCTTACTAGAGCCTATTAGAAAGTCAGACTACTTCGATATAGTCCTTACACCATTACCAAGGTTGTGGGAAATAATGCATTTGATTTCAGCATTCCCCCATTCCTTGGCTTGCACCCAGTGTTCAATGTGGACCATCTTCGGCCATACTTTCCACCATTACTAAACAAATTCGACATTGCAGAACAAATCACACCCATAGAGTTAAATCTAGATTGCATGGAACAAGCTGCAATTGATTGGATAATGGACACATAGATCAATCACACTCACTAGCAGAATATACAACTGTATCGAATTGTCAAAGTAGGCTAACTCCTTCACGAGGGCAAGTGGTTCAGTAGGGACCAAGTTCAGTAGAAGTTTCCTCATCTCATGGAGGAACTCAACGCAATGGGGACAATTGCTTCCTAAGAGGGGCAGGGGGGGGGGGGGGGGGGGATGAACCAAGTGGAGGTTGGTGGCCACCTTCCAAGTCCACTTGGACCACCACCACTGTTTCTTTCAGCTTTTTTATTTCTTTAATTGTAGTACAGTTTACTACTTTTAGTAGTTTTTCAGGTCCTGAACTTCCAGACCCATTTTGAGGCCCTAAACAACGTTTTTTAGGAACATTGGGAGCAACATGGGTCCATGGGCCAATTGTTTTCTTCCCAAAGTTGTAGTTCTCAGATAGATATTTCTAGCGAGATATTGTGCGTGTCAAATGGAGATAATATGCCAAAGTTAGGACCTCAGGAAGTTAATGTACCAATTTACCCAAACAAGACCCATAGTTTGGTGTTTCATCTTCTAGGGTTACATTTTTGGATGTTTAGTGTTTTCCATTATTTCTCAAAAATAAATAGGCCTTCGAGCCTCATTGTAACACAGTTCAAAGGCATGTAGCCACCACATCTCTTCTCAGAGATAAACTACCATTGCCCTAGATTGTTTATTTCCATTTCTATTTGTAAGCATATTTCAATATTTTACAATAATGAAATGAAGTATTATTTCCACTGCATCTCTTTATTTATGGTTATCTCTCTAATTTTTTGCATTCCTATTTAAATCTAGATCAGTAAAGGACGTGACAAATGAACTATTTGGAGCAGGCCCTATTAGTGGTAGGCTTCTAAAACACCATTTCACTTGAGGTTTAGTTGATCCAACACTCCATTGTACATACCATTCTATTTTTAGTATTGTAAGTGTGGGTCACCAGCTCGAGGAGAAGGCCCTAAGGTTTCGGTGATGCTACCATATGTAAGGTAAAGTTCAAATCAGTTAGCTAGAGTAATATTTTGTCTGTTTTGTTTGAATCCATTATCCAATGGTTAGGCAACGAGTTTAGAGTGTTCTTGGCACCTCACGAGGAGGTTTTCATCTCCATTGGAGATAATGTTAGGGTCCTATAGTCTAAGAATAAAAGTGGGTTTGCCTCTTACTATTCATTTTGGGGGTCTATTTGTCAAGTTTAGCATATGATTCACTATGTGTCATAATCTAGAGAGTCCATTATCTAAAGAGGTCAAAATAGTCAAATGCTTGTAAATATATGGGTCAGGAAGGGGGTCTTTAGGCCAAAATTAGAATTTGTAAAAGTCTAAAGTTCATGGGTGAGTTAGTTTTTTCAATTTTGTACTCATAGAGGGAAAAATGGGTCATTCCATCAGGTTTTATCATAAGTGACATTTGTGGGTCATGTTAGTTTGGTTTAGCTAGTTAAAGTTGGTTATGCCTCTCATCATTAAAATATTTTACCCAAGTCACCTCACTTCCTCCACACAAAATTCACCATGAGTGCATGAAAGCGACATGTGAAAGGCATAAACTCAAATTATTCAAGCCATCCTTCATTTCTCTTTCATCTAAAGTCATGGTTTCAAAGAGGTTGTGGAGGTTGAAGGGAGATGTATGAAGCTTAGGTGAAAGAGGGAGTTGCGCAACTACAACACTAACTTCTCCTACAGTACTGCACAACTGGTTTAAAGTCTCCATAGTGGTCTGTGTAAGTATTTCTCTCATTTTTCTCAATATTTCATGATGTCTGAAATAATAAAAATGCCCTCAAACTTCCTTCAGCATTTGAAATGGATTGAGTATATTGTAATCAATGACATTGTTTCTCCTTTGTTGTGCAAATTCACTTATTCTCTATCTTAGTATGAATTCATCATTATTCAAATTCATGGGATGAAATGCATTTGGAGAATATTTAATTGGACCTGGGATTTACATTCACCATTAAAGGTGCTAAAAACTCTCATTTTTCTGTTTCATTTGGTTTATCAAGCACTTTTTCATAAGTGTGTGTCTTGTGATTTGGGCGTAATGTTTGTCTGGACTTGTTTATAGGGTGAATGATCCAGGTGTATCTTTAGGAAGTACCAGTGGCATGGTAAAAGGATAAAAAAAAGTGGCGGAATCTAAATAAACGTAGCATCATATCAATGTGCTCATCATCCTAATTCCAACAGTGTGAATGATACTCAAATCTGAGTTCATATGCAGAAGTTAGAGCAAGTCAAAGATCAAGTTTGACTTGTTCAGGTGGCAGGAGAAGGTGACATGGAAAAAGTCTCAGTGAATGTGGAAACGCCAAGTGGCAGGCTAAAATAGGTATCACATATCACATATCGAAGCAAGAGGAATAAGAAACTTAAGGAGAATCATCCTTGGCAAAATCTGAGCTGCGATTGTGATATCGCATATTGTAGATCAGAGAAGGAACACGTGTTCAAGAATTGGCTCCTGAAAGATCCAAGGTCTAGATGCAATCAAATTGCAATTGAAAATCACAGCAGGAGCACTCACATGGAATACCACCCTGAGATCCTTCGATTGCGATGGGTTCCACACCTGATAATTTATGAACCATATTTTATAACCTCGAATGGTCCACTGCTAGCACATTGTATGGGCTTTCATAGTTGCTGAGGGAAGTGCCGATTGAAATTTGTGGAGAAGATTTGGATTCTACATTTTATAAATTTAATTTTATTATCCTAATGTGTCCATAATCATCATAGAGCATGGGTCTGTCTACTGCTTGTGATTTGTGATGAGGACCCAAATGCAATTTTTTATGTGTTGTGCCGTATAGCGTGGAGGTTCCGCTTTATAGTAGGTCGTGTGATGTATTGCTTTTTTTGTACGCCAATGAAACCAAATATTGTGGGGAAATGTCGAGTTATACACATAGCTAAAGGGGTATTTCCATATTTGTAAGGGTTGTTGCCACATATTATTTAGGGACCTAAGAATCTATGTGGAAAATGGTCACTTGCTAAACTTCCACATTTGTTTGGAACTGCCTAGGTATTGAGGGATTTTCCACCAACTTATATAAGGTACCATCTATTTTAGATAAAAGTGGAGAGCACTAGATGCTTAATTCCGAATCTCATGTGCAGTAGACGATGACCCTGGCAGTAGGAGAGACCTCGCATTGAGCTGCAGGGAGGTTTTGAGAAGTTACAGAAGACCTGATTAGCCAAATTGGGTGCATGGATAGTCATTTTTTGACAATTTTTCGCGAGGAATTCAGTGGCTCTGTCTGTTTGTGAAGCTGGGATTTGCATTAGTTTTCCATCTTCCGGCTTGGAGGTATAAGGATTGTAAATAATGTTTATTGTACTTTTATCTCTTTTCATGCCACTTAATGAATGAAGGCCTCGCCACTATTGAGCTGGGCCAGAGACGTAGTCCAAATTGACAAACTCCGTAATCAAATCATTGTGTCATGGTTTCATATTTTTATCGTTATTTCCACATTTTTTATGTTATTTTAAGTTCCATGGTTAATTAGCTTTGTTATATGTAATTCTGATGCATCTATAAGCAAAAGGCCTTGGATCAAGTTTGGTATTGGAGTAGGTATTTGTAGATCCAAATCGCAAGAGTTTATGCTAACCCAAAACAAGTTTCTAAAAGGAGAAGGAACACTTAAGTCCTTTGATATTGAAGTAGGACATGCAGAGTGAAGAAGCAACATGACCAATGAAGAAGCTCGTTCAGAAAAGGAACATAAATTCCACAAGGTATTCTACAATATAGAAGGAAAAGTAGACAAGTTTTTCACACAGTATGGCATGAGAAAAACGTTGCCGATGATCATGGGTTAGAGAATAATGAACGTGGTGGAGAAGAGCCTCCTCCCTCTCCTTATTTAAGTGATATTTATCATCACTCTCATAAAAATTCCAAGCAGACATCAAAGAAACTGTTCTTCAAGTTAGATGTAAAGTTTGACCTGCCCATATAAAATGGAGAGTGTAGTGCAAAAAAATCTAATAACTGCAGAAGAAAGATAGAGGTTTACTGCCAGATACAGAAGATCAAAGAAGATAGGGAGAAAGTCCAGTTAGCATCTGCTTGGCTAAGTGAGATTGATCTCGTTTGGTGGGAGAGTAAGTTGCAGGAGAGCAACACAAAGTCAGGTAACCTTTTATCCTCTTGGACTAGTTTTATTTTTGCATTGAAAGAACAATATTACCCTTTTGGTTATATATAAAAGGAACTTATGGATTGGAAATTTCTAAGGCAAGGTAAGGGAAAAAATGTACAAAGCTTCATTGAAGAATTTAGGAAACTCATGTTTAATCTCATAATTTCATTATATTCACCCGAGACTGTTACTAAGTATGTAGGTGCACTACGTAGTTACATAAGAGACTCAGTATTACTATTTGAGACTACTACATTTGACACGACTAGTGTAAAGTCTATTCATCTTGAAATCTAAGGAAAGAATGATAGAGATGATCAAGCAAAGAAGACTTTGTTCAAACCTCAACATGAAAAATTCCAGAAGAAAGGCAAAGGGAAGGATAAGAAGACTGTCGCAACCAGGAAAGGGCATGGAGCAACACCACCTTGCACTCATTTCAAGAAATACATTCATGATGAGGACCACTATTGGAAGCTACATTCAGAGTTGAGACTGAAGGGATTCAGCAGGAAAGGGAAGCAAAAGACAGTGGCAACAACACAGGACCTTGGATCATATTATGGCGATGAGACATTGATCACAGTTGTGGGCGCAAAAGGTATTGTTTCTGTTATTGATAGTTATGATTCAATTGCAAGTACTATTTATTTGAATGAGACTATAAGTAATGAGTGAAAGATAATTGAGTTATTCCACATTAGAGTTGTTATAAAACATGTGAAGGTGGAAACTTTGTTCGATTCAAGTTCCGAAGAAAACTTAATCTGAGAGTCCTTAGTTAAAAAGTTAGGCCTTGAAACTAAGCCTCAACTGAGTCCATACCCGCTTGGTTGGGTAAGCAATAAGGCCAAATTGGAGGTAACCAAGAAGTTTAGGGTGAGATTTGTTATTGCTTACAAATTAGTTGATGAGGTAAAGCTAGATGTGGTGCCTTTGGATATCTATTGAATCATATTTGGAAGCCCATATTTATATGAAAAAAAAAGTGGTTTTATTTGGAATGATAGTAAATAACACCTCATGAAATCTGGGGTATAATATATAGTTAGAGCTCATGATACAAAAGTTAGTGCTAGCCTTGTCAGTGTAGGAGAGATTAAATGACTGGTTAATTCCAGTAAAGGGTTAATTCTCATGGTAGCGAGAGCGAAGAAGGCCAAGACAACTAACACTTCCAAATGATGTGATCTTGATCATAAAAAATAATTGTTTGAAATTATTTCTAACTATGATGGATTGTTTCAAGAACTGAGAGGATTTCCCACTGATCTGTAGGAATGTATTGAAGAACCATTGCTCCCTTTTAGACCCTGTCTCTAATGAAGTGGTACTTGATATCAATATGCCAGGAACAATCAAATGGGAAATCCAACATGAGATCCATTTACAACAAGATTCTCCTTAACTGAATGTTGGCATATACATGATGTTTTCTATCGAGATGGAGGAGATCAAGAAATGGGTGCCAGAACTGTTAAATCAGGAAGTCATCAGACCAAGTTCTTCTTTGTGTGGCTCACGAATCTTGTTGGTGCAAAAGAAACATGGCACATAAAGAATGTGCATAGACTACAGGGTGCTAAACAAGATTATGGTGAAGAATGAATACCCTATCCCTAACATTGATGAATTGTTAGATCAGTTGAAAAATGTTGTTTATTTTACAAAGATGGATTTGTGTAGTGGATATCGTCAGGTTAGAATTGTAGATAAGGATGTTTGGAAGACTACATTCAAAACTAAACAGGGTTGTTTGAATGTATGGTGATGCCATTTAGAATGTGAAATGCTTCGGCCATGTTTATGAGGGTAATGAAGGATATTTTTAGGCCTTTTCTTGATAATTTTGTGCTTGTATATCTAGACGCTATTCTTGTGTATAGTATGGGTTGAACAAGAATGTCATATGAAGAAAGTGCTTGATATTCTGAAATGAGAAAAACTGTATGTAAACATGTCAAAGTGTGAGTTTGGGAAGATCCCTTTGGTTTATTGTGGCCACATAGTCCGTAATGGGAAACTGATGATAGATACCTCTAAAGTGGATGTGATTATGAATTGGCCTGAACCCAAAAATGTTATAGAGGTCCAAATTTTCTTGGGTGAGGTACAATATTGGAAATGGTTCATTTACCACAACCCCCTTACATGCATTGACCAGTGTGAAGAAGACCTTTCAGTGGGGAGGAAAGCACCAGAAATGCTTTGACACGCTGATAGAGAAGATCAACACAACACCAATTCTCTCCTTACTGTACCTTCAACAAACTTTTGAGATTCAAAGAGATGCTAGCGGATATGCCATGGGCACTGTATTGATGAAACAAAGTAAGCCTATATGTTACCATTGTGAGACATTTTCCCATGCGGTTACACGTACGACAGGGAGTTGTAGACATTGGTTCAAAGTATGAAGAAGTGGAAACAATATTTGATCAGAGAGGAGACCATCATCCATATGGATCATCAGCCTTTGCAGTACCTTTAGTCACAGGCCAAGCTTCAGCAATCCCGTCACTTCAGATGGATGGGATTCCTCTGACTATTCCATTTGGTAATAAGATACATGAAGGGTGCCAACAAAAATCTAGTAGATATGCTTTCTCGCCCTCCTCTATCTACATCTGTAGTTTTGAAAAAAAAATCTTTATCATTATAAAGTTATGATGAATAGTATGCTAACGATGAAGATTTTAAAGAAATTTATGCAAAACTGACTCATGGATCATACGTGGACAATTATCATTTGCAGGGAGATCTATTGTACCACCTTCACAATTTTTTCATACTTGTTGATGAAAGGGTTCATGTAATCCAAGAGGCTCATACCTCTCTGGTGTCTGGTCATTTTGGGATTGAAAATACTTTGTCATTTAGAGAGGTTTTTTTTTTGGCCTCATATGAAAAACATTATGACTCACTTTGTAGAGGGTTTTGTGTTGTGTTATGTTTCGAAGGCCTCTATTAGAAAACTAGGGCTCTACACACCACTTTGTATTCTGAGTCGACCATGAGAAAGTGTGCCCATGGACTTTGTAGGAGGATTTCCTATGTCTAGTAAAGGTCATAGTTATTTGTACGTCGTTGCATTAGGGGACTTTTGAGGTCTAAAATGGGCATCCTAAGATAAATGTACAATAAAAATAAACTTTATAAGAACCAATGGGATTTAATATGATGATGCCGACCATGGTGGATGATTCAAATTTCGAGTAGGTGTACTCCTTGAATGAAAAATTTAATTCCTCCTCCATTGAGTACCCATGTTGCATACTTCCGATGGACCCTGCCACATAGAAAATGAGAAATACATGAAAACACGTGACTGCAATCACATTTTTCATGTATTTCTCATTTTCATGTAGTAGGGTCGACCGAAAGTATGCACCATGGGTACTCCTTGAATGAGGAATAAAATTTTTCATCCAACGAGTATTTCTGCTCAAAATTTGTAGTAAACCGATTGGGAGATAAATTGAAAATACGAGTTGAAAAAATGGTTTTTTTTTTATTTTTTCCCTCTAAAATTTGATGATGTAATCTAATCTTATTTTATTATTTCCATTAGTATTTTATAATTTCCTTAGGAGGCCCATTTTAGACTCAAAATTCCCCTAATGTGGAGAGTTTTAGTAAAATGTGTATTTTAAGGCCTTGTAAAAAGCAGGTCAATGCTGAGGAGACTTCTTATCTTTCCGTTCAGCATTTTTGGGTCCATTTTTGGTTGCCCACATCTATTGTGTCGGATCAAGAATCTCACTTTCTTGGAGAGTTTTGGACCAGCTTGTGGAGAATGATGGACACTAAGATGAAAATAATTACAACATTTCATCCACAACTTGATGGGTAGAAAGAGGCCGTCAACTGCACCACGGTACACTTGTTACAAGGCTATTGTGGAAAACATCCCAAGTTGTGGGATGCGTAGCTTCCTTATGTGCAGCATGCATACAATCAAGCAACACATTCATCTACACAGAGCTCATCGTTTCAAACATGTTTTGGCTATCTACCAAGAGATCCCTTGGACATGGTATTTTAGAAAGAGGAGGATGGAAATGGACGAGATGATATGGACAAAGCATGGAAGTTTACTCAGTGGATACAAGTGATTAATTAGGCAGTACAAGAGCCATTGGAGAAGATTCAAGACCAATATCAATCTCGACATGATAAGTACCGAGTTGACCATTAGTTTCAAGTTGGTGACAAGGTATGGCTCAACATCAACAAGGTGAGAATGAAGGGAGAAGGGAAGCAATTGAGACCCATTCAATATGGTCCCTTCACCATATTGGATATTTTCATGTTGAATTTCCTACGTATATGCAAATTTTCTCAGTTGTAAATGTTGAAAACTTGAAGTTTTATGAACCTCCACTGGTTATGGATAGTAAATAGGTTGAACATATTCCTACAGTGGAGGATTTTCCAGCAGAGTATCTAGATAAGTTGATAAAGATATCATATTGGACCGAAAAACCAAAACTTCACAATGGGGAGATTCGAAGTACATTCATGTTGGCCTCAAAGGAATGCATCTGAGTAAATCTCAATGGACGAAGAAAGGGAAAGTGAGGCAGAAATTTCCTCACTTGACAATTGACTAAAAAGGATTTTGGTAGTCCACTAGATCTTCATAAAATACTAGTGGCATGGTAAAAGGCTTAAAACTCAAAGTGGTAGAATCTGAATGAACTTAACATCGGATCAAAGTGCTCATAATCCTGATTCCGATGGTGTGAATGACACTCAAATCCGAGTTCATATGCACAAGTTAGAGCAAGTCAAAGGTCAAGTTTTACTTAACCAGGTGACATGCGGGGGTGACATGTAAAAATTCTCAATGAATGGGGAAAAGAAAAGTGGCAGGCTTCCATTGGTCCCACATATCACATATCGGAGCAAGACGAAGAAGTAGCTTAAGGAGAATCGACCCCGAAAAAATGCCGGTTGCGATTGCGATATTGGATATCACAGGTAGGAGGAGGAACACGTGTTAATGAATCATCCCCCGACAGATCCAAGGTTGCGATGCGGTCAAATCACAATCACAAATTGCAGTAGGAGCAGTCATATGGACTACCAAATCAGGATCTGTCGATTGTGATTGGCTCCAGAACCAATAATTTATGAACCATATTTTATATCCCTAGCAAGTCTGCTACTAGCACAGTGCATGTGTTTTAATATCCACAGGGAGAAGTGCATATTGCGATTTGCGGGGAGGATCTAGATGTGATATTTTATAAACTGCATTTTATTATCTCCGCAGGTATGCAATCATCCCAGAGCTTGGGTCTATCTCCCGATTTCAATTTTTAAGGAGGACCTGGATGCGATGTTTTATGTGCTATGTCATATAGCCCAAAGGGTCCATTGTATTGCAAGTCAAGTGACGTATGGGTTGGTCTATGTGCTGATGAAAATGTTGATTGTTGGGTTGTGTTATATTCTTTCCATGACTAACTAACGTAGTTAACTTGGGGGTTAGATAGGGGCGGGAACCCCCACTTCATTGCACCGATTTGGTAGTGAGGGGGTCATAAGGGGTTTGAAGAGGATGGGTAGGCCCCCTCTACGGGGTCCGGGCAGCGCCCCGGGGAAATTTTATTTGGACCCTATATTAGGTTGGGTAGATCTACCTATGGTTTGGAGCATGGTTTTCACAAATGGTTTTGGATGTGATGTTTTTCGGTCCATGGTTTTGGATGTGATGGCTTTCAATCCATGGTATTGGATGCTTCAGCATGTATAAATATGTATTGTAACATTTAAAGGAAAACAATGAAAAATCAAGCTGGTAGTCCCAGTTTTGGGAACCAGGGGAAAACCCTTGTGTATATGTGTTTTATGTGTTATGCTCTCGCATTGTTTATTTTCTATGTTTTAGAATTTGTATGTAGGTAATTTCTATAAGGGGTTGAAACCTGCATTTGGTATCAGAGCTGTTTTGTCTTCAAGGGGACACTTTTATTGCTGAGTGGTTTCACTCGAGCCTATGGTAGACCCTATTCAATGGGAGGTTTGCGGAGTCGATTTTGGTGGTGAAAGAATATGGCGAGCAGTGGAAAGATAGAGATCGAGAAATTTAATGGTAAGATTTTTGACTTGTGGAAACTCAATATGGAGGATCTATTAGTGGATAAAGATCAGTGGATTGTAGTAGATCAAGGTAGTAAACCAATGGGAGTGTCCGATAAAGAATGGAAAAATTTGGATCGGAAGGCTAAGATCACAATATGATTACATGTCTCAGATTCAGTATAGTTGAATGTATCAGGGGAAGCTACGATGAAGGCTTTGCAGGACAAGTTAGGGACATTGTAGCAATCTAAATATCTAGTGAATAAACAATTCCTACGGAAAAAGCTATATAACCTGAGGATGAAATATGGGGACTTGGTGATAGAACATATGAATGCATTTAATAATGTGGTAAGTCAGTTATTATCTATTGATACTAAAATTTCATATGAAGATAACTGCATCAGTTTGTTTTGTTCTCTACTAGATTCATGGGATAGTCTGGTTATTGCAATAGGTAGCAATGCAATTTCCTTGGAGTTTCATGAAATAGTCTCATCCTTGCTGATGGAAGAGATGATACAGGAAAATATGGAGAGCCAGAATGATGATGCCTTGTATGTACGAGGACGGTCCCAAAATAGAAACAAAAACAAGTCATCGAGTGGGAGATCTAAATCTCCAGGAAAACCTGTAAAGGTAGTTTGCTGGAAATGTAGAAAGGAAAGGAACTACAAAAGGGACTATAAATCTAAAGGTCCTAAAAAAGGAGAGGGATCTAATGATGATCCTTTTACAAAGGTGAAAACCACCTCAGATGAAGGTGGTGATGTGTACTTGGCTTCTTCAAGTACACATGTAGATCATGAGGCATGGTTGATTGATTCAGGTGCTTCCTTTCACTTCACTACCCATAGAGAGTGGTTTTTCGAGTATGAGAAATATGATGGTGGTGATGTCTTCTTGGGGGATGAACGGAAGGCTAGAATCCTTGGTCGTGTAAATGTAAATTTGAAGTTGTAAGGTAGAAGGGTTAGAACACTTCTGGGTGTTCTACATCTTCATGTATTAGCCAAAAATCTAAATTCTGTAAGAAAGTTGGATGATGCAGGTGTAAAAATAGTGTTCGAGAAGGATACCTACAAGATTGTTTTGGGAGCACTGGTATTGATGCAAGGAGTTTGAATTGGAACTCTATACAAGATGCAAGGTAGCACTGTTGTTGATGGGTGCAATAGTTCTATGGTTTCTGAAAGTGGAGCAGATTATCTAGTGGTTTTTGGAAAGAAGACCATGTTGTGGCATCAAAGGCTTGGACATATTGGAGAGAAGTTCCTTCAAATACTTTATGGTAAAGGTATGGTAGAAGGTATGAGTAATAGCTCTCAGGATTTTTATTTTTGTGAAAATTGTGTATATGGGAAGTAGAATTGGGTGAGTTTCTCCTCTGGTGGTAACAGGGAAAAACATATATTAGAGCTTGTGCATAGTGATCTGTTTAGACCTGTGAAGGTTCCATCATTGGGTAAGTTTGTCTACTACATATCATTTATAGATGACTTCTCAAGGAATAAATTGATATATTTCCTTAAGAATAAATCTGAAGTCTTTGACAAGTTTAAAGAATTTAAGGCTCTAGTAGAAAACCAGATAGAGAAGAAGATAAAGGTGTTGGGGTGAGATAACAGTGGAGAATTTTATAGCAAGGAATTTGAAGACTTCTATAAAAAGTGTGGTATAGAACGACATAGGACGACTCCATACACACCTTATAAAAATGGATTTGTAGAAATAATGAACAAGACATTGACGGAAAGGGCAAGAATCATGTTTAGTGGTACCAGGTTAGGATAGGAATTCTAGCTAGAGGTGGTGGAGACAACATGTTACCTGGTCAATAGATCACCTTCATCATCATTGGAGGATAAGACTCCACAAGATACTGGTAAGAAACCCTCTCTTTCACATCTGAGGATATTTGGCTGTGATGCATATGTACATGTTCCATAGGAGAAAAGAACCAAGTTGGATAGTAAATATAAAAAGTGCATATTTATTGGGTATAAGGATGGTTTAAAGGGTTTTAAGTTTTGGAACCCAGTAACAAGGAAGATTGTGTATAGTTGAGATGTGGTGGTCAGAGAGGTGAAAGATGTTATTAAACATGAAGTCCCATCAAAGGAACCTTAGGAGATAGAGTTTGAGCTAAAGGAGGAAGAATCTAACTCTACATCAAAGGAGGAATCAGAAGATGAAGAGCCACAAACTTTGTGTGTTAGAAGATCGGTTTGAGAAAGAAGGGAGCCATAAAGGTATAGTCCATATGCTTTCTGTTCAAATTTTTCTTTATCTATCACTGATTATGATCCCATAACTGTGAAGGAAGTAGTAGATTCATAGGGTGGCAAACTCTAGAAAGAGGCCACAATTGATGAAATGGCATATTTTCACAAAAATGAGGCTTGGGATATGGTGGAGTTACTGGCTAGAAGGAAATCCATTAGCAGAAAATGGGTGTTCAAGAAGAAGACAAATGCAGAAGGAATCATGGAGAAATACAAATTTTGGTTGGTAGAAGAAGGTTATTCCTAGGTGCCAGGAATTGATTTTGATGATATTTTTTCCCTATTGCCAAGGTATCTTCTATTATATTACATTTATCTATTCTTGCTGCTTTTGATTTTGAGGTAGAAAAGATGGATGTGAAGACAACATTTCTTCACGGGGACCTAGAAGAGAAGATCTACAAGAAGAAACTTGAAGGTTTTGCGATGAAGGGTAAGAAATATCTCATATGGAAGTTAAAGAAGTCTCTGTATGGGTTAGAACGGTCACCAAGGAAGTGGTATCAGAAATTTGATACATTTATACGGGGACTTGGCTTCACCAAAAGAAAATCAGATCATTATGTGTATTTTAAATTAATTGGTCACCGTGTTATTTATCTAGTCTTATAAGTGGATGATATGTTGCTAGTTGGAAATGACAAAGAAATTGTCCATGATTTGAAGACCCAATTGTCCTCCAAATTCAACATGAAAGATCTTGGTGCTGCAAACTATATATTTGGGCATAGAAATTAAAAGAGATCGGGAAAAGAGGAAGCTCTGATTAAACTAGAGGAAGTATGTTGAGACAATACTTTAGAAGTTTAATATGCAGGATAGTAAACCGATGAAGGTTCCAATTCCTGTAGGTGTAAAGTTATCTGCCAAACAATGTCCCAAGGCACAAGAAAAGGAAGAGGACATGTCCTATGTTCCATATGAAAGTACAGTCGGTAGCCTGATGTATGAAATGGTCTATACTAGACCAGACATTGCACATGCAGTGGGAGTATTGAGCAGGTTTATGTCAAAACCAGGGAAGGAGCACTAGACAATAGTGAAGTAGGTTTTCGGGTATTTACATGGCATTAGTGATTATGGTTTGTGTTACCAAGGAAGACCAAGATTATACAGAGTTTTGGATATTCATGGTTTTGTTGATGTCGATTGGGTAGGAGATCTGGATCAAAGAAGATCTACAAGTGGGTATGTGTTTAACCTATTTGGACGTGAAGTCAGTTGGATGAGTAAGAAACAATATGTAGTGGCACTATCAACTATAAAGGCAGAATACATGGCATCCACTCATGAAAGTAAGGAAGCAGTTTGGTTGTAGAGATTGTGTTCACGTATGGGTTTAGTACAGGGAGCTATAAGGATAGACCATGAGAGCCAAAGTGCAATTTTCTTGGCAAAGAACCCTGGTTACCATTCAAAGACAAAACACATTGATGTTTAGTATCACTTTGTGAGGGATATGATAGAAGACAAAAGGTGTTGTTGGTAAAGGTGGACACTTTGAAGAATATTGCAGATGAATTGACAAGATGTGTGAGCTCTGAGAAGTTCTCTTAGTGTAGAGAAACAATGGGTGTTGCAAGGCTGGATAAATGACTAATCTCTCATGTGGAAAGAAAACAAGAAGTGGGAGAAAGTTATTTTGTGTTATATTATTTCCATGACTAGCCGATGTAGTTATCTGAGGGGTTAGAGGCAGGGTGGGGGGGTCACAGGGGTATGAGGGGGGGTGGGTAACCCCCCTCTACAGGGTCTGGGGTAGTGCCCTAGGGAATTTTTTTTGGACCCTATGTTAGGTTGGGTGGACGTACCGATGTTTTTGTGCATGGTTTTTGCACATGGTTTTGGATGTGATTGTTTTCAGTCCATGTTATTGGATGCTTCAACATGTATAAATATGTATTGTAACATTGAAATGAAAATAATGAAAAATCAATTTGTTAGTCCTGGTTTTGGGATCCAGGGGAAATATCTCTGTATACGTCTTTTATGTGTTATTCTCTCGCATTGTTTATTTTCTATGTTTTAGAATTCGTATGCAGGTAATTTATGTATGGGGTTAAAACCTACACCGATTGCGAGGAAACACCGAGTTCTTTTTGCAGTTAAAGGGGTCTTTCCATGTTTGTAAGGGTTGTTGCCACATACTATTTAGGGCCCTTAGAACATCTGTGGAAAATTCCCACTTGATAAACTTCAATGCTTGTTTGGAACTACCTGGATATTGAGGGATCTACTGCCAACTTATATAAGGGACCATCCGTGTCGGAGAAAGGCGGAGAGGACTGGCCGATTAATTCATAATCTCCTGTACAACACACCCTGACCCTAGTAGCATGTCAGGACCCTGCCTTGAGTAGTAGGAAGGTTCCGATAAGTTGCAGAAGGCCTGATTATCCAAATTGGGTGTTTGGATAAGCATTTTTGCATGATTTGCTGTAAGGATTTTAGTGGTTCTCTCTATTTCTGAAGCTAGGCTCTCCATTGTTTCTCCATCTTCCAGCTTGGAGGTATAAGTATTCTAAAGAATGTTTCTTGTACTTTTATCTCTTTTTATGTCACTTAACGAATTGAGGCCTCCCCACTATTGAGCAGGGCCTATAGACATAGTCTAAATTGGATGAACTCCATAATCAAATCGTTGTGCATGGTTTCATGTTTTTTCTAGTTATCTCCACATTGTTTATGTGCTTTTAACTTCAACAGTTAATTGGTTTTGCTATATGTAATTATGATACATCTATAAGTAAAAGACATTAGATTAGTGAAACACTTGTTTTATACACCATTCTACAAATCCCCAAATTTTTTCCTTTAATTAAATTTTCTATCAACATGATCATTTTTCATATCTCATCGTGTGGTCATGTAGAGTCCCTTATTCACCAAATTCTCTATTCCCACCTCAGTTGCACATAATCAGGTTTGAAAGTGAGAGTTTGGTAGCCTACATAGTCAAGATGCAAGACATCAAAGATAAAAAGAAGTCAAGGGCAGGGTAAGTTGTTTGATTTGAATCAAGGAGTCTAGATATTGTCAACGCTAACCCAACTATCCAAGTGGCATTTAAACAAGCAGGCTGTGTAAATTTTTTTCCGAAGGATCAAACCCATGGTTACCACTTTCAGCTTTCCAATTTGTTTCCTCTGTCTTAAAGGTAACCAGGTGAAGGTTGGGGACTTGGAGTTCAAATTTTTAGAAGAACCCATCCCCTAAGCCATAGATATACTCCTACATGGGGAAATATGGTTCAAAGGAATGGAGCTTGAAGCATCATAGTACAAATATTTTGTAAAACCTCATACATAGTCAAGTATGGGCCTAGATTTCCAAGGAAATACCTACTATACCACTATAGTAAAATCATAAAGGTGATACAAAGGTATTTTACAAGTGAGGGTTGTTTAAGTTTACTGTACCAATATCATATTATGATACTCATGCACTTCACTGGAAAAAGGACTCTTAACTTACACCATTACATTGTCAAAATATTAATAAAAATTTTAGAAAAGGTTCAGTCCAAGGGAGAGCAACACTTGCCCCATTTGTTACAATTTATATTGATTAGATTGTTGGTTTTGAATGAGTTGGATAAGAGGAAAAGGTATTTGGCTGGTTTCTTGTCAACATCAGGTTTGCTGGACCATTTAGACAGTTCTAAAACTCAAGAAGGCACACATCAAGGGGCACCTATAGCTGAAGAGTCAGTTAGTAGTCCTAACTTTGAAGAGATACTCAAGAAGTTATTGATAGACAAGAGAACAACATATTAAGGGAAATATAAAATGCCACAAGTTTCCCATGAGGAAACCTAGGTTCCCCACAGACCAAGAACCATGTCCACTACAAGAAAAAAGTTTGAAGAAACCACCCCTAAGAAGACCATTGAGCTACTGGATGATGTACAAAAGCAATTTGAGGTGGGTGGTGAAGAATTTTGGGGAGATAGCCAAGAGGCTCTGATGGCCGACAAGGATCTAAAAATCATAGAGTTGTAGGACAACCTTGAAAAAGCGCAACTCATGGTAGCTTATTTTCAGAATGAAAATAGAGAGATTAGACAGAAAGAAACAGAGACAACCCGATATATTGAAGGTGAGTAATCCAAGAGGCCTTATAGACCTACAACCTATGATAAAGAAAAGAAAGTGATTGATGTGGAAGAGTTCAATGTGCCAAAACACCAGGAAGACGCAAGACAAGGTCAGCAGTGAAGAGGGAAGACAAAATGAAAGAGATGCTTTTAGAAAATGAAAATCCAGAGTTTCATGAGTCAAAAGACTATGAGAAGTTGTTTGAGAAAATTGCAGAGTGATATCATCAGGTTGATTGGGTGAAAAGAATAAATTAAAGGTACAAGGAGGAACTCTATTTTCATGTTATGGAAGCTATTGAGAAAATTTATAAAGGCAAGGTAGTTTTGAAGTGGACTCTACCTTTACACTGAGAGGTAAATAGCTACTACACTAAGAGTTTGATCCTAAGAATAAGGTTAATATCGATGAAACTAAAGTTTACCAAATCTAGAAAAAACTCAATGCAACCAAACAATCATCTAACAAGTTGGCTACGGCTACAAGGCAACTTAAAGAACACAAAAAATCATCTACAAAGAAGAGGAGGAGGTAGCATTCCATCTTGGATGAGGTTGCCCAAATATGAAGTGGTATAAGGAAAACATTATCATTTTGCTCATTTTTGGCTATATATTTTGTTTTTCCCTAATATTGTTGAAGTGGGAACCTATGTAACCAAGGGCTTGTTATGTAGTTCCACAATTTTTTTTTAATGAATGTGTGGAGATTTTAGAAGTTTTGAAGGATCATGGTACTGTAAGGCGAATGAGATGGTTGATTGGTCACTCATAATATTTTTAGAGCAGAAAAATTTAGCACAAGTTCAAAATTCAACCTCTGCTGCGCACATGTTGTGCAATATGATATCACTCATTTTGGAGGCCTACAAGCATTGAAGGAAGCACTCAGTGGGTTCCAAACAAATACAAAATCATCTCAAGAAATCAATATGCTCAATTTTATCCAAAAGGATCTATAACCATGCCGAGTGTGAAAACTTGTACCCTCTACTTCACAAACATATGAGTTAATTCTAATTTTGAAAATTTTGAAAATTGGTGCTTTTAGAAGTCATTTTAGTTATTGGATAAGTGTAGATAAGTTTAAAGTCTTGTAGTTTTAAGTTTAAAGTCATTTGTTGATAAGTTCCAACTTGGTTGATATTTCTAAAGTGTATCAGTCTTGATCTAACAATTTCTATTTTTTTTTTTGCATAACAAGTAAATAAGATTTCATCTAGACCATTCGAATTTTATGAAGTGAAATCGATCACCTAGAGTGGTAATATGAATTCCTCATTGTATATAATGATGTTAAGACATGTAAAATGGTTATGTTGGTTAGTGTGTGGAAAAATGACTCCTTTTTTGTACCCCTTATCGGAACTTCAGTGAAATACAAGATTGGTTTTGATGTGGTTTTGATTAGCAAGGATTCATGTGATAGTGTCTATTGGTAATGTGTTTCCTCATGTGTTGAAATTCTTTTTCTATTTTTCCATTATATTTTACAAAGATATCATGTTTGGTTTAACTAGTAATTTATTTAGAATTCACATGGTTGTGCTCTGCGTCTTGTTAAGAAATAAATTTATGTATTTCTTCTAAGTCCTTCTTCACCCTACTCTACAAAAAATTTAGATCAAGATATCAAGATATTAGCTATATTTCCCTTGTTAAAATATAACTATCCTTGCCCTTTTTTCGTTGAAGACTATTACTAAGGTGACTCCATGCCCAATGGATGCAATTTCAGACATTTACCTGCAACCCAATCAATTCAACTTGTTTCACTCATAAGCATGACTAGCCTAAGAGAGAGAGAGAGCCCTATCCAAGGCTAAGAAGGCTATATACTAGCCTAAAAACTATTTGGGGTTACCCCTGTGACCCGTTTTTCATCCTAGAGGTCAATTACAGGGTGCTAACAGGTTATACCATTTATTTTGAAGTAGAAATTGTGCATGCATGCCCATGAAAAAATAGTCAGAATTAGAAAAAAAAATATAAGTCTTAAACAATAGCTGTAAATCCTTTAATATAATATCCATAACATTGATCAAACAAAATTTTTCCTCCTGAGACTTAGAAATGAAGAAAACAATAGAGAAGGTATGTTGTTAGGTGAACTAAAGGAAAAGGTAGAGGATTAATAAAAGTTATAAGAACAAGATCACCAAAAAATAATGAACAAGAAAAAGAAATTTGAACAAGTCATCTCCTTGAAAATTTAGCTAGATGAAGCTAAGAGAATATAACTAATGAAAAGCTAGTTGAATGAAAAAGAAGAAAATTGTGAGAAGCTTAAAGAAGAAATTACATTATTAAGGAATGAAGTATACAAGATACACAAGAACTTGAAAGGTTCCCAAATGTAACATGATATTCTCAATATTCAATGATCACCATAGGAAAAAATATGTCTTGGTTATGTGGGAAATATTTCACGAAAAGACGACACAAGCCCTAAGACATTGTAAAATAAAATTGAGGAAAATGTAGAAGGTCATGCAATTATTCTCTTCACGGTGTTGTAACCACCAAAATTGAATAGGTCTCCCCGATATGTGGTCCCAATTTGAACTCACACATTTTCGGATAGGAGCCCCATCCATAATATGGTCGGGTTACCAATTTCATAAAGATTTTCCTGGTCCAGTGTATTTTGATCTAAGGTATTGGTGCAAGGTATTTGGTCTGAGGTATTGACCCTAGGTATTCCATCCAAGGTATTGGTCCTAAGTGGTTTTGGTCCATGGTATTGAGAAAGGCCTAAAACTATATAAGGAGGAAAAGATCATTAGGCCAAGGCATGCAAGTATCAAATATCTAATGAAGTGTGAGATCTAGTTTCCAGGTTATTGACTTATGGTGCTTTCCTTGATCTGAACCAAGGATGAACCTTAGTGGTTGATGAAGGATAAGATCTAATGATGGATCAAGATCTTAAGGCTTGAAATGAATTATCATTATGTGGTTTGATCATGTATAGTCTAAATCTGAATACTCACACATGTGTTATTTGTAAATGTTATGATCTAGATATAACTAGAGTCTAGAATAGCTACAAAATTATGAATTAATATCTACAGATGTGTACGCTGGTTGGCTTTGATAAAAGTTCATATACACACTGGTTCGACACATGGAAGTAGCATATACCTTATGAAGTATGTTTCAGTTGTTTCTGTTTGCCGCTGCAGAGTTCTGGGTGCTACTTTGGGTTTTTGGGACTGTATCCTAGTGACAGTGTTCTAAATGCTCAGATTGATTGTGATTTGCTATAGTGACGATGCGTTGTCAAAGTGACTAATTCAGTTATGGTTGATTCAGAAAGTGATGATTGAGTTTTAGTGATTGGTTGATGCAGATGTATTTGATGATTGTATTGTTGTTATGTTGTTGTTGATGGATCCAGTTTGAAAATTTATGAAACGTGGTCCTTGGAGGAAGAAAGAAGGTTGTAGCCTTCTGTAGGTGACCGCCTATGTACTAGTAAACATATCAGCTAGTACAAGAGCTAGGGGGTTGTAGCTCCCTTCCAGTAGAAGTTGGAGAAGGAGAGAATTTTGTAACCTTCTGCAAGTAGAAGCCTTCGTACAGGTATGAGTCTGCACCAATACAATATTGTAA
Organism: Pinus tabuliformis; assembly: GCA_031772625.1. Classification (NCBI taxonomy): domain Eukaryota; kingdom Viridiplantae; phylum Streptophyta; class Pinopsida; order Pinales; family Pinaceae; genus Pinus; species Pinus tabuliformis. The sequence continues at coordinate 269,775,496 of CM062819.1, forward strand.
ACAGATTTTCTTATTATTAAAAGAAGATAGAGACGACAGCAGCAGGTGGGTTTCCACCTTATATCTTGGTGTTCTTGTTCATTTCTTATGTGTGACACTTTTTTCTTCTTTTACTGCAATATCTAATAAGTCTCTGATATACTGGTTAAAGTTCAATGCATGATAAATTGGGTAAATTAAAAGTTATTTACATATACACTGGTTGCTTTAAGTACAGTCACATGTACACGCTAGTTCAATTAGCTGAAGTAGCGTATATAAATTTGTTTGGAAAATAAAATTATTGATCCGATAATACTGATTCACCCCCCTCTCAATATTATTTCCAACATTACTGGAGTCTGAAGGAATGAATGTCATGGTGGTAGTTGATAGAATTACCAAGTATGCACACTTTTGTGCGTTATCTCATCCATTTAATGCCAGTACAGTTTCTATTTCATTTATGGAAACAATTCAAAAGCTACATGGAAACCCAAAGATTATTGTAAGTGACAAAGATTCCATTTGCAGTGGAAATTTTTGGACATAATTATTTTCTTGTCTCAATAGTCAGTTAGATCATAGCTCATATTATCATCCTCAATATGATGGGTGAACTGAGATAGAAAATAAATGTTTGGAAGGATATCTTCATTGCTTTTTCTTTTATAAACATACACAATGGGTAAAATGGTTGTGTTTGCCTGAGTGGTCGTATAACAGTTCCTTCCATACTGCAGCAAAAATGACCCCGATTATGGAACTTTATGGATATTATTGACCATCCATCACATCATATTTAAGAGAAAATTCTAAGGTTCAAGCAGTGGAAGATCACATCAAGCATCAACAAGAAATTCTCCAACTCATAAATGATAACCTCACTTTGGTGTAGAATAGAATGAAACAACAGGCAGATCAAAATCACAGCGAAAGAAGTTTTGATGTCGGTGACTAGGTATTCCTACGGCTACAAGAATATAAACAAATGCCCCTAAAGAAAGCTAAGAAGAATAATAAATTATCACCAAATTATTATGGTCCATACAAGTTGTTGCAAAGTATTGGTACTATGCATACAAATTGGAGCTTCCTGCAGCTTCCCGAGTGCACCCAATTTTCTATGTTTCATGTTTAAATAAGGTTATAGGTGACAAGCTCCTAGTTCAAAAAGTATTTCCAGAAATTGACAAGGAATGAAAAATCATATTGGAACTTGAAGAAGTCACAGAAGCAAGAACTCGACAGCTACAAAATTATTCAATTTCGGAGTATCTCATCAAGTGGGGATTGTATGACTAGAGGCCAAAATGGGCAACATAGGATGAATGGTATGAAATTATGGATGGAATACTGTGACATGATATGATGGGACATGAAACGGACTCCAAAGATGCAAGGGTGACTCATTGCAGATGCTCTAAACAAGGGTGACTCGATGATGCTTCCACACAAGCTAGGCCCAATGGGGACCATGAAAACATGATTAAATCATGGTTACTCATGATGAAAATTGACTTATGGTATGACTAGTGTTAACAGGAGGTGAACCTCAAAGTACAAGTGTCGTTTTATGAATAAATTTGATTTTTTGGGGTGACGATGTTCAGTGTGGAGCCTGATTATCTTCTGTATTCAAAGGTTTCAATAGGATGTATACCTTATGAAGACTATACACCCCTCCACGCGGGGGGTTGCAGGGGGGACTTCGGGGGCAGCGCCCTTGAAGCTAAAAAATAGATGTAAAATTTCATTGTAAAAGTCTAGTAATTTCTAGTCAATTTGGGCCATTCATTAGGCAGATGATCTAACGGTAGAAGTTATGTTTAGTTTAGGGTTTTCTGCCTAGTAGGAAACCCCTCACTATATATGAGGGAATTGTATTGCGTCTATGTAGATCTGTATTCTGAGTGAGGAAGAGAGAGGAGATTGAGAGCAAAGAGTGTGCTACAACGAATATGCTATAGGTTGTATCTCTTCAGTTTGTTGGAAAATATAATAAAAGGAAGGATTGGATGTTTCTCCATAGACATAGCCCAAACTGGGTGAACCACGTATATCTTTTCTCTCTTTTTTTATGCATTTTATGTGTTTATATTTCTGCAATATTTTATTTTTTCTATTGCTCCGTAATATATAATTTTCTAACAACTGCTATCAGAGTCGAAGGTCTATTTGGTTAATAAACTCATAGGAGAGAAGGGTTCCTAGATCGAGTGGGAGAAATGACAGAAGATGGTAGGTTTAGGGTTGAAAAATTCAATGGCCAAAACTGCCAACTGTGGAAGATGCAAATGGAAGATTATCTGTATCAGAGAGATCTATACCTACCATTGAGTAGAAAGTCAAAGAAGCCGATGACTATGATAGACACAGAATGGGATATTCTCGACAGAAAGACACTTGGAACAATACGGCTGTGCCTAGCGGAGTTGGTAGAGTTTAATATTTCAAAGGAAACAACAACACAGGGTTTAATGTCAGCATTGGCCAAACTATATGAAAAACCCTTGGCCTCAAATAAGGTATTTCATATGAAGCGTTTATTTAATATGAAGATGTCAGAAGGTGGATCTGTTGTAGATCTTTTAAATGATTTTAATATAGTTACAAGTCAGTTAATTTCTTTAGGGGTAAATTTTGATGATGAAGTTAGGGCTCTGTTATTTCTGTGCTCATTGCTAGAAAGTTGGAATGGTTTAGTTATGGCCATTAGTAACTTTGTCTCTAGATCTAGTACTTTAAAGCTTGATGACGTTGTGGGTGCAATCCTTAGCCAAGAAATGCGACGGAAAAGCTTTGGGGAGACATCAGGTAATGCTTTTGACTGCAGAGACTAGGGGAAGAAAAATCGAAAGAGGAAAGAGCCCAAGATATCATAGTAAGTGAAGAAAAGGAAGATCCAAGTCCAAATAAGGGATAGTGTGTTGGAAATGTGGGAAGAAAGGACACCTGAAGAAAGACTGCAAGTCTCGGAAGGGAAGAGAAGGACATGTACAACAAGAAACTAATCATGAAGTGGATGTAATAGGTGATGTGTTGCAAGATGATATTATTCTTCTTTCAGAAAATATTATTGATGCCTGGGTGGTAGATTCAGGGGCCTCATTCCATGCCACATCTGATAAAAAACATTTGCATGATTATGTTCAAGGAGATTTTGGACAAGTTCGATTGGGTGATGATAAACCTTGTAAAATCGTTGAAATGGGTAGAGTTTTCATAAAACAACAAAATGGAAATCAATGGCTATTAAAGGAGGTAAGGCATGTTCCAGATCTGAAGAAAAATCTTATTTCAATAGGGCAATGTGAGGTGAAGGTTGCGTAACTATTTTCACAGATAAAACCTGGAAGGTCACTAAAGGATCCCTGGTAATAGCGAAAGGAGCAAAGGTTGGTACATTGTATTTATGCAATGGTATTTCTAATTCTATTAATGCTCTAATTTTGTTAATTATTTAACCTATACAAGAGAAGATACATCATTGTGGCATCATAGGCTGTTGTGGGGAAAAATTCCTATGCAGGACGATCCTATCCACCTAAGGTGTGACAGTGCCTTAGCAACAAACAGAGACAACTATTTTGGTTTCTTCCTTTATGAAATGTGAAAGAAGAGAGATCAATAGACTTACCGGTGTCTTCCATTTGTCCCTCGATTCGGTCTCTCTTCTCTTTGGGAGTTCACAGCTACTTGCCTTCTTGCTTGTCTAGCTTCAACGGGTTCCTGCAAGATCACAAGAGAACAACTACTTGCGACAAGAGAACAACTACTTGCGACAAGAGAAGAACACTACACAAAGACAGATATTCACATTCATAACTAGTTTAGGATTAGAGATAAACTAAACATACTAATGCATTCATACATCAAAAATACATCAGCATATAGGAGAAACCAAGATAGCTTTATTGATGAATACCAAGGTTCAGGAAGAGATACAACCCAGAGGGCTCCAACCCAGCATCTCCTTCCCAGCAAATGGAATTCCTATCTTCACCCCCTTCAAAGCATTAAGCACCCAATGATTCCAATCTCAAACCAACAGCAATTCTTTGCAATAACCAAAATTCCAGCCTCTAGATCTCATGGAGAAGAGATCCATATATAGATGTTTGGAGAGAGGATGAGTCAACTTGAGATCTGACTAGTGTCCTCTCCCTCTGCCAGTTCTTGAGTCCACTTGGAGGTTCTTGCTTCCACTTGGAGATTTCAAACCTCTTACTCATCACCAGTCGAATTCCCTGAGGCAAGTGTCAGTTTGGAAGCTTCCTGGGTTTTGACACCTTGAGAAATGAGCCTGCCACATGTCCACTCTCGTTCAGCACAGGTAGCCAGTGTTCCATTTGACATTCAACGCAGGTAGCTAGTGTTGGCTTTGACATTCAGTGCAAACAGCTAGTGTAGCCACTGAAATGATCCTAAATTGACTTGTTTTTGAGCAGTTTCTGGTGGAGAACTTCTGTGAATTAATGTGGTTTGTTAGCCTTGTTCCTCTAGGGGTAGGAACAACATGTTTAGGGACTTTGGATCCCTTTGATTATGGAAATTTCATGCTCAATGCTATAAGGCACAAAAATGTCTATAACAGTTGCCCCCTAAAGTATGAGGCTGTTTATCGGGTGAAATGCTTTATCAGGGGGATCCGAAGTTCATCCAATGCGGAGAGGAGACCTGTAATAAGATACAATACAATACATTATTTTTCATACTGCTTTCATGATCTAGCTGAGGCGGGCATTCCCATGCTCAACTTTATAAATTCATTTTTCTGTACATAGAGCAGACAATCGTCTGGTGGTAGACTGATAATTTTGATGAAATTATCATCCTTTGAGTAGGATGATTATCTGCTGCAATGATGTGCATGTCAATGTCTTTATCTTTCCTTAATATATATCGAAACCTGGATGGATGAAACTAAATCCGGGGTCTTCAAACTCGTTCGATCTTCACTCTAAGTACAAGTCGATCCATGTGAGAAATGTTCTGAAGTCGAACATGGAAAGACATCACTTGATTACCGGTCAATGATGTAAACCATTAACAAGCGCGAGAGGAATCACCGATAATGATAATGACCCTCAAGGTACTGCAGTACAATTCACGTGGTGTGAATAAAGGACTTGGCGTCGAACACCACGCAAAATCTTTCGGTCGAAGGTCATTGATGTATACCTGTCACCGGAAGTGAGAAACTTGCCATTGAGGCATGCAAGCTTCAAAGTACTGAAGGGGTTGTTCCTAGATCAACTTCTTGGATAATGAGCTGATGTCGACAAGAAGCGATCCGTCAAAGGAGGGCCTTAATGAATCCCACATCAGGGACACGGAACGAAGTTAATGATTTTAATGGACGTGAAAATGATCTCTGACATATGATTCAGGGTGGTGGTCATGAAAGGATGAAGGATAATGTATGGCAGTGGATGGGACACGATTGACTTTTCTAAACGACTTCTCTTGAACATATGGCGACACTGATACGATGGATCGATAGCATTTACCCCAAATATGGATGGTATGGCGAGACCATGGATGTGACCGGTGAATGAAACAACCCAACCTGATTGTGGTATGGAGGAAAAGTGTCATGTTCAAGAGCGACTTGCTACCATCAAAGTTTTCTTTAGTTTCTCCCAATTTTTCCCCAGTCATTGTTGACCAGTACCTATTTATTTTTGTCAAGCTTGAGGAGGATAACATATGCTTGTTCTATAACCTGCCCTTCGGGCAAGCCCATCGCTATGTTTTAACGAGCCTAGCGATAGTGAAACTCGTTCTCGTCTAAAGACAAGTTTGTCGCTATTTAATGATTTTAACGAGTCTAACGACAAGGATAACTCGATCCTTTTCATTTTTAGAGAGTCTGAAAAGGTACATAAAGCTAACTCCAAAAGTCCTTTTTCGTCATCTAATCCCTTAGGTCCGAAAAAGTATAAAACAATACAGAAGGGATGAGTTTTCGATAGTTTTAACGAGCCGAATAAAACAAGCGCTCGATCTTTTTGTGCAATAATCCCTCAGGTCCAAAAAAGATTAAAATCTAGAGGAGGGATAGCTCTTCCTGTCCTTTTAACAAGCTGGAAGGCCAAGGACTCGACAATATTTTCATATTTTACGAGTCAGTTGAAAATAGCTTAAAGAAGACTCGTCTTTTGAGGAATGAGTGATAAACAGGGTTAGCAGCTGATTCCAGGTACAGGTTGGAATTTTCCAATCACGGCAGTGTCACAAGGATGGCTAGGTGTAATCACTCTTCGCAGCTGTTCCTCAAAATGGGTAAACAAACATATGGAGGTGAATGATCGGCCAATGGAAAAGTGGAGGTGACGGTGCAAACACGACCAAGGCTTTAATGGCTGATAAGGTTACATTCACAGTGGTTATTTACCAAGTAGGTTCATTTTTTATTTTAAAATGAGCTTAAATGCTGGTGGAAACACTTGCTCATTGCTTATGTTTATTTTTTAACGAGCATGAAGTCCGCGTTAAAACTGCTCGGATCTTGCATTTATTTTTTAACGAGCATGAACTGTGTGCTAAAACTGCTCGATTACCCAGTCATATGATAAGAGTGTCTCATCAAGATTATATTTTTTATGGAGCTTCATCTCACTAAGCTTTGCTCCGCATCCTTTCTTTATGCAAGTTAGGAAACGGCTAACCCAAAAAATAGATAAATAACTGCTCTTTGCTTGCACTCCAAAAGGTTTGCATGCCCCCAGGTATAAAGTACGATTTCAAGGTTATCTCTACTTCATTTCCGTCAAAACATTCGTTTCACCGAGAGAGGCCTACCTCTTTCAGGTTACCCAAAGATTGTCTCGTTAATCTTTCAAACAAAAAACTTCCTCGGCAATGTCTACCGAAATAGACAAAGGTGAGCGACGTAGCCCGCCAACTCACATAACTTTGACAAAAGAATCTTATTCTAGAATAACCCTCTTCCTAGAGGGACGGGGTACAGACTAGTCATATTCTCCCGCGGAAACCTACTCTATACCCAAAGTTTCCCTGCCGAAGCAGACCAGGACGCATGCCCCCTAGGTTCTAGTCATATCCTCCCGGATTACTCGCGCTCATCAGGAGGACGGACCGTGGGTTGAGACACTTCTTGCATGAATAGACCATTTAGGGATGGTACATGACTATTTGCGATGCGTGATCCGGGAAATGAAAGTTGGTCCACGAGCTTGACCACTCTTCCTTCGTGCAGAAAACACATTACTCTAAAGAGTGAGGAGACGATGGCTCCCATGCAATATATATAGTCTCGTCCAAGGAGTAGGTTATAATCCAAGGGTCCTTGAACGACCATCATGTTCATTTGAACGGTCTTCCCTTTCAATGTTACGGGCACATTGGGGAGGATCCCTAAAGGTCGATTGGTTCCTTTATCAAAGCCTGATAGATTTCTCATTTCAAGCAAAAGCACTGGCGAACCAAGCGCTTTCCAAGAAATAGAGGAAAGGATACTCACAGATGCCCCCTCATCAATGATAGTGCCAGCCATTACCATTCTGTATATTTGAACGATAATTCTGAATGGTATGCTTGCTGGCAACCGTGGTCTGCCTAGTTGGTTCCAGTCGAACGAGACAACTAGGTTGCTTGGTGGTGGGACCGAATAGACAGCCGGATATGACTCTGACGAAGTTCCTTCCTGCGATAAAGGAATGGGAAAGTTGCCCCCTTGTTCGTCGGAGTCTGTGTTGATGAAGAGAATTTGGACGGTGTCATCTTGATTCTCCTCTGTGATGGTATCATTCGAATATAGAGCCTCTGAAGGCAAAACCGAGTCAACTGCCGCCTCAACCTTTTGAATTTCATCAGGCATGGATCCAGACGGTTCATCTTCAATGATAGGTGCTTCGGCTGACCACCTGGACGGGCCAGCCGGGTTCTCAACTAGTGAAGGACTTGGCAGGAGTTTTTGATATCCAGGAGGAAGTTGCGCTCGTAAAATCAGGTGATCTTCCAGAACTATTTTAGCCTCATCTAAGAAGGGACAACGGTGGATGGCATGGTCGCCTTCACACAGTTTACAGGGAAATCTAGCTTTCCCTCTCTGTCCTGGGACTTCACTTTCACTAGTCGACGGTGAGCAGTCAACATGGCTATTAGAGGTTGATGCTACCGAAGTGTACAAACGGGGAGACCATTCCCTTAGTATCCGAGGGATGCAGGGACAATCTCTATGGAAATGGTCTCCCTTGCATATGACACATGGCGATTTAGGCCTGGTCAGTGCTGTGTGTGGATTTTTGTTAGACGACACTTGTTTACCCCCAGTCGCCTTTGGCTCCTTCTTCTTCTTCTCTTTCTTATTCTTTTCCTTCTTCTCCTTAGGAACTTGGTTTTTTGTTTTACCAGTTCCGTCAAGCGAAGAGGAAGGAGGAGAGGAAGAGTTAGATGAGGTAGAAGGCTGGTTGGCAACTCTGGTCTGATCTAACTGTTGACTCGACTGTTCAGGAATGGTGGTGTTCTGAACGACATTGGTCGAAAAGAGCCAGACTGGCAGGCCAATTGTCAGTCCTGGAAGCGACAATGTGGCCATGTTGGGCGCACCAACATCTCCCCAAGAGGAGAAGGGACTAGGATTTCCACCAAGGGGAATTCCTTGGTTGGTGTGCTCCATTTTTTCAACCTAAAGATCAACGCAGGAATAGGGGTGATTGTTCCGTTTAAAATAAATTTTAACGACGCTTGAGACACAACTTGCTTTTTCAATTTTAAAGAGTCGAGAAAAAGCTAAAGATGACTCTAGTCTCCTTCGATGTTTTAACGAGCCCGAAGTGACAAATGCTCAGATGGACTTTTTCTGTTATAGAGTCTGAAAAAGGCCAAAAGGAACTGCTCTGGAGTTCTGGGTAGAGGGTGTGCCAAACTTTTCGCAAAACCGCAGAATACTTTTTAGGGTACGGGCGGTCGATCTTCCTGAATGCTGTGTTCAGTGCATTGCGATCAGTAGGGTGGCCGGCACGGATTCCTAAGGATAAAGGTTTTATGCCTATAGGGGTCTCCCAATATATACGCGACGGTACGTGAGAGCACAATCTGTAGTGGTGCTATCATCCCTCAAGAGGAATCACCCACCATCCACGAGATTGACAGTCACCAGGCTTAACGACGCCGGAACACGTCTCTAGCCTAGACCTCTATGTTGTGCGTTATGTTGCAAAGCGTTGTTAAGTTCATTCAATTTATTTTAGGTTGATCTTTTTAGAAGTTTGCCTTTCAAGGTTCACCACGAGATGTATGATACAATTCCTAAATACAGTCTAAAGATGATAAGCAAGCTTTATATCTTTTCAACTTTGAAAATCCTAGCTACTAAGGGAAAAGAAAGACACCATCTTTTCTCAAAGAGCAATCAGCACACTCTAATGCACTTTTCCTAAATCCAACATGCAAACTATCAAGATGCAAATGCACAATGTAGGTGTTTGTTTTCCACTTTCTTAGTATTTATGCCTACAAAGAAAGCTTTTTGTACAACTTTGAATTTGCTTTTAAATGACAAGTACAAACAAGTTTACTTTTTCGAAATCAGAGAGGGTAGAAGAGATTACAACACTTAACGATTTTCGAAATGAATACTTGTTTTGACACTTAAAAGAGACAAATTCAAACCAATAAGCAAGAGTAAATGTATACTCAATCTGCAAACAGCCAATGAACTCTCTCCTAAGATCACAATCAACAGATCTGAATCAAGGGCTACAGGATGACTATTTTACTCATGCAAAGAAAAACTGTAAATGACGCAACAAACACATAAAAACACTCACAGTATTTTTGTACAAAAGGAGGCGGAATCTAAACAGAGAAGAGGAGTTATCAGACTGGTACCTATGATGGTTACAGGCTGCAAAAATCAGAGATCAAAACAAGGCAAAACAGAGCAGAGAACCCCAGCTACACAAGGGCAAACTCGTTCAGCGCAACCTCAACACAGGGGTTTTGACATTCAGCGCAGGTAGCCTTCACGGGAACTGCGTTGAAATGCAGAATCCCTTCACTGGGTCTGCGCTGAAGGAGAAACTCTCGTTTCCCTCAGGTTCTGGGTCATAGATTGCTATTTAATTCGTTGTTTCAGGCCAAATAAAAGCAACAAGCAAGGTGTAATCAAAGGGATGATTTGAGGGGCTACTAAGATCTATCACAAGGATCATCAAATCATTTGTGAGTCCATTGTTCAGATCATAGACAAGTCCAATGATTGGATCAAAGTAGCAACTGTCTACTTTGCATCCGGGAAAAACAGATGCAGTTCGATTGTTGCTGTCAAGTCTATGAAACAAACAAATATAGAAACAAAAATAAAATGACTAAACAAATATCCCCAGCGGAGTCGCCAATTTGTTGTGGGGAAAAATGCCTATGCAGGACGATCTTATCCACCTAAGGTGTGACAGTGCCTTAGCAACAAACAAAGAAAGATATTTTGGTTTCTTCCTTTATGAAATGTGAAAGAAGAGAGATCAATAGACTTACCGGTGTCTTCCGTTTGTCCCTCGATTCGGTCTCTCTTCTCTTTGGGAGTTCATAGCTACTTGCCTTCTTGCTTGTCCAGCTTCAATGAGTTCCTGCAAGATCACAAGACAACAGCTACTTGCGACAAGAGAAGAACACTACACAAAGACAGATATTCACATTCATAACTAGTTTAGGATTAGAGATAAACTAAACATACTAATGCATTCATACATCAAAAATACATCAGCATATAGGAGAAACCAAGATAGCTTTATTGATGAATAGCAAGGTTGAGGAAGAGATACAACCCAGAGGGCTCCAACCCAGCATCTCCTTCCCAGCAAATGGAATTCCTATCTTCACCCCCTTCAAAGCATTAAGCACCCAATGATTCCAATCTCAAACCAACAGCAATTCTTTGCAATAACCAAAATTCCAACCTCTAGATCTCATGGAGAAGAGATCCATATATAGATGTTTGGAGAGAGGATGAGTCAGCTTGAGATCTGACTAGTGTCCTCTCCCTTTGTCAGTTCTTGAGTCCACTTGGAGTTTCTTGCTTCCACTTGAAGATTTGGAACCTCTTACTCATCACTAATCGAATTTCTTGAGTCAAGTGTCATTTTGGAAGCTTCCTGGGTTTTGACACCTTGAGAAATGAGCCTGCCACATGTCCACTCTTGTTCAGCATAGGTAACCAGTGTTCCATTTGACATTCAACATAGGTAGCCAGTGTTGGCTTTTACATTCAGCGCAAACAGCTAGTGTAGCCACTGAAATGATCCTGAATTGACTTGTTTTTGAGCAGTTTCTGGTGGAGAACTTCTATGAATTGTTGTGGTTTGTTAGCCTTGTTCCTCTAGGGGTAGGAACAACATGTTTAGGGACTTTGGATCCCTTAGATTATGGACATTTCATGCTCAATGTTGTAAGGCACAAAAATGTCTATAACATAGGCTCAGGAACATGAGTGAGAAGGGGATGCAGATTCTTCACTCAAGAAATTCGTTACTAGGTTTGAAGCATGTTGATTTAAAATTCTGTGAGAATTGTGTTTATCGAAAACAGAAGAGAGTCTGATTCCTTAGAGTTGGGAAAAAAAAGAAGAGAAAAAAATTAGAGCTTGTGCATACAGATGTATGGAGATCTACTCAGGTATCATCTCTTGGTGTCTCTCATTATTATGTTACTTTTATTGATGATGCAACCAGAAAAACCTGGATTTATTGTATTCGAAATAAATCTGATGTATTTGATACTTTCAAGAAATGGAAAGCTTTGGTTGAAAATGAGACAGGGAAAATATTAAAGTGTCTCAGATTAGAAAATGGAGGCGAATATTGCAGAAAAGAACTTGATAGGTACTATTCAGAGAATGGAATTCGTAGAGAGAAGATAGTTCCAGGAACACCACAAGAAAATGGTGTGTCAGAAAGGATGAACAGGACAATCATGGAGCATGAAAGGTGCATGAGATTACATGCAGGATTGTCTTTACAATTTTGGGAAGATGTTGTAGATATTGCTATTTATCTAATAAACAGAGGGAATTCAAGTTCCTTAGATGGTTGTATTCCAGAGGAGGCATGGATAGGTAAAAAGGTAAAATACTCATTTTTAAAGACTTTTGTTTGTGAAGCTTTTGTCCACATTAACAAATAAAATAGAACAAAGCTTGAGACAAAATCAAAGAAATGTACCTTTACTGGATATGGTGTTAATTATTTCGGTTATCGCTTATATGATTATGAAAATCACAAAATCATTAGGAGCAGAGATGTAATATTCAATGAAAACGTATTGCTTAAGAATTAGTTGGAGGAAAAGAAACAAGAAAAAGAAAATAGAGAATACACAGTGCTTGACAATATGATAGGAAAAGTGATGGTGCTTGAAAATCAGAATGATCAACAGCCAGAACAATAACCACAACAGAAATAAGCACTTCAAACACCTAAAAGTGGTGTTAGAAGATCTATGAGGATAAGTGGAACCCTTGAATGATATTCTCCTTCATTATATTATGTATTATTGACTGATTCTGGTGAACCAGAATGTTATGAAGTAGTGTAGGTAGAAACCAGGAAGAAGTGGGAGCAAGCCATGAAGGAAGAGATGGACTCCTTAGCACATAACCCGAATTGGGACTTAGTCAGGTTTCCTATAGATAAAACAACATTGCAAAATAAATGGGTTTACAGGCTGAAGGAAGAAGATGGAGGAAAACAGAGGTACAAAGCTAGACTTGTGGTGAAGGGGTTTGCACAGAAGAAAGGGATTGATTTTGATGAAATATTTTCTCCTGTTGATAAAATGACTTCAATTAGAACTATTTTAAGTCTAGTAGCAGCTGAAGATTTTCATCTTGAGAACTTAGATGTAAAGACAACCTTTCTCCATAGGGATTTGGAGGAAGCGATATATATGTAGCAACCACAAGGATATGAGGTAAAAGGGAAGGAGAAACTAGTGTGTAGGTTGAAGAAGAGCTTGTATGGCTTAAAACAAGCTCTAAGGCAGTGGTATCTAAAATTTGACAGGTTTATGTTTGAACAAGGTTATGCTAGATGTCACTCTGATCATTATGTTTATCTCAAAAGGAAAAATGATGGTAGCTATATTATATTGTTATTGTATGTAGATGACATGCTTGTTGTAGGTTCTAACATGCAAGAAATAAATGTGCTCAAAAGAAATTTGGCAAACTCATTTGCAATGAAGGATTTGTTGAAAATAATACTGAGAGGGGGGGTGAATCAGTATTATCAGATCAATCATACTTTTTCAATTTCATACTCAGAAACATATACGCTACTTCAATTATGTGAACCCGCGTGTACACGCTATTGTGTCTAATGAAACTCGCGTATATCCAGAGATCTTATAATTCAATTAGCTTAATCTTCAGTAAATGCATCAGATCATTATTAAGCATATTAACAGTAAACAGGTGCAGAATAACAGAACACATCATCACACAAAAGCCACACACATGAACACCATGATATAAGGTGGAAACCCAATGTGGGTGAAAACCACCTGCTGCAATTTGTCTCTTTCTTCTTTAATGAGAAACTTCTTTTACAATGTACTGGTGCAGTCCTTTACCAGCACTCAGGCTACAACCTGCAGAGGGCTACAACCCTCTTAGCTTTTGTACTAGCCGATCCATTTACTAGTACGTAGGTGCCTACCTACAGAATGCTTCTTTACTCGTTTTCCAGCTGCTAGTGGAAGGGAGCTACAACCCCCTGGCTCTTGTACTGGCTGATATGTTACCAGTACGTAGGTGCCGGTCTATGCGGGACCACGTTTCATACATTTTCATACTGGATCCATAAGACAATCATCTTTGTAGTACAACCTGCATCATCAATCACTGAAACACCCAATTCTGAATCACTGTAACCCTGTCAACAACAACCAGACAACATAGCAATAACCAGATCCAGCTCCATATTCAAATATCATACTTCACATTGTATACGCTACTTGGATGAACCCAACCTGCGTGTATACGCTCTTTTACCAAGACCAACCCGCGTACAGATCTGTAAATTCAACCTTAAAACTCTGTAGCTATATCAGACATCAAAACATACCCAGATCATAATAATAAACATGCGTCAGTAGATCTAGTCTATCCATAGTCAAACCATATGAAGATAATCATTCCAACCCTTGAGATCTCGTTCCATCATTCATCATCCTCCATATGAGTGAAACCTTGGTTTAGATTACCAACCCATAACCAGCACTTGGATCACACTTCCTTAGATCTTCATCACTCATGCACACTCTCACTCCTTGCTTCCTTCACTTGCCTAATGATCTTCTCCTTATATAGCCTTAGGCCTTGTTCAATACCAAGAGCCAAAACCATAGTAACACAATACCATCAACTTCAAAACTAGGGATCAACACGCCCGTCGAGACACAATGGTCCGAAACCATAGGCACAACTTCCAAGGACTAACTGCCATGGACCAAAGGTACGTTTCCACATACACGCGCTTTTGATGAAGCCAACTAGCGTGTACACGCGACTTGGGCTTAATGAACCTGCGTGTATGAACTTTCTCTTCTTCTTATAGTCTGATCATCAATTCCTTGCTGCTGACCTTCTGTACTATGATTTGTCATCAGTGAGGTTTGCCATCAAGGACAACACTTATCTCATAATGCCAACAATCTCCCCCTTTGGACTTGATGGCAAAGCTAACTTGTCATACTTAGAACTATCATCCGATTCCTTTGAGCTGTCCTCCATCAGTCACATCTGATATCTCTTCTGAAGATTCATCCAGTTATACATAAGTGAGATATTCTTCTATGAGAGGGTTGCCATCAAGTACAACACATGCATCATAATGCCAACAATCTCCCCCTTTGGACTTGATGGCAACAACACCAAATCACTCTCCCCCTTTGACATCAAGGGCAAAGGGTGGACCAAGATATTCTCTTCCTTTGCTGAATCATTCCACTGTCCATACTCCCCCTGAGTACCTGCTGAAATCTCTGAATAATCTCCCCCTTTGTATATGCCAAGGTGTACCAATCTATCCATGCTCCCTCTGAGTACATGCTGAATCTCTGTCCTTCTGAGATGTACTGTTCATGCTCTTCCTGACTGTAGGCAAGATCTGCAAAAGATGTTCTTCAAGAAGAACATGACTCTATTCATCATAAAAGACCTTCCTATCACCAAAGACTCATACATACATCCATCTCTCAACTAAGTGAGGATATACAAAAATTGACTCATCCACCCAACCAAGTGGGAATACATCAAAAGTTTACATATGACAACCAATCATATTGCATCAATCATCCCAGGCATAGTGGGGAAACCAAAATAGGTCGTTACATGACCTTGACACCATGAAAGAGATACCACAAAAGAGATATATGACATAGAGACGAAAGAACTAGATCAAGACTTATGAAAGTCACCAGCAGCATCTGATAATCACCATTCAGATCAGCAACCAAGAGATCCTTCTGTTTTTCTTTCGCCTTTGTTCCTCCTGAAATCAACACCAAATGTGAACTAGAACCAAAAGCTTTGAGATAATGCCAACAATGCATCATTGGAAGATTATCTGCTCCCCCTGAACCTGTGCCAGATGATCTCTGTCAGACCCATATCAGACTTTCTGCAACCAACATCTGTCCCTGCTAATTTCCTTCAAAACTCCATATACGCGTCTGCATCCAAATAAACAAGCGTATATACGCGGATAGGCCTTATGAAACTCGCGTACAGCTATTTTCATATCAGCAACCTGTAAATGTCCTGCAGCAAGGTATGTCTGAACATAGATGTCAACTCCTCCTTTTAAACATCATCATGAAATCATTCACATTACATGTGAAACCACCATAGCCATTTCATCAACGTCAAGATCTACATGATCCAAGTATCATTACTTGGGAACATCTACATCAACCAACATATGTAAGTATAAACCCATCATCATATAGATACGAACTCATCATCATGTCTCCAACAAAGTGACTTTGAGGAGTCATCCATGTATCAGCACTATGTATCTTGAGCTCAAGCTCATTTGGCAAAACTTCTTGATATCATCAACAGCAATAATCCTCATCCACAAGAGTGCCTGCATCATAACTGTATGATCTTTATGCATATGACAACAGCAGTATATGAGTGACTCATCATCAAGTGAGGAAGATGTGTATTCAGCCTTGTCCTTATGAAGATCACCATGTAAGCACCATATATGCATCATCAAAGAATCAACCATAAATCTGATCTGATCATCAACTATGTAACTTCAAGAATCATATGAGAGTTTATCATAGACAACTCACAACCACATCATAGCAAGATATATCATTTAGCCATATAAGAATCATCACCAAGGATAATGCCAACAATGAATTACTAAAGGCATATACTCCCCCTCAACCAGTGCCATTTGTTAGATCTTATCATGCATATATCAGCAATAAGCATCAAAACATCATCATCCTCAAGTTAGGATCAAAACACTTCTAGTCATCATACAAGTAACAAAACATTTCCACACATCCTCAGCAGACTGTAACCAATAGAGCAAATAATGGACTGAATCATATCAGATCCCTTTTCTGAGCCTGTCCCCACTGCTTTTCCTCAGACTGACATATACGCGATTTTGCAGTGTCTAACTCGCGTATATACACGACTTCCCTTTAAGGAACTTGCGTATGAGATTCAGGACACTGAAGGTTTACACTTTCAGCTCCCCTTGAGTCTGATATGTCTGTGCTGTGCTGTGTCTCAGTACATTGTGCTGACTGTACTTCCTTCTTCCTCCATATCTTCAAGTGTGATGAGGTTTTCTCTTTTTGGTGTGATGTCCATCCTTTGTTCCTGCATTCCTTTGCTATATGTCCAAGCTTGTTACATGCATAACATCTTACATGTTTCATATTCCTCCTGTAGCAATCAGCAGCTTTGTGACCAAACATATTGCAAGTAAAGCAATATCCATTAAAGTACCTTGAGTGTGATGATCTTTCTGCATGATGGTCTTGAACCCTTCTTCTTCTACATCTAGCTGCAACATGTCCAAGATTATGACATACATAACATTCAACATTATTCATAGGAGGAGTAAAAGATTTTCTTTGAGGAGTCTCTTTCCTTGATTGTTGATGGGGTTGACCTTTCATCTCCTTGTTGATCATTTTAGATTTCTCTTTAGAGTTCCTTGCCTCACCTTGTGAACTAGATTCACCTTCAACAGATTCATGAAAACCAAGACCAGTCTTGATAGCAGGAGACCTTTGACTACTAAGAATATCATCCAAGACTTTAGAACTATCTTGAAATCGTAAAAGCTTATCCTTTTCTTCTAGTTTACCTTTCAAGATATTTACCTCAACCTGAAGCTGTTCTTCTTTTTCAAGAGATTGCTTTTTCAAATCTTCTTCATCTTTCCTTCCTTCTTCCATTTGTTCCCTTAGTTTGAGAATCTCCTTTTCTTGTTCTTCATTCAGATCCTGCTGCATTTGACGAACTCAGAAGGCACATTCTAGTTGAGATTTTAAGCTGGTGGCTTCATTTTCTTGTTTTGCAATAGCTTGGAGTAGATCTGTATTCTGCTTCTTTGATTCTTCAAGATCTCCTTTTAGTGAGAGAATTGTAGCTTCAAGATTTTCATAGTAGCTGGATCTATCTTTGAGTTTCTTGATGGTTGTGCTTCTTTCGTTGGTTTCTTTTCTTAATGATGTCACTTCATGCTGCAATTTTTGACATTGGTCTTCCTTGTCCTTGAGTAGCTTTCTTACCTTGTTTCCTTCTTCTAGTTGGGCCTTTAGTTCGGTAACTTCTTCTTTGAAAGCACAGTCCCTTTTGTTCAATAGATCTTGTTGATCTTTAACTTTGTCTGTAAGCCTTCTAAATAATGCCTCTATTTGATACTTTTCTTGCTCACCCATAAAAGCATGTTCAGTAGTTTCACTATCACTTCCATCACTTTCACAAGGAAATATAGCAGGAACATCAGAGGATAACACATTCATACCTGATAATGATTCTGAATCTGATTCTGAATCTGAAGAGCTTCTTATACCTAATCCCCAATCGACTCTCCCACTGTCATAGGCCTTCTGAGATGTCTTCTTCTTCTTATGAGCTTTCTTCTTAAGCTTCTTTCCCATTGTTCCACGGATCTCCTTCAAGCGATCAAGCTTCTGCCAAAGGACCTGCTCTGATACCAATTGTTGAAAATAATACTGAGAGGGGGGGTGAATCAGTATTATCAGATCAATCATACTTTTTCAATTTCATACTCAGAAACATATACGCTACTTCAATTATGTGAACCCGCGTGTACACGCTACTGTGTCTAATGAAACTCGCGTATATCCAGAGATCTTATAATTCAATTAGCTTAATCTTCAGTAAATGCATCAGATCATTATTAAGCATATTAACAGTAAACAGGTGCAGAATAACAGAACACATCATCACACAAAAGCCACACACATGAACACCATGATATAAGGTGGAAACCCAATGTGGGTGAAAACCACCTGCTGCAATTTGTCTCTTTCTTCTTTAATGAGAAACTTCTTTTACAATGTACTGGTGCAGTCCTTTACCAGCACGCAGGCTACAACCTGCAGAGGGCTACAACCCTCTTAGCTTTTGTACTAGCCGATCCATTTACTAGTACGTAGGTGCCTACCTACAGAATGCTTCTTTACTCGTTTTCCAGCTGCTAGTGGAAGGGAGCTACAACCCCCTGGCTCTTGTACTGGCTGATATGTTTACCAGTACGTAGGTGCCGGTCTATGCGGGACCACGTTTCATACATTTTCATACTGGATCCATAAGACAATCATCTTTGTAGTACAACCTGCATCATCAATCACTGAAACACCCAATTCTGAATCACTGTAACCCTGTCAACAACAACCAGACAACATAGCAATAACCAGATCCAGCTCCATATTCAAATATCATACTTCACATTGTATACGCTACTTGGATGAACCCAACCTGCGTGTATACGCTCTTTTACCAAGACCAACCCGCGTACAGATCTGTAAATTCAACCTTAAAACTCTGTAGCTATATCAGACATCAAAACATACCCAGATCATAATAATAAACATGCGTCAGTAGATCTAGTCTATCCATAGTCAAACCATATGAAGATAATCATTCCAACCCTTGAGATCTCGTTCCATCATTCATCATCCTCCATATGAGTGAAACCTTGGTTTAGATTACCAACCCATAACCAGCACTTGGATCACACTTCCTTAGATCTTCATCACTCATGCACACTCTCACTCCTTGCTTCCTTCACTTGCCTAATGATCTTCTCCTTATATAGCCTTAGGCCTTGTTCAATACCAAGAGCCAAAACCATAGTAACACAATACCATCAACTTCAAAACTAGGGATCAACACGCCCGTCGAGACACAATGGTCCGAAACCATAGGCACAACTTCCAAGGACTAACTGCCATGGACCAAAGGTACGTTTCCACATACACGCGCTTTTGATGAAGCCAACTAGCGTGTACACGCGACTTGGGCTTAACGAACCTGCGTGTATGAACTTTCTCTTCTTCTTATAGTCTGATCATCAATTCCTTGCTGCTGACCTTCTGTACTATGATTTGTCATCAGTGAGGTTTGCCATCAAGGACAACACTTATCTCATAATGCCAACAGGATTTGGGTGTTGCAAAACAAATCCTTGGTATGAGAATAACTAGAGACGGGAAGAATCACAAATTAACATTGTCTCAAAGTGAGTACATAGAAAAGGTATTGAAAAGGTTTAATATGCATAATGCAAAACCAGTTAGTATACCTTTGGCTATCCATTTCAAATTAAATAAGAAGGCATGTCCCAAGACTCAGGAAGAAATGGCTGATATATCTAAATTTCCATGTCCATGAGCAGTTGGAAGCTTAATCTATGCAATGGTCTACACAAGGCCTGATATTGCACATGCAGTGGGAGTTGTAAGCAGGTACATGAAAAATCCAGAAAAAGAACATTGGATGGTAGTGAAGTGGATTCTCAGGAATTTGAGAGGTACCACAAATCAAGCATTATGATTTGGTGGTTCAAACATTGCTCTACAAGGATATGTTGATGCAGATATGGCAGGTGATAGAGATAACAGGGGGAGCACAACAGGGTATGTGTTTACCATAGGTGGAACAACTCTCAGTTGGGTTTAAAAAATCCGAAGTGTTGTTGCACTTTCAACAACAGAAGCAGATTATGTTGCTGCTACAAAGGGAAGTAAAGAAATGATTTGGTTACAAAGGTTTCTGGATGAATTGGGTAAGAAGTAGGAGTTGGGCAAGTTATACAGTGACAGCCAAAGTGCCATACATCTTGTAAAGAACTCTGAATTTCATTCCAAGACTAAACATATATAGCTAAAGTAACATTTCATATGGTCAGTGTTGGAAGATTGACAGTTGAAGCTGGAAAAGATACACACCAGCCAGAATCCTACAGATATGCTAACAAAAGTTGTAACAAGGGAGAAACTGAGAATCTACTCAGTTTCAATTGGTATTCAAGTATGATGAAGAAGATGATAATTAGCCAGGTCCAAAGTGGAGTCATTGTCTAGCAAATGAAGAAGTGGTGGAGTCAATATAATCAGTCTCCAAGTGGGAGACTGTTGGGTGTGGAGCGCGATTATCTTTTGTATTCAAATGTTTCAGCTGGATGTATACCCCAAGAAGACTGTACACCCCTCCACGTGGGGGGTGTAGGGAGGACTTGTCCCCCTGCAGGGGTCCAGGGGGTAATTCCCCCCTAGAAGGGGTTTCCAGGGACTAGTGGTCCCCTGGTGGGGGTTCGAGGGTAGTGCCCTCGAAGCTAAAAAATTAGATGTAAAATTGCATTGTAAAAGTCTAGTAATTTCTAGTCAATCTAGGTCGTTCATTAGGCAGATGATATAACGGTAGAAGTTGTGTTTAGTTTAGGGTTTTTTTCCCTAGAAGGCAACCCCTCACTATATATGAGGGAATTGTATTGCATCTATGTAGATCTGTATTCTGAGTGAGGAAGAGAGAGGAGATTGAGAGTGAAGAGGGTGTTACAATGGATCTGCTTTAGGTTGTATCTCTTTAGTTTGCTCGATAATATAATAAAAGAAGGACTGGCTGTTTCTTCGTGGACATAGCCCAAACTGGGTGAACCACGTATATATGTGTCTCTCTTGTTTTATTCGTTTTCTGTGTTTATATTTTTGCAATATTTTATGTGTCCCATTGCTCCGTAATATATAATTTTCTAACAGAAAAAGTGATCCTTCTTCAAAAAATGATTTCCTGGTGAAGTTTCAAGTCATCAAATGAAGTGGTGTAACTTACCTAAATGCATGACTGAAATAAATACACACAAATCAATGGGAAATGCTATGGGTAAAATTTCTTAAGATAGAGTGCATTATGAGGATTTGGAAGGAGTTGGCCTTCGAAATCCTCTAGGAGATATGCCTCCTTACCTAAGTCCTTATGAATGATGTAAGGTCCTAGCCATAATGATTTGAACTTCCCATGCCCTAGGGTATCATGCGCCTTGTCATACACCAAAACAAGATCACCTTCTTGAAAGGCACGAGGGTTGACTTTTCAGTCATATGGATCTTTTGTGTGCTTTTTGGCCTCTTCAATGGTTTGCAAAGCAACATGACTATCTTCAGAGGCATGTTCGAGCATGACAAGTCTTTGTTCTAATGGTTGTTGTCAAGGAGAACTTTGATAGCTAGGTGGAGGGAAGGGATCTCACATTCGATTGGTAAGACTACCTCCTTGCCAAAGAGAAGGTGGAAAGGAGTAAACTTGGTGGCGGTTTTAAAAGAAGTTATACAGGCCCACAAAGGTGGGAAGAACATAAGGTGCGAGTTGGTATTGTGCTTATTCACCATCCGTTGAAGCATTGTCTTGAGAATATTGTCGAATAATTCAACTTATTCATTACCTTGGGGTAATAAGATGATGAATACTGGTGCTGGAAGCCCAACAGTGAGGATAGTTCTCACCATAGCTCATCTTCAAAATGTCAGCCATGGTCGGAGACCAATTGTTTCGGAACCCCAAATTGAGCGGTAACATGGTTAAAGAAGAAAAGGGTTGTAGTAGCTATCGTGTTATTGAATGTTGGCATGGCCTTAACCGATTTCGTAAAATAGTCAACCCCCACAATAATATACTTATGGTTATTAACAGATGATGGTTGACACTCCATAAAGTCAATGGACCATTTATAGAAAGGACTAGCCACGATGATAGGATGGGGGGGAGCTAATGGGGCTCTCGCCTTTGGGGAAAAGTGTTGAAAATTAGGGAAATGTTTGAATGCCTCAATGTAATCACTGAAGAGAGAAGGAAAAAATTAACTGGCACACATGAACTTCTAGGCAGTGGCCATAACTGAGAGGTGACTACCACAAGCGTTGTTGTGGTAGGCATTTAGCACTTACTCTGGATGAGTGAGACATTGACAGAGGATAGAATCCACACTACGATGATAAAGGTTGTCACCGATGAAGAGGTAGAGAAGGGCTTGATATTGAATCCATCATCGATCATCACGGCTAAGATGGGGAGCGAAATTCATAAATATGTGATAATATCTTCGTACCACAGATCGTCTAAAGTGATGAGAAACAAATGTTCATTTTGGAGCTCATCGTTAATCGATGGATCACGTGCACTAGTGCGTAATTTATAAATGAGTTCCGCAAGGGGAAAAACTTTCTTACTTTTAGGTGTAACAAACTTGATATTGAATTCCTAGAGGATGACGATCCAACATGCATACTTCCCATTGATGATTCACTGAATCAATAGGAAGGTCATGGGGTTGGATTTTGTTATGACCCTAGTGGTATGTGTGAGGATGTAGTGATAGAGATTTTGGATGGAAAAGACGACATCCAGTGCCAACTTCTCTTCACGAGAGTGGTTCATAGGGGGACTACTATGTTCTTGCTAAAATAATAGATAACATGCTCATTCCGGTCCTCATATTCTTGAATAAGGACCCCAACGAGTGAATAGGTGGAAGTTGAGATGTATAAGATGAAGTCATTGGTGAAGTTGGCGGGAGTAATCAAGGGTGCGGAAGTGAGAGAATGATTGAGGGAATCAAGGGACTGGTGAGCATGGTCATCCCAAACCAATGGAATGGTGGAGTGAAGGAGTGGGAGAAACCCATGCGTGATGGTCGCATAGTCAAGCATGAACCTACGAAGGAAGTTGGCTTTGCCTTGAAGGCTTTGTAACTGGTGCAAGGTACGGGGAAGTGGCACATCAAGAATGGCTTAAAATTTTAAGGGGTCAAGAGTGATACCATATTTCGACACAATGAAGCTTAATAGACATTCATCATGAAGACAAAAGACACATTTCAATGGATTAAGACGAATGTTATACTTGCAACATTGGAGAAAACTGGTGCGTAAATCGTGAATATGTTGTGCCCGAGACCTCGAACAAGAGGTGAGATCATTAAGGTAGTAAAGGATAAGGTGCATGAAGTCATGAAAGAAGTATGACATGGCCCACTAAAATGTGGCTCCAACATTTTTTAAACAGAATGGCATGACTCGATATGCAAAGGTTCCCCACGACCTAATGAACATTGTCTTTAACTAATCAATACAATGAATACTAATTTGGTTGTATCCAGAGAATCCATCAATAAAGGACAGAACCTCGTGCCTAGCACACTCATCAATGATTTGGTTAATAAAGGGTGTGGGAAAGTTGTCTTTGGGACAAGCTTTGTTTAGGTCGCGAAAATTTGCACAGACACAGATGGTGCCTTGTTTCTTGAGAACATGGACCGAGTTGGATACTCGTGTGCTTTACTCAATGGGATAGATGAAATTAGCCTACTTGAGCTTATCAATTTCAGCTTTCATAGCCTCATGTCGAGAAGCATGGATGGGTCTCAACTTCTGCCTGACAGGAGTGGCATCGGGCCATGTGTCAATGTGGTGTTCAACAATGGCGAGATAAAGTCCCGACATCTCAAAATATGACCAAGTGAAAACATCACGAAATTATTTGAAGAGCTTGGTGTAAGATTCAATTCTTTCAGGGTGCACTATGCCCCCAAGGTAATGTTTTCTTCAACCACTGGTTGATCTAAAATGTTGATTTTCATAATAGGAGAGATTTTGGCCATTTTCCCTTGTTCGAAAGCATCTGGGATAGGCATGGGATTTCGAAACCGATCGAATTCATCATGGATGAAGTATTTTGATTCCACAACACACTGGTCCTGGGACTTCTCTGGCAAGAAGTATGCATAGTGGTGCATATCATCCCAAGCGTAATCAGCGGTAGACATAGCTTCCATGATGTCCTCATGAGAGTGGAAGATGGGTGGAAGAGAGGAAGACTGGCTACATGATGCGGTGGCGTTACCTATAAAGGCACACCCCTAATCCTTTACCTTTTCTATTAAATAAATCACT
This sequence comes from Pinus tabuliformis, assembly GCA_031772625.1. Classification (NCBI taxonomy): domain Eukaryota; kingdom Viridiplantae; phylum Streptophyta; class Pinopsida; order Pinales; family Pinaceae; genus Pinus; species Pinus tabuliformis. The sequence continues at coordinate 269,799,955 of CM062819.1, forward strand.
ATTTATTTGATTTTCTTCTAGGAATAATTAATTAAACCATTGTTTTATTATTATTCCTTGTTTCATTAACATTTATCTGTTCTCTTGACATGTGTTATTTTAAAATTATTCTTTACATGTCTCGTCTCCATTGGATGTTTGGGGTTATTACTCTTTCTTTTGCTGTTTAACTATGATCATAGCATAGATTAGAATTTTAAAGGCAAACCCCTAATCCTTTACCTTTTTTATTAGTGCCTCGCATCCAAAATTTTAAGATGAAATTAAATTGTAAGACAAAAAATTTCTTTTGTCTTAAGAAGTTGTCTTAAAATCCCCCTCCATGTAGTAGTACCAAATTCAATGATAGACAAGTTGTCTCTAATCGTATCAATAAAGATTGAAATGAAAAAAGAGGAATTGATGTCCGAGAAATCTTGCGAAGAAAAACTAGCATGTTCTTCAGAGTCGACTACCCCACTAAAAAGAGGAGCCCAACAAATCATTGTCTTTATATAAGATAATGTGAATGGTAAGTGAAATAGCAGCCTCAGTATAGGTGTGAGATAGTAGTAGCCTACAAGTTGGCAGATTTAGGGCGCACTATCAAAGACAATTTTGGAGGTGTTTGATAATATTGTTTTAAATTGATATGGTTTCCTCTAAATTGTTAATTTTATTAAATGAGTTTCGTCTTAATTCCAATTGTCTTATGTGGCTATTGTCATAAATATAAAGTTTTGTCTCAAATATTTTGGTCTCGAACTGTTTTTGTCTTAAATATAAAGTTTTGTCTTAAAATAAAAAAAAAATTAACTGTTTTTGTCTTAAATGTATATTTTTGTCTTAAAATATTTGTCTCAAACTATTTTTGTCTTAAATATAAAGTTTTGTCTTAAAATATTTTTGTGTCAACCTGTTTTTCTTAATATTGAGAAGATTTTTCAGCGAAAATCACATCATAATTCATTATTCGACGTGTTTCGAACTAACAAGTGCGGTTATCGTCAAGACAAGTTGAAGAACCATATCATGGCAGTAGGTTAAATAGACAGAATAGATCATCCAATGACTATTTGACCAGGAAACAACTATATTTGACCGAGTAACTATAATGGACTGAGGGATAGGGACAAGGAAATTCAATTAATTCAAAAGTTAGTTTTGTTAGATTTATTACTATATTTGATTAAATCTAACTGTTTATATTTAATTAGTATAAATCAATAACTAATAAGAGATTTATCATTATTATTAAAGCTATATAGATTAAATACAAACTAATATTATTAATATTAAATGAATTAAACATGTTTATTAAAGGCCGACCTACTTATATAGTTAGATAATTGACTTAATACTAAATTAAAGGACCGAACAGAATTGAATAGGTGGCAATTTCTTATTAAAATTATTTTAAGGTTATTGAGGAACTATTCAGAAAGAAAATGGTAGTTTTTAATTAGTTAAATTTATTATTGAATTTGTTATTTATTTATATTAAAGTTATAATGGGATAGTTAGCATCATTCTTTAAAATTCTTGCATTAAGGTAAAAAATATTATATTAATTATTACATTATCCTAATTATCTAAGGCTTAAAAAGATTTGTACTACATATTTAGACAAACATCTTATTATTATTGTAAGAGAACAAGAGATGTTAAAAAAAATTGATAAATTTTTATTAAAACTCAAAGAGCACAGAAGGAATAAAGGAAAACATAAGGTCCAGAAGACGAGATAAGACCACAATAAAAAGAAAAAAATGGGCAGGGGTAGGGCGGTGGCGAGGGTGGCTAGGAAGAAAGGGCAGGGATCCAACATCTTCTAATCTTCCAGCCCTAATCCTTATTGAGAATGCTCAAACTTTTTTCAATTTCTATGGCCTCCCTAATCTTCCATCTGTAATCTTGGAAATAACACAGGCATCCTCAATGCATATGTGATGCTTAGTTTTTTCGCGTGTTCTGCCAGGGCGGAAGACTAGGTCCTACCATGTTTTATCTCAGCTTATTGTTCATGAATCCTTTGATTAATAGAGTACCCAGTGTCACCCCCATAAGGGGTCCCATAGGAATAAGGAATGACGTAGACACCATTCATGTCCTTGGGGTCAATGGGGTCTTTAACGGATCTAAGGGAGGTATGGATGGTGTTAAGGAGTCTAGAGGAAAAGGGAAAACTATTTCCCCTCAGGATCCTCACAATCTTATCAGTGGTCCCCTGGATGAACGAGAGATGAACCCTTGAGACTCGATCCTTAGGGTCTTTCTTAGCCTTGGGACCTTTGTTGGCTTTAAGGAAATATTTTAAACCTTGGTGCCTACTATAACCATTATTAACAAAAACATTAAGGAGATGGGCTTTCTCCCTATCAAATTTCTTTTCATTGGAGATTCTCAGCACACAAGTCACTAGCGTGTTGAGAACACCCAACTTTTCAGTAGGGAAATGATGGGAGCTGGCATGAAGATACTCTTGAGTATGAGTTTTCTTCCTAAACACTTGGTGGGAAAAATAACCATTGTCATTTTTTGAAATGAGAACATCAAGAAAAGGAAAAGATCCATCAACTTCCTACTCATGGTGAACTTTATGGAAGAGCATTGGTTGTTGAGATGCTTGAAAAAGAGATCTAACTCCTTCTGGCCATTAGACCAGATGACACCAGTGTCGTCAACAAATATTTTCCAAAGTTTGGGCAAGATATGCACTGAGGCCAAAGCCTTAGATTCAAAGTCTTCCATAAAACGATTAGCAACAACCAAGGACAGGGGTGAGCCCATGGCAACCCCGTAGTTCTATTCATGGAATTCACCTTTGAAGGTGAAGAAAGTAGATGTGAGACAAATTTCAGCTAAATAAGCGGTATCAGGATTGGTTAGGTGGTTGATGACCTCAATGGCCTCCTTTATAGGAATGAAAGTGTAAAAGGAGACCACATCGAAACTCACAAGAATGTCATCTAAGTCGAACTTTATGCCCTAAAGCTCATTAACAAAAGACAAATAATATTTTATGAATGACTTTGTGAGGCCCACAAGGGGTCTAAGATTCAAGGCCATGTATTTAGTAAGGAGGTAGGTTCGACCTCCTATGGTGTTGAAAATGGGTCTAAGGGGAGCCCCCTCTTTCTGAATCTTTGGAAGCCCATAGATCCTCGGAGTAAAGGAGATACTCTCATTAAGTTTATGGCAAAAAGAACTCACAATGCTACTAGACTTTATAGCTAGAGCTATTGTTTTTCAATGGATTCTTGTTAAGATTTTTATAGCTGCCACTATTACACATATGATCCACCATGTTTTGGCGATAATACTCCTTATAAAGGATGACAACAGTCCCTCCTTTGTCAGCTTTAAGAACGAAAATGTCTTTGTTGTGGCTCAAGGATTTGAGGGCCTGAAATTCAGCGTTACTAATATTGCTTCTAGGGGGCTTGGCCTTCCTGAGGACAACAACAAAGTGCTGCCTAATAGTGTCCTAAATATTATTAGGTAAGCCCTAATCCCAAACTCCATGTCACACATAATGTCTTCCACGAATTTTTTTAGGGGTGAGGGAAAAATTTAATCTTCTCGAGAAGGCTAAAGAGAGAAGGGGAAAGGAAAATTTAGAAATATTAACAACCCTATTATTACGAGAAGGATGGAGAAGCTTCTTCTTCTTCCTCTTCCTCTTATTATTATTATTATTATTATTATTGACGTAATCATCATTATTATTATTATTATTATTATTTCATTGAAATTATAATCATTTAATCTATTCAAACTATCAAATTCCATATTACCATACATAATATTCCAATGATCAAAATTAAAAGAACGCTGAACTGGAATGGTTTGATATTTAACACAATTCAATTGATATTAAATTTTAATGTAAAATAACTAAAATAAAAAGTGAGACAAGATTTATTGTCTTAAAAGTGACCTTAGTGTACTAGAATCCTTGAGAGATTCATTCAAAGTTTGGCAAGTAAACTCTTCACAATAGAAATGCTCCAAAAGTTTTAGTGAAAAAAAAAAATGATTTAAACAACACAAATCAAAATTTGACCCAATTTTTTTTACCCTTTAACTAAACAGAAAAAAAAAAACATGAAAATATCGCTTTAGTCAGTGGAAAAAAAAAAAACCCATTTAAACAACACAAATCAAAATTTGACAATTTTTTAACCCTTTAACTACACACAAAAAAGACACATGAAAATATCGCTTTAGTCCGTGAAAAAACTACTCTCATGACATTGAAATATCGCTTTCGTTAGTTGGAAAACTACTCGGGACGTGGATCCGTCGCTTTCGTTCGTTGACAAATCTAGTTCATAATTAATATCGATACCTCTTCGTTGAGTCGTCGGCCTTCATATACAAATTCCTACCAGCGACCTACCTTCCCACTCATACCCTTCATTCCAGACCGTCTTCAAATTTCAACGAGAAGCTCTTCATTCTCACACTAACATTTTTCTCTTCAGCGTGTGGAAAGTTGAACGAGAACTTCGGAGCCACAGCTCTGAGAACGTGTGGAAATTTTAAGTTATGTTATTTATCTAAAGAACATGGATATTATTTTGTTCATCATCCCATGTTTGTGATGGTGAGAAATACATAGGTCATCTTTATATTTTGTATTAATAGGTTGTTTTAAATCGCTATATCAGTTGTGTGTGCAGTGGTGGAAAGAGCTAATTAGTTATATATTGGGTATTAAATGCGGAAATAGGAGCACTCAAGTTAGCCTGATAACACGGGAGCTGGCAAATATTATTTAATGTTGAAATTACCCGCTCCCGTATTATTTCCTATTTCCGCATTTAATAACCAATATATGACTGGTTAGCTTTTTCGATACAGTAGTTACTAAGGATGTTAACTACATTGGTGTATTGATTTGATATGGTTTATTTTTTTAGAACTTTAGAGTTCGATGCATATATTTTGAGTAATCGTTTGAGATAGACATATATCTTTTTTAGTGTAATTATTTAAGGAGTTTTAGTTGGGTGAAAATATTCTATTTTGGGCGGAAAATAGTCCATTAAAACAATACAAAGGATTAATTCAATTATTTGTAATTTTTGCTACTGGACATTTGGCCCCTTCAACTTATGCTTATTTCATTGCTAATTTGAGTGTTATTAAAATTATAAATTTTGAATTCTAATTTAAAAACATTATTTACCATTGTTTTTGATATATTGAATGTTAAATTACAATGGATATGTATTTTTATGCATGGGATTAAAGCTAAACAATAATAAAAAGCATATGAGTCTTGTTAATTTCATGCATGGGATTAAAGTTAAGTGTTAATGAAAATGCATCACTTTATTAGAGGGAGGTAGATTTAGGGATGATTACAATAGAGATGAGTTTTTTTTATATAATCTAAAACTTTATTTTGATTGTAAAATAAGATATAAAACTAATTTGATAAATAAGATATAAAACTATTTTGATTCGTAAAGAAGATTAGATATAAAACTATTTTTATTTGAGGAGATGAAGCCGTTTATTATGTTCCAGATCGTGATCCAGAGTCTTATCTTCGTGATCGAGTTACTTACCTTCCACACAATAGGGAGGGAGGAATTTATTGCTCAATCAGATTGGACAGCTGGATCGGGCCCATTAACCCTGTGGATCGGATCGGATGGTTATATTGCGGATTATAAAAAAAGCTCACTGGCTTGGGATTGCTGGGAAGGTTCTCTCTAACCACCTGATATGACGAGGCAGTTACTCTCCAACCAGTTTAGATGCAGCGGGATATGGGTGATCTCAGAAGAAGAGATCCTGGGCGAGCTTCTTATGAACTAAATCAACAGGAGCTTCAACGTAAGCGCTGGACAGCGCAGTCTTGAACGATTGCCCACGCCCTAACTCAATGGGGTGGGGCATGCTGAGGACTACTTCCCTTGATTCCAGCCATACCCAGTAAACGATATATACCTGGTATGACATATTGACATATATAACCTACACACTAATGCATTGAATGAAAGGATTGACTTGAACCCGCCAGTGATACGGGACATACATAGATAGCAGTGGATAGTGCGGTCTAGAGAGCTGGGCAGATAACGCAGTGGAGATAGCTATAGTGCGGTCTATAAAGCTGGGCAGATAAGCCTAATAGCGGGGTGGACCTTATACGGGGGTTAGCTATTCATTGGTAAAGCAAGTATTGGTTTGGAAACACTTCAGTGAGGTATAAGGGTAATAAGGTTGTTGTTTCATTATGCCATGCTATCCCGCCCGTATCTAAAGCCTGCCCGAAATTCCATATATAAAGGCCTGATCCCGGATTTGTGAGAAGATGAAAAGAAAGATCTAAAAGCCATGCTGGTGTGTCTGTCCATGAATTCAAAAAAGCTATTCAGATACGGTTTTTTTTCTCTAAAACCCTCATTTATCTGAGGTCCGAGGGACGAAGTGATCCAACCGGGTCTCAAATTCGCATTTTGTTAGAACTCGATCGATTCTGTCATTATGGGTGCCCGGTTCTTTAGGCAGGTGAGGAGCGAAGCCTATTCCAAAGTTCAGATTGGATGGGTTGATGGTTTCTTCTATTACGAATGTCGGAACCCTAGAACGATGGCAGCACCAGTTTCTCCAGTTTTTGCACTATATCCCATATTAGTTGAAGCCCTCCTCCCACAGGAGAGGAGGCGGAGGCAGAATACACTCTTAGTTTTGGATTATATCGATTAAGTGGCTCCATGAAAATAGCGTATATAAATAAATGGCATCTCCATTGGGAATCCGAGGAAACATATGAATATCCTTAATTAAAAGGCATTTGAGGAGTGAAGGTTACCCTTTATTAATCATCAACTAACCATTTTATGTGGTGTTTTTTTTTTCTCATTGCTTATTGACAACGGAGTTATGAGAAGCTAATTGATTTTCTTTATCATTTTATTTTTATAATCACAAAAAATGAAATAACTTTGTCATTTCTCTTGTTATTCCAAAATTTGAAAAACTAAATGTATTATAAATATTGTGAAATTGAGACCCAATAAATAACAAATAACGAATTAAACATAAAAAGATTTTGATTTCTCATTCCACTTACTCTTACTCTTTGTGAAAAATTATATATTTCATTTTCTAATAATGATTCAAGTTTTTTTCTAATATTAATTTTATAATAATACTATTTATATTAATTTTTACTTTAATAATTGTTTTTTATTATAATTATATTTAATGTGTTAGTGTGATATTAACCATTTTTTTTCGATATTCACTTATTTATTCATTACCTTATCATATTATTTTAATTAATATTAAAATAATATTTTATAAATATTAATTAACATAATTATTTATTATATAGACATTATTTCTATTTACACTAGTTTACGTTTTAAATTTCTTAATCACATAGCAACAACATCTCCCATAATTATGCACTTTAGTTATATTCGTTCACAAACTCATTTAAACAATTTTGCAGTTATAATAACAAAATATGTAAATATTGTTAACTTAGATAACATTTTTTTGGGATTCAACCATGTTAAGAAGGTCATTCATCTATGCCCATTTTCATGAGCGGTAGTCGTAACTAATGAATTTCTGATGATTTTTTAATAGTCCTAGAAAAATATGTAAATATTTTTATCTTAGATATCATCTTTTGGGGATTCAATCGTATTAAGAAAGTCATTCATTTATGACCATTTCCATGAGCGGTAGTCCTAACTCTCTAATTTCTCATGATTTTTGAATAATCCACTTAGCACTTATTAAATTGTGTGATGCTCACATAGGTGAAGAAGTGGGATTGAAACTAGTGAAATGAATCACATAGCGTCAATCATCACTTCTAGGCCTTGCACCTAGTAACTAGGACTTCTTGGGAGGTCACCCATCCTAGATTGCCTCTGGCTCATGTGCGCTTAACTGTGGAGTTTTTTCCACAAACCCACCTAGCTTCCTACCCCATTTGCAAAACCTTACCAGGTATTGTGCCTCACGAACCATTCAAGTATAGCTCCCTTCACTCTTATGTATTTAAGTATTGAGGGTACTTCGCAGTGCGTTATATTAGATACCATTTTTTTGAGATTCAACTACGTTAGGAAAGTCATTCATCTATGACCATTTCCATGAGCGGTAGTCATAACTGACTAATTTCTCATGATTTTTGAATAGTCCACTTAGCACTTATTGAATCAGGTGATGCTCACAAGGGTGAAGAAGTGGGATTGAAACTAGTGAAATGAATCACATAGCATCAATCATCACTTTGGGGGGTTGCACTCGATAACCAGAACTTCCTGGGAGGTCACCCACCCCAGATCACCTCAAGCTCAAGCGCGCTTAACTCTGGAGCTTTCCCCACAATGAAGCCCACTTCTTCACCCCTGTGAGAATCATCCAATGCAGTGAGTGGTAAGTGGACTGTTCAAAAATCACAAGAAATTAGTTAATTACGACTACTGCTCATGGAAATGGTCATAGATGAATGACTTTCTTAGCACAGTTGAAGCCCAAAAAAAATGATGTCTAATATAACGAACTGCGAAAGGCCCTCAATACTTAAATATTTTTAACTTTTGAAATCACTTCAATTTCCCCACTTTTACCTAATCCTTGTACGTTTAATCATTTTGTTAAAATTATTTCTCATATGACTGAATTTTTCTCTCTAATTACCTTGTAGGCGTGGTATATATTGGAATTGAGATTCAGTAATTTTGATATTTTAAAATGAATGGAAAAGATTTAGTTTCAAGAGAATATTGTTCATCTAATCACAAATTGATATATGGTCTGCACCATAAGAATGTTTATCATATTTACTAGAAAGAGTTTCATATAACTTACATACAACTGTAGGGCGCAAATTTAATGCTTTTTATCTGCCAATGCCTTAAGTTGTACGCAATACAAGGTTTGGATGCCTTTTCTAAAATCCAAACCACCATGATTTAACACGAAACCCATCTTTGAATGGGTTTGGCATCCCTTTATAGATTTGAGCAACTGTGGTTTCCATTTGTATCAACTCTAACCCATGTCCCAATTGGGTCATCTCTTTACACCACCCAACCACCTTGTTCTACTCCTCTTTAGTCATAACTGTAAGAGGTCATCTTAGTTTTATATGAGTGAGCTCATTTATCCAATAATGTATTGATGAGGAAGGAATACCATTTTTTTTTGCAGATGTCAGGACTGAATATCCATTAAACTCTATGTCGTCAATTGCAACTAACATTTCTTCTTCTTTTTAGCCTCTTATAGAATTGATCATTTTAGTTCAACTTTCCCCTTGGAATTTTGGTTGATGGTGACTCTGTGGGTGATGGTGTGACAACATCAACTTTAGTCACATGGTCATCCTCAACAACATTGCTTGTAGAATTGTTGACATGCACATCGCTTGTCCTCTCCTCATCTGATTAAGCACATCACAGTTGGGCACTCCTGGTCACTCTCTTACCACTTCTCCTTGAACGAGCAACATAACTAACTCTTGCCATAGATGCAACTAACTGCAAAATTATTACATGCATTTAGGTAATAGTAATTGAAAATTATGCTTTCGTACAAGCCAAAAATATTTATTCTTTACTACAGGCAATTATCAACATGTATGTTACTAGAAGCTTAAGATATTTTCATACATATGCATTTTGGATAGTATCCTTGAAAAATCAAATCTACAAAAGAAATTTGTTGTATGTCTTCAAATACTTCAATGATTGTTGTTTTCATAACTTCTTTTTACACTTAAAATACTATGACTATATTTGTACTTGGAAAACAACTGTTGTTGTGTTGAAATCAACCTAGAATTGGTTGTATGTCTTAAATGATATCAATATATGTTTTGGATAAAATATTGTATGTGCTATAGGAGGAATTTCAACTAAACAAAGTGATCTTTTTGGTGAAGATGTTGATATCGTTTAGTCTTTTTTATAAATTATTATTTGAATTAAATTGTTTAGCCTCATGTTTGTCAATATTGTTTAGTTCCATGACAGTCAACAGAAGCTCAATATAAGCTCTACAGGGAATGGTTCTGAGTTTCTCAATATTTTTGGTATTCTTATAGATAAAACTCTTCAGACATGAAGGAAGATCTAGGAGGAATTTCAACTAAAAAAAGTGACACCTGGTTCTTTTTCTGGTTAAGATGTTGATTTGGTAGTTTCCATTGTTTGAATTAATTTATTTAACATCATGATTGTCATTATTTTTATTCATAATCATCACAATCTCCATGCATGGAGGAATTTGTAGGCTTGCATTGCTAAATTAATTTAGCAACTTAATAGAATCTCTAGACCTGTCCTAGTAATGGTTAGTGATTCTCCTATTGTTTTTTTTGGTGTCTTTTCCACCCTGTGTTATCTTGTACAAGTCAGTTGTGTGGGAATTTCTCTATTCTAGGAATGGTTATGAGTTTATGTGGAAATGGTTCTAAGTTTGTCAAATTTATTGTGGGAATGGTTCTAAGTTTGTCAACCTTTTTTTTAGAATGGTTCTGGGTTTGTCAATATTGGTATTCTTATAGATAAGATGTTGATATCATCTAGTTACTTTTGTTTGTCATGAAATTGTTTAGCATCATGTTTGTCAATATTTTTATTGTAGGCTTTCCTTGCTATAGGAATTTAGCAGCTAAATAAAATCTCTAGGCTTCCCCCAGTAATGGTTATTGATTCTGCTATTGTGGAAATGGTGTTTAGTTTGTGAAATTTATTGTGGGAATGGTTTTGAGTTTGTCAATACTCTTATCCTATAGATAACACCCTTCAGGCATGAAGGAAGCTCTAGGAGGAATTTCAACTAAAACAAGTGACACCCAGTTCCTTTTTTGGTTAAGATGTTGATCTAGTCTAGTCATTGTTGTTTGAATTAAATTAAATCCTTAAATCTTGAAAACTGTGAAGTCTCCATTTAAATTCTGACAAGGTTGGAGACACTCACAGACATCCTAGGTTTTGATTGGGAATAAATGGTAATTTTGCAAGTTGTTTGGCTGCTGAGGGTAGCCTTAGGTATGTTCTTGGACCTAGTTATAAAGTGCACTACCTTACTATTGTTTGAATTAAATCAAATCCTGAAATATTGATAAATATAAAGTCTCCATTTAAAGTATCATGAGGTTGGATACACTCATAGACATCCTAGGTTTGGATTGGGAAGACATGGTAATTTTTCAATTTGTTTGGATGTTGAGGGTAGCCTTAGTTATGTTCTTGGACCTAGTTATAAAGTGCACTACCTTACCATCATTTGAATTAAATTAAGTCCTTAAATATTGAAAATTGTAAAGTATCCATTTAATGTCTGAAAAGGTCGGAGACATGCACAACCATCCTAGGTTTGGATTGGGAAGACATGGCAATCTTGCAAGTTGTTTGGCTACTGAGGGTAGCCTTAGTTGTGTCCTTGGACCTAGTTATAAAGTGCACTGCCTTACTATTGTTTGAATTAAATTAAATCCTTAAATATTGATGTTGGGTGTAGCCCAACTTGGTCTAGTTTGTTTAAAGACTCTTCATTTTGAGGAGTAGAGAACACGGAGCCCCCGATGTTCTATTCATCGCGTAATGTCTAAGGTCTTTGGGGTGGGTCAAAACCCCTAATTTTGTAATGGCATTGGGTGTTCATTATTTTTTCGGATCCATCGTATGTGCACCATGGTCTTGTAGTAATAAAATCTATATAAGGAAATGTAATACTTTGGTGAGATAAGCCAAGTCACAGATGAATCATTGATCATATTTTTTGTATTTAGTATGTATTTTGGGCCTTAAGAGAAGGCTCCACCGCTAAGTGCATGGAGGTCTTCAAGAGTATGCAACTAAGTGCGTAGACCACTTGCAGATGGGTGCGCATATTGAAAAATTTATATGTATTGAAGATATATCTTAATAAAGAAGAAGAATTTTGGCAAAATCTTGCATATTTACATTCATTATCTATATTTATACATACTGTGATGCATGTGTTTTACTGGATTATGTGAAAGAATATACGTTAAATACTATTTTATGTTATGTTTATACAATAAGTACAAATATTTCAAGCAAAGCATCACTGAGAAGTATTTTATGCATGCAAAGTTGTAGGTAAGCATAAAACATAAGTTGACACATGAGTCCCACAATGCGAATATCCCTCTAGTTTCATAAACCTTGTTCTGCAACCTCCCGTAACCACTTTGGGTGAGACTACGATCTGCTTGCAGGTCATTCCCGAAAGGTTCAGTGGTTGAGGGTTTTGTTGGTGCGCACTACACTTTGAACCTGGTTCAAAGCTGCTTAAGCCAACAAATGGTTCGATTGCTGAGATCAAGATCTGTTTGACATATATGTTTTGGCATCTGTTGAAGAAGGAAATCCATAAGTGAGTTGAACAAAAAGAGTGAGAATTTTCAGTTCAGGAAAACATAAACCCACAATTGTTGATTGAAGCCTATTTGCAGAAGTATCTCTATACAGAACATCACAAGATCTTCTTCGTGGAATTTTTTAACCAACTATATCAATGGGTATCAAATTTGATCGAGCATAAGAATTGTTTAAAAAATGAAGAGCCTACCACATGGAGCCTGAAATCAATACAACGACTCAAGAATACTAACAACATGATATCAAGAGGAGTTGATTTTTGGATTGACGATATCTTGGGAGGATTTATTACTGAATTTTCAATAGATAGGATTTTATCTTACAACGAAGTTGAGAGAATATTTTTCAATGGTATGTAAGGTAAGTACCCAAACTCTTTGAACTTGTGGATTAAAACGATTTTATGTGAAAAGGGTGTACTATGAATGTAGTCAAATTAATGTTTGGATGGAGAGGGAATAAATTTGAACCAGGACTAAGATCTACTTGAAGTGGGAAGTGATATAGAGTAGAGCATATACCAAAGAACTTTATTAAGACTGATTATAGTCCCTTGTTATGTGGGTCTGAGTGTGAAGAAGAAGGAAGCAACCTTGCAGCCTCGTAGTATTCTCCCTCCCATTCTCAAAGTGCATCAAAGCTAAGATTTGGGAAAAATTATAGAATCTTTGGGATTCCCCATCCATCTACCCCCCTTAGCCCCCAATCCCCTAATCCAAGATCTTTTTCTTATATATGTATTAAAGAATTACATGCATAAATTGTAGCTTAAACATAGAAATTAAATGTGCACATGAGAGAAGAGGAGAAACACATAAAGCATGAAAAAAGACAACAAGACTTAACAACTGAGTTCATCCGAGTTGGACTATGTCTCCAAGCCCTGCTCAATCAATAGGGAGGCCTTCATTCATTAAGTGGCATGGAAAAGAAGAGTACAACCATCAGTTACAAAAAAGGAATTTTATACCTACATACTGAAAATTGGCCAAAAATTGCAAAACTCTAATGGAGAAACGGACAACACCATTGCGTTCCTGGCATTGAGAATTGATTGAACCATATAAAATTTGTTAAAATCTAACATAGTGAAAATTCGGACCTCCTACAAAAATCTGCCTCGAACTTCATGCACTCCCTCCTCTACCTGGGTGCACTGATAAGCTTCATTTAAATAATAAAATGGTGATGGATTTCTCAAGAATTCCATTGTGGCACAGTTGGTTAAAATTGGAAATTAGTTGAGGAGGAGTTGGGCGATCAAATCCAGCCCCTCCTCTTTTACCACATATTTAACCACATTTTTATTTGGGGGCGGGTCCACTGGTCTCGGTGGCCTACTCCCCTCATCTCTCGATGGCTGCTATTGTAAGTGGGTGAGGTGGACGGGCGATGGGGTTGACAGCCCGTGCCACCCACCAACAAGGCGTGGTCTGTTGCGTGGTTCCATGGGAGGGGCTGGGAGTAGTGGCCCGCCCCTCCACTAATAATATATATGTTATGTGGATGAGATTGGGGTGACGGGGTTGGTGGCCCACCACCCATTTTATTTTAACATTTTCTTTTGTTATTAAAACAACCTGCACATTTTTGAAAATTCAGATTTTTACCGAAGGAGTCATTTTAACGAGGCAACAATTTCGTCCAAAATTTGGCTGGAGTTGGTCGGATTCTGCTCACTGGAAAAGTTCAAATTGTGTCTTTGTTAATCTTACCTTGTCAGCAAAAATTCAATCTAGATTTGACTGCCTCTATCCCCTTCATCCGAACTCAGATTAGAGTGTCATTCACACCGTTGGAATTAGGGCGACGAGCATTTCGATCTAATTTCAAGTTAATTGTCTTTCTACCACTTTGAATTTTGAGCCTTTTCCATGCCACTAGTGTCTAGAGATCCACGTAGATCAATCCTCCCCATTGAGGAGATTTTGAACCACCAAAAGCTTTATCAGTCAATTGGAAAGTGAGGGAATTGTCCCATCACTCTTTCCTTTTCCAGCCATTTTTCCTTGCTAGGGTGCATCCCCTTGAAACCGACTTGAAGGTATTCCACATCTCCTTGTCGTGAAGTCCTAGTTCGTCTATCAAGGATGATATCTTTAGGTAACTCATCGAGATACTCCGGTGCAAAGTCATCAATTGTATGAACTGTGCCCACCTCTTTGGTGTCTGTAATCAATGGTGGCTCATACAACTTTAAGTTTTCCACATTCACTACAGAGTACATTTGCATATATATTGGTAAATCGAGACGAAAGGCATTGTTTCCAATATTCTCCAAGATGGTGAATGGACCATATCAGTTTGGTTGCAACTTCTTCCCTTCTCCACTCATCATGTCCTTGCTGATATGAAACCACACTTTGTCACACACTTGAAATTGATGGCCGACTCATTGTTTGTTATGTCGAGCCCTGTACCGGGCTTGAATTTTCTCCAACTTCTCCTCTACTACTTGGTGAATCAACTATATCCATTGAATCAATTGTTGTGCTTTGTCCCTATCATCATGCCCACTACATTCATCTTCCCTTCCAAAGACCATATCAAAAGGGTGTTTTGGCAGGTAGCCAAAACATGTCTCAAATGGTGAACGATGCATAGATGAGTGCAGTGCTCGGTTGTAGGAATGTTGCACATATGGAAGATGTTCATCCCACAACTTAGGATGTTTCCCACAATAGCCTCACAACAACTATACCATGGAGTGGTTGATGACGTATGTTTGTCTGCCAGTCTGTGGATGAAATGTCATGCCTCTTTTCAACTTGGTGTCCATCATCTTCCACAAGCTGGTCCAAAACTCTTTGAGAAAGAGAGAGTCTCGATCTCATACAATCGATGTGGGCAACCCAAAATGGACCCAAACATGCTAAAAGACAAGATAAGAAGTCTACTATGTAGTGATCTACTTTTTACAAGGCATTAAAATACACATCTTAATAAAATGTTCAACGAAGACATACAAATAGTTGTGACTTTTCCTAGACAAAGGCAAAAGTCCTACAAAATCCGTCAACAAACTTTCCCATAGACGACTCGGAATGGGGAGTGGTGTGTAGAGCACAAGTTTTATATTAGAGGGATTTGAAACAGAACACATCACACATCCCTTTACATAGTGAGTCACAATGTTCTTCATATAAGGCCAAAAACAAAATCTTCATACATGACACAAAGTTTTTTCAAAACCAAAATGACCAGACACAAGGGAGGTGTGGGTCTCCCGAATTAAATGTACCCTTTCTCCTATGGGTATGCTCAATTTTCCAAGGTGATACAATAGTTTCCCCTGCAAGTGATAGTTGTACACCTATTAACCATGGGTTAGTTTTGCATAAATCTCCTTAAAGTCATCATTGTTAGCATATTGTTCAACATTACTTTTAAAAGATAATGAAGCATTATGCAAAATAACAGAAGCAGAAATAGGAAGGCGAGATAGCATATCGACCACTTTGTTGCTAGTTCCCTTCTTATACTTTATTACCAGATGAAACTGCTGAAGAAAAACCATCCACCTGAAATGATGAGATTGATGCAACTTGGTTTGTGACTGAAGATACTGCAAGGGCTGATGATCTATATGGATGCTGGTCTCCTTGCTGATCAGGTAGTGTTTCGACTTTTTTACACTATGGACCAAGGCATATAACTCCTTGCCATAGGTGGGATAGTTTATCACATCCTGAGAGAATTTCTCTGAATGGTAACATATCGGCTTCTTTTGTTGCATCAGTACAACTCCCATGACATATCCGTTGGCGTTTGTCTCAACCTCGAATGGCTGTTGGAGATCTGGTAAGTCCAAGAATAGTGTGGTGTTGATCTTTTATTTTAATGTTTGGAAGTACTTCTGCTGCTTTCCTCCCCATTGAAAGATTTGCTTTACACTTGTCAATGCGTGTAAAGATGCTGCAATAATAGAGAAATTGGCAATAAATCTCCTCCAATACTATACTGCAACCAAAAATATGCAAACCTTGGTTACACTAGTAGGCTTAGTCCAATTTACAATTTCTTCATCTTTAGAAGGATCAATTTTTAACTGACCATGACAAACAATATGACCTAGGTAAACCAACGAGGTTTTCCCAAAATCACACTTTGACAATTTTACATAGATTTTTTCTTTTGTCAATACATCAAGCACTTTCTTCACATGGCATACATGTTCATTCCAACTTTTACTAAAGATAATAATATCATCTAGATATAAAAGAGAAAATTCATCAATGAAAGGCCTAAAGAGATCATTCATGACCCTCATGAAAGTGACTATAGCATTTCAAAGTCCGAATGGCATCACCATCCATTCAAACAACCCTTATTTAGTCTTGAAGGTTGTTTTCAACACATCCAGCTCTACAATTTGGACCTGGAAATAACCACTACGCAAATCCAATTTCGTGAAATAGATAGCATTCTTTAACTGATCTAATAATTCATCAATGCAGGGAAGAGGGTAGTGATTTTTCACCATGATTTTGTTTAGTTCTCAATAATCCATTCACATCCTCCATGTGCCATCTCTCTTTGGCACTAACAAAATCAGTGAGATTCATGGAGAAGTGCTCAGTCTGATGACCCCTTGGTCCAATAGTTCCCGCACCTTCTTTTCGATCTCCTTCATCTCAATGGTCAACATCCTATACATGCCAATATTTGGTAAAGGAGCATCATGCTACAAATGGATCTCATGTTGGATTTCCCTCTTTGGAGGTAATACCCTTGGTTTCTGAAACATCTCATCATAGTTAGAAATTAATTCACATAATTCATTTTTATGCACATGATCACAACCCTAGAAAGCATCAGATAATTCTGCACCTTACAACCATAAGCATGCAACCCTTATCGGAATTCACCAACCTCTTCATTTCTCCTACACTTACAATTCTGGCATTGATTTTAGTTAGATGAGCCCTTACAATATATTCTACCCCATCTTTTGTGATTTGGTATGTGTTTTCATGATGGAAGAAGATCGCATTTCTATCATATATATATGGACTCCCTAACACCATGCCACAGATATCCAATGGTATCACATCATGTTTTACTTCAACCACTAACTTAGAAGCGATCACAAATGTAACCTCGCACTGCTTAATTACATTCATTTTTTCTTTATAATTTATCCATCCAAGTGATAAGGTTTTGGATGTTGTTTGGCTTCTAAGCCTAGCTTCTTTACCAAAGACTCTGAAATTAAGTTTGCTTGGGATCTAGTATCAAATAGAGTTTCAAGTTTTGTATGATTTATGATAACTCTAATATGAAATAGCTCAGTTCTATTTCATTCATTAGGAAGAGACTCATCTATTGAACTAGTGCCTTCATGTGATTCAGAATTAACATGAGGTGTAAGAGTACCATTTGTTCCTACTGCTATGATCAATGCTTCATCTCTAGAATTAGATCCAAGGTCTTGCTACAGAGTTTCCATTGCCTTCTTCTTGCATTTTCCTCCATACTTTTTGGTCTCTTTTCTAGGTACAGTTTCCAAAAATGATTGTCGTCATGACCTTCCTTTTTTTAGTGAGTGCAATAAGGTCTTTCTCCTTCCTCTTTCTTGGTTGATTCCATCCTCTTCTCCTTTCCTTTTCCTTTCACTTTGGGTTTTCCATTTGGAGGTTTGAAAGGTGGTTTCTTGAAATGATCATCTCTTTCATTATTTCCTCTATTCTCAAGATGGATGGCCTTTACACTCACCGAGTCAATAGTAGTTGTTTCAAACAATAATAATGAATGTCTAAGGTAACTTTGTAATGATCCAATATACTTGGTTACTACTTTAGGTGAGTCAAGTGTAATGCCCAAATTAAGTGCCTATTTTCTAAATTCCTCTATAAAGCTTTGAACATCCTGACCTCTGCCTTGCCTTAAGTATTGCCAATCCATTAAGGCTTCTTGTTTGTAACCAAAGGGATAAAATTGTTCCTTTAATGCAGAAATAAAACTAGGCCATGAGGAAAGAAGATTACCCACACTCTTACTCCTTTCGCAATTTTCTCTCCCACCAAATGAGAGTAGTGATACTCAGCTGAAGAGAGGCTAGCTAAATCTTTGCCACATCCTCTTTGATCTGCTGAATCCTATAGTATATTTAAATATGCCTAATCCAGTTATTAAGCTTTTCTACATTACTTTCACCATTAAACATGGGAAGATCAAATTTGACATCTAATTTAAAGAAGGGTTTCTTAGATTCATCCGTTGAATTTCTATGATGATGGTGAAGAGAGGAAGAATAACTTTCACTCGTCAAAGGAGAAAGAGGGGGTTCTTCTCCACCATTTTAGTGCACTGAACCTTGTTCTTCTAGATTTCTCTCTTCTACTTTCTGAAGCATTGAAAGCAACTGACCGACATTTTCTGCCATTGTATAGAAGGTTTTTCAGAAATTGTGCTCCTCTTCATGATGAGCCTCTTCATCTGCCATGTTTCTCCTTCAATGTGCATGCCCCGCTTCGGGATCGAAAGTCTTTAGTTTCCCTTCACCTCTTTAGAGCTTGCTTCTTGTTAGCATACAAACATGCAATTCACATCTAAAAAGACCTGCTCTAATACCACTTGATCCAAGATCTTTTTCTTGTCGATGTATTAAAGAATTACATGCATAAATTGTAGCTTAAAATTAGAAATTTAATGTGCACATGAGAGAAGAGGAGAAACACATAAAGCATGAAAGAAGACAACAAGACTTGATAACAGATTTCATCCGACTTGGACTACATCTCCATGCCCTGCTTGATCAATGGGGTGGCCTTCATTCATTAAGTGGCATGAGAAAGAAGAGTACAAGCATATGTTACAAAAAAGGAGCTTTATACCTCCATATTGAAAAATGGTCGAAAAATGAAAAACTCTGATGGAGACATAGATAGTGCCATTGCGTTCGTGGCATCGAGAAATGCTGAAATCATATAAAATTTGTCAAAATATGAGAAAGTGAAAATTTGGCCCTCTTGCAAAAATCTGCCTCAAACTACATGTGCTCCCTCCTCTGCCTACACACACTAATAAAATGCATTTAAATAATAAAAAGGTGATGAATTTCTCAAAAAAAAATTGTGGCACAGTTGGTTAAAATTGGAAAGTTGTTGAGGAGGGGTTGAGGGATCAAATCTTGCCCCTCCTATTTTACCACATGTTTAACTACATTTTTATTTGGGGGTGGATCTATCGGTCTCGTTGGCCCACTCCCCTCATCTCTCGCTAGCCCCTATTGTAAGTGGGTGAGGTGGAGGGGTGGCAAGGTTGACATCCCACGCCCCCACCAATATGGAGTGATCCATTGCATGGTTCTATGGGAGGGGCCGGGGGTAGTACCCTGCCCCTCCACTAATAATATACATGTTATGTGGATGAGATTGGGGTGGTAGGGTTGGTGGCTTGTCACCCTTCTTTCTTAATATTTCTTTTTTTTATTAAAACAACGTGCACATTTTTGAAAATTTGGATCCTAACTGAAGGAGTCATTTTAACCAGGCGACGATTTTACCCAAAATCTGGCCAGAGTTAGCTGGATTCCGTCCGTGAGAAAAGTTCAAATTGTGTCTTTTTTAATCCTACAAAGTAAGCAAAAATTCAACCCAACTTTGACTTCCTCTATCGCCTTCATCCAGACTCGTATTGAAGTGTCATTCACATCATTGGAATCAAGGCAACGAGCACTTCAATATGACGTCAAGTTAATCGTCTTTCTACCACTTTGAATTTTTGAGCCTTTTCCATGCCACTGGTGTTTGGAGATCCACTTGGATTACCCCCTCCCCATAATTCCCCTACACGGCCTCCCCTCCCCCTCCACCTAGCCACTCGAAAATAAAAATGGTCGATGACTAGAGGATCCTGACCAGTTCTAGTTTGTAGGTGATGTAGTATGGAAATCAAGACAAATCACTGATGAAGATGTAAAGAAGGTGCAACTCCTTATGACATTGTGAGAAAGAATTATCACAAGATACATGAAGTACTCTACGACTAATTTGGCTTCTTCAGTGGATGATATTAAAAAAGCATTGGTATTAGAAGTCAAGAAGTTGAAGTTAGAATCACAATGCATCATGGAGCTAAAGGAAATCAAACAATCAACTACTGAGTTCATGTGGGAGTTGGATCATTGACTCAAGGTGTTAATGAGACAACTAAGCTTTAACATACCCCCAAACAACATAAATAGGTTTATATCCACACTACTGCCACATATCAAGTTTCCTTTTATGCAACAAAAGATTGTGACTCAAGCTAAAGAATTGGATATTGCGATGAAGCTGGAAGGTTCGCCAATTGGAGATACTCATGCGTGAGTACAATAGATTCAGAGCCAAGTAGCAAATTTGAGCTTGGAATTGCAAGATCTAAAGAAAGGTGAAGAATTCAGACTATAAGGATGGTGTGCATAATGCAAGTCAGAGGACCATTATAAGGATGAGTACCACATGTTCAAAGATTATCTGGCAAGTGGAGCACCTAATCCAGAAAACCCAAGATCAATTTTTTGGTGCGCGATTTGTAGGATGAGAGGCCAACATCACTATGAAGATTGCTATTTATTACATAAGTACATACATACCCCAAAGAAGTTGTTGGCTTGAGGAGGCTTGGACCTAGGTCCAGAGTTAGCTACGCTAACCAACAAAAACCCTACACTACCATCTGTTTCGGCAATAACCCAGGTAGCGTAGGTTGCAATCTCACCCGAGGCAATATTGGGAAATGCTAGAGCCAGGTTTCTCCATCTAGAAGGCTATGCGATGTGTTCTCTATAGATCTAGGGATTATATTTACCTTTGTAGACCCTAACCCTTGAAACCTGGAACTTACAGTAAATGATAGTAAATAGAATTATGTCCTTTGCTGATTTCACTAAAGATGTATAACATCAAACAAATAAATAGATTTATGTTTTTGCAAATCTATTAAGTACATTTCCTGATTAATTTCTTTTGAGAAATAATAAATACAATAAGTTCAGAGATAAAACAATAATACATAAATGCACAGATAGTCCTTCAAAGTAGGTCTTTATTATGCTTCAAATCTTCAATTATAGCTCTTTCCAACCTTATGCACATAGTTGTAGGGGCTGATGCACTCAGTTGCAGACTTACAAAGGTGTCCATGCACATAGCTATAGAAGCCTTCAACTTTTCCCAAGTATAAAATAGATACAACCATACTAAAATCATGCAATTCTCTACTTCCCTATCTTGTGACTCTTTGATGACTTCCTTTAATATTATTCTCCATAACAATTCCATGGTATGTGAACCATCGGCGGGTATCAAAACATCTTGAATCTAACAAACTATGGGGCTTTGACCTTCCTAAATCCTCTTTGACTCCTATTGACCTACCATACTCACCCTCCACTCCTTAAAATGTGGAGACCTTACAATATTTCTCAAAACTTAATAAAATTTGACCCAGGGGACCCTATCCCAACAAGCCCCTAACACAATGTCCTGACTCATCCTGAGTCACTCTACTAGCGCTTCCTCAACCTTTTATTATAGACGATTGAGTTCAATCTTCAATGCCTAAATAACTTTTGTTCCCTACGCGATGGCCTGACGAACTTCCTCAACCAATTCCTCCATCATTGGACCTTCGACTGCAAGGCCCATGGTTCTCTGTTTTTGCTTAGGAGATATTAACTTGCTCTCGATTGTCTATGACAATTGGTTGGCTTCATCAGCCCATGGTTGTGTCCTTGAGGAAATGATAGAGGCCTTCCAACATAGATCATCAATCTAGATCTGTATGAACTTCCTTTCTTGAAGTTGAGTGAACCTATGCACAAGTTCTAAGGTCCGTGTTGTCACCATGATCTCATCAAATTGTAGTTTGTTTCGTAGATGTCCCCTTCAATCGTCTGCAAGTGTGGGTCCTCTTGCAGCGAGGTCCACATTTACATTGTTTTTTCAAACAATTGGTTTTAGTCGTTGACTGCAATGGCCAGAGTTGTCATATATGCTTGAATGCTTATCGACTTGTAATTATTCTAGACCTTGTTTCAAATTTTCCAGTAGCTTCTTGTACTGGTCCTCAATGCGCCCCCATATATTTTCTGTAGCGGAGTTGACAAAATTGCTGATTTCATAAACATCCCCCTCCATGAGGAGAAATGGTTCAATACCCATAGTCTTGTCATATTTTTTCTTCTTGTGTGGCCCCTTCAAAGTACACTTTCACATTTTCTTGATCCTCAAGAGGTAATCTAAGTCCTCTGATCTAACATAAGGGCCTGTGCCCCATTCCTCTTCATCTTTGGTTTCAGCCTCAACATTAGCACGCTCTGTCTTAGGTTCTTCGAGGTCAATGCTGACCTTTGATGTTGCTTCTTGCACAACTTTTTCCTTCAGTGCTTCCTTATCTTTGGTAGAAGCCTTTTCCTTCTATGCCACCTTCTCTTTCTTAGAATCATTTTATGCTTCTTTCTCTTTGTCTTTCTTGGCTGTTGTTTCAACTGTTGTTTTCCCCGTTTCAACTTCAGTGACCTTACTTGTTCCTAAAGGCTTGCCAGAAGGGGTATGCTAATCACTTGGTCATTTTCTGCTAACCCCCATAATATCGTCCTTTGTGACTAAATATGGCAACTTGTGCCATGTTCCTATGACATCCTTCTTTACACTAATGGATACATTGTCAAAATTTGTTTTGAATTCTACTATATTTGTGTACTGCAGCATTTAGGCTTGGTGAAAACCATGGTCATCCGTTGATCACCATTTGTAACTCTAACTCAAACAATACCCAGAACATATTTGGTTCAATGATATGGTTAGGAACCTTCATTGCCCACAGCGAGGTGAATTTTTCGCAGAAGTTTGGATCGGGCATTGGGAACTAGATATCCTCAAGCATCCTCCACACTACCAATGTGATCAATAACAGTAACCACGCATATTGGAATGCCTTTCAATCCTCTTGGGCTTCACAAAAATCCTTCAAGAACTCATGACAAAGGAAATTTTCCCAATTGAATTAGACCCCCTCGCTGCAGTGTGCAACTAAGGATACCACTGATGTCAACACTTCATTTCCATGACACTTCCGCATTATTTTTCTTGCCAAAATATATGCAACAAGCTAATGGCGTAGCCTCATGACTTCTTCACCAACCCAAAGTTGATCTTCATCTGATCCAAAAGCTTTTTTTCCCGTAACCTCCACAAAAAACCATCTGCGGGGTTTATGCCATGATAAGGTAGTGTAGTGATTCTATGGACCAACGTCTCATTAATTGGAATGGGACCTCCCAAATAGAGGCACCCATCAAAAACCAATGCCAAGAATTGACACACATAGATTGTATTAATTATTTTGTGGCTAAAATGTGGAACATATAGCATGTTGAGCAACTCTGTGCACCCAATAATAGTCGCCCACTTCATTGGTTCAAGCCTTGTGATGCATGCCTCCTCATACTAGACTAATTTGAAGAATTTACTAGGTTCTAATTGCAGAAACTTTTCATGATCGCCCAAATCCCAGTCCTCCATCTTCAAAAATGGTACTTGGGCCAACAAGTTTCCCTCAATAGGTACTTCCCCTAGTAGCAATGGCATGGATACCTTGTATTTCAATGTGTCAGGGTGCTTAATGACTTCGGCAGTAGATTTCCTAGGGGTATATATGGTGATAGCCGAGTAATTGGAACTGCTTCCTTTGGACTAATATGTTCAACCCCCATAGTAATTTCTTCTTCATCCAGATCAATGGGTTCTTTCGATTACTTATTCTTATCCATATGACCCTCTGTCTAATCTCAGTTGGGTTTTTTCACAATGATTTCCAAGCCAAAGCTTGTTGTGGGTTCTTTTGATTCTTCTCTCTTAGCACAGAGGTAGTAGGTTTTAGCCTCGACGACCTAGGCATTGTGGTTTGGATTGGCGGTGTTGCAATCATTTTTTGAAGGCTCTCCCAAAAGAGTTTCTTCTACCACTCAAAAAATATGTCTCAAAGCCAAGCCCCTTCTATGAAATATCCCTCTTTATCTCTTGCCAATCTCGTCTAGACATGCAACAATCATCTCTAGTCCAACTTAGGTGCAAAATCTCAGGGAAATATCTCGAGAAGGAATGTGTTCGAATGTGGGGAGGGATGTAGTATTTGTAGCCCTTTGTGAATTGAAATCCATTGATTACATCAAGATCCCCCTCATTAATGTTCTTTTGGCGATATATTTACAAAGATATGATCAATTACTTTTCCCTTGCTCCCTTTAATAGAAAAAGAGGCATCCAATCACCTACAATTTTTTCAATAGTCATTTTCTAGCCAGGCTATATGGAAGCCACCTTAGTAGCACATCTCCCATCTACGGCTTTCTCCTAACTATCACATAACCCAACCTCTTTGCCAAACTATTCTCCTGGCAGTGTGGTTTATAGTCCTGTATTTCCTTCCAACTTCCTAAAGTACTAATACTATCTTGCATCCATATAGTCATTACATAGGGGAGTGATTGGCCCTGTACAAGTTCAATTGGCTCCCATTGATTCTTCTTAGAAATAGCTCCCCATTCAGCTTCGCGAGCTAAACTAAACCTCCATTCGTAATCTCCTTGACAATGTATGGTCATCTCCAATGAATCTGAAACTTTCCTAGGAACTTAGTAAAATTGCTATCATACATCAACACTAAATCAAAGGTATGCTGCTTAATATGGTGATCATGCCATGCTTTCTCTCAACTCTTCTGCACCTGCTAGTAATTTATCTTCTTCTAACTCAAGTATCTGCACAAGGAATTCTTCCATTATATCGTGATCTTTCATCTCTGTGACTACAACAATCCTCAAACTGGGCATGATGTACTCCATTGGCATCACAACTTCTTTTCAATAAATGATTTGAAATGGTTTCTATCCATTCAACTTCTTGCAGGTAGTTCTATCTGCCCAAAGAACGGTTGGTACGTGCACATCTAAATCATTCCTATTCAGGTTACAGATCTTTGTCAAAGCATTCTCTAGGATCTTATTGAAAGATTTAATTGTTCCATTTTCTTAAGGATGGAATGGCGTGCTCTTCTGATGATACATCTTGAATTCCTCTATCAAAGCAATAATTGTTTCATTCAGGAAATGGAAACTGTTGTCGCTAATAAAAATCTTAGGACAACCAAACCTAGACAAAATGTATTCAAATATAATCTTCACAGTTGTAGATGCATTGTAATCCTTTACAGGCTATGGTTCAGCCCACCTAGTCAAGTATTTTGTTGCCATAATGATGTAGCACACTCCTACATTCCTCATGCATGAATAGGTCCCTCAAAACCTATTTCCCATTTTTCGAATGCGAGTAATGAGACCTGCAGGTTGAGAGGCAATTCATCCCTTCATGATGGCTTCCTGGTCATGTGACAAACATCGCATGCCCTACAATATTCCTTGGAATCATTGTGAATAGTTGGCCACCATAGCCTGACTCGTAATATCTTCTATGTAGTGGCTCTTCCATCATAATATCCTCTAACAACTACTCCATGTGCTTCAGCAAGGATACTTTGTCTTTCATAATCTGGTACATACATGTGTAGAACTTTATCTGACCCCATTTTATACAAGTATCTTGCAATTATGGAAAAATTTGTAGCCCTGACCAACAACTCATTTTTTTTTTGTGTTGTATATCCTTCAAGAGGTACACCTGTAGAGAGAAATTGGATTATACCCTCAATATGTTCATCTACAATGTGCATAACAAAGAGTTGCACGTTAGGCAATCCTTCATCGAGACTTTTCGGTTCCTCACCATTCTCAATCCAAAAAAGGTAATCGGGTCCAACATTTATCTTCCTGGCTTCACAATTAATTTGAAATTGTACTCCTGAAATAGTAGTAACCACCTAGAAATTCCCTCCCCCCCCCCCAACACAAGCTTGTTGACCAGGTACTTCAAATATTAATGGTCTGTATACATTTTCAAGTGTGCACCCAACAAATAATGTCTAAACTTTTGGAGTGCATATACCTTTTCCAACCCTTCATGCTCCATGGTTGAATAATTCTTCTCCACCTTGGAGATTTTTATGCTTGCAAATGCAATCGAATGATCGATCTCTCCTTCGCCTAGCTAGGTTAAAACTACTCCTAATGCTATGTAGGACACATCCACATGTACATGGAATTTATTCTTCCAATCGGGCAACACCAGAATAGGCGTTGTGATCATATTTTCCATCGAAACATCTAAGTTCTAGTAATCATCATCCCAACAAAATGTCGCATCTTTCTTCAATAATTTCCTCATGGCACAGTGATTTGTGTGTATTCCTTAATAAAATTCATATAGTATCGCATATGGGCCAATTTTGCGCGTAGCTATTTTAGATTCTTTAGGGGCTCCAGATTGATAATCACTGAAATTTTAGTAGGGTCCACCATCAAACCTTTCTTACAAACAATGTGACACAAAAGTAACCCATATGGTATGAAAAATATACACTTATTTAGATTTAGGGAGATATGATATCCAATATTAGGCGAAGACTTGAAACATGCTTTCTAACTAACCTGAACATCATTCAATCATCAAAGTAGACCTCCAAAGACTTGTGAATAAATTCCTTAAAGGCTGCGACTACCACCCTAGAAAATATTGCAGGGGAATTCTTAGGTCCAAATGGCATAACTATATACTCAAAAAAGAACCATTATGTGGTGAAGCTGGTCTTACTTCAATATTCTAGCGTGATCTTGATCTGGTGATATCTTGAGAATCCATCTGTAAAATATTAGGCATATTTACCACCAATGTTTTCCAGGGCTTCATTTGTGAATGACATAGGGAATGGATCATGTATGCAAGCATTGTTCAACTTCCATAGATGTACATAGATCCTGATTTCACCCTTTGTCTTCTTCTCCTAAATCGCCATAAGGCTAACCCAGTCTCATTCTTCTATAGGTTCAATAATTCCTGACGCAAGAAAATTATCCAATTCTTTGTGGACCTTTTGTTTATATTTAGGATTCAATCGGTGTGAGTGTTGATTTATTGTCTTCGCATCTAGCTTTAGACTGATCTTCATAACACCTAAATCACCTACTATCCCTTTGATATCACAGAACTTCGTTGGAAACAAGTCATGATATTCTCACAATAATTGTGTCCTCATCCCAGTAATCTCCTAAATTCACGAACTTCAACTACGCTTCCAACCCAATGTTCACTTGCTTGGTCTTTAATGGTTTTGAAATATTAGGCACCTCGACCTCAGGCCCAGTGACTATGCGTTTTCCCTCACACTTAGGGACATTGATATTCCTAGGAACTTCCTCACCTTATTTTTTGGTAACATTGTAGCACTCCAGAGCATGGTGTAGCTATGTACTCTAGTAAGGTTTCACCCACATGATAGGCTCTACAGGCATTCTAAATATCAAAATCTTGATTTCTTGTAATGCTTCATCAATACATTCAAATCCATCGTAAAAACTAAATGTTAGTAGGAATCTCTCCTTCAGAACATCCTACTCCACAATTCCATGTCGCAGCTCTATTTCTAAATACCAATTCATCGGAATAGTATCCAAGGTACGAAAAAATATATTTACCCATTCAGGCTATGGATCCTCTCCCCATTCTTTCCTTCAACGAGCCATATGATTGTGCAGATCATCCTTCCCTGTATCATTTTCAGTAATGTGGGTATTTACGTATCCAAATCACAACTTCATCATCCTTTGGTACTCCTTCCAGTCTCCAAAACTGTTCTTATGTGTACCCCACCATCTAGCACACGTAGCTCTCAGTGTGATGTCCAATGCCTAGAACCAATTCTCTTTTGGTACATCCCTTTCAAATTTATCTATAAGCAAATTTACATCTTCTAAGCCATCATAATATGGTAAATTTTGTACCTCATTGGATATACACCAAAGTGATTTAGTAAGTCTGTTACATCACAACATAAAGACTTCATGCAATCTATTTTTCCAATGCTCAAGCTCCTCATCTCAATATCAGTTGCAATTGTTGTCATTTTCCCAATTAATTCTTCTATCCACTGTAGGGTTGATTCAATCCTAATTCCATGAAGTCATCTTATAGATATTCTCAATATCATCCTCTATATAGTAATCCCGGACTCGTTCAGTATACCGTGCACCCTCAGCTGGATCAAAAAGAACAATGACTCTCAGTTCCTTCCTCTCAAACACCATGTTATGCTTCTTGAAGTTGATAACATCATTCATATTAATTTCCCAATCAATTCCAAGCAACTCTGGGTAGGGATTACTATCATCTACTATCTCAATTACCACAAAATCAACTATAGCACACTCCTTCAATGTCGACAGGTATACCATGTAGCCATCCCATAGGAATAATCTTCTTTTGGTTCATCATTCGTAGCCAAACAGGGACCACTATAGCACTGAATTTCCCATTGTTTCCCAAGTATGTTTAGGAAAGAAATTCACATCAGATCCCAAATCTAGGATCACTTGGTGCATTTCAACTTCTCTGATTTGTGTAGTCAATCTCATTTCCCGACCAGTCCTTTTCCTACCATTGTCTATTCTATGCACTACATGTTTTTCAAGCAGTGAGTTACCCTTGCCAGTGCAGTTGTCTATTATCTCTTGCAGCCCTCTACTTCTTTTTGCTCCCTTAAGAGATTCATGCAGGTTTTTAAGAAGCATATCAATGATGAGGGATCTGTTTCCTACGCAGAAATGACCTCTTGAGGCTTGTTTGTTAGTGCATTATGATTCTTTGATGTGAAAGCTATTGAATCCACAAAAATCTTCTTTGCCTCCATAAATGTTTCTTTTCCTTATGAAAATCAAATTTAGTATCATTGTCAGGATACCTACGCACCCAGTGATTCTATTCTAGTTTTTTTCCTATGGCTTTATCTTCACCGACAACAATATTGCTCTCTGTAACTATATTAATGCTAGGGCCATCCTCGCATGGTTCTCACCTCATCATGTGTATGTTCTGAGTGGGATGTTGGTTCTTCTTCTCTTGCATATTTGTGATGAGTACATGGCAATAACCTATAACATGGTCAAACTATCGACAATATTGAAATTTCTTGTGCTTTAGCCTCTGATCCAAGCTTTTGTTGTGACAATGGTAACCTTAAATGAGGTAACAATGTAGAAATATACTAGTCCTAATGTTTCTCATCTGAAATATTTATATTAGCTTATTGTAGCATACATTTAAGCCTTCGATCAATATCCCATGTAGATTCATTCACCTTCTCAATTTCTTTGACCTCGGTCACATACTGGGCTTGAGACTTTGGCTTTCTGAATTCAATATTCAACGCATCTTTTGTGTCTTTCAGTGACACAACTGGATGAGTTGTACTGTACTTAATATACCAACTCAATGTCCTATCTTACAATTCCCTGGCCATCTGCTATTTCTTCAGATCATCATTCATTATCTACAGTGACTTCCACACAACATCTGCTACAAACCAAAATTGATCAGGGTCTTATGTCCCTAGAACCCTGGATATAGGCACCTTCATAGTGCTCTCCATATTGGAGAGTAGAGATAGAGGCGGAGGTGGAATCATAGGTGTGTGAGGTGGAGGTGATGGAGGAGGTGGAGTAGATGGATTTGGTATTCCCGCAATGCCCTAATCTACTAGAAACAACACACCTCTGGGTGTCTTTTGACTATTACTTTATTCTTCATTGTCGGATTTCCCCAACAGAGTACTATATTCAAAAATTGTATCTACATATTTTCTAAATTGTTTCCTACTTCATGTAAATCTTATTGAGCCTCTTTTAAACATCAATTTAATGGCATAACTTGTTTCTCGCGCAATTGAGTTTTAATCCAAGTTTTCATAGGCTTCATATACTTACCTCTTGGTCCTTTTAAAAACCAGAATTAAACTTCGCTATAACTGGCGGACGTATGAATCACAAACTCAGCGATAAATCTGTTGAAATACTATTGATCTAGTAATAGACAACCTTCACAACCTTGTTTTTGGTTCCTTCCAAGAATTTTACTAACTCTAGAGTCCACACAATAGGGTTATCTAGCTTTTAGGTAGGTTGACCATCTACTAATTTAGCCAACCATTGATATAATTCACATGGAAAAGAGAAAAATAAAACTTTTTGTTCCTTTATATATAGATATCTATGCAACCACTCTTCCTTTGATAGGTGCAAATTCCTATTTTCCTAAGCTACAAATTTATGCAAATTTTTATCTCTCCACTTTTTAATATCCTTCTTAGTCAGTATCCACTTATGCCACATCGCACATCCCTTAGATAGATCCTGATCCTGACAACAGAACCATTTTTTGGCTTGAGGGGGCTTGGACCGAGGTTCGGAGTTAGTTGCACTAACTAACAAAATCCCTACACTATGTCCCTTTTGGTGACAACCTGCATAACACAGGCTGCAGTCTCACTCAAGGTAGTATTGGGGGATGTTAGAACCAGGTTTGTACCTTACGAAAGCTATGTGATGCTTTTTCTCTAGATATAAGGTTTATCTTGACATTCGTGAACCCTAACCCTTGAAACCTGAAACTTACAACAAATGACAGTAAATAGACTTACGCCCTTTGTTGATTGCTCTAAACATTCACAACATCATATAAATAAACAAATCTATTTCTTCGTTACTTTTCCTAAATAATTGCATTCAACAGATCATAAATACATAAATTCAGAGTTAACATACTAATACATAACAGATAGTTCTTCAAAATAGGCGTTTATTATGCTTTAGATCTTCAGTTACAACTCTTTCCAACATTGCACAGACAACTGTAGGGGCCTGCACACTCAGCTTCAGACTTACCAAGGTCTCTGCACACTCAACTATAGGAGCCTTCACCCAGGTACATAATAGGTAAGGTCAGACTCAATTCATGCACTTCTCTACTTTCCTATCTTATGACTCTTTTGTGAATTCCTTTTATATCCTTCTTCATTACAATACCATGGTCTACGAGCCATGGGCGGGTCTCAAAATAGCTCAACTATAACAAAATAAGGGGATTTGACCTTCCTAAACCCCCTTTGAATCCTATTAACCTATGATACTCATGCTCAATTCCTTAAAATGTGGATACTTTACAATATTTATCAAAACTTAACAAAATTTGACGTATGGGACCCTGTCCCAACAACAACTGTTTTTCAACTGTTGTAAATCAAGAGGCCATGATGAGAGAAATTGTCAAAGTTATGACTTGATGATGGAGCACATTATTGATGTGTATAGACTAAAAGCTGAAGGACATACACACGAGGAGTCGGGCCAGCATGATGGTAAAGGAGGTTTCCAAGGACAAGGACGAGGACGAGGATGACGAGCTGGTAGAAGATGCGGGCGCATTATTTGTTATAACTATGGACATTTAGGACACTTCACATGAGACTGTCAGAACCCTATGTTGAAGATGACAATAAGAAATTGCTAAAAATAGAAGTGCTAAAAATAACACTGCTAAAAATAGCAGTTTGGGTACTAGTGCTGGATTATGCAATAGGGAATGAAAAATGGAAGTGCTAAAAATAGAAGTTCTATTTTTAGTATTTTAGTGTGGATTCCTATTTTAGTCAGTCACTGACTAGAAAGTGGAAGTAAAATTCGAATTTGATATTAACAATATTTTGTAAATAAATTAATTAATTCAGTTTGAGTTAATTAGTTAAGGAATTATGAACTTGAAGTCTATGTAAGGACATGCAACAGTTTCTCCTTTGATTAAGGGATTTAACCATCAGTTAAAGGATGAGGATGAGTTGTAATTATGAGTTGTAATTAGTTGGCTCAGTTAACTGAGTCAAGTCCAGTTAGATTAATTTAACAAGTTGTTAAATTAATGAGAGTTTGTTAATGCTTGCATACATGTAACTAATGTATTTTAGATAACTGAAGAATCACTCACGGATAACTCATGCATGTCAGTTCAGACAGAGACCTAGTTGAGGTCAGATGGAGGGACAATGTACTATCAGTTGCCAAGATATTCCTTATGAATATTCCTTGCATGCAGAAGGAATATTATTCCTTATGTATTGCCTGGTTGTACTTGAGGTTACTACAATTATGATATGGCCAATTCACACATGTTATGACATTGGACCCCAATCAAAAATGTGCAAGGAAATAGGAGCTTGGAGGACTTGTGTAGCCTATATATTTAGGCCTAGGTAGTCCATGAGCTTCATCATCAGAGTACAGAGAGAGCAGGATAGCTTTCAAGCTGATTCTTTTTGTATGTTGTTGAGGATTTCCACTTGATAGATAATACAGAGATGGGATTTTACGTTGGTGCTTTCCCCAGCTTATATCTTCTGTGTTATGGTTGATTATAACTCATTCTTATTTATATCTATTCATGCTTGATGTTTCTTATGTTCAATTAAGCTTTCACAAAGTTTATTGTAGATGTATATCTAGTATTATGCTTTAGTACATTACATATATTAGTTTCATCTGCAGGTGAAATTTATATATGATATTAGTGAGCTAGTTGATTTGTAGAGAAAATTCTACATGGTATCAGAGCAGCGGTGATCAAGGAAGAACAATATACAACAAGGGATAAGTTGAAGTTTGTGGTTTCTGAATATTGAATTTAGTTCTTATCACATCTATTTCATCTATGGCGTTCTATGGTTTGAGACTCGAATATGCCATTGATGGAAGTTCGAATTATATAGCCTGGAAGGATCACATGGAGGCAGTATTAGAAGATAATGGCCTTAAGGAATTCATTGATAAAGAAATCCAGAAGCAAGGAGAATACTCCTGGAGGGAGTTCGAGATCACATTGTCTTAAGCCTCCATGGGAAGGAGACTCCATTTTTGTTGTGGAAAGAATTGAAAGATATTTATTAGAATAGTAGTGATTAGAGGATGCTAGCATTGAAGGAAAAACTTCGAAAGATCAAGTGTGAAAAGGATGACACAATCTCTATGTATTTGAACAAGATGACCTCATGTAGGGATGATCTTGGAAGTGTAGGGATCATGATAGTTGATGATGACATGGCGAGTCTTGCACTCCCCGGTCTTCCTAAGAGCTGGCATAGCTACTAGGACTTGGTTAATGGAAGAGAGAAACTTCTAGATTGCGAATGACTTTGGTCGGATTTGATGCAGGAGGAGATAAGAAGAAGGACTAGAGATGGTTCTTCATCTATAGAGGATGAAGAAAACTGTGCATTAGTGAGTAAGGTGAAGAAGGGGAAGGAGAAGGTTTCCCTTTCCAAATCTAGTTCTTCCCATGGTGGGAATAAGTTTGACAAATCGATAGTGTGATGCTTTCGTTGTCATGAGGTGGGCCATTTTGTTACAAATTCTCCACTGAGGAAATCCAAGAAAGGATTTGGGGAAGGATTTGAGGGTGAGGCACTTGCTTCACAATTTGAGTTGGATTTTACACTCTTCGCATGCATGGTTTCATCCATGGTGGGAATTGGTTGGTTTCTTGACAGTGGATATTCTTTCCACATTACCAGTGAGAAGAGTTTGTTCAATACTTTGGAGGAGAAAGATCTCGAGATACTCATAATGATGGGTAATGATGAAAAATACAATGTCTCAAGTGTAGGCATGGTTATTTTTCGGAGGGAGCATGGAGCTCGCATTACCTTAACCGATGTCAAGTGTGTACCAGGACAGAAGAGAAAATTGTTGTCGATCGCGATGCTAGAAGACACAGGCTATGATGTAGTCTACAGTAAGGGAAAGGTTTTCCTTAGACACATCATCACTAGACAGGTGAAGCATATTGGTTCATTGGTCAAGAACATATATGCTACTGAGGTTCAAGATGCATGCAAAGCCTTGACCAGCAAGGCAACTGATGGAGACTTGGTGGTTGAGAGGGAGAGTATATTACCTCTCAACATGCAGCACTAGAAGAAGTCTCAAACAATTGTAGAGGAGCCACGATTGGTGTAGCAGCTTCATGAGGTTGTGGAGCAGCCACAATAGGGGACGCTGAGTGGAGATTGAGTAGAGACATCTACTGATGCAGAGACCTCCAGTCAGGGGAAACCTCGAGCCAGGTGGGTTGAGGGATCACATATAGCCATACCTCCAGGTAGGAAGTGGGGTGATGTGGAGTGATCGTTCCAAGGAGGGGCGAGATCCTTGAGGTACCTAACCTTTTTGATTCGAATTTTCTACAGGAGCCCCGATGAGGAGTAGTAGAACTGACTGATTGGGTAGAAACATATGCAGATGGAGCGAAAAAGAGAGGTACAGTGCAGGGAATCCCAGGACAGCGCAGAGCTAGCAGGCTATAGCAATGCGAGAGGCACAAGTGTGTTGCACTAGTGCAGGGTAGCACAAAGAGGTGTACAATGGTGCACGATGCATGGACATGTTACAGTAGCACAAAGGTCAAAGAGGGAGCACTTTTCAGCAGCAGGTAGAGCTTCAACATCAGAGTATGTTTCTAGCCCAACAAAGAGTTCAGTTGGGAGTTTTTTTTGTTCAAAGAGTTGCTGGAGCAACCACACTTGATAGAAGTGTTGCATGCAGAACATTCTGAAGGTACATAATCGAGTTCGAGAGGAAGCCTTTCTTGTTGAGAGGGAGTGTTGAAAATCGCAACAAGAAATTGCTAAAAATAACACTACTAAAAATAGAAGTTTGGGTACCAGTGTTGGAGTGGGCAACAGGTAATGGAAAATGGAAGTGCTCAAAATAGAAGTTCTATTTTTAGCAGTTCAGTGTGGATTCCTAATTTAGTCAGTCCCTCGACTAGAAATAGGAAGTAAAATTCGAATTTGATATTAACAAAAATTTGTAAATGAATCAATTAATTCAGCTTGAGTTAATTAGTTAAGGAATTATGAACTTGAAGTCTATTTGAGGATATGCAATAGTTTCTCCTTTTATTAAGGGATTTAACCATCAATTAAAGGATCATGATGAGTTGTAATTAGTTGGCTCAGTTAACTGAGTCAAGTCCGGTTAGATTAATTTAACAAGTTGTTAAATTAATGAGAGTTTAGTTAGTTAATGTTTGCATGCATGTAACTACTATATTTCAGATAACTGAAGATTCACTCATGGATAACTCATGCATGTTAGTTCAGACAGAGACCCAGTTGAGATCAGATAGAGGGACAATGTACTATTAGTTGGTAGGGTATTCCTTTTGAATATTCCTTTCATCTAGAAGTAATATTATTCGTTATGAATTACGCAGTTGGACCTGAGGTTACAGCGACTATGATATGGCCAATTCACACATGTTATGGCATTGGAACCCAATCAAAACTACACAAGGAAATAGGAGCTCAGAGGACTTCTGTAGCCTATATATTCAGGCCTAGGTAGTCCATGAGCTTCATCAATAGAGTACAGAGGGAGCATGATAGCTTTTGAGCTGGTTCTTTTTGTATGTTGTTGAGGATTTCCACTTGATTGATAATATAGGGATGGGATTTTAGGTTGGTGCTTTCCTCAGGTTATATCTTTTGTGTTATGGTTGATTACTTTTCATTCTCAGTTATATCTATTCATGCTTGATGTTTCTCATGTTTAATTAAGCTTCCCCAAAGTTTATGGTAGATGTAGATCTAGTATTATGCTTTAGTACATTTCATATATCAGTTTGATCTACATGCGAAATTTCTACATGATATCACTGAGCTAGATGATTTGTAGAGAAAATTCTACACCCTACAAAAACCTATAGTTATTGCAAGTATTTGATCACATTATAGAATAATGTCCCATCCTGATCATGAAGATGCAAAAGAAAGGAACCAACAACCTGCAAAAAATCTTTGAATGATGACCATTGAGCCAAGGAACGATGAACTATGCATTAGTATTATAACAAGAAGCGGAATTGTGATGGGAGATGATAAAGACTATGGGAAAAGGGAAGTTGAAGCTACATGGGTAAGAGAAAGTATCGAAAAATCCCCTGCATTTGATATTGGGAAGGAAAAAAAAGTATTCATGGAGGCAGGGAGAATCTTTATGGATGATGGGGCTTTGACCTCTACTATGTAGCCAACCCAAACGAATAAATTTGAGATAGTACCAACTGCGGCACAAGATATGGATCTGGACGTTTTAAATTCTTTTCTACAAACTTGCATGAAGTTGTTAAGAAGACATAAAGTTGTGGGGGGATTTCAGGAATTGATAGACTCTTGTGCTTAGAAGGAAGTACCATAGAGATAAATGTGTGCAGTAAACAACCTATGTTGACACAAGAAGATGACTAGAAAAGAAATGAGGCTTACTACAAAAATTGGAGAATATGACATGGATCAGATTATCTTGGATCTAGGATCTGATTCCAACATCTTGTGGAAGAAAAATTGGGAATTGATGGGTAAGCTAAATATGCAATGGTCATCGATCTAGCCAATGATGGAGAACCAATAGAAGGTTGTTCCTCTTGGAAGGTTGTTACGTATCACAGTAGCCATTGAAGGTGTGTTCACTACTACTGACTTTGAAGTGATCGAAATTGTGGATGATAGTAATCCCTATCCTACATTGCTTGGATTAGATTGGGAATTTTCTAACATGGCTATAATTAACTTGAAGAAAAGGTAAATTATATTTGAAAGAAACAATGTGAGAGTCATTTTTCCATTAGACCTATCAGAAGGGGTGAGGTATACTAAACCCGTTAAAGAGGAGTGTAACATAGACAACATCGACAACATTTACCAAATAACAATAAAAGGAGAAGAATGGATCAACACTACTACAAATGGAAAGTTGTGTTGGGAGCTAAATAGTTCCAGCACTTCAGATTCATAGGAGGAATTAGAAAACTGTAAAAAAGGGTTACATGAAGTATCTACAAGGTGATGAGTAAGGATCTCTAAAGTAGTGCATTGTATGATATCAAAGCTATGTGA
This sequence comes from Pinus tabuliformis, assembly GCA_031772625.1. Lineage (NCBI taxonomy): Eukaryota > Viridiplantae > Streptophyta > Pinopsida > Pinales > Pinaceae > Pinus > Pinus tabuliformis. The sequence continues at coordinate 269,837,208 of CM062819.1, forward strand.
TTTACCCTTTTATGATGGTTAGGGTAATGTCAATACTTTCTTTAGAGATTATGAAAGAAATGTGCCATAATTTCAGAGGTTGTTAGCTCTGGATCTAGCCCTAAGAGCTACTCTTCACAGATTTTGGGGTACATATAAGAAGAATATAGGAGATTGCAAACAATTTCGAAGGTTGATGTGGGTAAGGTTTGGTCAAGTAGAAACATAACTCACAGATAAGTATGATGGTACAACTAATCGTATAGAAAACAAACATATTTGTATGACAACATGGAAAGAAATTTCATGAGAAGAATGACTGCATCGCTTCATCTATACATTGTAGACAATTCCTCAGAATTAGTATTTGGAAAAAAAACTGCGACATGGTACTTATAGCTAGGAATAGATGCTTGATGGATTTATAATGAAAATTAGTTTTGAGAATTATTTTCCACATATAGATGCATCCCTTCAACAAATTAAGAAGAAGATTTTTGAGAACGAAGTTCCAGTTATTTGGCAACCTGATTGGGTCGTGCCGTTACATAATGTAATGGAATGCTATAATATCATTACATAATAGGAGGAAGATCCTCGAATGTCAACATCGTAAAATCTAAAGGTCACTATGAAGTGAATGGACCTGGAATAGATATGTCTAATATAATGAAGCCATTAAATATGAAGAAAGTGAATATAGGGTTGGACGATGAGCCGAAGTTTGCAACAATATGAGATTACTTGGATGAAGGCACAATCGGAAAGATAAAAGATCTTAGGAATGAGTACCAAGAGTTGTTTCCCACTAATTTATCTGATATGAATGGAATAGTAGGATACTTGGGAATTATGAAGATTCCTATAAAGCCTGATGTGAATCCTGTCAAGTAGAGACCTTATATACTAAATCCAAAATATAACGAAAAGGTGAAGGAAAAACTAGACAAAATGTTAGTAGTCGGGATCATCGAACTTGTCGACGAGTCTGAATGGGTGAGTCCCATGGTGGTTTAAGAAAGGAAGGCAAAAGGAGAAATCATAATTTGTGTGGAATTGAGAAAATTGGATGATGCATGACAGCATGACCCCTTCCCTGCACCATTTACTAATGAAGTATTGGACAATGTAGGAGGAGAGGAGGCCTATTCTTTCACATATGTCTTTTTGGGATACCATCATATTAGAATTGTGCCAGAGGATAGACAGAAGAAAACCTTTGCTATAGAATGGGGATCTTACCAGTATATAATGATTCCCTTTCATTTGAAGAATGTTCTTGCCATATTTTCCATAGTTTTAGTTGTAGTCTTGAAAGAATATATACACAAATGTTTGGAATTTTACTTCGACGATTGGCCAGTCTTTGGGATGTTGAAGAAGCATGTGGAAAGCTTGAGGTTGATGTTGGACACATGTAAGCAATATTATATATCATTGAATTTGAAAAAGTGTATCTTTTGTGCACTATTTGGTATATTGTTGGGACATGTATTTTGTAAGTAGGGATTAATGATGGATACCAGGAAGATCACAATTATTGTGAACCTTCCAACACCAAAAATGGTGAGACAATTGTGCACGATACTCGGACACACTAGTTATTATAGAAAATTTATAAAGGGGTATGTGTAGATAACTGCGTCGATGGAGAAATTGCTAAAGACGTGACCTTTCAGTGGAGAAAAGAGTGCCCAGAAAGTTTTGATGTACAAAAAGAGAAGATGGTGACTATGCCTATTATGGCTTTCCTGGACTAGAATAAGGAGTTTCATGTACATGTTGATTCATTTTGCATATCATTAGGTATAGAAATAGTGCAGCTAGGAGCAAGAGAAATTGATCACCCCATATCATTTTCAAGAAGAAAATTGTCTAATGTAGAGAAGAACTATAACGCAACAAAAATAGAGTGGTTAGCTATAGTCTATGCATTACAGAAGTTCAGGCACTATTTATTGGGAGCACATTTAAATATCTTCACCGATCACTCCACATTGAAATATTTGGTGAATAACCCTATTTTGGGATGAAAAATTTGTCGATGGTTGCTATTGTTCCAGGAGTATGACCTAAAGTTTGTAGTGAAGCCAAGAAGATTAAATGCAAGGCTTGATCACCTATAAAGGACAGAGACAAGAGAAGAATCCACAAGTATTGAATACAACCTTCTTGATTCACAATTATTCATAATTAGAGTCATAGATAATCACTTCACATATATTTTTTAGTTTCTAGCTACAAGAATGGCATCAGCAGACTACACTATGAAGCAAAATAATGAGTTGGTAATTAGAGAGGATCATTTCTTGTTGATTGCTGGAAACTTGTACAAAATGGGGTTGGATGAAATATTACATAGATACATCCCTGAACACGAAAGACAGAGTATTATGACATAATATCATGGAGGAGTCGCAGGTGGACATTATGTAGGAAAGGCCACCACGCAGAAAATCTTGAGAGTTGGGTTATGGTGGCCCACAGTACATAAGGATGCAAAAGAATTTTTCCAAGCATGTGATGTATGTCAAAGAACAAGGAAGCCATCTAGGAGAGATGAGATTCCACTAGTACCACAGGTAACTTTGCAGGATTTTGACAAATGGGCTATTGACTTTGTTGGACCTATCAATCCACCAAGGAAAAGGACTAGTGCAAGGTATATAATCACTGCAAATTATTATTTGGCAAGATGCGCTGAAGAACAACCAATGAAGAATTGCAGCGAAATAACTACTATGAAGTTCATCTTTGAGTATATATTATCGAGAGTTGGTTTCCCAAGGATTCTGATGAGTGACCAAGGGAAACACTTCTTGAATAAGACCATTGAAGAATTAACCAAAGAATTCCAGGTTTACCACTAGAAGAGAGCTCCTTATCATCCTCAGGGAAATGGAAGAGTGGAATATTTCAAAAATATTGGAGAATGAATTGACCAAGGTATCCAATGTGAGGAAAGATGACTAGGATCTGAGTATTCCATCGCTATTGTGGGAATACAGGAAAACATGCAAGAAATTGATAGGGAAAACACCTTTTAGGTAGGTATATGGACAAGAGGAAATTATGCCTATGGATTACATTGTTAAAACTTTGAGGATTGCAGTTTTAATAGATATGGAAGATCCTGACATTATGAAGCAAAGGATGTCATAGTTAATAGCTCTAGAAGAAGATAGGTTCATAGCTAGGTTCCATCAGCAAGTGCAAAAAGAGAGGGATAAGTCTTGGCATGAGAGGCACATCAAGAAGAAGAAATTCCAAGAGGGAGATATTGTACTAGTATATGACAGGAAATTTGCAAACTTCGCAAGAAAATTTAAGACTCATTGGTAGTAGATTGAAAGTATATAGGGACATCTCTCTCCCTTGAACTTCACACTAAAAAGTGAAGGGAAGAAATTTTTAGTGCCACCTGTAGTTCAAAGTGGGAACAAGACTAAAATACTTTCTAGAGAGGGACTTCTCCAAAGGGAGATTACTACACAATACTCAGGAGTATGATGAAGTATGAAGGAACCAAGACAAAGAAAGGATGAATGCACCAGAAGGGATGGTTCATCAAAGTTGGTCGGAAATATGACCGTTGAAAGGAAGCTGTTGTTAAAGGGTGTGGGAGAAACACATTTATGAATCACAACTGGTCGAATCTAGCACCATACCTTCATTAAATGAGTAAGATATTAGCCAATCATTGGTTCTAAAATTCAAATTCGTTATAAAAACCATATCTCGCACCAAATTTTACATGTTTTTCTCTGGAGAACTTGAGAATTTACAAGTAAGTGTGAGAGAAGTGAGCTACTGCATGTATGAGAGAATATTTGAAGAATTTTCTAGAGTGTTTGCAGAGAAAGGATTAGTCAGCATTATGGAAGCACAAATTGGAAAAACCATAACAACAAGTGTACCCATGTCCCCTATGTGTGCGAGGCTTCCATGAATTTAGGTATCCATAGAAGCACATCTACAGAAGAAATAGGAAAAGAGGCAAGTTGATGTATTTGGGATAGAAATGATGAAATATATGAGGAAGAAGACACAAGAGGAAGTGTAAACAAATAACAAGTAGGATAAGGGGAAGAAATCTGCACAAAAGGGGAAGAAACCAGTCTAGTAGAAGGAACCACAACAGATTCATGACAGTGGGGAAGAGGCCAAGGTGCACCAGATGGACACAGAGGGCGCATAAATTCCCTTTGTGCTCCCACCGTACATGCCACCAAGAAAAATTAGTGCCAAGCTAGTCAAGGACCCAAAAGATGTGAAGTTTGGAATGTTCACTCCATTTCTACTAGAGGAAGTGTGGTTTGATAAAAAAGTGTTTGAGAAAATATCACACCTAAAGATGGAGGACTGAGATTTCAATGATCAAAGAAAATACCCACAATTTGAGCTAAGAAAATACATGCAACAAGTATATTACCAAGAAAGTGAAATTACAAGGTTAGACTCGTGCTGGTGGGTTGCAGGGTTGTAGAGAGAAGGCCTATTAAATATTCTATTTGTGCCACACTTTGGTTGAAGAACATCCAATAAATCCTGTGTGTGACAACTTTTCACATTAGTAGATAATGGATGCCTCTAGCTAGGAATGAGGAGCCTAATCAACGAAATGCTTATCAAAAGGATTATAGGATTTCCTCACCCAAGAAAACACCTCATAGAAGAGTTTGGTAAGAATTAGGATAAGGTGATGGCATAGACAATGAAGGATAAATTTGGAATAGTGAAGAAATTGTGCAGGTATGAAATTAACCCCATCGATGACCAATGGATGTGCTTCATCATGCACATCTTAGCAAGGAAGATCATGCGGAAGCGAAAATCAAATGAGGTCCCCGCAGTGGTGGTTTCTTTAGCTGTGTAGCATTGGGGTCTAGTCTAATTGGAATGTCTATTTGTGTAAGGAGATTTTGGAAGACTATAGGGATGCGCATGAGGAAGGGAATACATTTCACTCTGTGTGGTTAACCATCATCATCACGCTAATTGCATGGAAGAAGCTGAAGGACTTGCAATTTCCTCATGTCAAAGATGATGTTTGTGAAGCAGCAAAGTATGCCTCCCTCTAGCATGCTAAGTAGTTGTTGCGCGCTATGGAAAATAGGATTTTCTTCGTACTACTGTAAGTGGATTTACTCATGGTGGTGACTAAGCACCCAAGGTTTCCACCAAGTCTATATAGGAAATACTGCAACCTTGTGAACTTTAAAGAAGACTTCCATAAAGTGTATGTGAAGGCAAGGAGGGACCCGACAAGGACATGGAGCCCATTACGATATTTAGCGACTGAGGATGACTTACTCAAAGTAGTACAACGATGGTTAGCTGATTGGATGACTCCATCCAATGAATATGTTGGAACATAGAAGGGTACTCTCTAGAATTCATGTTTGAGTGGAAATGATACATAAAAAGAACAAGGCATGGAAGAGACAGAGCTAGAACAAGAAAATGGTACTCAGGGGCCCCTCAACAAGGAAGGAGTATCGAAAGAGTCACCATTCATCAATAAAAATAGGATACCTACAACAACCATGTTAAGCATGAGGGAAACCTAGAATTCTGACAAATCCATGGGCATTATACCACTTTTCCTCATTGATGGGGACATTGACGAGATCGTGGAGAAGGTCCAAGAGGTAACAATAAAGACTTCAGATAGAAATGATGATCATTCTAGAGAGATCTTGGCCTAGGTTCAATAGAGCATCGCAGATTTGAAGGAACTACCACAGACAATTAGACAACTAGAGAAGACATCTCAACAACTGCAAGCAGAGTACCAAATGGAGAGAACATTCAGTGTTATGATTTTGTGGGTGCCAGCTGGAGCACTATAGTCCAAAGCACCAAAGGATAGAGAATGAACTAAATTCTAGAGTAGAGTCAAAATGAACATTGTCACACTGTTGATTCAAGTATTGCATGAATTCTATGAGAGTATAACGACTGAATTATAGGAGTGGGAACTTCAAACTTCTCTATTCACCGGTCAAGTGGAAAAGGAGAAATCTTCGCTGAAGAGGGAGTAGGAGCAGTTGGCTAAGAAAAGAGATTAGGCATGGAAACAACAACAACAACTAGAAAAATCCATTGTAGACACTTGTAGCACCGTTTCGGACGTGAAGGTCTGTGAAGAGGAGCCACCAGTAGAAAAGGTCGCGAAGCTTGCCCTCGCGATAAAAGAATCAAAGAATAAGTGTGAGAAGTTGAAATTTGAATATGAAGTAAAGATTTCTAAGCTACAAATTAGACTACAGCCAAAAATGCCACTAGAGGTACAGGAATAGAGGGAGAAGGACTTAAAATCAGCTTTGAAAGGCATCTCTGATACAATGACAAAATATGGAAAGCTGGTAGATGAAACTATTCAAATTTTGACCTCATTGTAGGAGGATGCAAACATTTAGAAGTTTTAGGAGGCGTTACAGGTGAAGTAGAAATGGTGGGAAAAGATCCTACCAACTACGAAGGCTCTACCAGTCTCACAGAGGCTTGCAAGCATTACTTAATGAAAGAACCTCAAAAAACAGATAGAAGAGATTTAGAGGAAGAAGCAGATCTTGTAAGAGAGGATTGAGCCATGGCAAGATGAGGCCCTCCAACTTTTGTAGGTAGTGAATGGAAGGCCCAAGCAATTAAAGGAAAGGGAGAAATAAGTACTTCAAAGACTGCTGGTCCAATTACAAAGGCATTGTTGTAGGATGTATTTCGAGAGGAGAAACAATTAGCAGAAATACTCTAGCAGTAAAACACAATCTGCAATGGAATTGCATCAAAAATCAGTGGCATCGTAGCTGAGTGACTCAAGATGAGTCACATGTGAGCGTTGTGGGCATGTTTAGTGCAACCCAACTTGGTCCATTTTTGTTCAAAGACATTGCATTTTGAGGATCAGAGTGCATGGATCCCACGTAGTTCTATTAATTGTGTAGTGTTTAGGGGATTTGGGGTGGGTCAGAGCCCCTCATTTTATAACGGGCATTGCATGTTATTTCATTGTTTTGTCGGGTCCATGGTATGTGGACCATGGTCTTGTAGTAATAAAACATATATACGGAAAGTTAATACAATTTTGAGATAAGATACATCATAAATGAATCATTGATCACACCTTATGTATCTAGTATATATTTTAGGCCTTAATAGAAGGCTCTATAGTTGAGTGCATGGAGGCCTTGAAGAGTCTGCAATTAAGTGCACAGACCACCTACATTTGGGTGCACATGTTGAAGAATTTGTATGTATTGAAGATCTATCTTAATGAAAAACAAGAAGTTTGGAAAAATTTTGTGTATTTTTGTTCATTATCTATATTTACACATACTATTTATATGCATGCATTTTATTGAATTATGTGAAAGAATATATGTTATATTATTTTCTTATATGTTTATACAATAAGTATAAATCTGTGAAGTAAATCATTAGCACGAAGTATTTTATGCATGCGAAGTTGTAGATAAGTATAAAATATAAGTAGACAAAAATGTGCCACAACACGCCTATCCCTCTGGCTGCAAATACCTAGTTTTGTAATGTCCCATAACCGCTTCGAGTGATATTGTGATCTTCTTGTAGGTCATTGTTGAAAGGGCCAATTGTTGAATGTTTTATTGGTGCGTAGTACATTTTGAACCTAGGTCCAAGCCTCTTAAGCCAACACTTGAAACCTATAAAGTCTCCACTTAAAGTATGACAAGGATGGAGACAATTATAGACATCCTAGGTTTGGATTGGGAAGACATGGTAATTTTGAAAGTTGTTTTTCTTCTGATGGTAGCCTTAGTTGTGTTCTTGGAGCTAGTTATAAAGTGAACTTCCTTACTGTTTTTTGAATTAAATTAAATCCTTAACTACTGAATGCTGTAAATTCTCCATTTAAAGTCTGACAAGGTTGGATGCACTCACAGACATCCTAGGTTTGGATTGGGAAGACATGGTAATTTTGCAAGTTGTTTGGTTGTTGATGGGTAGACTTAGTTGTGTTCTTGGACATAGTTATAAAGTGCACTGCCTACAAAAATAAGTTTTCATTGTAATCTAATTAATTTTATTATACAATGGCCCTTTATATTGATTTGGAGCATTAAGTCATATGCCTAAAATAGGATTAAGATATAATTTCTTACAAGGTTCAAATATATCAAATTTAAATCCTATTGGTTTTAATATATCAACTTTAAAGTATACAATTAGGCCAGAGGTCTACGACATTATGTAAATGTTCAAACTTATAGACAATTGACTCGGTTCCTCATATCATTTCCTAGATGATTTAGAGAAACCCAAGTACATTCATATGTATAAAAAAAACTTTGTAGACAGATATATGGGTGTGAGAAAAATGCTTTCCAAAACTTTTACTTTCAATAAATTATACATGCTCTATGAATACATGATAGCCAAAAATAATTAGTAAGGAAAATTTGCCAAAAACTTTCACTCCCTTTAGACTTGATCTCTCATCAATGGGTTTTAAAAAAAGACATAATGATAAGCTCAATATTTTGATGTTAATTTTCTTTTTGATGTTTTTGGAGAGCATGATAGTGACAAACTTATTGTACTTTATTTCCATTTGAATATGTTGCAATTGATGAAGGGAAGGATAATGTGGGCTTAAGAAAATATGAAATACATATGAACTATCTTTAGAATTTGAATGCTAAGTAGGTAAGTAGGTTATAGAGAAAGATAGGTACTATGAAAATGTTAGAAGGGGAACAATTGAAAAAAAATTGATAGGTATTTCCTCTTCAAATGAAACTCAAAGAAATGACAAAGATCACTGCATGTTCTAAAAATGACAATGATGTTCACCCTATTCAGTAGAAATTTAATCTAAATTTCATCTAGAATGGTTTCATGTCTCAACAAATATGAAACGTAGTATAATAAAGGGAAGCATACAGCAGTTTCAACATCTATTTTTTCCATTCCAATTTTGTCACTGGTAGCCAGTTGAGTAAGGCACTGTTGTCATTTATCGCTAAATTATTTTCCACTGTTTATTTCCGTATGTCATTTATGTTAAATCCTAGACAATGTTTTGAAATTCTTTTGTGGATTCTCCTTGTTAATTCAGGTGGCCATCTAGTTGTTCTTAAAATGTATATAGGAGTCTCATTTTACAATTAATTTTGATTGAGGAACTATTTTTTATGACATTGTTTTGGCTTTAGGATGAATGTGTAGAACATTAGATGAAGTCCTTAACACTTGGAATTTGTAATGTAGAAAAGAATTGATGTTCAACTATAAACAAGTTCTATTATTTTTCATCTGTAGCTAGCCATACTAGGAAATACTCTGCATTATGGTTGTGTCATATTCTCCAGTTAACTTGAAAATGATTTAGAATATAGAACAATAGAAAATATATATATTTTCATGAGAATAAAACTCTAAGAAAACTGAAATAAAAATTGTGAGAAATGAAGATAAAATTGTAATAAAATTGTGTTGTAATCGAAATAACTAACCTAAATATAATAGGAAATGTTTTGTAATGGTTTGGCTCCAGGGCTAGTGAACACTTTGAATGTTAAGCATGTAACTTCAGCAATGGTTGAACTTCTTTTATATTTTTTTGCACTTGAACTTAATTGGTGGCAAGGCTGGACATGGATTGGAATGGCTTCATTTTGAATGTGTGATCTAAATTGATTTGGATGTGATCCAATCACTGGGAATTGTTGTTGATCCATGTGATTTGATCTATTTTAATGGGAAATAAAATGGGTTGGATGTCATTTGTTGAACAAAATGTGTTTAAATGTTGAATAACGTGGAAATTATGGTTGGCATAGATTAACGTTTATTATGTGCATGTATCGATATGCATTTGGGATATGTAGCTTCAGTTTTGATCAGTGGGGGTTGAAGTGACTACTGCATTGTACTTTTGGAATAGACCATTTAGGAAGGATTTATGGTTTTATTTGTTTTCTAGATGGGACAACATGATTCATACTCTTAATACTTAAGATACTATTTATGGACATTTGTGGGCCCAGTCAATGTTTTGGGAAATTTTGGACATAAATTTAAAGATATTTGCACTTAATGTTATTTGTTTTTGTTTAAATATTGCTTCCACGTCTCTCAATTTTTGGTGGCTTGGTGGGACTAGTATTGTAACAATTACTAGTCCCTACACAACATTACACATCTCTCCCCTAATGGATATTATGAAAATAATTTCAAATATTTTCACTTTCAAACCAAAGAAAAATAAATTAGATTTAAATATTATTTATTTTATCACATGTTCTTATTTCGAGTTCTAGGTGTGTTACTACACTTCAACATGTGTTTGGCCCCTTTTCTTTCTTGGTTCGATCTACAGTTTGAATGAGTGATTTGATGTGCCTCTTCAATGAAATAGTTCAATAGGTGTGCATGTTCAATGCTTGATTCGATTTGTTGGTTAGATACTGAAGTTCAAAGAAATTTCAATGTACGCTTGATGTTTTATTTGCATGAATTTTTCAAATGTAGAATGTTGTATTGAAAATCATTATTATGATCTACATTGTTGTTTATTAATATTTGGAACCATATTAGGGTTTTCCTGACTGTGCCTTTCTAGAGCATGAAGGTCTTTTGTGGATAGGGCTATTCATATTTAATTAGGAAAACATCCATATTATTTTGATACAATATGTTTAAACTTTAGCTTCAAATGGTTAACTCATTGAAGTTTTTGGTTATGTGAGCACGTATCACCTATCATAATGTGTGGCCAACGACCTTTTGTTAAGGAGAAAGTACATTCCTATGAAAGCCAAGGGAAATATGTAACACCCCATCCTCCTAGGTCCATTGAAGAAACCTACCAATTGGGGTAAACATGCAACGAGAGAGGCTAATCTAATGGATTCAACTTCCTTTGTGACTGTAAGGAAATGGAACTGACAAAACATATAAAAAAAACTCATCCACATCAGCAACAACACCCTAAGGAGACATGTCAGCCACTAAGACATCCAATCCTTGAGTCCCACTAATGATTTAAGCCTTTTAACACTTGGTCACTCTCATGTTATAGGAATGACAATGTCCAGTAACCCAAAGTCACTCTCATAGGCCTATGTGCGAGCAACTTTGCACTTTTCTCAGCAAACTTGTGCAAGAGACCCCAAACCCAAAACCTCGGCCTCTACCCAGAACTTTCTACAACCTTTACAATACATCAAAGACATGATAACAATGCTGAAAATTCAAAATTAAACCTCGGGACTAGGCCTAAGCATCCCCAACTGGGATTGAAATTTTGTCAAACAATTGGAATCAATGCAACCTATAGGTCTGGGATACAAGAGATAGCATAAATGACTAAAAGAACATATGAAACATAACCATAAGGATCATCTCCTTCTCCATTGAAGTATTATATCATCAATTAGGTCTTGCATACATCCATTTAATAATTAAAATAAATACATGAAATAACCATGACATGAACCAGTCATTTAACCATGTTTATAACCAACATAAAACCATATAAATATGAGACATATGACAGACATTTAATCCACATATAAACTAGTGCAAAATTAAGAGAACTTATCTTTTATTAATCATTGGAAAATTCGACCAAGTTAGGGACTCCCACTTACCACATGACCATAGACATGGGTAAACCAAATCTCTCTTTTAGCTAGTCACCCTCGTGCCATATTCCAAGAATGAATGTGGGATCTCATATAACAACCAATCCAAGAGAAATGAAGGGAATCCAGAGGCTAAATCATCTCCATCATCACCAAACCATGTTCACACCAAAATCATTGCTCTAATCATAGCCAAATCAAACTTGGAATGCCATCTGGAATCCATCACTATCCTTGAGGAATTTTCCATCTCATTCTCTCTCAATCTTTACCACAATCCAAACTCGTATCACTAGGCCCTAAACCGAGACTTCTCACTCAGGCTTTATCATGTATCGCACCAAAACTAGTCAAGTGATTCCTAGGCCTTTGGGAATGAAACTTGAGACCACCTCTACCCCAGATTCCGAAACCATTCTAGAAAACCAAAGCTCAAAACCCAAAATAGACATCCCAAAACCATGGAATCCAGAAAAAATCAAGGCTAGGTTTAAAACCATTGTCATAACCTGACAAAAACATGCCACCAACAATAAGAGAAGCATACACCAACATTCAGACCCATGCATGTCAAAACTAGCTAGGAAATCACACATGCAATATATTACCTACAAGTATTCCTGTTGAAGCTGCATGATCTTGCATTCCCTTCCTTTCCCTCCTCTTGTTTTTCCTTCCTTGATCCAAAACTAAAGTGCTCCAAGAAAACTCTAACTGACCAAGAGGGAGAGAGAGAGAGAGAGAATAATGAGAGAGCTCCAAACTTGAATTGGCAAAAGGTTACCAACTCATCCTCAGAAGCCTTTTTATTAATGGGGCCTCTATTTTCTTAATTTTGAATTATTTTCCTTCAATTTTCTCCTCACATGCAACTTGTGACCTTCCCCCTTAATTTTCTCCTATTTTCCTTTATTTTCATAAATAAATGTGCCATAAATGCATTTTTTCCCTTTAATGCCTTTCCCTTAGCCTTTTTAAATTTTCCTTAGCCAAAACACACGTCCAGTGATGCCACTAGGATACCTTTGCGCAACATTCAACTTGAAATAAGTGTCTATTAACTATGGTCTTAATTTTCCTTTATTAAATTTTATTACATGAAATTCTCACCACGTTACAAAACCCTCCCCCTTGGGGAACATCGTCCTCGGTGTTTGTTCGCCCTCGATTTTGATCAATTTTTCTTATTAAAAATCCACTTAACTTCCCTCATATTCCATCTTACATAATCCAGATATGCCTTATTTTGACCTTATTATGCATATTCAGGTAAATAATCGTGTTTTTCAATTTTTAGATATTTTTGCAAAAAATTCGTTTTAAGAATATTTTTGGACAAAACTAGAAATTCCCATGATAGCTTCGTTAAAGTGATATATGTGGGAAACTTGCGATCAAGATGAATACATATTTGGAAATTAGGAGCCAACGATGGATGAAAATCTATTGGCTCTGTCAAAATGAGCAAATACAGGCCTCGACAAAGCTGGTCAAACTTGATCTGTCACCCAGAAATCCCTATTAAAAAGGGGCAATTTTAGGATTTTTTTGGAATTTTTCCATATTTCTTGTAACTAATGGGTGGCTTCGACTTGATGAAGTGGGATAACATTAATGATATTTGTTTCAAACTTCTTAGCTTATATGGTTATCATTTTTCCTATTTAAAGAGAGGCATCCATAGTTAGAATTATGTAGAAAAACTTATTATTTTGAGATAATGGAAGACAAATCTTTTGTTTCATGAATCCTTTGTGTTTTCTGGAGTGAATGAGTTTGTATAGATGAGAATTTTAGCAGTGTAGTAGCAAGTTTGGAGGGCCCCCATCCAAGCTAAGTACACTTTGTTGTATCATGTTTATATTTGTGCATGTGCTAGCTTAATTCTCCATGCTTATTATATTCATTTGCTGTAAATATTTGTAAATATCTTTAATGTGAATTTATTTTATGTAATGTGTTGAGTGAAGACTGATTATTTTTAGTCATTAGGTTGAATGTGGAAGGAAAAACGGGTCTCTTTAAGAGAGCCTCTTCTCTGTGAGCTAGGACTAAGACTGAAAAAAATTCACATCTTTCAAGTTTTCTTAGATTAAGTTTTTATGCTCTCATTACATGGTTTTATGCTTAGATATTTGCAATGTCATTATAGAATTTTTTATCACTCAGGTTGTTCCCTTTGACTCCTAAGGGAATACGACCGAGGTAACCACAAACCAATCTTTGGATTGCAGGTCCTAGCCTACCTGCAATCAGAGAGGGCTCTCTCTTTATGACTTAGCTTTGTTTTGGGTTGATTTTAGGCTAGTTATGATGTGCATGAGCTTGTTTTAAATTTGGTGGGATGGTTGATGTTCTCAGATAGAGTTGGCATGCAAAGTGTAAGAAGTTCATACCATTGGGCATGGAGTCAATGAATGTGAAATGTTGGGTGTGTTTTCTTTGGTAGAAGAGAGGAATACAGAGCAAGATAGATACACATAGAATAATATTTAATGCTGGAAATGAGATGAAATGGAGGTAAGGGAATGAAAGGCAATGAAGGATCTTTCATTCAGCCAACAGAGGGAAAGTGAATGAAGACTATGTAGGAGCAATGAAGGATTCCTAAATAGCATTCAGAAATGAGAGAACTAGCTTAAACATGATCAATAAAGTATTCATATCCATGACTAATTCAGAAGAAAACATAGAAAAATCACAGAAGTTGAGCACGGAGTACAGTTAAGTAACATCTGAGCTATTCTTTCTTTCTGCAACTTAGACCGTGATACATAGATGATATAGACACATAGAAATTGAAAACAGAGGCAGGAAAGACTTATTGAACCATGAGGAAGCACAAGAACTCCATATTTTGCTCTTCAGCCATTAAAACCACAACCAGCCAGTTCATAAGCAAACATTCCAGCAATATTTGTTCATAGAAGTTCTCAAAAATATGCAGCACAAGTCTAGAATGAGCTTATCAATCGACCAACCAACCCTTAATACATCACTCAGGGTGGTATTTATAGGAAAAATATCTACAAAACAGATCTCAGGGAAGATCCGTGGAAACACCTGTGATTAACCTAACTTATCCTGAAATAAATGCAAAAAATATCTATCTAATGTTGCGCTGGAGGCAGCTGCATCAAAATTGAGGCTTGAAGGTGTCCTTTAGCTGTGTGCTGGCCATTTTACAATAACTGTGCTTTTAATCTCTTATTTGCACTTCTTAGTCAGTTCTGCTGCTCTTGGTGGGTTTTAATGTGCGTTAAACTGATCTGATCTAGCTTTAAAATATTCACTGATACTCTTTGACCTGCGGGGATCCTCTTTAATGCTCTGCTTTGGCTTTTATGCCCACTGATACACTTTTTGCTGAATCAGACTCTTTTGCCCCACTGATACTCTTTGTCGCTACTTTGATACTCTTTAACTGCAAAATTGCCCTTGTCTGCAACTTTATGGTGAGATTTGAATTCTTTTGTGCTTTCCATGGCCTTTTGTGGGCTTTGGAGGTGTTTCGGCCCTTGTCCAATCAAATATCATCAAAAAAGGAGAAAAACTGCATAATAGAGGAGGACTGCTCACTGATGGCTTGTAGGGGCCAAAATCGTGCTGTTTGGAGCTAATTTGGGCTAGAGCGATTGAAGAATGGCTGAGAAATGATCATAATCCTTTGGAGCTGAAGCACGCGCTCGCGCCGCATAGAAAACATGAAGAAATAACCTCTTTTCCCTTTATAAGGAAAAAATGCTTTATAAAGGAATTTTGATGAAAAAACAGGCGGAAGCAACTACTGTAGCGGAGAAAAAATTAGGGCCATTGGATCCAGCGCGGACAGATCCAACGACTGCGATCAATTTCGCAATATTGCAATCGGCGGGGTCGATGGAGCGGAGGCAGACGACGGTAAGCGGTTTCATCAGACCGCTTATTGTACGTGGGTGGTAAATGGCAGAGGAGGCCAAATGCAATAAAAATAGGGCACACGTCCCTGCGTACAGGAGAAAAACCCGCCCTCTATCAGATGCTAACACACTGCCAGCTCACTGCTTCCGTCCACTATCGGATTGGGGAGAGCGGATCTGACGGCTGAGGATAAGTCGGCATATCGTATCAGCGGAGGGCAATGGGTCGGAGGCTTTTATATCTGTGATTGCGGAATGACGGCTGCAACATGATATGGACCGTTGGATGGGAGGGGGCAATTAGACGGTTAAGATTAAATCAGCGATATTGCATCGGGGGGCGATCAGAGCGGAGGCTTTTATATATGCAATGGCGATATGGGAGCGATACAATACGAATGGATGCGATATCGCTTTGGGTGAGATATTGCTATCACATCGGAGGAAGGGATTGGAGGCACATATATAAGGGGCCACTGTTGACTGCTTCCTCCGACACCGATATCGCATCGGAGGGGTTGGGATTTAATCGAAGGAATGATTTATTAAGGGAAAAAAGGGTTAATGTGATTGGAGGGGTTTTTAATTCATCGGAGAAGGGTTTTATGAAATCAGACGGGGGTTTATGTGTATTGGAAAGGGTTGTTAATGCATCGGAAGGGGTCCGATTGCATGGAAGAGGGTTTTTATGCTTTGGAAGGGGTCCCAAAAGCATAAGAAAATCGTTAAAGAAGCAAACTAAGGGTTCTTACTAAGTTTCAAATAAACTTAGTAGTTCCCAAGCATTATTTATGATTATATTTCAACCAGAGGGAGGGGATATGTATATAAGGGGGATATTTAACATATTTTTAATATGGGAAGGGGAAATAGATAAGGATTTACATATTAAGTTACAAGTTAATATGAATTTTGATCAGAAAGCGATAAGGATAGAAATCTTAGGCTATAAAGGGGAAATAGGACTTATAGAAGAAATATGAGCACCTTTAAGCAACACAGATCTTTACTCAGGCAAATGTTATGGAATATGATGACTTTTAAAGATATCAGGCAGAACTTAACATCTTATAGGGGAAATTAGTGAATGATTTGGGAAAAGGAAGAAGGGGAAGTTAGTCATGCCTCACTTGAGCTGTTCCAAGGGAAAATTGCCTTGTACTTGTGATCTGAAGTAGATAATCACTTTGAAACACAAAAATGGGTCACAAATAATCATTTTTCCACCTCAAAACTACCTACCCAGCCTACTTACCTAACATTTTTTCTTCCTTTTGGATGGGTGCACTTGGACTAGCAAACCTAGATTTTCATCTTTTCTTTTGGCTATCCTCCTATCTAAATCTACCCTTATTACTTCCAGGGGCTCAGATTAAGCTGTTGAGCACCCTAGCTTCTCTACCTATCTAACAATCCGCCAAGATTAAAGAGTTTGGGCAGATATTCATTCTCTATTTCTAAAACAAGAAATTTAAACCTAGGGAAGCCAAGATTAAGTTGTTTGACCTTCCCTTAACTGTGAAATCCTTCAAAAATGGAACTTTTGCAGCATGGAAAAGATGAACATTTTTGGCACTTCCACTGTCAATCATGAAATATGAAACCTATTGGAATAGGGGGCTAGCAATGGCTCCACTTGGGGATGGCGTTTCCTTGCGAAAAGTCAAGAACAACGGGTCATATGGCCTTATATTCAATTTTTGTTGTACTCTGAAAATTTCCCTTTGCTAGTTGTCTTATTTATGAACATGACAGCATACTTGAAGAGCTTAGGGCCTTCACTTCGGGCTTCAACTACAACAATCTTGCTATCCAAACAGAAAACTGAAATACTACCTACTTACTCTAATCAACACTTTCTTTGCTGGTTAGGTGAAATGAAACAGCCAATGCGTCCACTTAAGCATTATAAACATCAGTGACCTTTGCTGCTTGTGCTTGTTGGTGCTTGAAATGGAGATCTTGCAATCATATATAGCTGTGTTAACCTTTGAGAAGAAAAGGGAATTGCTGATATCCTTTCCTGAATCTAGACACTGTACAAAAGGGTTCTGCAAAATATACACATGATTCTTGGGTGGATTAAACAACTGTACAAATGCTTTGGATAGCTATCATGCTTTCGAATCGGAAAATCACTTTTGTCTTTATATTAAGCCTTACAACCTGCTAATGGAGAAGAACATTGATTTCCTCCATCATTTAACCTGTCAGCAGATGGATTATACAGAACTTGGAATGACTCATATGATTTATTACATACTACTCAAAAGGAACTTGACAGATTTGCACATGTTGCTCCTCCCTTTCTTTAGATAAATCAGAAGATTCAAAACAAAGCAGCAGGGAATCAACTTGGATTTTTTGATCATACATTGTTGCTTCTAAGTCTTCCTCAATCTGATATTCAATGGCACTTTGGGGCTGCAAATCTAGAGGTGATGCATTATAAGCAAGGATTTGACTCTCCTCTGGATGGTCAGTATCGAAGCATGCTGACACTTGATTATTAACTGCATGATACTTCTACCTAATAAACCGAAAAGATTCAAAACAAAATGGTAAAGTTCCTTCACTGGTTTCAACATTTTCTGCATTTTCCTCCTCCTCTTCATAGTTGAGATGAACAAGCTGATCACTGGATTCAGGCTGCTGAACCTGAATACTGCCTTCTGCCAAAATAACACTTGATTCCTCTGGAAGTTTAATATGGTTTTGAGGAGCATATTCATCATCGTATAGATCATATTTTCATAGAGAACTGAAAGAAGAAAAGCTACCATATTCACACAGTATATCAGGAGACTGCTCCTTCACATATTGCTCTATGAATATGTCATCTGATTTGTGGTAGGTTTGTTCGTGAACATCATTTCTTTCCTTCTACAAAATAGATGTGTCTGGTGCTCTAAACATTCAACTTTCAGTGTGATCTGCTGCATCATTTCCTCTGTTTCTTTTAACAAATAAAGAAGTTTTTCTTCTTGCTCTGCCTTGCACTGTTTCTCTCTAATCTTCAGATTTTCCTCCACATCCACAGCCATGTCCTGCATTTGTTTCATAGTAGACGGGCTTCTTCTTCTCAAATGATATTCAATTTCTGCATCAAAAGCTCTTGGATAATGCAATAGATCTAAATCAGGGGGAGGTCTTATATTCAAAGGCATAGAATGATAAATTTTATTGAATCTGTTGGAAAATTGTTGAACTATTTCATCTGGAAGCCTTCTTAACTGATTATATTCTTCTATGAGCATGAGGAAATTGACTTTGATCATCCATCTATCAAGGAAGAGTTTGAGAAACTGCTCAAGATTAGAGATGCTAGCTTCAGGCAAGGTCTTGAACCAAGTCCTAACCTCGCTTTGAAAAGAAAGGGTGAAAATCCTAATACTAACATCCTCATCTTCTACTTCAAATATGTTAAGATAGTCTTCAAAAGCTTGGATATGCTTTTGAGAAGTAACACCATTCTCTCCATCAAATCTCGGTAGATACTCAGGATGATCTTTAGGCAAAGGATTGAGCGTGGAAGGCAAAGTGAGAGGCTTATATCTATCAGGAACTTTACGAGGCACGGGAATATGTACATGGATTGGAAGATTGGGCTCGATTTTTGGATTCTCCTTGGCTGTATGATGATCTTCAAAAGAATTAGAAGACTGTTGTTCCAATATGCAAGGAGATTTTTCATCAAAATTTTTCAAAGGAAAATTATAAAAATTATCTCTACAATACAATATACATAGCAAAATATTATGGATGAGAAAGAACATAATTTCTTGGATAACAATCTAGGTCAAAAGCATGATCTTTTCATAGAGTTCTTTCGGGTTCATTTCTCTAGTGGAGTCTTTATTATGAAAATGATGTGGAGTCACCAGGTGGATGATTTAACCTTTGATGTGTCTAATCTCTGTCCACCGTCACAGATCAGATCTAAACGTGAAATAATCCTGAAGAAAGGGTTGACTTTCTCCAGAAAACAAGATTTTTTGAGATTTTTATGATTTTTTTTATTTTTATTTTTGGGATTTTTCAAAACAACTTAAAGATTTTATTTAAGAGGCAAACTGGTCAAGTATTTGGATTTGCAGTGATAAACAAATGATTCAAATCCCCAGTGGAGTCGCCAATGATGTTATCACTTAGGTTGTTCCCTTTGACTCCTAAGGGAATATGGCCGAGGTAACCACAAACCAATATTTGGATTGCAGGTCCTAGCCTACCTGCAATTAGAGAGGGCTCTCTCTTTATGATTTAGCTTTGTTTTGGGTTGATTTTAGGCTAGTTATGATGTGCATGAGTTTGTTTTAAATTTGGTGGGACGGTTGATGTTTTCAGATAGAGTTGGCATGCAAAGTGTAAGAAGTTCAGACCATTGGGCATGGAGTCAATGAATGTGAACTGCTGGGTGTGCTTTCTTTGGTAGAAGAGAGGAATACAGAGCAAGATAGCTACACATAGAACAATATTTAATGCTGGAAATGAGATGAAATGGAGGTCAGGGAATGAAAGGCAATGAAGGATCTTTCATTTAGCCAACAGAGGGAAAGTGAATGAAGACTATGTAGGAGCAATGAAGGATTCCAAAACAAAATTCAGAAATGAGAGAACTAGCTTAAACATGATCAATAAAGTATTCATATCCATGACTAATTTAGAAGAAAACATAGAAAAATCACAGAAGTTGAGCATGGAGTACAGTTAAGTAACATCTAATTTATTCTTTCTTTTTGCAACTTAGATCACGATACATAGATGATATAGACACATAGAAACTGAAAACAGAGGTAGGAAAGACTTATTGAACCATGAGGAAGCACGAAAATTCCATATTTTTCTCTTCAGCCATGAAAACCACAACCAACCAGTTCATAAGCAAACATTCCAACAATCTTTGTTCATAGAAGTTCTAAAAAATATACAGCGCAAGTCTAGAATGAGCTTATCAATTGACCAACCAACCCTTAATACATCGCTCAGGGTGGCATTTATAGGAAAAATATCTACAAAACAGATCTCAGGGAAGATCTGGGGAAATAACTGCGATTAACCTAACTTATCCTGAAATAAATGTAAAAAATATCTATCTAATGTTGTGCTAGAGGTAGCTGCATCAAAATTGAGGCTTGAAGGTGTCCTTTAGCTGTGTGCTGGCCATTTTACAATAACTGCGCTTTTAATCTCTTATCTGCACTTCTTAGTCAGTTCTGCTGCTCTTGGTGGGTTTTAATGTGCATTAAACTGATCTGATGTAGCTTTAAAGTATTCACTGATACTCTTTGACCTGCGGGGATCCTCTTTAATGCTCTTCTTTGGCTTTTACGCCCAGTGATACACTTTTTGCTGAATCAGGACTCTTTTGCCCCACTGATACTCTTTACCGCTACTCTAATACTCTTTAACTGTAAAATTGCCCTTGTCTGCCACTTTATGGCGAGATTTGACTGCTGTTGTGCTTTTCGTGGCCTTCTGCGGGATTTGGAGGTGTTTCGGCGCTTGGCCGATCAAATATCATCAAAAAAGGAGAAAAACTGCATAATAGAGGAGGACTGCTCACTGATGGATTGTAGGGGCCAAAATCTTGCTGTTTGGAGCTAATTTGGGCTAGAGTGATCGAAGAATGGTTGAGAAATGATCATAATCCTTTGGAGCTGAAGTGCGCACTGGCGCCGCATAGAAAACATGAAGAAATAGCCTATTTTCCCTTTATAAGGAAAAAATGCTTTATAAAGGAATTTTGATGAAAAAATAGGCGGAAGCGACTACTGTAGTGAAGAACAAATTAGGGCCGTTGGATCCAGCGCGGACAGATCCAATGGCTGCGATCAATTTCGCAATATCGCAATCGACGGGGTCGATGGAGCGGAGGCAGATGACGGTAAGCGGTTTTATCGGACCGCTTATTGTACGGGGGCGGTAAATGGCAGAGGAGGCCCGATGCAATAAAAACAGGGCACGCGTCCCTACGTACGGGAGAAAAACCCACCCTCTATCGGACGCTAATGCACTGCCAGCTCACTGCTTCCGTCCACCGTCGGATTGGGGAGAGCGGATCAGACGGCTGAGGATAAGTCGGCATATCGCATCGGCGGAGGGCAATGGGTCGGAGGCTTTTATATCTGCGATTGCGAAATGAGGGCTGCGACATGATATGGACCGTTGGATGGGCGGGGGCAATCGGACGGTTAAGATTAAATCGGTGATATCGCATCGGGGGGGGGCGATCGCAGTGGAGGCTTTTATATATGCGATGGCGATATGGGAGCGATGCAATAAGAATGGATGCGATATCACTTCGGATGCGATAGCGATATCGCATCGGAGGAAGGGAGTGGAGGCATATATAAAAGGGGCCACTGTTGATTGCTTCCTCTAACACCGATATTGTGTGGGAGGGGGAGGGATTTAATTGGAGGAATGATTTATGAAGGGAAAAAAGGGCTAATGTGATCGGAGGGGTTTTTAATGCATCGAATATGGGTTTTATGAAATCGGAGGGGGGTTTATGTGTATTGGAAAGGGTTGTTAATGCATCGAAAGGGGTCCGATTGCATGGAAGAGGGTTTTTATGCTTTGGAAGGGGTCCAAAAGCATAGGAAAATGGTTAAAGAAGCAAACTAAGGGTTCTTACTAAGTTTCAAATAAACTTAGTAATTCCCAAGCATTATTTATGGTTATATTTCAACCAGAGGGAGGGGATATGTATATAAGGGGGATATTTAACATATTTTTAATAGGGGAAGGGGAAATAGATAGGGATTTACATAGTAAGTTAGAAGTTAATATGAATTTTGATCAGAAAGTGCTAAGGATAGAAATCTTAGGCTACAAAGGGGAAATAGGACTTATAAAAGAAATATGAGCACCTTTAAGCAAATCAGATCTTTACTCAGGCAAATGTTATGGAATATGATGACTTTTAAAGATATCAAGTAGATCTTAACATCTTATAGGGGAAATTAGTGAATGATTTGGGAAAAGGAAGAAGGGGAAGTTAGTCATGCCTCGCTTGAGCTGTTCCAAGGGAAAATTTCCTTGTACTTGTGATCTGAAGTAGATTAACACTTTGAAACACAAAAATGGATCACAATTCATCATTCTGCCACCTCAAAACTACCTACCCAGCCTACTTACCTAACATTTTTTCTTCTTTTTGGATGGGTGCACTTGGACTAGCAAACCCAGATTTTCATCTTTTCTTTTGGCTATCCTCCTATCTAAATCTACCCTTATTACTTCTAGGGGTTCAGATTAAGCTGTTGAGCACCCTAGCTTCTCTACCTATCTAACAATCTACCAAGATTAAATAGTTTGGACAGATATTCATTCTCTATTTCTAAAACAAGAAATTTAAACCTAGGGAAGCCAAGATTAAGCTGTTTGACCTTCCCTTAACTGTGAAATCCTTCAAAAATGGAACTTTTGCAGCATGGAAAAGATGAAAATTTTTGGCACTTCCACTGTCAATCATGAAATATGAAACCTATTGGAATAGGAGGCTAACAAAATTATTGAGGGAAGACAACCAGGTCTCCTTGAGAGAGCCTCTTCCTTGCTTTTGTAAAATAGACTACTTTCATTGACCAATAATGCATGCTTTTATGCAATAGACTTAGATAGTTTTGCTTGTGTTATGAGTGGTTTATAATATGTGTTTCCATTCATAGTTATGTATAATGATTTATATTTGTAATATCCACTTATGTTCTCATAACTACTTTCTATATTAGTCCTTATCTAAAATCCCATAAACTATGGTTTGCTTCTAAGATTAGTAGCCTAGATTGATAGTAAAATACATGTCTTAATTTACAAAATAAATCGAGCTGAAATTTTTGGTGCCGTTACCGGGGAAGCATATTTTGGATATGACTTATTAGGAGGATTATTTGAAAATAACATAAAAGAAACAAAAACATACAAAAACATAGATATGATTTTTCATTATGTTCATTTACGCCTAGGTATAGAGATGAAAAGGGAAAATACATAAAAAATGACCCCCAGACTACTAAACCATTTTAGAAGAAGGTATAACTCCATTTGAATTAACTACACCAATTTCTGGAAAACCAATTTTGGAGGAGTTAGAAGAAAAACAACATTCAAGACAAAGGTTAGTTCTTATTGAAAGACAAACTTTGTTAGCCTATGAAGTGAAAAGAAGACAAAAACAAATAGAAATACCTTCCATAGGAAAACAAAGAGAAACAAGGAAACCAATTAGTCAACGTATTCTTGAACAAGTAGATCAACCTATCTTTGAAAACATACAACAAGTTGAATCTCAAATTGCTATTGAAATAGTTGAAACCACTGAAAAAGATATGGCAGAAGAAGGGCAAGGCTCTACCATCCTCATTCCTGAACAAAGGTTACAATATGAAAAACAACAAAAAGAATGGCAAAAGAGAAAGAAGAAGAGGCAAGAAGAGAAGCAAAAAGGAAAAGAGAGGAAGATCTCAAAAGAGAATATGATCATAAAAGAAGACAAGATGAAGAAAATGATGAAGAAGCTACATTTCAATTTCCAATTGTAGATACAAGAGCAATTCTAGGAGAAGAAGTACAAATGAAGAATATTCCACCTTTAGTTTTACCAAATTTCTATGGAATGTCTACTGAAGTTCCTGACTCGTTCATGTTCGAATTTGATATCTTATCTATAACTTCATGTTACATCGATGATACACATAAAATTTGTCTCTTTCCTACTACTATTAAAGCAGCTTTATTAGAATAGTTTATGGGATTACGAGAACATTCTATTACTTCTTGGGACGAAATGATGAATTTTTTTCTTCAGAAATATCAAGCCTATTTTAGTCCTAGATATTCAAAATAATATATGTTTATAATATCTCAACAAGAATATGAGAGTTTGGAGGAATATTTGGAATGATTCCTTTACAACCTACAAAAATCTAATGAATATTCTCTAAATTCTGATACCATTAGAACAATTTTTCTTAAGGGAATAAGAGATGAGTATCTTTATACTCTCAATGTGATGGGTAAAGGAGATATTTCATACTTACCATTTGATGAAATAACTGAACTATGTCAAAATTACTCTAGAGGTATATCTAAAACATGAAAAAGAGATGCAACTTCTAGAGCTTCCAAATTTGCATCATGAGGAGTACCAAGAGAAGAAATAGGGAGTTTGTTAGAAAATTTTAAAATGATCTTTTCAATACCTTAGGAACACAATTTGATGTATTAAAAGAAAAGAAGAAACAATAAGAAGAAGAACAAACAATGTCAATATTTCATCCTAAGTGTAGGAAGAAGAATATTTTATGAGAATTTCCTTTGGATAATATACTGTTTGTGGACTATGTATAGAAAATCATGTTACTAAAGATTGTCCAACAGTAAAATAATTGAAATAAATTAAAATAGAATAAACTCGAGGATTTTATTATATGGCACCAATAAGAGCTTGGCAACCATGCTTTGCAGGTACATCTCAATAGTTTCCTCAACAAATTCCGCAAAAATTTCATTATCAAAATTCATGGAATACTCCTATGCCATGGAAGGTTTGGCCTCCTCAGTAAAACCAAAACCAACCTTCACAAAGTTGGCAAGGATATGCTTATGGAGCCCAACCTCCTCAATTTTACCCTCAACAATATCAATCTTATCCATGATATCAACAACCATATCGTCAACAATCATTTCCATATAAATATTCTAGTTATGACAAAACAGTCAATGTTTTCACTAACTCAACCTTAGTAGCTTCAGCTTCCTTATAATCAAACACCATCCAGACCAACTCAATTACCATCCCAGCCAGTAGAAAATCTTAGTAATAGAGTGGAAAGGCCAGCATATAATATGGAAGAAACAACATTATTTCCTACATATTCTATTCTTCCTATACAAGATGTCCACTTAAGATATGGGAAAGTATTACAAAAATATTCTCCACCAATCATAGAAGAGAAAACTGAACAAGGAGAAAAATCTAAAAAATATCATCCATGAAATGAAATTTAGAAAAGAAAAGCTATTATGACACAAACACCACCATATCCAAAGAGGTTAGTTGACCAAAAAATCAACGTTCCAATTTCTCTTCCTGAATTTGATGTTGTAGAAGAATTACATAATGATTATGTCAAAATTCCTCTATTTCAAGATATTAAGGAAATTCCAATTTATAGAAAAACAATAAAGGAATTATGCATTAAAGAAACTGGTAGAAAGAAAAGAGATCCAACCACAATTCAAGTCATTGGAAAATTAGCTAGTCTCATATCTACAAAATCAACAATTGAAAAATATATTGATTCGGGAATACCTATTGTTGCCATTTCAATCAATAATTTTTCTATTCCTAAAACTTTAATTGATCTAGGAGATGCTATAAATGCCATGACACAAAACCCAACCCTGATAGGATGTTGATCAGGAAGACTTTGAGTAACTATTTCAAACCAAACTTTTGGCTGAGGCTTAGCCTCCTCAACCTGAGAGGGCTCTCTCACTAGGTTAAAGATTTTAGTTTAAAGATTAGATGGCTAACTCTATGGAAAAAACAAGTGAAAAAGGTATAAATGGTTGAACACAATTGATAAAAATCCATTGGGATATGCAGTCAGAGTATGTTTTTAGTACAACAATAGATTAGCTTACATGGAAGTGAGGGCATAGAGAGTTTTAATCTATCAGCAAAATGGAGACATAATATAGGAAACACAACTTATAAACACATGAAGGAAGTTAGAGCATTAGTAGTGACTTCTAAGTAACATGTGTTCATACCAATGCAAGTGAGAAAATGAGGAAATCCATGAGAAATCAAACACATAAAACCCTCTCTAAATCCTGAGTAGTAAATCTAAACTTCTATATTAACATCAAACATACAATCTTCTACAATAACATAATAATCCTGTTTCTTTGAAAATTTCCAACCCTGAGGTATTCCACCTCTTGTCCTTTATATATTTGTCATTACAATCATGGATTCCCTAATCCAACATGAGGGGAATTCGAATCTCCTATCTTGACACCTATTCTAACCATAAACCAAACTATTAAATACAAGTGACAGTTAACTGACTGTCTTAGAGTCCTAATACAGTTAGGAGTACAACTTCTTATTATGATTAGAACAACCTTATCTAGGAATTAAAAATTCTCTTTG
Organism: Pinus tabuliformis; assembly: GCA_031772625.1. Lineage (NCBI taxonomy): Eukaryota > Viridiplantae > Streptophyta > Pinopsida > Pinales > Pinaceae > Pinus > Pinus tabuliformis. The sequence continues at coordinate 269,863,883 of CM062819.1, forward strand.
ACACCTATAACTCCATGAATTCAAATTTGATGATTTCCCTAACCCTCTTTGTTTTTGGGAAAAGTATCTATTCAGAACGCCCCTATCCCACTCTAAGGTGTGACAGTGCCTTAGCAACAAACAAGGAAAACTACTTGAGTATTCTTCTTTATGAAATGTAAACAAAGAGGAAGGATAAACTAACCTGTGTCTTGCGCTAGTTTGTTGATTCAATCGCTCCTCTCTTCAATAGCTCCTAGCTCCCTGCTCCCTTACCGGCCCAGCTTCACCAAATTCAACCAAGTGAGTCCCGATCCAGCATCTACCTCCCAGCAAAGGAATCCCTTCCTCACCTCCAACAAAGCATAAATCACCCAATGTACTAATCTCAATCTCAAACCAACAGCAATTCTCTGCAAAGTACAAAATTCCAGCCTCTGGATCTCTAGGATGAGGGATCCATATATAGATGTAAGCAGAGAGGATGATTCAGCTTATGTTTTGACTTGTGGCTTCTCTCTGTGAGTTCTTGCTTCCACTTGGAGACTGAGAGCCTCTTACTCATCACTGGTCGAATTCAGTGAGGCAAGTGTCATTGGAGAAGATTCTGGAAGCTTCCATTGTCTCTCCACCTTTTTGAATGACTCTGCCACTTTTCATTTCCCGCTCAACGCACCCGGGTAGTGCATTCAAGTGCGTTGCAACGCACCTAGCCAGTGTACTTGGGTGCTTTGCAACGCAGGCAACTAGTGGAGCATCTGAATTGATCCTGATTTGACTAGTTCTGAGTAGTTTTTGGTGGAGAACTTCTGGGAGAAGTTGTCATTGGTTGACCTTGTTCCTTTAGGGGCAGGAACAACACCTTTAGCGACTTTGGATCCCTTGGATTATGGACTTTTCATGCTCAAAGTTGTAAGGCACAAAAATGTCTATAATAGTTGCCCCCTAAAGTATGAGGCCGTTTATCGGGTGAAATGATTTATTAGGAGGATCCGAAGTTCTTTCAATGCTGGGAGGAGACCTGCAATAAGATACAATAAAATACATTATTTTTCACACTATTTTCATGATCTAGCTGAGGTGGGCATTCCCATGCTCAGCTTTATAAATTCATTTTTATGTACATAGGACAGACAATCGTCTGATGTTAGACTGATGATTCTGATGAAATCATCATCCTTTTGGTAGGATGATTATCTGTTCTGCAATGTTGTACATGTCAATGTTTTTATTTTTCCTGAATATATATCATAGCCTGGATGGATGAAAATAGATCCGAGGTCTTCAATCTCATCCGATCTTCACTCTAAGTACAAGTCGATCCATGTGAGAAATTTTTTGAAGTCGAACATGGAAAGACATCGCTTGATTACCAGTCAATGATGTAAATTGTTAACAAGCGCGAGAGGAATCACCGATAATGATAATGACCCTCAAGGTACTGCAGTACAATTCACGTGGTGTGAATAAAGGACTTGGCGTCGAACACCACGCAAAATCTTTCGGTCGAAGGTCATTGATGTATACCTGTCACTGGAAGTGAGAAACTTGCCATTGAGGCATGCAAGCTTCAAAGTACTGAAGGGGGTGTTCCTAGATCAACTTCTTGGATAATGAGCTGATGTCGACAAGAAGCGATCCATCAAAGGAGGGCCTTGATGTATCCCACATCAATGACACGGAATGGAGCAAATGATTTTGATGGAGGTGAAAACGATCTGATGATATATGGTTTAGGGTGGCGGTCATGAAAGAATGAAGTATAATGTATGGTAGTGGATGGGACACGGGTGACTTCTTTGGATGAATTCTCTTGAACATATCGGTGAAACTTATATGATGGATTGGTAGCATTTACCCCAAAGGTGGATGGTATGGCGAGACCATGGTGATGTGACCGGTGAATGAAACAACCCAACCCGACTCAGGCACGGAGTGGAAGTGTCGTGTTCAAGAGCGACTTGCTACCAATAAATGTTCTTTGAGTTTCTTCCAAATTTTTCCTGAGTCATTGTTGACCAGTACCTCTTTATTTTTGTCAAGCTTGAGGAGGATAACATATGCTTGTTCTATAATTTGCCCTTCGGGAAAACCTATCGCTATGTTTTAACGAGCCTAGTGATAGTGAAACTCGTTCTCGTCTAAAGACAAGTTTGTCGCTATTAATGTTTTTAACGAGTTTAACCACAAAGATAACTCGGTCCTTTTCTTTTTTAGGGAGTCTGAAAGGGAACGTAAAGGTAACTTCAGAAGTCCGCTTTCGTCATCTAATCCCTTAAGTCCGAAAAAGTATAAAACAATACAGAAGGGATGAATTTTCGATAGTTTTAACGAGCCGAACAAAAAAAGCGCTCGATCTTTTTGTGCAATAATCCCTCAGGTCCAAAAAGATTAAAATCTAGAGGAGGGATAGCACTTCCGGTCTCTTTAACGAGTTGGAAGGCCAAAACTCGGAAATCTTTTCATATTTTACGAGTCAGATGAAAAGAGCTTAAAGAAGACTCGTCTTTTGAGGAACGAGTGATAAAACGGGTAGCAGTTGATTCCAGCTAAGGGTTGGAATTTTCCAAGCACGGCAGTGTCACAAGGATGGCTAGTGAAATCACTCTTCGCAGCTGTTCCTTAAAATGGGTAAACAATCATATGGAGGTGAATGATCGGCCAATGGAAAAGTGGAGGTGACGGTGCAAACACGACCAAGCCTTTAATGGCTGATAATGTTACATTCACGGTGGTTATTTACCGGAGGATAGTTCATTTTTTAACGAGCTTAAACGCGGATTGAAACACTTGCTCGGTATTATGTTTATTTTTTAACGAGCATGAACTATGTGCTAAAACTGCTCGATCTTATGTTTATTTTTTAACGAGCATGAAATATGTGTTAAAACTGCTCGATTATCCAGTCATATGATAAGAATGTCTCATATAAGATGCCATTTTTTATGGAGCTTGCGCCTTACAAAGCTATGCCCGACATCCTTTCGTTATGCAAGTTCGGAAACGACTAATCCTACGAGTTTAAAGGGTTAGAGGTCCTAAAAAATTAAAAAATAAAGTACGATTTCAAGGTATAAAGTACGATTTCAAGGTTACCCCTCAATTTGCAGATAAAACATTTGTTCTACCAGGAAAGGCCTACCTCTTTCAGGTTACCAAAGATTGTCTCATTTGCGCAACAAACAAAACACTTCTGCGGCGATGTCTACCGAGATAAACAAAGGTGAATGACGACGCCCACCGATTCACATAACTTTGACAAAAGAATCGTATTCTAGAACAACCCCTTTTCCAATCACGGACGGGGTACGGACTAGTCATATTCTCCTGTGGAAACCTACCCTATACCCAAAGTTTTCCTACCGAAGCAGACCAGGACGCATGCCCCCTGGGTTCCAATCATATCCTTTCGAATCACTCGCGCTCATCGGGAGGACGGACCGTGGGTTGAGACATTTCTTGCGTGAAGAGACCATTTAGGGATGGTATATGAATATTTGTGATGCGTGATCCGGGAAATGAAAGCTGGTCTACGAGCTTGACCACTCTTCCTTCGTGCGGAAAACACATTACTCTAAAGAGTGAGGAGATGATGGCTCCCATGCAATATATATAGTCTCGTCCAAGGAGTAGGTTATAATCCAAGGTGTTGTAGGGAAAAGTATCCGACTCGGATGACCCTATCCCACTCTAAGGGTGACAGTTCCTTAGCAACAACTGTAAAACAAACTACTTAAGGTTTACTTCTTTATGAAAGCAAAAGAGAATGGAGAAAGCACTAACCGTTGCCTTGCGCTTAATGTCGAATCCAAACTCTTCTCTTTGGCCGCTTGCTCCTAGCTCTTTGTCCTTCTGCTCGCCCAGCTACAATGAGATCTTGCAAAATAACAAAGAGGGAAACTACAAGAGGCATGCAATCATAACTGGTTTATGGATTAGTGTAAACCAAACATGCAATCATCACAATAAATAATTGAAACAAGAGCACATAGAAGAACCTCAATAGCTTTTATTAATGAAGAAATAAAGGTTCTGAGAGTATTACAACCATTGAAGGCTCCAACCCAGCAACACCTCCTAGCAGAAAGAATTGCTCTTCTTCACCTCTCTCAAACAATCACCCAATAACTCGATAATGAAACCAACAACATATCATTACTTTGCACAAAATTCGAGCCTCCTGAGCTCATAGGAGAGAGCTCAATATATAGATGAATTGAGAAAGGATGAGTCAGCTTGCAACTGATGTGTAGTTGCCTTGTGTCCTCTCTGTCTTCAGTTAATCTTTAGTTGATCTTCAGTTCTTGAGTCCACTTGGAGAACTTTGCTTCCACTTGGAGAAACAGAGCCTCTGACTCATCACAAGGCGAAATACCTGATCCAAGTGTCATTTTTGGAAGATTCCAAAGCAATGACTCACTGTGCCACTTGTCCCTTCTCGCTCAGCGCAGGTGGCCTTTGTTCCACTTGCTTTGCAACGCAGGTACACCATGGAGAAACTGAGTTTCAGCGCAGAAACCTAGTGGAGCACCTGCTTTGATTTCAGGATTGCTTGTTTTTGAGTGTTTTCAGGTGGAGAACTGATCTGAGAGCTGTTGGTTTGCTGACCTTGTTCCTCTAGGGGTAGGAACATCATGTTTAGGGAACTTTGGATCCCTTGGATTATTGACAATTCATGTTCGTTGCTGTAAGGCACAAAATTGTCTATAACAGATGCCCCCTAAAGTATGAGGTTGTTTATCGGGTGAAATGCTTTATTGAGAGGATCCGAAGTTCATTCAATCTGCTGAGCAGTGTCCTGTAATAAGATACAATACAATACATTATTTTTCATACATTTTCATGATCTAGCTGAGGCGGGCATTCCCATGCTCAGCTTTGTAAATACATTTTGGTACATAGAACAGACGATCGTCTGATTGTAGACTGATAATTCTCTGCTGAAATTATCATCCTTTGAGAAGGATGATCATCTGCTGTAATGATGTACATATCAAATGTCTTTATGTCCTGAATATATATCGCAGCCCGGATGGATGAAACTAGATCCGGGGTCTTCAATCTCTTCCGATCTTCACTCGATGTACAAGTCGATCCATGTGAGAATTTTTTGAAGTCGAACATGGGAAGACATCGCTTGATTACCGGTCAATGATGTAAACCGTTAACAAGCGCGAGAGGAATCACCGATAAGGATGATGACCCTCAAGGTACGGCAGTACAATTCACATGGTGGGAATAAAGGACTTGGCATCGACCACCATGCAAAATATTCTGGTCGAAGGTCATTGATGTATACCTGTCGCCGGAAGTGAGAAACTTGCCATTGAGGCATGCAAGCTTCAAAGTACTGAGGGGGATGTTCCTAGCTCAACTCCTTGGATAACGAGCTGATGTCGACAAGGAGCGATCCGTCAAAGGAGGGCCTTAATGAATCCCACATCAGTGACACGGAACGGAGCTAGTGATTGCGATGAGGTGAAAACAAACTGTGATGTATGATTCAGGGTGGCGGTCATGAAGTGGATGAAGGATAATGTATGGCAGTGGGTGGAACACGGTTGACTCTTTTACAGAACCACATCTCTTGAACATATAACGACACTGATGTGATGGATTGGTAGCATTACCCCAATTGCGGATGGTGTGGCGAGGACCATGGTTATGAGACCGGTGAATGAAACAACCCAACCCGATGTGATACGGAGGACAAAGTGTCATGTTCAAGAGCGACTTGCTACCATTAATGCTGTGAGGTTCTCCCAAATTTTCCCCAGTCATTGCTGACCAGTACCTCTTTATTTTTGTCAAGCTTGAGGAGGATAACATGTGCTTGTTCTATAACCTGCCCTTCGGGCAAGCCCATCGCTATGTTTTAACGAGCCTAGTGATAGGGAAACTCGTTCTCGTCTACAGACAAGTTTGTCGCTATTTAATCATTTTAACGAGTCTAACGACAAGGAAAACTCGGTCCTTTTCATTTTTAGAGAGTCTGAAAAGGTACAAAAAGTTAACTCCACAATTCCTTTTTCGTCTTCTAATCCCTTAAGTCCGAAAAAGTATAAAACCATACAGAAGGGATGAATTTTCGATTTCTTTAACGAGCCGAACAAGACAAGCACTCGATCTTTTTGTGCAATAATCCCTCAGGTCCAAAAAGATTAAAATCTAGAGGAGGGATGGCTCTTCTTGTCTTTTAACGAGCTGGAAGGCCAAAACTCGGCAAACTTTTCATATTTTACGAGTCAGTGAAAAGAGCTCAAAGAAGACTCGTCTTTTGAGGAACGAGTGATGAACAGGGGTAGCATCAGATTCCAGGTACAGGTTGGAATTCTCCAATCACGGCAGTGTCACAAGGATGGTTAAGTGAAATCACTCTTCGCAGCTGTTCCTCAAAATGGGTAAACACACATATGGAGGTGAACGATTGGCCAAATGAACGGATGGAGGTGATGGCATATAAACACGACCAAGGGTTTTTAATATGGCTTTCAAAGGTTTCATTTCTCCAGGTTATTTACCGGTTCATTTTTTCTGGATGAGCTTGAACTGCTAGGGAAAGATTGCTCACAACTTGTGTTTATTTTTTTAACGAGCATGAACTCTGTACAAAACTGCTCGATTCTTGCGTTTATTTTTTAACGGGCATGAACATTGCTAAAACTGCTCGATCTTGCGTTTATTTTTTAACGAGCATGAACTGTGTGCTAAAACTGCTTGATTCTTGCATGCCCCCAGCATCATAATAACGCATGTCAAAGGAGGGTGCCCCCCAAGCTTCATTGCATTCAACTTGGTGGTTGGAATGAAGGTTTACCTTTGAATTTTGAAAAGGGGATTTGTTTCATTTTTTAATGAGGTTGACATAGTAAAAGAACTATCCTCATGACTCCTTGTTTCATTTTTTAACGAGGTTGACACGAGATAAGAACCGTCCTCGGGGCCCTCTGTATTTACAGTATTTCCATTAGGGCGACGATCCATGCTGACAAAATATTTAGGAATCTTCCGAATCCGTTGGATATAGAAGATTTCATATTGTAGGTTTCCACTGTGGCTACTTCCGCCAGATTACTCGCCGGCGGTAGGGCAAAAGTACCCATTAAGGCAGGGTCTTTTAGGAGACCTACTCCGATATTTTGGAGTGATTGATTACTTTCATGGATCATTGTGCTGCTTCCCGTAACTTGAGAACTGTTGGGGAGAAATGTTTATTGGTCGACGATTGTAATTTTTCCTTGAAAAGGAAATACAATCCTCCTGAAGTAGGTCGACACAACTGCAGCCATGGCGTATATCCAAGGCCTTCCCAGTAAGATGTTGTAATCGAGGTTTCCGTCGATTACTTCAACATCAACTTCTACTGTTTTGCCCCCCAGTTCAACTTGCAAGTTATTTAAAACCCCGTATGGAGTGTATGATCGTCCATCAAATGCTTTTAATGTCGTTGACGATTTCGACAAGGGTGGTGAGCCTAAATTTTTCCAGCAACTCATCCACATAAGACATGTAGATGCCCCCTCATCAATAATTGTTCGATGAACAGTTTTGTTGAGGGCTTTCACTTTAATAAGGAAAGCTTGTTGAGCTGGTAACTGAGGGTCATACCCTTTATGATTAAAGGCCACAAGATTGGAATCCATTGGGCCTATTCCACCTATGGTCGATAATAAAGCTTGCTCTTGGGATGTGCAATTTTGCGCTACCTCAGGTGTCGACATAGCGGACGACGATTGGGTCAGGTCCTCTATTATATTATAATTTTGTGCTACTTTTGCACGAGGATTAAATGTCGATTTGTGTACTACTCCCTTTGGCGAGTTTATTATTGGCTTAGGAACGATGGGTGGCACAACTTCGTTCGAAGTTGTTGTCGAACTACTAGGTTGTTTATCAGCCTTGTTATTCAACCGCTGTGGATTCTGGTAACCTTTATTCCTTGTCAAAGCATTATTTTGTTGCTTTGAGGTGGACAACATAAGCACTTGGGATCGGGAAGCATTTTGATTAGCAACCAGATTTTGGCTTGGATTAGGAAACGGATCAGTCAATACTGCTGGGGTTTTTGAACTCTTGAAGAGTTTCTTAACTTCAGGTATATGTGGACAATCTTTCGTCCAATGATCCTCATCGCATATATGACACCCTGTCGGGGGTCTCCCTTTCCTTTTCTTTTTCTTCTTGCCCTCTGGTTGCTTCAGTTGTTTGCCCTTGTCGGTCGACATGGCATTTACTTCTGAGGCAAGAAGTTCCTCATTTGCATTTTGACTAGAAGTTTTGCGTTTGCCAGTCACGCCTTTACTGGCGTGAGAGTTAGTATTCGATTCAGGAGGGGGAGGAATTGAAAATTCAGGTCTAGGGGCGTCAGGTATTTTGTCGTAGAGCGTGCCCGACTGAGTATATACTAAGTCTAAGTATTGAGCACGAGCAATGACTTGCTCCTCTGTTACGACTCCTCCCTTGGCCACATCTTCTGTTATAGCCGGAAGTAACGACTTTATAAACCATTCAGCTAATAGCTGATCGGGAACGTAAGTTTTCACCATCCTATGACGATGTCGCCACTCATGTATATGATCAGATATGTGAGTGGCCGTTGTCTGTTTGAAGTTGGTAAGGAGTTCTATTCCTGTTTCATACCTTATCGGTAATTGAAAATGGGTTAAGAAAGTCGTGGCTAAGGAGCTGAAATTGTCGAAAGAGGCTCTTGGCAATTCAATGTACCATTTAGCCGCTGGACCTGTCAATGTCCTCTGGAAGAGACGAAGTCTTATTGAATCATCATTCAGGGTGTTTGATGAACACCACAGATGAAAAGTCATGACGTGATTCGACGGGTCTTCACCTGGATTTCCATTGAATTTAGGAATGTCCGATGGAAGTTTATGCGGAATCGCTGGCCACCAAGGGGCATAAGCAATTGGATCATTCATCAACCGGTTTAGATCTGCCAATTCTAGAGTTGCTACAAAGGGCAACTGTTGGTTCAGGTTCGGTGAAGCATATCCAGGATAACATGGTATTGCCTGAGGAATGGGTCTTTGCAGACCAACATAATGCTGACAACTTTGACAAAGTTGATGGGCATAGCCATTATAGTATGGTTGCCCATTACTCACAAAGACTTGTTGCTCAGGTCCTTGATATGATTGCTGGAATGGCGATTGTTGAGATCGAACCAGCTCTGGTTGTTGGACCATTTGTTGTTGACCAATACTGGATGGTTGACCAAGATGAGGAGTCACAGTACTTGTTTGAGCCTGAGTCGCTCCAGATAAGGAGGCACCACCCTGAGATTGTGATTGAGCCGCTGAGACAAGAGGTTGTTGTATTACAACAGGTAGCGCTTGTACTTGCGACGCATTCGCCATAGCAGGTGTGGTGGGAATATTCGACAGAGGGTGTACTGGTTGCATTGAATATGCAACTCCTGGTTGCTGAGGCAGTATTGGTACCCAACCGCTGGATGTAATTCCAGTTTGACCTGAATTTTGTTGTAAACTCCCATATGGTTGTTCTCCAGGGGGGAACAATGAAAAGGCATACTGTCCTCCATATGGTGGCAATCCAGTACTCAAAGGGTAGATTGGCCTTTGAAGACACGTTGGATTGATTTGTTGAGTTTCAACATAAGAAATACCAGATGATAATCCGGATGAAGAAATAGGAACTAACCATGTCATCGTCCCTGATGGGACTCCGGCCTGTTGTTGGCAATTTGCCGGGACAGATGGTATACCAGCGAACATCGTTGGAGTAGCAGCAGGAGGTTCTGCTGCTGCTGTGTCAGACGACATAGTCCTAGATGTCAACGGTTGTTCAGACATATCTAGTCTATCCAAAATATTTCTTAGCGATTCTACAGGAACTTCCACTTGTGGTGGACTAACTTCGAAGATCAACGAGGGAAGGGTGATGATTATTCCGCTTAAAATAAATTTTATAACGACGCTTTAGACACAACTTGCTTTTTCAGTTTTAAAGAGTCGAGAAAAAGCTAAAGATGACTCTAGTCTCCTTCGATGTTTTAATGAGCCCGAAGTGACAAATGCTCGGATGGACTTTTTCAGTTATAGAGTTTGAAAAAGGCCAAAAGAAACTGCTCTGGAGATCTAGGCAGAGGGTGTGCCAAACCTTTCGCAAAACCACAGAATACGTTTTACGGTACGGGTGGTCGATCTTCGTGAATGCTGTGTTCACTGCATTGCGATCAGTAGGGCGGCCGACACGGCTTCCTATGGATAAAAGATATATGCCTATAGGGGTCTCCCAATATATACGCGACGGTACGTGGGAGTACAAGTCCGTATTAGTGCCATCGACTCTCAGGAGGAATCACCCACCTTCGTCGAGATCGACAGTCACTATGTTTAACGACGCCGGAACACGTCTCTAACTTAGACCTCTATGTGTTTGCGTTATGTTTCAAAGCGTTGTTAGGTTCATTCAATATATTTTAAGTTGATCTTCTTTAAAGTTTGCCTTTCAAGGTTCACCACGAGATGTTTGATACAAATTCCTAAATGCAGTCTAAGATGAGAAGCAAGCTTTTTCAAATCTTTTTTACTGATGAAAATCTTAACTATTGAGGGAGAAGAAAGGCAAATTCTTTTCACACAGCTCATACAGCACAAACTAATGCACTTTCTCCTAAATCATCATGCAAACTTTTTCAAATGCAAAATGCACAATGCATGTATTTTCTTTTCCCTTTCTTAATGTAGATGGGTTACAAAAAGAAAGTTGTTATATAACTTTGATTTTGATTTAAAGCGAAAACAAACAAGTTTGTCCAAAATCAAAAGACACCTTAAGATTCACTTGTTTAATCACTGGAAATACATGAAATCAAACCATAATGACGAAAGTAAAATGACTAATCAGCTATGGATAGCAAACAAGCTAACTCTTTAGACCAGCAAAATGCCTAACACAGGTTCAGATCTAAGAGGCCAAAAGCAAGACTAGTTTACTCTTCGTTATGGGAAATTTTAAATGAGTAAGAAATACAAAGAAAAAGTACAATTTCGTTATATAACAGAGTCAGAATGATGGCAAGTAATATTGGTTTCAGAACAGGTGCAAGACTGGTAACTGGCAGCCAAATCAACGGTGAAAACAGGCAAGAGAAAAGGAGGAAACCCCAACAGCACTAGGCAAATTTGGGCCAACGCAGGTGCTGCACAGCCAAACTGGCTCTCAGCACAGGTAGCCCCTTCGGGACCTGCGTTGCAAAGCAGGTAGCCTGTGTACTACCTGCTTTGGAAAACGAGAATTGCGTTTTCACAGTTCCCGGGTCATAATTTTCTCAAAAATGCACGGTTTTTGCTCAAATCAGAGACATTCAGTCAAGCACACTCAAAGGGATGATCAAGAAGGTGCAAAGCTATCACTAAGAGCTTACAAGGATCTTTGTAGATCAGCTCTTCAAATCATGAACTTGCTCAGAAATGAGCCAGAGTAGCTGCCCTCTACTTCGCTTTTGATATAGTCAAAAGCTTTTCGATTTGGTACTCTTTGGTTCAGGAAATGAATAGCAAAAATACTACAAACACAATCAAACGGATACGATCCCCAGCGGAGTCGCCAGTTTGTTGTAGGGAAAAGTATCCGACTCGGATGACCCTATCCCACTCTAAGGGTGACAGTTCCTTAGCAACAACTGTAAAACAAACTACTTAAGGTTTACTTCTTTATGAAAGCAAAAGAGAATGGAGAAAGCACTAACCGTTGCCTTGCGCTTAATGTCAAATCCAAACTCTTCTCTTTCGCCGCTTGCTCCTAGCTCTTTGTCCTTCTGCTCGCCCAGCTACAATGAGATCCTGCAAAATAACAAAGAGGGAAACTACAAGAGGCATGCAATCATAACTGGTTTATGGATTAGTGTAAACCAAACATGCAATCATCACAATAAATAATTGAAACAAGAGCACATAGAAGAACCTCAATAGCTTTTATTAGTGAAGAAATAAAGGTTATGAGAGTATTACAACCATTGAAGGCTCCAACCCAGCAACACCTCCCAGCAGAAAGAATTGCTCTTCTTCACCTCTCTCAAACAATCACCCAATAACTCGATAATGAAACCAACAACATATCATTACTTTGCACAAAATTCCAGCCTCCTGAGCTCATAGGAGAGAGCTCAATATATAGATGAATTTAGAAAGGATGAGTCAGCTTGCAACTGATGTGTAGCTGCCTTGTGTCCTCTCTCTCTTCAGTTAATCTTTAGTTGATCTTCAGTTCTTGAGCCCACTTGGAGAACTTTGCTTCCACTTGGAGAAACAGAGCCTCTGACTCATCACAAGGCGAAATACCTGATCCAATTGTCATTTTTGGAAGATTCCAAAGCAATGACTCACTGTGCCACTTGTCCCTTCTCGCTCAGCGCAGGTGGCCTTTGTTCCACTTGCTTTGCAACGTAGGTACACCATGGAGCAACTGAGTTTCAGCGCAGAAACCTAGTGGAGCACCTGCTTTGATTTCAGGATTGCTTGTTTTTGAGTGTTTTCAGGTGGAGAACTGATCTGAGAGCTGTTGGTTTGCTGACCATGTTCCTCTAGGGGTAGGAACATCATGTTTAGGGAACTTTGGATCCCTTGGATTATTGACAATTCATGCTCGTTGCTGTAAGGCACAAAATTGTCTATAACACAAGGGTCCTTGAACGACCATCACGTTCATTTGAACAGTCTTCCCTTTCAATGTTATGGGCACATTGGGGAGGATCCCTAAAGGTCGACCGATTCCTTTATCACAGCTTGTCAGATTTCTCATTTCAGGCAAAAGCGATGGCGAACCAAGCGCTTTCCAAGAAATAGAGGAAATGATACTCACAGATGCCCCCTCATCAATGATGGTGCCAGCCATGACCATTCTGTATATTTGAACGATAATTCAAAATGGTATGCTTGCTGGCAAACGGGGTATGCCTAGTTGGTTGCAGTCGAAGGATACAACTAGGTTGCTCGGTGGTGGGACCGAGTAGACGGCCGGGTATGACTCTGACGAACTTCCTTCCTGCGATAAAGGAATGGGTGGATTGCCCCCGTGTTCATCGGAGTCTGTGTTGATGAAGATAATTTGGACAGTGTCATCCTTATCCTCTTTAGTGACTGTATCATTCGAAGATAAAACCTCTGAAGGCAAAACCGGGTCAACTGCCGCCTTGACCTTTTGACTTTTTTCTGGTATGGATTCAGTTGGTTTATATTCAATGATAGACGCTTCAGCCGACCACTTGAACAGACCAGCTGGATTCTCAACTAACGAAGGACTCGGCAAGAGTTTTTTATATCCAGGAGGAAGTCGTAACAGTGAAACCGGACGATCATCCAAAACTCTTTTAGCTTTGTCTAAGAAGGGACAACGATGGAGGGCATGGTTGCCTTCGCACAGTCTACAGGGAGGTCTAGCCCTCCGTTTTTGTCCTGGAACTTCACTTTCGCTAGTTGACGGTGTGCTTTCAACATGGCCATCAGAGGTTGACGACATCGGATTGTGCAAACGAGGAGACCAGTCCCCTAGTATCCGAGGGATGCAAGGACAATCTCTCTGAAAGTGGTCTCCTCTACAAATGACACATGGCGATTTAGGCCTGGTCAGTGCTGTGTGTGGATTTTCTTTAGATGACATTTGTTTTCCTTTATTTGCCTTTGGCTCCTTCTTCTTTTTCTCTTTATTGTTCTTTTCCTTCTTCTCCTTAGGAACTTGGTTTTTAGCTTTACCAGTCCCGTCAAGCGAAGAGGAAGGAAGAGAGGAAGAATTAGAGGAAGTAGAAGGTTGGTGGGAAACTCTGGACTCGTCTATTTTGTTGATTTGACTATTCAAGAATAGTGGTGTTCTGAACGAAATTGGTTGAGAAGAGCCAGACCGGCAAGCCAATTGTCAATCCTGGAAGCGACAATGTGGCTATATGGGGCGCACGAACATCTCCCCAAGAGGAGAAGGGACTAGGATTTCCACGAAGGGGAATTCCTTGGTTGGTAGGCTCCATTTTCTCAACCTAAATATCAACGCAGGAAAAAGGGTATGAATATTCCGTTTAAAATAAATTTTAACGACGCTTGGACACAACTTGCTTTTTCAATTTTAAAGAGTCGAGAAAAAGCAAAAGATGACTCTAGTCTCCTTCGATTTTTAATGAGCCTGAAGTGACAAGTGCTCAGATGGACCTTTTCTGTTAAGGAGTCTGAAAAGGAACAAAAGGGACTGCTTTGGAGTTCTAGGTAGAGGGTGTGCCAAACCAATCGCAAAACCGCAAAATACGTTTTAGGGTACGGGCGGTCAATCTTCCCGAATGCTGTGTTCAGTGCATTGCGATCAGTAGGGCGGCCGACACGGCTTCCTATGGATAAAGGTTTTATGCCTATAGGGGTCTCCCAATATATACTCGACGATACGTGGGAGCACAATCTGTACTGGCAATTATCATCTCACAGTGGAGGAATCACCCAACCAACAGTGAGGAGAACAGTTACCAGGCTTTACGATGCCAGAACACGTCTCTAGCCTAGACCTCTATGTTGTGCGTTAAGTTCCAATGCGTTGTTAAGTTCATTCAATTTATTTTAGGTTGATCTTTCTTAGAAGTTTTCCTTTTTGGATCACCACGAGATGTAGATATAATTCCTAAATGCAGTCTAAAGATGATAAGCAAGCTTTTATCTCTTTTCAACCATGAAAATCCTAGCTACAAGGGGAAAAGAAAGACACAATCTTTTCTCAAAGAGCATAGAGCACACTGTAAATGCACTTTTCCTAAATCAAACCATACAAACTGTCAAAATGCAAATGCACTTGTGCATGTATTTCTTTTCACTTTCTTAATATTGATGCCTAAAAAGAAAGTTGTTGTACAAATTTGAATTCGATTTCAAGTGAAAACACAAACAAGTTCCTTTTTGAAATCAAAAAGACGATTACGACACTTTATGATTTTGAAGTAAACACTTGTTTCGACACTAGAAATTCACAAATTCAAACCAAAAGACAAAAGTAAAGGTGCAATCAACTGTCAACAACAAACACACTTACTCTTAAGATCAAAACGACACTTACGACAGGTCTAGATCTAAGGGCGACAGTATGACTAGTTTACTTTTGTAATGGGAAACTGCAAATGATGTAACAAATACACTAAAACAAATACAGTTTCTTTTATACAACTGAGGCAAAATTAAGGCAAAGAAAAGGGGTTTTCAGGTAGGTACACACACTGATAAAATGCTGCAAAAATCAGAGATAAAACTGAACAAAATGAAGCAAAGAACCATAGCTGCACAGGGCAAAGGCTGATCAGTGCACCTGTTGCACAGAGAAACTGAATTGCAGCGCAGTTAACTCTCTCGGGACATGCGTTGAAATGCAGAACCTCTTCACAGAGCCTGCGCTGAAGCAGAAATGAGAATTTTCTTTGGGTTCTGGGTCACGGTTTGCAGTTTAATCTATGGTTTTTGGCCGGATAAAAGCTATCAGTAAGGTAAAATTAGAGGGATGATTTAAAGGAGGACTAAGAGCTATCACAAAGGGAAATTAGAGAATTTGTGGATCACCTGTTCAGATCATAAACAGGCCCAGTGAATGGACTAGAGATCTCTACTTTTCATTTGTAAATGGAAAATTCAGTTTGATTCGCCACTCCTAAGTTTATGAGAAGAACAACAATAGAAACACAAATAAACGAACTAGATACAATCCCCAGCGGAGTTGCCATTTTGTTGTTGGGAAAAGTATCTATTCAGAACGCCCCTATCCCACTCTAAGGTGTGACAGTGCCTTAGCAACAAACAAGGAAAACTACTTGAGTATTCTGCTTTATGAAATGTAAACGAAGTGGAAGGATAAGCTAACCTGTGTCTTGCGCTAGTTTGTTGATTCAATCGCTCCTCTCTTCAATAGCTCCCAACTCCCTGCTCCCTTACCGGCCCAGCTTCACCAAATTCAACCAAGTGATTCCTGATCCAGCATCTACCTCCCAGCAAAGGAATCCCTTCCTCACCTCCAACAAAGCGTAAATCACCCAATGTACTAATCTCAATCTCAAACCAACATCAATTCTCTGCAAAGTACAAAATTCCAGCCTCTGGATCTCTGGGATGAGGGATCCATATATAGATGTAAGCAGAGAGGATGAGTTAGCTTATGTTTTGAGTTATGGCTTCTCTCTGTCAGCTCTTGCTTCCACTTGGAGACTGAGAGCCTCTTACTCATCACTGGTCGAATTCAGTGAGGCAAGTGTCATTGGAGAAGATTATGGAAGCTTACATTGTCTCTCCACCTCGTTGAATGACTCTGCCACTTGTCATTTCCCACTCAACGCACCTGGGCAGTGCATTCAAGTGCGTTGCAATTCACCTAGCCAGTGTATTTGGGTGCTTTGCAACGCAGGCAGCTAGTGGAGCATCTGAATTGATCCTGATTTAACTAGTTCTGAGTAGTTTTTGGTGGAGAACTTCTGGGAGAAGCTACCATTGGTTGACCTTGTTCCTTTAGGGGTAGGAACAACACTTTTAGGGACTTTGGATCCCTTGGATTATGGAATTTTCATGCTCAAAGCTGTAAGGCACAAAAATCTCTATAACACTCTTGCTAACCTTCAATATCCTCTTCTTTATCTGTCCTCAAAACTAGGAAAATGTTCCCTGCAGTGTAGCCTTGGTCTTCAATGGTGTTCATCGAATCTTCTGCTGGCCAAAATATTCCGTTTAATCACATAACATATGTTGAATTAGCCATAGAACCCTGGTATTACACTTGTGAAAAAATTGAACTCCTTGAAGTCGCTTGAAGGAAGTCAATTTGGATGTGTTACGAAACTGTCTGCTGCACCTACAACATTTTCGTAGCACAGAATCTGATCATTGTAAACGTCTTCTTAAACCTTTAATTTCTTCTGCCTTGACCCTTGGATCTTCATTTGTGAACTTTTTACATCATCCAGTAATAGTAGGCTTCAGAAATCAACTGTTGTCACCTCTTGAAAGCCTTTGCAAAGTGTGAAAAACTGCACCTACAGCAGTTTCGTAGTGCACTACGAAACTGTTGTGTATGTCTTTTGCACAACGCTTTTTTCAAAAGTTTAAGTCTTCAAAAATTTATTTCACTTTTTACATGATATCTATAGGCTTTAATAATCAACATATATCACCTTTGAAATACTTTCAAGAAATGAAATCCTTCTCCTCAACAAAATTACATCAAGAAATTGTAACTTACTACTCTGTTCTAGCTAAAAAATAGGTGTTGGGATAGAGATTTTGTATCCTCATTAAAAATGTATTTTGAAAAAATGAAGGAGGCTTTTGGAGAATACTCTACACTGAACAAAAAACTCTCTTGGTTTTTTTGTAATACCTCTCCTACTACCCAGAAACTATCTTTTAATATCAGGTGTAAATTGGAAAACTCTGATTTATGAAAATATGGCTTCAAAGAAAGCCTTGTATCTCCCAACTGGTAACACTTATGAAAAGCTTGAGATAGGTTATTATATTAGGAGGTGTTATTAAGAGAAACCTCATTCAAAATTCTAACATACTTTTGCATGTAGCCAAAAATGGATCCTGAAAAAGACTACTAAAACCAAAGAGCAGAATGTTTCTCTCAATGTCTTTCAGCCTTTTCATAGCACAAGTTGAGTCATCAACTTCTCTCAGATCATAATGAATTTAAATAAAATGAAAGTAATTTTTGTAGATAGGCATGTGAGGAAGAAGAACCTCTTTCAATTTTCTAAAATATGTTTTCAGTTGTTCAAGAAACCCCTTGGAAGTTGACTACTTAAAACAAAAAATAGAGTTTTTTCTACTAAAAAAGGCTGCTTCAGTGATTTCGTAGCGTAAAATAGGTTTTTTACACTTTCTACACTACAAAAACGTGGATTCGTAGCTAATTTCAAAATTTCTTCAAAATGAATTGAGATATGACTTCTAAACACAAGGTGAGACTTCTAAGACATGGAATAAGGTTGTCAAACTTTGTTTCGAAATGAAATATGACCTTAAAGACTTCTAACCCTATGACCTAACCCTTTAAGCATGAAATGACATAGAGACCCTTTAACACCATGACTAGAAGAAGGGTTTGGAAGTGAGAATGACACTATTGAGACTCTAATCCTATCACTCATCCCTTTAAGCATGCGAGGACTCAAAACTTATTATGAGACCATGACTAGAAATAAGGCAAACTTTCCAAGGTTCAAAAAACAAATTAGGGTGATAACAACAATAGAAACAATGCAATATTTAAAATTTCTAAACATCTCACCTAATACTACAATTTTAGAACTAGCAGATAGATCTAAAGTTGTATTAGAAGGAATACTTGACAACATCATTGTTTTCTAAGACTAATGGGAATATCGTGTATCATTTTTGATATTGCAACCAAAAACAAATTTAGGAGGCCATCCTTTAATTCTTGGTAGACAATGGTTAGCAACGTTAGATTCCTTCAATTGTTTGCAGATTAGGAGGCATGATCATAGCACATGGAGATGAAATGAAACATATTGCACTCTATCCTCATGCTCAATCTCCTTCTTTACTATCATGTCTTGATGATGAACAAGAAAACACTCATCCTATTTTAAGCATTAATCAAGCCTTTAATTTCAGAGAAGAGGAAGAATTTAAGGATTTAATAGATATTTTTATCTCAGAACCTAATATTTTTGAACAAATAAGAATAACACAATATGAAGCTGCAAATCATATTTTAAATCAATTTTTTCAGGAAAATTGTACTATTAAATCATTGCGAAGTACATTTGCAAGCATTTTTCCTTTCAACTCAATTGCCAACTCTTGAAGCAAAATTGTTTAAAGCAATCCGAGAAAGAATCTAAATATTGGTAATAATCTACAATCATCACAAGAACAACATGTAATTGCATTATTATAGAAATATTCAAAATATTTTTCCTAGGACTATACAAACATGCAAGGAATTCATTCAAAGACATGTATGCACCATGTCTATAATAATGATCATATCAAACCAGTGAGACAACCACAAATAAGAATGAATCCTATGATGTAAGAAAGAGCAAAAGAGGAACTACAAAAATTATTACAAGTAGGATTCATCTATCCTATTTCAGATAGTCAACGGGTTTCACCCTTAGCTGTGGTGCCCAGGAAAAATGGCAAATGGAGAATAGGTGTAAAATATAGGGAACTAAACAAGGAAACATTAAAATATCACTTCCCATTAACATTCATTGACCAAGTACTCGATTCACTAGCTAGAAATAAATTCTTTTCTCTTCTTGATGGGTTTAGTGGATATAACTAGATTAAGATAACATTAGAGGGCCACGATATAACAACATTTACGTTTCCATGGGGAACATATCCATACACTATTTTTCCCTTTGGGTTATGTAATGAACCTTCTACTTTTCAAAGAGTAGTCATTGCAATATTTGCTGATCTAATCCATGAATGTGTAGAGGTTTGCATGGATGATTTTATTGTATATGGAGATACATTTGACGATCATTTGAATAATATTGATTTTTTTTTAAAGAGATGCATAGAGATAAACCTATCCCTCATCAATGAGAAATGTTTTATGATGTTAACTGAAGGTATAGTGTTGGGACATCACATTTCTTCTTCTAAATTGTAAATTTAATGCCACCAAAAACACAAAAATAAGTAAGGATTTTCACGATATATGAAGGCTACTATGAAGATTCATTGAAAGCTTTAGTAAAATAGGTTTACCTTTGTTTAAACTACCCGCAAAAGACATTGAGTTTTAATTGACTACAAATTGTCAAAATGCATTCGAAAAGTTAAAAGAAAAAATTTCTATAACACCCTTTCTCTGTGGACCAAATTGGTAACTACTATTCCATATATCTACTCATGCATCAGACACAACAATAGGAGCATCTCTAGGACAAAAAGAAAACCAGCTTAACTATGTCATCCATTTCATAAGCAAAAATTTAACTCCGATAGAATTAAACTATACGGTAATAGAAAAAGAAATTCTATTTGTTGTCCATTTAGTTAATAAATTTAGGCATTATATAGCAGGTTATAAAGTATTTTTCCATATAGATGATTCAACCATTAAATATATAATTAACAAAACGTTTACTAATGGCAAAATTACTAGATGGTTGTTGTTAATGCCATAATTTAATATCATTGTTTTAGATAGACCAGGGAGACAAAACCAAGTAGTAGACTTTATATCAAGACTTCATTCTTCTGATGATCTTATACCTATGTCAGATAACTTCTCTGATGAGTATCTATTTTCTATAACAAGTAAAACCCCATGGTTTGCAGATATAGCTAATTATATATCATCTAGAATATTACCATCACATTTCACTAGTCAACAGAAAAATAAAATAATTAGAGATAGTGTAAGATATTCTTGGATTAATGGAGATCTCTTCTATACATGACCTGATCTTATAATTAGGAAATTTATAAGAGAATATGAAATCATTCATATTTTAAAAGCATGTCATGACAAACCATGTGGTGGTAATTTTACAGGGAAGAGGACGACATACAAGGTCTTAAATCAAGGCTAATACTGGCCATCACTATTCGAGGATTCAAGGAATTATGCTAAAATATGTGATAGCTTCCAAAGAATAGGTAGACCTATAGTTTCAGATGAAATGTCATTGAAGCCATAAGTAATGATAGAGCCATTTGAACAATGAGGTCTTGACTTTGTGGTTCCTATCAATCCACCATAAAATGGTAAGAAGTACATCTTAGTATGTACTGATTATGTAATGAAATGGGAAGAGGATAAAGCATTGAGCACAACAACAGAAACTGTAGTAGCTACTTTTCTTCACCAAGAAATATTTGCAAGCTATGGAGTTCCAAGGAAGATTGTCACAGGTCAAGGTACATGGTTCACCTCCAAGCTTGTTCGAGACCTAACAGAGAAATGCAAGATTAAGCATAGAAAATAAACTCCATACCATCCACAGGGAAATGGACAAGTTAAATCAACAAACAAAGAACTTGAGAATATTATGACAAAGATAGTGAATATTCATAGAAAATATTGGTAAGAAAATCTAAATGAAGTACTATGGGCTTATAGGATAACATGGAAAAATACTATTATCATCTTGTTTGTGGAAAAGAAGTCTCATTTCAAATTGGTTTTGAGATTCCTACATATAAAATTGCAGTAGAATTGGGATTGGACCCGACAGAAGCACAACAACAGAGGATCATGCAAATCAATGAACTAGATGATATTAGAAAATGAGCTGTGGAACATACATCTCTAGTTCAACAACAGCGGAAAGAATGGAATGAAAAATTCATTTAAAACAAATTTTTTCATAAAGGAGACTGTGCAATACTTTTTGACTCTAAGTTCAAAGATTTCAAAGAAAAATTTACTACTCATTGGCTTTGACCATATGAAATAGAAGAAATCTTTGACAATGGACCAGTAAGGATAAAGACAATAGATGAAGCAACAAATTCTTTTCTGGTTAATGGCCATAGATTAAAAGTTTACCATAAGCCTATAAACAAAGAAGACCTTTTGAAGACAGTTTCAGAAGACAATGATATGGAAGTATTGGAAAAGCATAACAATATAAATTCCATACCTCCAGGAATAAAATAAATAAAAAAACATAATAATAATAATAATAATAATAAAAGAGCTCGGTTGTGTAAACCCAAGATATTGGCACAACACAAACTAGAATTCATATTAGAAAATGAACATGTTTGGCCAATATGAATTCTTTTTTGTGTTTTTATTTCCAATTTTGTTTTTACATGATCATTCTCCAAAACTTAAAAGAATAGAGGACAAGTCTGAATATAACAAAGGGGGGAAGATTCACAATAAATCAACAAACCATGAAATGGTTGGGTATCATGCAGTTTTTTATCAGAAGGGACCTAAAATAAAACATCATAAACCTGCATTAGAAGGGACTTGTCATCATTAATATATATAAAAGGGAACTGAATCAAATTAATGTCAAAGGGACCTGAAACAACATTGTAGGAAGGACCTGAAACATTATTCAAAATATCATTGCCAAAGGGACCCGAGTCAATATCAGATGAAAAAACATGAAACAACATCAAAAGGATTACAAAAGTAGATACAAGTATCTACATTCCATCAAAATTTACCTTTGAAGAACCATCATCATTCAAAAGATTCAAGTATGAACAAGCTAGTGAAGGTCATCATCAATGAACATTGAGCTATTATGCTAAAGAAGAAGTACTGTAAGTAAAAAAAATGTATTCTTAAAACCTTTGATTTTTCAAAAATTTTCTAGAATTGTTAAGACTAATTTAACTTGGATATGCATCCTATTACATTTATCATTCTACATTTATCCTACCTACATTTATCATCCTACATTTATCCTACCTATATTCCACTAACTTCATCCTACCCTCACCATAATCATATTTGTATCCATCACCCTACCATACATTCTACATTAAAATTTTTATAATCCTACACTAACGCATATAAGTTTCCTACAATAATCCCATATACATTATCCTATAAACATTTTTTAATCAAATATTGAGGACTCAATATTTTGCCATAAGGATTTTTGTTTGCCTACAAAACCAAAAAGAGTTAGTGTCATTATAGGAAAATTTGATTTTGAAATTACCTATACTATGGTCATTTCAAAAAGAAATTAAGAGATGAGCATATAAAAATGACAAAGACTAATGTATAGGAATTGAAATAAAAAACTATAGGAAATGCAATATACAAAAGGAGAGAGGATGAAAATACATATGTATCATTGCACATACAAACAAAAGTGGGCATGCAACGAAATGAATGAAGTCATGAACAAAGGATGAAATTCACAAAATGCGGGTAGTGAAAATATGAAAACATTGTGGTGACAAGACAGGCATGTAAAACCATGAATGAAGAGTCGTGAAGATAGAGGAGCGAAGTCAAAATAGAAACAAATGGGAAGCCACGGCTATGCAGGTCGAAGTATGAGTTGGAGTGGTAAAATGGTCAAAACTTATTCAAACAAACTCTGTGCAATGATATTGATATATTTCACCATTCTAACAAAAACCGAGCTCTGTGTTAGCCTTTCTTCCACCACCACAACTAGACTTAAGCTCAGAAAGAAGAGGAGAACGTTGTACACTCATATGCACACATATAACACCCTTGTAAAAGGAGGAAATAAGCAAGAAAAATGTAAACATTGAAGAGAGGGTTGCATAAAACAGAGAAGCCTAAACATAGAAGAAGCTGCTTAAAAAATAGGCGAGAAGATAAAACAAGTTGTAGAGAAATAAGGGAAGAATGCATCGGTTTTAACGAGAGAATTAAAAGCCGAGATCTCCTATTTTCCAAGTCGACCGAGTTTACCAACCAACTCAAGAAATTCCGCAAAGAAACAAGGTAAGAAATCACTTCCAAATTTCTATCAGTAGTTGAATGGATATCAGGGATAGATAAGCTTGAGATAGTGTTTGAGATGTGTCATTTTATGAGTCAAACTTCAGTTATGGAATCGAAATCTTTCCACCATTAAAACTGAATTTTCCACCTATGTAATGTGTGAATCCTCAAAGATGATGAAGAGGAGTTCTAATAAAAAAGGCATTATTTAAACACAGGAACATGAGTTATTAACTCAATGAAATCTACAAGCTTTCTTTCGAATCAGGTAATCAAGCTTGAATTACGAATTTCCTCATGCATGGTTGTATATGAAAAATAGAGTCTTATTTCTTTTATACACGGTGAAATTTTCATACACACAGTGAGCAAAATTTCCATACACACAGTGAGAGTTTGATAGATACAGTGAGATTTTCATATACACATTGAGAAATATTTTTTCTCTATTCTCATATATATAGTGAGAAAATTTGTCCCATTCTCATATGCATAGTGAGAATTTTTAAAAACAGAGAGGGGGTTTTCATAACAAAACTTGG
This sequence comes from Pinus tabuliformis, assembly GCA_031772625.1. Classification (NCBI taxonomy): domain Eukaryota; kingdom Viridiplantae; phylum Streptophyta; class Pinopsida; order Pinales; family Pinaceae; genus Pinus; species Pinus tabuliformis. Next base: position 269,887,831 of record CM062819.1, read on the forward strand.
GAAAACAGAGATTGGAGCACAAAGTTTAGAAGAAGTGAGACATTGTGAAGATATTTTTGATATCTTTTACATAGTGACCAATTTTTTTTAAAGAACAATGAATTCCTTTTTGTAGTAGAATAGAGGAAATTGGAAAGGATTCAAGGAAGAGAATCATTTCATTTTTTTCAAGGAACTTCAAATAGTAGGTAAGCCTATTTGCCATGATAATTATCCATAAATCAAAATTTTTATGAATAAGAAGACAAAGGTATATATACATGTATTATTTTTATGATGAGGATGTTAACTATCAAAGGATACATTAATTGGTATATTGAAAACATGGGAACCAGAACTGAGCCAAATGAATTCAAGATAGAGAATTAGGGGAAAGAAAGCATAGAAAAATTGTATGAGGTAGGATTGATAGGCTTTCTTCAAAATTTTAATGGGCATAGTAAGAAGATTACACAAGAATTCATAAATCATTATAAATAGGGGCAAAAAAATTGGGTGACCTCTCCATACCACTAAACCAAGAATTTAGTTCCCAATCTCTAGATCTTCCATTAACAAGAGAAGAATACCATAAATAGAAAGGTTGTACATTCTTCTTAGAAAAGTAGAGAAAATGATCATTTGATAGATAAAAATGCATTCAAAGGGACTAGTTCGAGGAAACTTGGTTTGAATTAGGTTTAATCCTTGAAATATACTTCACTTGTGACAGTAGGCACATACTATTTTATCTTTACCAAATTAGGCTACTTCAACACATAAACAGAGAATCCAAGATTAATCTACCATATTACTTCTCAAGAAGCATGATCAAAATGATAGAGGGTGTTAAAAATAAAACTGAAGTGAAAGAGGCACATGTTTATCATCAAGGGCTCATTAAAATACTTGTAGAACATCAGGTGATAAGCAAGGGATTGATTTGGAAAGAATTTTTGGTACAACATCATATTGAGGGGCAAACAGCATAAGAGAAATTTGAACAAATGCATCTTACTAGAAGCATAATGAATTCTCGTATGTATCCTAGAACCCGATCGAAGAAGAAACAAGATAGTGGCATGGTTGTGAAGGAAAGATCCTTCCTATCTTCTCCTAGAAGGCCTACAAAGAAAATGCAAGAAGATCCAAGTGAGAAAGAAAAATACCAAGAGGTAGAAATTGTTGAACCTTCGACATTATCAAAAGACGTTAATGGGGTATTGCAAAGAATGGAAAGATAAGTTCTGCAAGAACCTTTGGAAAAGGATTCTTAATTTGAGCATGCATGGATAGGAGATACTTCATCACTTTCATTTTCCAAAGAAACTGTAGGAGAGGAAATAGAGCTACATCAATAAGAACACCTCATGAAGATAGAAGAGTTGACAAGGGAGTTGGAAGTCAACAAGATTTTAGGAAGGAATTTGAAGAAAGAGAATAAGATGTACAAACAAAACAATAAAAATATTATCAAAGAAAATGAAAAGTTGAACAAGAAAATCAATAAGCTGGAAACAAAGAATGTCCTGATCTCTAAACAAGCTTACAGGTGGCTCAATGAAAAGAACACATGGAAATACAAATATGAGACACAAAAGGTGATAACTACTATCTACAAGGAAGGTAAATATGAAGGTATTGATTGTATTCTACAGGAAGGACAATAAGAGGCTTTAGGATCAGAGATAGTAGGTACATTCGTATTTAGAATATCAAAGAGAAGAAATCAAGAATGAGGAAAGGCTTGGAGATCAACTAGGGGGCAATGTTGGCCTTGGATATTGATCAATTTTTCTTATAAAAAATCCACTTAAATTCCATCATATTCTACCTTAAATCATCCATATTTGCCTTATTTTGGCCTTATTATGCATATTCAGGTAAATAAATTATGTTTTTCAATTTTTAGATATTTTTATGAAAAAATTGTTTTAAGAATATTTTTGGATAGAACTGGAAATTCCCGTAATAGCTCTGTTAAAGTGATATATGCAGGACACCCAGGCTCAAGATGAATACATATTTGTCAATATTAGGAAGGAAGGATGCATGAACAACTATTGGCTCGGTCAAAATGAGCAAATACACGCCCGGTCGAAGCTAGTCAAACTTGACCTGTCACCTAGAAATCCCGATTAAAAAGGAGAAGTTTTAGGATTTTTTGGAACTTTTCCAGATTTATTGTAACTAATGGATGGCTTCGACCTGATGAAGTGGGATAACATTAATGATGGTTGTTTCATACTTTTTAGCTTATATGGTTATCATTTTGCCTATTTAAAGAGAGGCATTCATAGTTAGAGTTATGTAGAAAAAATTATTGTTTTGAGATAGTGGAAAAAATATATTTTGTTTCATGATTCCTTTGTGTTTTCTGGAGTGAATGAGTTGTTATAGATGAGTATTTTAGGAGTGTACCAACAAGGTTGGAGGGCCCCCATCCAAGTTAAGTACACTTTTTTGTATCATGTTTATATTTGTGCATATGCTAGCTTAATTCTCCATGTTTATTTTATTCATTTGTTGTAAATATATTTAATGTGAATTTATTTTATGGAATGTGTTGAGTGAAGATTGCTTCCTTTTAGTTATTAGATTGAATGTGGAAGGACAACCAAGTTTCTTTAAGAGAGCCTCTTCTCCATGAGCTAGGACTAAGACTGAAAAAAATTCACTTCTTTCAAGTTTTCTTAGATTAAGTTTTTATGCTCTCATTACATGATTTTATGTTTACTTAGATATTCGCAATGTCATTATAGAATTATTGAGGGAGGAAAACCATGTCTCTGTGAGAGAGCCTCTTCCTTATTTTTCTAAAATAGACTAATTGCATTGACCAATAATGCATGCTTTTGTGGAATAGACTTAGATAGTTTTGCTTAAGTTGTGGGGAGAGATTTATAATATGTATTTCTATTCTTAGTTATGTAGAATAATTTATATTTGTAATATGCACTTCTTTTCTCATAACTACTTTCTATATTAGTTCTTATCCAAAAATCCATAAATTGTGGTTTGCTTCTAAGATTACCATCCTGGATTGATCGTAAAATACATGTCTTAATTTACACAATAAATTGAGCTAACAGTGTTAAACCACACCAAGATCTCATCAAAACTGTTGAAAGGAAATCATACTACCCATGGAGCTTTATAACTTAGCTCGTTGCAGTATTTACAATGAAAGAGGTGCTCAAAAGAGAAACATCATAACAACTTGACAATATAACTGCCATAATAACATGACACCCATATTACTTATTGGAGCTTCATAACTTAACTCATGTTGGTATTTACATCGGTATACATATATATACATACACCAAAACATCAGAAAAACATATGCCAAAGATACACCAACATCAAACCAAAATTGATTTGCCTCAACTGGAAAACAATGAAGGATATAGGGCCCGCATCTAATCCTCCATCTCCCATGTAGCTTCTTCAGGCCTGAAGTGCTTCCACTGCAGTTTAAATTTCTCTATGGCTATGTTCCTCAGCATGAGATGTTTTCATTGCAATATTCACCGAGGCTCCGGCTAGAACTCTACTTATTTCTCAACTTGTGATGTAGACCAATCAATAACATGATCAACATCCTTTATATACTTCTTACGAAATGAAATATGGAAAATATCATGAAATTTCACTATTGGAGGTAGTGCAAATCGATATGGCACTGCTCGAATCCTCTCAAGGATCTAAAAAGGCCCACAATATTGTGGTGCCAACTTGGCACATGAACCAATCGTCAAATAGTTTTCTTAGGCTTGATGCACAAATACACATCCTTCCCAACCTAAAACTCCTTGAAGACCCTCTGCTGATCCACATAAATCTTGTTTCTATATTCCGTTGCCTTTAATTTATAACATGCATTCCCTACTCCATGTTCGGTTGAATAAGTACCATGTTCACTGGATCACTCCAGCTGATGGGAGTGTTACAACTCCACCCATACAATGCCTTGAAAGGGCTCATCCTCAATGACTCCTAATAACCATTGTTGTATGTGAACTCAACCAATGGAAAATACTTCTTACATTTCATTTGCTGGTGCATCACATACATCCTTAACATGTCCTCCAATATCATATTGACCCTCTCTATTTTTCCATATGTCTGCGGATAATAAATTGTACTGGAGGCCAAGTCTATGCCCAAGCCTAGAAATAGCTCCTTCAAAAACTTGGAAGTGAAATTCACATCCCTATCTGACACAATCTTCTTTGGAACACCATGAAGTCTCACTATCTCTCTGATTAACACTTATTCTACCTCACTCGCTCAATATGTAATCTTTACTGGAATGAAGTGAGCTACCTTGCTCAACCTGTCAGCCAAAACCATAATAGAATCATGTTACTTCATTGTCCTTGGAAGACCTGCGATGAAATCCATGGAAATGACCTCCCATTTCCATTTTGGAATCACTATAGGCTGTAATAAACCACCTATTTTCTTACATTCCACCTTGGCCCACTAACAATCTAAACATCTAGCCACAAACTATACCACTTCCTTCTTCAATTTAAGCCAATAGTAGAACTTATTTAACACGTTAATGTCTTAGGATATCCCGGATGACCCAAGTATGGATTGGAATGAAACTCTCTCAATATAAACTTCTTGATTTCACTGCAGTTTGACACATAGATCATGTATCTAAATCTTAGCAAACCATATGTTGTGAGATGATATTCTACATCCCGATCACCTATACCTGTACCTGCACCTATACTTGCACATATACTTGTACCTGTACATGTGCTCTATTGTAACCTGTGCATAATCTCCATGTATATTTCATCCAGTTGTCCTACCTACAAGATCGTATCCTATAACTCTATCTCATAAGAACTCATAGCTACTATATGATTTACTTGTACCTTCCTCCTAATAGAATCTACAATCGGGTTCTCCTTCCTTTGATGTATCTGATCTCGAAGTCGAACCCATTAAGGCTATCCAAACATCTAACTTTCCTGGCATTTAGATTCACGTAATTAAACAAATACCTTAACCCACTATGATTTCACATCAATGTAAACCTCGTGCCAAGAAGATAGTGCCTCCAGATCTTGAATGCATGTATAATAGTTGCTAGCTCAAGATCATGAGTCAGGTAGTTCTGGTTGTGCTCATTTAATTTTCGCGATGTATAGAACAATACCTGTCCTTCTTCTACGAGGAATCCAACAAGTCCTCTCCTGCAAGCATTTGTACATACTATTGGGATAGGGTCCCCAAGGTCAATTTTGGGGTTAGCTTTACCCAATTTTGTAAAAAGTGTTGTAAAGAATGTAAAGTCTCCACGAAATGTGGATGTAGAGTGCGATGCCAAATAAGAGTGAAAGGGGCTTTAGCCCCTTGTTTGGGTAAGTAATAGGTCAGTTTTGATACTCACCCATGGGCTGCGAGCCATGGTATTATATTGGAATTGCTACATATTTGAGTCATATTTTTTCTAGAAGAGGTAACTAGAAGTAATAGAGAAGTAACTTAGCCAAGATATAGATTGTTTGGGCAAGTGCTAAGGCATGAAGGTTCTTCTTCCTGTACTTAGGAAAAAGTGGAAGGATCCTATAGATGGGTGCACAGGAGGCATTGGTAAGTCTGTAGCTAAGTGTGTGGACCCCTGCAGCTGAGTGCCCAGGGTAGAGAAGTCAGTAAACTCAATGTTGAAACTTAATAAAGACTCATTTTGCAGAAACACCTTTCCTTTGAGTATTATTCTTAATTATGTTCATGTTATGTTATATTGCTCAATGATATGTTTTCTATGGAATAATGTGTAAATTTTGCATGAGTCTATTGAATCTATAATAATTATGAATGGTTTAATTAATTATATATTTTTGCGAAGTTAAGGACTAATTTTGTTATTATTTTTGATAAATTGGATAGATTTATGCGAAGGAAGATATAGGGTTACTAATCAATAAGAAAATGTGGATAAACAACTTGTTCAATTTCAGACCTTCACAAAGGTTTAGAAGCCTTTTCCTTAGAGTTGTAGTGGTAGGTCATATAAGGATACCGATTTTCACAAAGGTAGATTTGAGTAACAAAGGCTTAAGAGCACTTATCGCCATTTCTTTGGATGTAGAAACTTGGTTATAACGTCCGCTAGTACTACTGTGGGTGAGATAGCAGCCTACACTATGCAGGTTGTTGTCGAAAGGGTCAATAGTTAGGGTTTTATTGGTTGGGACAAACAACTTTGAACCTGGGTCAGGCCCCCTTAAGGCAACAAATGGTTCCATTGTTGGGATCGAGATCTATCTAAGAGATATATGATAAATGGTTCCCTACAAATAAAGAGATTGACAAGGGGATTGATTGAAACGTGCACGCATTCGTAGCTCAAGAGAAGAGAAGCCCTAAATTATCCAAGGACCGGTGGTTGTAGGGATATTTGTACATAGACAATACCGACACATTCTTATGTTTCTTCCCTGAATGACTACATGAGTGGTTGTCTAAATTGGATGATAGTCAGGGGACGTGGACGCTTAACGGTCCTATACTGTGGACCCTTGAACTGGTGTGATGTCTAGAACCATCAGAAAGAAATATCGTGTAGGCTGTGGATCACTAGATCGATCACACATTGGGAATTTTTGTGACTTATTTCGTGGTGGAAAGAAATATCATCTATAGTGGATAGGAGTGAAGGCTCTTTAAAGGACCGCGAGATAACTATTTGAAATCGTCAAGAACTAGGATTAAAATGTTGTTATGTGAAAAGAAGGTTGTGTAGTTACCTTGATGTTTGGGGCTGCACAAAGCGGGATGTTCTTTACAAGAAATGGAGGATCAAGCCTAGAATATAGTCCTCTCATTGAACCTCCTTCAAGCAATGAGAAAGGGATGGTGATGACTATTACGTGAATTGTAGCTCATTTAATTATGTGGGGTATCCTAAGGATACCTCATCCACCCACTCCACCTCCACCTCCACCTCTACCTCATACACCTACAACTTCACCCGCTCCACCTACACTTCCACCACTCAACATCATGAACGCAATGAAGATGTCAATTTTTAAAGGAGTGGTGAGTGAATATCTTAGACAGTTTTGGTTTTTCACAGGATCTGTATGGATGACACAACATATTATAGATGATAACATCAAGAAAGCATAGTTGGTTATAGCCTTAAAGGATCACGCATTAACATGGTACATAAAGTATTGAACTGATTTCCACGACACGGAGCTGGAAGAAACACAACAAGATTTGAATAAGTTTAGTAAGGCTAAGTTAGAGGCGTAATCAGTAATTAATTTTAAGGAAATCTCACAAAAGGTAGATGAGAGGCCTTGGGATTTCAATCAAAGTCTAAAATTCTTAATACGACAGGCCAATAATATAATCACAGATTCCCAACATCACGACTGGTATATAGCATTTCTCTTGCCGCACTTAAGAGTACCTTTGTCACAACAAAAGATAACAATGCAAGTTGAAGCTTTGGAAATTGTGATGAGGTTGGATGCTTCGCTCATACAAGATACAAATGTAGGAGTGCAACAGATTCACTCGCAGCTAGAAATCCTGCAGTTGGAACTCTAGAGCCTAAAGAAAGGAAAGGAGGCCTAGCCAGAGGTGCGCGTTGAAGTCTGGTGTTTAAAGTGTAAGAGCCATCTCCATGATAAGGAACATTTCCCGGTCTATAAGAACTATATTATTGGGGGACGGTATGTTCCTGTGGAACCAGATAATAATGTTGGTTCGAGTATGGGAGTTACACTATGGTGTGCTATCTGTCAGGTTACAAGAGAGCACGAAATTGATAACCACAAATTACAATAGAAGTTCGTACGAACACCCCAAAAGTTGTTTTGCAATTTTTGTAAATCTTTGGGACATGATGAACTCCATTATAGAAGTTATGAGTTGATGATGGATATAACCCCTACCTACCAAATGCAGGTAGAAAACCAACCTCAGGATCAAGGCACAAGAGCACTTCACAGAGGATTCCAAAGCCAAGGATCAGGAAGAGGTGGTAGACTGGGTTGAGGGCATGTGAAAATCATTTGCTATAACTGTGACAAAGCAGGGCACTTCAAACGAGATTGTACAAACCCCACTCATCCTTTGTTTCAGTATTTCTGAAAGTTTGACCATGTCATAGAGGAATGTCTGGTCCTTATGGAAAATATGAAAGAAAATAAGCCATAGCCTTAGCAACCTACATAGAACATTCAGATGATGAGGGTTTAGCTCTGTGAAGAAGAGTACAACATAGATATAGTGACCAAAAGTGGTATGGAAACTGGTGCAGATAAAGGTAAGCAACCTGAGGATGATGGATATGTGTTCATGGTTGCTAACAAGGAATTAGACTTTGATCTTAATCGTGCTAAAGAAAACTTCATGGAAGCAAATAAGAACTTCGTTGATGCCTCTACCTCAGGAAGTCAAGAGAAAATGCTAGAGACTAGTGCAACACAAGAGGTAGATCCTTTAGTACTAGCTACTTTTCTGAAGAATTGTATCAAGCTACTATGTGATCAGAAAGAAGTAAAGGGTTTGAAATAGTTAATCGACAAGTGTGCAAATAAATAAAATACTCCTAATGATCAGCGCACAGTGAGAAAAAATTGTAAGCATAAGAAACACACGGGGCGCGATATGAGAATGACTACACAAATAGGTGAATACAGAATGGATAAGGTAATATTGGATCTAAGGTCTGATATGAATGACCTACCTAACAAGATGTGGGAAAGGATGGGGAGGCATGCATTTTAGTAGTATCCTATTCATCTGTGCATGGAAAATCAACAGAACATTATCCCTACAGGGTGCTTATATTGTGGAGATTGATGGCGCAAGTGCAGTGGATGACTTTGAAGTCATTGATATAGTGGATGATAGTAACCCATACCCCATGCTACTAGGAATTGACTGGGATATTGATATGAAAGGGGTAATCAACTTGAAGAAGCAAAAAATGACATTTAAGAAGAAGTCGCTTAGTGTTGTAGTACCAATAGACCCTGCAGAAGGAGCGCATTATACTAAACTTGTTCATGACTTTTGTGGAAAGTTATGATGACCTGGACCATAGATAAAAGATAATAGCATGAGATGAAGATTGGATCAATCCCATAGACGATGGATGAATTGTGTGGGACATGGAGAGCTCATGTGCCTCAATTTTGGATGAAGAATGTGAACACTAGCATAATCGATTGCATGTAATATCTACGCTTTGCTACAATATGATGACCAAATCACTACTATGTGTCTCGACTGAGGTAAGAAATATTCTAAATTATGATGGTTTGACTGATGTGGAGCTGTTTATAGATGAATTTCAAAAGGAAGTACCAAAAGAAAATCACTTGCAGGCACTGGAATTGGTGCTATGCACTACACCTACCCGTTGGTGGGGTAAGCACAAGGAGAACTTTGCTAGATGGAAAGAATATAGGAGAGCTATGAAATTAATGTTTGGATATGCTAATACTCAGATGAAAAAAAAATATAGTGGGAAGAGTGATCTACGTGATAATTTGGCATAATGGACTAAAGCCTGGGGAATAGAACCATAACCAGAATGGGTGCACAATTTTTTTCATACCTTAGATATAATTCCAATGAACTAGTATCTCAAGATGGAGCTTCGCCATGGAAAACCTGAATGGGATATTTTGAGGGAGACTTTCCTATTAAATTTCAGCTTTGAGGAAGGATTTGAGAGAATTGATGAAGCACTCCAAGAGATAAAAGAAGCTATATTCAGAATGCGAAAGGAACTGGAAGAATAGGCTTAGCTGGATTAGAGTACATATTTGTGCCATGCGCTGGAGTGTTACAACGTGGTGACTGAATAAAAAGAAGAAGATCACGAAATATCACCATTCAAGAGACATAAGGATAGCGTGAAGTCGAAGGACCAAAGGTGGCAAACCATGATATATCAGAACCTTTGAAAACTCGACAAGTAAACATTGGGTCTAAAGAAAAACCTAGGTTCGCAAAGATAGGTGACTATTGGGATGAAGATATGGTTGATAATGTAGCTGAGCTGCTGTGCGAGTACCAAGATTGATTCCTGGTGGGCCCCAGTATTGCAGCACTAATGTTGCAAATCCCGGAACTCCCTTCTTTAATTTTATCAACCCGGTAGTTCGTAACAAACTTGGAAGTGACAGTGTTGTATGCACAAGTACTAGCTCTTGCCACGGCTGTCACTTGATTAGCTGGCACAACTCTGCTAGGGGCTTAAGCCAAATTATATTAGCTCTTATAAGAATCTTTTTAACTGATGGATGAAAGCTAACTCAAAGGAGGCTAATCTACTTGCAGAAAGAAACTGAAAAGGGAAAGGAAATGCAAACCCTAGCAAACCCTAGTTTTACCAATTAACCCTACTGGTGTAAGAAAAGGGATGCAAGCTATAGAAAGGAATGCCATTGACTCTTAGAAAGTTAAAATGCATGTGACTAAGATACTTCTAAAGTGAAATCTGAAAATAAACATCTTTTTGTATTTTTGAGTAAGTTGGCAGAATTATCGTGCATGCGATTTAACTGCTTTTTACTGTGCAGAGGTGGATTGGTGAGAGGAAATTCTTGGAGGAGGCCAGGAAGGTTCAAAGAGAGCCTAAGGGGTCCCTAATACCCTTCTAGAGAGTTTCACAAAGTTTTGCTATCAATAAACCTCATTCGTGAGCTTCTATAGGAAGTCTGCAAGGGTTCTACAGGATGCTCTCGAATTTCTACAAGATGTTTGTAATTTTCTACAGGATATTCAGAAATGAGATTTTTGGGGATGGATGGAGGAAGAAGGATGAAGGAGTGGGTATGGAGGTGGGATAAGGGTGTGAGGAGGTCCAGGACTTGGGGAATGGAGCTGAGAAGTGGCGAGGATGGTTGGATTTGTTCAAGGAGAGGTAAGGCAATGTTGCACAACAATATGGGAATTTAGGGTAGAGTGAGAAAATGGCATACGTAAGGCAAGGATTCTAAGTAGAGGATGAAGCAGGTGGGATTGATGGAGAATAGGCAGATAAAGAAGGATAACAGGTGCTCTGCAAGTTGTTTTTCAAATGAAACAAACAAGGATTTGGAAAATCAAAGACCTAGCTACGTTAGTCTATTATGACTTCGATAACAGCAAAGAAATGGAACAAAAGTTTATTTGCATTGAAATCAGATGAAATAACTTATGTAATGAAGTAATCAAGAATCTGAACATGTAACCAACTTCTGCAAATAATAATCGAACACTAATGATTGCATGGTGAACCAAAGAGAGTGTTTTTGTTGGCAGCAAGGTCACCTTGATCCGAGCTCCTGATCCCACTGAGGGAGAGGTGAAATCAGAGGTGCTTGATGGCATTTTTCTGAAGATATTCCCTATTATCAACCTATCAACTAAATCTGAACATGAAAAGCCTCTTTAATCATCAAGAGCAACCTAAACAACAAAACAAGATTTAAATCTAAATAGCAGATTTTATTCTAGGAATGCAACAAAAACACATAAAAGTAAACAAAGGAGGTACTGGGCACTTGGGTTGGGCCCAACCCCAAGAGCTACAACCTCCTAAGAGAGATTAGAGCTGGTGCAAAGCTGGATTCCTCTTTATTTGTCAGGAAATGTTACATTCCAAAAACTGTCCACAAGAAAAAGCTTGAAAGTGTGCTGAAATGCAAAGCTAATCTACTGCCTAAAAAATGACTAAAATCGGACTACAAGCTAGCTAACTTCTGCTTCGAAAGTGAATAACTGACATGAGGCCCTAAGCCTTCTTATTTATACAAATTGAGGACCCCAACATCCATCCTAAACTTTAGGAGCTCGGCTGCCAAAACTTATAGTTAACAACAACTTTACTAGCCCTTGCTCAATTGCCCTTGTGATAATCGATTTGGTGGCCCTTGAACTCCGAGTTGATGGTGGAGAATTCAAGGTAAGGGCCCATAAATTAAGGGGACACCTTCCTACAAATCCTCTCTCTTGTTCTTCCATGAATTTGGTTGCCAAGTGCTAATTAAAACCTTTGATTTTGTTTTAAAATTGACTAAAAATCTGCACAAAACACCCATTAGACTTGTTGGCATAATGGCTAACCCAATTCAATATATTAGCATAAATATAATAAAAAATGCAATAAACTAATGAGAATGGTGGATTAGGTCGAATTAGGAGGCTAAATGAGCCCATATAATTATCCATTTTTGGGCTCATCATCACCTCCTACAGAAAGTGTTGCTCATCCTCTGAGCAACTAATCTATCTCATCATCTTTGATGGCCCTGGTGACGTCCCTATCATGCCAAGCTTCTGAAGTGGTGTCCTCTTCTCGGTCATGAAGCCATGCTTTTCTCTCTATTTCTTCCCACTGCCTGTGCTGCTTTTCTTGTAGCAGTATTGTTAGCACCTCAACCTCAACCTGTAGCTTGTCCTCTCTTTGATGTTCCTCAGATGTTTCCTTGTCTTTCCTTCTTCCTGTGATTGTTTGGCCACATTTTCCTCCAATTTCTCGGTCCCTTTTAACTTAGCCTGAGTTTCCTGTAGAACAGTCTCAGCATCCTGTAGAGAGGTCTTTGTGTCCAACATTTTAATCCTTTCTCTCCAGGTGGACATTTTCGGGCTTCCCCGTTCATAGGTGATAGATTTCCTTGAGGGAGACCTCTCCTTTTGTGTAGCTGGGGTGTCTACAATTGTGATTAGCTCTTTTGGCAGTGGCTGGGGTCTTCCAGTTCTTATCCGCATACTCCTTCTTGCCTTAAAATACATGGAAGGCTCCCTCTTTTGCTTTCCTTTTTGCTTCGGAGATGTGCTTAGGGTAGCCAGCACAGCTGCTGCCTCCCTGGCTAAAATCTCAGGTGATTTTTCCTTCTGTTGCCCTGTTTCCAGACTTCCTGTAGAAAGTCTTGTGTTGATTGTTTTCTAGCTTCCTGTAGAAACTGTTTTATGGCTTCCTGTAGAAACTATCTTCACTGTTTTGGTCTGCTTGGCTGGGGGTGTCTTCCCTTTTAATTTTTGTGTGGTTTCCTTGGTTGTGCCCTCCTTTGTTTGGACTTTTTCAGTCCTCTCTTCTCTACCTATGTATTTGATTTAGGTTTCAGGGACATTAAGAATTCCTCCATTATCTCATCGTCACGACCTTGAATTTTGTCACAAAAGGTCATCCAATTGGCACCGGTGAATAGGTCCACCACCTCAGGAGTTTCACGTGATTTTCTGGAATCCAAGGGTTCCTTCTTGATAAACCCTCCTGGCATGATGAGAGTGCCCTGTTTCAACGCTCCGAGCATAAAGGGACTGTTGTTTTATGTTTTCCTCTTTTGATCATGAGGATAGGATTTCTGAGGTGTTTGTATTTCAACTTTGTACCAATTCCCTGGATATAATGCTTTTGCTGCCCAAACTCGACTGTCACAAGGGAATTAGGCTCCCACAAACATAGTGCATAGCTTAATTTTCATCCTCAGCATGCATACAATCACATAAAATTCACATTCTTCATGCACAGGTTAACCCTCATAGTGGTTTATCGTTTCTAGCCGAGGAATTTCTTAACAGGAACTGCGGAAGAGAATTTAACGCAGAGCCAACTAAAACATTCCATGTAAAACACATGCAAACTACTATTCTAGACTCACAGGCAGACTTACCTCTGACTTCCTTATTCAATATGGTTCAACCCATCACCTTTCAAACACACCATGCATGGAAGAGTGTTTCTTGAGCCTACCTCTTTTGGGACTCGAAATTTGTCGAAGAAAAATCCATTTACTCTACTTCGGAAGGCTATGTTGTATTTCCTATAGAGCCTCTTCCTGTAGAAAGATTTGCCAGCTTCTGTAGGATGTCACAACACTTCTGAACGAGCCCAGGATGCGGGAAGACTTTGAAACAGGTAGAAAGCCCTGTGGAGGATGACTACTTAAGAATTTGGTGCATACTTCAGTTGAGGATGTTGCAAGTGGAAATTAACAGAAGTTTGTGAGTTTCAGCCAAGCATTTTTTAATTGCTACGTGATTCATGGTGAGGTGGAAAAATGTGTGTTGACCCATGCAGACAACAGTACTGTCATGAAACATCATGTTTCCTACCCGTGATCACTCCCATCAATTACGTTGAAGGCTAAACAGTCACCATTACCTGTTTCCAGATTTCCTCCTAAGATGGCTGAGCACACGTGTCATTTTGACCCACCGAGCGCTATTTGAACTGAGGGTGGCCAGTTAGCTGGCCACCGATTTTTTTAATCACAACCATCTCATTTCTCACGCAGCTTTCAAATTACATTCATGCAATCAGAGGAACAAGTTTTAGACACGTACATGGAAGTCGAATGTGGTTGCTGTGAGGTGTTGTGGCCTTTCATTTGCTACATGCATTGGTTTCTATGGTTGCATGATGGCTTGGTTGTTGATTCATGGCTGGTTTCCTTGTGCAGGTGTCCTCTGGCTAGATCTAAGCTGTAGGAATTTGTTTCCATGTTTAAATCTGCACCCTCAAGCTGCTGATGTTGAATTTTTACAGGGCAGAAACGTGTTTTCTCCATTGATCCCGAACGACAGACCGGATCAATCTGAAACTTTCTAAGCATGTTCTTATCATTATTATGCACCTCCAATAGAAAAATTGCGATCAATGGATGCACAGATTTCGAGAAAAACCGAAAATGGCAGAAAATTACAGAGATCAATTTCTCAGAAACTATGCATCAGAATCGGCATAAACTGATTGGGTAGGCTACTATCACACATGTGCATCTCCCCATGAAACAGGTTTTGAAATGGATGCACGAATATGGAGAAAATGCAAAAATGGCTGAAGGTGATGGAGGCTGATTTCTTGGAAACCGTGCACCGGAATTGGCTGAAATTGCTAGGGAATGTTGCCATCATCCCTATACAACTCCCCCTGTAACAGTTTTGCAAATGGATGCACGGTTTTCAAGCTATGGAAAAAACAAATTCTATTCTATGTATTTTTTCTTCAAAGCATTCTGCAAGTTTTTGCATGGTAAAAGAAAATGAGCTTGGGCTGTGATGTAGGCATGGAGATGATGGAGGAGGAGTTTTAATATTGCAGGAGGACTTCTAAACCCTCGAGGAAGCTATCATGTTCGCCAAACTACCTTTTTGAAATCCATTTCTAGCTTCCTATAGAAATCTTGTAATTTCTACAGGAACTTCCTGTAGAACACACTGTCTTGAGGAGAGAAGCACAATGAGATGGAAAAAATGATGGAGAAGGGTGAGGGATGGAAACATGGATGCTTGCAGGCCTCATGGACAGATTCCCGACCTTCAGGTCCTCTTCAGAGATCAATTTTCACTTGTTTGTAGGCTTCCTGTAGAAGACACAAAACTTCCTGTAGAAGGCACAAAACTCTCTCTGTCTTTGTTTTGAGCGATCCCCCTGACCTATAATGTCCTTCTTGCAACCTGCAATTATTCAATGTTAATTGGGTTTATTTTTATTTTTCTTTTTCTCTTTTTTTTGAAAACAACTAGGGCGCCTCATGGAGGTTTTCACCCTAGTTGCCTGCCCAGGGCGCCTCCAAGGGAGGTTTTCACCTAGGGATCTTATTCTATTTCTATTTTCTCTTC
Organism: Pinus tabuliformis; assembly: GCA_031772625.1. Lineage (NCBI taxonomy): Eukaryota > Viridiplantae > Streptophyta > Pinopsida > Pinales > Pinaceae > Pinus > Pinus tabuliformis. Next base: position 269,903,413 of record CM062819.1, read on the forward strand.
TTTCCAACCCATTGACTGCCTCATGGAGGTTTTTGATCATTGAGCCAATCTGAGGCGCCTCCGAGGAAGTTTTCACCTTAGATTTTTATTTTTTTTCTTTGTTTTTTCTACCCTACCCGACTTGAAAAACAAAATCATTTTCAAGTATAAGAATACTTCAGTGGAGCCATGTGCACATCAATATTAGAGACAAAATGATGTGGAGGCTTGAATTGCATGCTTTGACAACTATCCAGATTTCAGAGACCAAATGATTTGGCTTTGAAGGGATCAAACATAGCTGAGGAAGAGAGCACCGTTGCAACTTAGTGACCGTCTGAAACCATATCTCAATATAGCTCTGATATCCTTGGTCCTTTTGCTGTTTTGGATCATGGTTCATGTCAACTTCTACCATGACCTTCTCATCTTCCTCTTTTTGTTGATCTTTCTCTTGAATATATGGAAGATTTGATGGTAACCATGAGGGAACTCTCTCAATCTCTGATTTTGATGTCTTCTCTTCATTAAGTACAACCCATGGTTCTTTGATCTCCTCTTTTGAATCTTCTTTTGTTGGATCTGGTCCTTCAATGCTTTCAAGATAATCTCTTTTTTGCAATGCTCTTCCTGAGCTATGGTGAAGATCATTGAGCTCAAGAGGAGTCATTTGGACATGTTGTGCCTCAGCTTTGCAATTGGGTTGAGCTATTCCAATGTGCGAGTTTTGAAATGGTGGTATAGGTAGTTGAGTAGGGGTGTATATTTGAGATGGATGTGGATGGGGTTGTGGTTGGGCAGGCATTTGGGGCTACCTTGATGGAGGAGGAGGCGATGGTTGCGGTTGAGCAGGTGGTGGAGGCAAAAGAGTGGGAGGAGAGTTGTACTGGGGCCTCCACCCTTGATGAGGTGCATTCCACTGAGGCTGTGGCTAAACATAAGAGTGAAATGAATGAGCATCTGGTTGGGCATAATATGGAGATGGATCTGACCAAGGAAGGGGTGTGGACCAGGAAGGATGAGCAAGGAGACCCAAGAAGGCATGGAAGTGGCTGGATAGGGGTCGTAATAGGTCTGGGATTTCCCTTGCATTCCCTTCTGGTAAGGTATAGGTCCATGTGGTCTCCTTTGGTTCAGATAATAGAGTGGTTCACTGGCTCCTTTTTCCCTCCTATATGCAGCTTTGATTCTGGGTAAGGAAGGGCACTGATCTGTAGGATGGTCTTCTTCACGGACGAAACACACTTCTAGGGAGTGCATTGGACATTCGTTCGTAGGATGCTTTCTAGTGCACTTGGGACAAAAGATGGCCAAAGCCCTCTTGGCTTCCTCTTGCTTCCTTTGGATCTGTAAGGTATCTAGTTGCATGGCAAGAAATTGCCTCATATCGCTCTTGAAATCTTCCATCTAATTTTCAAATTCATTTTTGGATAAGGTACTGCTCCCAAAATTTCTTCTTGTAGCCATTTTCACCAGAGGAATGTTTTCTTCTTCTTCTTCCCTTCAGGTTCTTCAAATATGTCTTGCTGTCCACCTAAGGGTTCTTTAATCATAGCCATCGAAGAAGAGAGAAGGTTGGCTATGTGAAGCAGTGGGGGCATTGTGCAATCATTTTTCTGAATTATCTCTACTCATACAAGGCACGAAAGGAAATATTTTTGGTTGATTTTTTCTTTTTTCTGCTTGTACCTACAAAACTAAAATAAATTGAATTGCAACTAACTATCTTGCTGAAATGAAAATGCGGAATTGAAATGAAAGCAGGAAAGGAATAATCTATTTTTCTCAAATGAAATTGAAGGATTGAAATGATAGTTTACGCTTGCAGAATTGAAATGATAATCTACGCTTGTAAAATTGAAATTGCCGAACTGAAATGCTAATATATGAAATCAGGAAATGTCTAATCTACTTTTGCGGAAATGAAATTGCAAAATGGAAATGAAATAAACTACTTAGAAAAAGGTTGTAGTAGAAAATAGAAGAAAAGCAGCAATCACCAATACTCTGACGCTTCCCCGACAATGGTGCCAAAAAGAGTGGTGGGCCCCAGTATTGCAGCAATAATGTTGCAACTCCTAGAACTCCCTTCTTTAATTTTATCCACCCGGTAGTCCGTAACAAACTTGGAAGCGATGGTGTTATATGCACAAATACTAGCTCTTACCATGGCTGTCACTCTATCAGCTAGAAAAAGTATGCTAGGGGCTTAAGCGAACTTCTATGAGCTCTTAGAAGAAGCTTTTTAACTGATGGATGAAAGATAACACAAAGGAGGCTAATCTGCTTGTGAAAAGAAACTGAAAGTCGAAAGGAAATGCAAACCCTAGCAAACCCTATTTTTACCGATTAACCCTACTGGTGTAAGGAAAAGGATGAAAGATATAGAAAGGAATGCCATTGACTCTTAGAAAGGTAAAATGCATGTGACTAAGCTACTTTTGAAGTGAAATCTGAAAAGAAACATCTTTTTGTATTTTTGAGTAAGTTGGCAGAATTATCATGCATGCGAGTTAACTGTTTTTGACTGTGCAAAGGTGGATTAGCGAGAGGAAATGCTTGGAGGAGGTCAGGAAGGTTTAGAGAGGGCCTAACGGGTCCCTAACACCCTTCCAGAGAGTTTCACAGTGTTTAGCTATCAAGAAACCTCATTCGTGAGCTTCTACAAGAAGTCTGCATGGGTTCTACAGGATGTTCTGGAATTTCTACACGATGTCTGTAATTTTCTACAAGATGTTCAGAAATGAGATTTTTGGGGATGGATGGAGGAAGAAGGATGAAGGAGTGGGTATGGAGGTGAGATAAGGGTGTGAGGAGGTCCAGGACTTAGGGAATGGAGCGGAGAAGTGGCGCGGATGGTTGGATTTGTTCAAGGAGAGGTAGAGCAATGTTGCAAACAATATGGGAATTTAGGGCAGAGTGGGAAAATGGAAAATGTAAGGCAAGGATTCTAAGTAGAGGATGAAGCAAGTGGGATTGATGGAGAATGGGTAGATAAAGAAGGATAACAAGTGCTCTGCGAGTTTTTTTTCAAATGAAAAAAACAAGGATTTGGAAAATCAAAAACCTAGTTACGTTAGTCTATTCTGACCTAGATAACAACAAAGAAATGGAACATAAGTTTATTTGCACTGAAATCAGATGAAATAACTTATGCAATGAAGCAATCAAGAATCTAAACATGTAACCAACTTCTGCAAATAAGAATCTAACACTAATGATTGCATGGTGAAGGAAAGACAGTGTTTTTGTTTACAACAAGGTCACCTTGATCCCAGTCCCTGATCCCGCTGAGGGAGAGGTGAAATGAGAGGTGCTTGATGGCCTTTTTATGAAGATCTCCCCTGTTGTTAACCTATCAACTAAATCTAAAAATGAAAAGCCTCTTTAATAATCAAAAGCAACCTAAACAACAAAACAAGATTTAAATCTAAATACCGGATTTTATTCTAAGAATGCAGCAAAAACACATAAAAATAAACAAAGGAGGTACTGGGCACTTGGGTTGGGCCCAACCCCAAGAGATACAGCCTCCTAAGAGAGATTAGAGTTGGTGCAAAGAAGGATTCATCTTTATTTCTCAAGAAATGTTACATTCCAAAAACTGTCCACAAGAAAAAGCTTGAAAGTGTGTTGAAATGCAGAGCTAATCTAATGCCTAAAAAATGACTAAAAGAATGACTAAAATCGAACTACAAACTAGCTAACTTGTGCCTAAAAAGTGACTAACTGAAAGGAGGCCCTAAGCCTTCTTATTTATACAAATTGAGGACACCAACATCTCACCTAAACTTCAGGAGCTCGGCTGCCAAAACTTGTAGTTAACAGCAACTTTACTAGCCCTTGCTCGGCTGCCCTTGTGATAATCAATTTGGAGGCCCTTGAACTCCGAGATGATGGTGGAGAATTCAAGGTAAGGGCCCATAAATGAAGGGGACACCTTCCCACAAATCCTCTCCCTTGTTATTCCATGAATTTGGCTGCCAAGTGCTCATTAAAACCTTTCATTTTGTCTTAAAATAGACTAAAAATCTGCACAAAGCAACCATTAGACTTGTTGGCATAATGAGTAACCCAATTCACTCTATTAGCATAAATATAATTAAAAACATGCAATAAACGAATGAGAATGGTGGATTAAATCGAATTAGGAGGCTAAATGAGCCCATATAATTATCCATTTTTGGGGCTCATCAATTCCTAACAAATTTTTCATATTTGAAAGGGATCATTGGAGACTTAGGTGTTATGAGGATTATGCTGAAGCTAGATGCGAATCCTGTTAAGAAGAGGCCTTATCAACTAAACCCACAATATAAAGAGAAGGTGTGCCAATAACTAGATAAAATTTTCGATTTCAACATTATTAAACCAGTAGAGGAATCAGATTAGGTAAGCCCAATGGTGATCCAAGAGAATAAACAAAAGGTGATTCCGTATATTCATAGATATGATAAAGCTGAATGATGCATGTGTGCATGATCCATTCACAACACCATTTACAGATGAAGTATTAGAGCACATTGGCAGACATGAGGCTTATTCATTCACTGATGGATTGTTGGGATATCATCACATAAAGATCGTGTCGAAAGATCGAAGAAAGAAAAACCTCACAACAGAGTGGGGTTTCTTTCAATATACACTTATTCCATTTGGATTCAAGAACGCATGTAAAATCTATTCTCAGGTGGTGATTGGAGTGTTGAAAGAGTTTATTCATAAATTCTTGAAGGTGTATTTTTTCATTTGGACTATGTGTGGATTAGTGATGTTCCATGTTAAGAGTCTGCGCCTCATGGTGGATACATTTCGAAGGTATCAGATCACTCTGAACTTGAAGAAGTGTATATTCTACGTGCCCTTTGGGATTTTTCTTGGCTATGTTGTATGTAAGCAAGGGTTGATGGTGGACCTTGCGAGGATCATTGTAATTGTAAATTTGGAAGCTCCTAGGAATGTTAAACAATTGAACGTGACATTGGCGCACATTGTGTATTCTAGGAATTTTATCAAGGAATATGCTTAGATAAAAACACCAATGGAGAAATTATTAAAGAAAGATGTGAAATTTTTCTAGGATGAATATTGTCAGCACAATTTGGATGTCTTGAAGGAAAATATGGTGAGAGTGCCTATTTTGTTTCTTTTGTACTGGAAAAAAGAGTTCGATGTGGATGTAGATGCCTCTTCCATTACGTTGGGTGTAGTATTAACAAAGGCAGGTGAAGCAGAGATTGATCATCTGTTAGCCTTTGTGAGCAAAAAAGTTATCAAAATCTTAGAAAAATTAATCCACTACATAGTGCGAAGGGTTGGCCATGGTCTACGCACTGCAAACGTTTAGGAGTTATCTATTGGGTAGACACTTCAATAGGTATAAAGATCACTCCACACTAATGTAACTGGTCAATTAGCCTGTGTTGGGGGGGGGATATGTCGATGGTTACTATTTTTTCAAGAATACGACATTGAAGTTCTTATGAAGCTTGGATGACGAAATGCAAGACCATACCATCTCCCAAGAATCGAAACGGACGAAGAACCAAATAATTTGGAGGAAGGATTATCTTATGTGAATCTCTTTGTGGTGTGTGTCATAGACGATCATTTTTCCGATATCATTCAGTTTTTAACCATAGAAACAACACCGAAAGGCTAGTCTACCCAGAGAAAGAAGGAGTTAATAGTCTGCGCTGCATATTTTTTAATGATTGTAGGTCACTTTTATAAGATGGGAACATATGAGATATCGTGAAGGTATGTTATAGAGTTTGAATGCATTATTATCCCCGCGAAAGCACATGGATGAGTGGAATGAGGCCACTACGTAGGAAAACCAACTGCACAGAATATTTTTCATGCTGGGTTATGGCGGTCGACATTACACAAGGATTCTAGGGCATACTACAAGGCGTGGGATGATTTCCAAAGGATGGGGAAGCCTTCGTGATGGGATGAATTGCCTTTAACTCCTCAAGTTTCATTACATGTATTTGGTAAATGAGCCATTGACTTGATAGGTCCAATACAACCAATAGGGAAGAAGATGGGCGCACAGTATATCATTACTGCAACTGAGTATTTAACCAGATGGGTGGAAGCACAACTAATGAAAGATTGTACAACTGCCACTACTACGAATTTTTTATTTGAATATGTATTAAGACACTTTGGATGCACTAATATATTGATGAGTGAGACGGGTACACATTTTTTTGAATGAAATAACCAGCGCGGTGCTTGAAGAATTCCAGGTGTATCATCAGAAGAGCACGCCCTATCACCCACAGGTGAATGGAATGGAGGAAGATTTTAACAAAAAATTGGAGAATGCATTGGCAAAGATCTATAATGCGCAGAGGAATCACTGGGATATGTGCCTCCTAGCCCTACTATGGGCATATACGATGACCTACAAGAAGTTGACAGGCCAAACACCATTTAGGTTGGTCTATGGAATTGAGGCAGTAATGCCTATGGAATATATTGTGCCAAGTCTACATATTGCATCTTTGATGGAGATGGCGGATCGTGATACCTTGGAGGAATGGCTCGTGCAAATCATGGAGTTGGAAGAAGACCAATTTCATGTAGGATTTCACAAGCAAGTGCAAAAGAAATGTGAGAAAGCATGGCACGATAGGCATATTAAACTGTGCACTTTTAAGAGAGATGATTAGTGATAATATATGACAGCAAGTTCACCAAATTTCCAGGGAACTTTCAAATGCATTTGTTGGGGCCATATGTTTTTAAGGATATCACAGATGGTGGTGCAGTTTTGCTCATGAAGCTGAATGGGGAACCCTTCCTTGGAAAAGTGAATGGAAGTAGGTTGAAGCTGTACACAAGGGACCTTGGCCCTCCCTAATGACTATATGGTAGTAGGAGAGTCTTACTAATCTAGATAGTTGCAAGGGATTGCGGGACTATAAACTACGCTCATCGAGGAGGTGAAAAATGTAGTAGGGAGGCTATGTGATGGATGATAGGAATGCGATATGTTATCACAAAATCACTACTAAGGGCTGCAACCAAGTAAGATTTTATGTAACTCTTTCAACCAGACTTTAGACTAGGAATTAGCCTTCCTAGTCAGAGAGGGCTCTCTCACAGACTTTTAATAGAAATCAATTACAACAAAAGATAGCTAACTCTTCACTCATTCATGAAAACAACAGCTGGTTGAACACATATCAAATTGGTCTTCATTGGGCTATGGAGTCTCACACATTTAATAAACAAAAGCACAGTCATTTCATGGAAGTCAAGGCTCTTTGCATTAGATGTTCAAACACATTTCACATAAACCACAGCTTGTCAAACATACAGGAATTCAGAGCATTAGAAATGAATTCTGAGTGATTATGTTATAACAAAGCTGCAAAAAGAACATTGAAAGAATACACCATCATCACATTTGAACCAAATAATCCATCAAGAATCTTGAGAAGAAATAACCACTGTTTTACTATTACTGTAACAAGTCTTTACATTGGCCCAAATAAACTCTGTTTTTGTATAAAATGTCCAACCTTTTTTACATCAGAGTCATTTCTATATATAGGAAAACCAAAATACTACTACTTGAGACTCCTCAACAAGCATGAAGGGAGCTCGAAATCCTATCATTAATTGCCTTATCCATATCTTAACAAACTAATTAATTACAAAGGTATTGCGCTGTGAAAACATAGAGTCCTATTCCCATTGGAACTCTAAGTCCTTCTCCTCGTGTGCATTGATACTTTCTTGAACTTTGACACCTGTATCACTTCAATAATATCCAAAACATGTTGGAGGAACATACACTGAATGAGCAACTTCGGATACCTGATATGTGGATGATTCATCAATTGATAAGGATCTGTGCCCTATTTTCACGGTCTTTGCCTCCCATAAGTCTTCTTGCATTAAAAGAGTATGCTCCGAGCCATTTAATCTTCTAATAATCACGCATGATGCAAGAAACCTTATGATCTGGACACCTTATAAACTGAACAGGTGTACCACTCAAAATCTCGGTAACCCTACCAGAACCCTAATAATTCAGATATAAAGTGATTTTAGGAAGACTTTAACAAAAGACAAAAATTTCACCTTTTCCTTAAATACTCACACCTGTCACCTTTTGAACATCTGAATAGCTTTGTATAATCTCCATGCTGGCCTCGAGTCATCCCTTTAAGATTTGCTGACCTCAGCATCAATCTCAAATTTTTCACATAAACAGTCATCTACAGCAGTTTCGTAGCGCACTACGAAACTGCTGTAGGTAATCAAAACTAAGCATATGAACCTTAAAGCAATAATGACTTAACTCCATGATTTCTTCAGCTATTTTACACAGGTGTAAGGACTTCAAAAAGTTTCAAAAAGTTTCAAAACGATGACAGCCAAAATTTACCAAAACTTGGAAGGCAAATTTCCTCTTGGATTAATCAGCTAGTTTGCCTAGCTTCCTCTTCAAACTGCTAACTTCTTCCTTTAAAACCTTGTTTTCTGCTCTTAAGCTTGTGTTCATTTGTTTCATGAGTTTTGCCTGCTTCAGAGCTGGCACTGTCCACAAATATGCATCAGATACTGAGTCAGTTTGACTCATTAAACTTGTTCTGCCTTTTATTACAGCCTTCTTATAATTTGCATATCTTACTGCCCTTTCCTTAGAAACATTTTTAATCTGAGGTATTTCTTCTTGTGTTGTTCCTGCTTGTTTCTTGATAGCAATAACATTTCCACCTTGACTGATGATAACCCTATTACCCTTGTTCTTACTTTTGGCTGCTTGAACTGTTCTGGTCAAAACCTCAAGTACATCTGTCCTAGGCACTTCTAAAGGTGCCTTCTCTTTCTGTGATTTCTCCACTTCTTTGATTTGCCTTCTTGTGACTGGTCTACGTGGCTTGAAAGCATATTCTTTACTAGGCTCTTCAAATTTCAACCTTTTTGAAGCCCTTGAACTTTTAGAACTTTCGGGTGAAGATTGAGTGAGGTCAATATGCATTGGCTGCACCGGGTGATCTTGCTCAAATTCTATTGGTTCAATCTGTATTGGCTGATCTTGCTCAAGTTCAATGGCTTCAAGTAAGTCGTTTAAGCTGCCCTTTGAAATAGGGCTCTCTTCTACAGTAATTGACTTACCCTTTTCCTTGTTTAGTTGACCTCTGGTTTTCACCCTTGAAAACTTTTCAACTTCACTTGGTTTAGCTTTATCCTTCTTTTTCTGGATCTTCTGCTTTGATGACTGAGGAGTTTCCTTTGCTGATGATTTAGGTGTCTCCTTAGATGATGGCTTAGGAGTTTCCTTTACTGATGATTTAGGTGTCTCCTTAGATGATGATTTAGGAGTTTCCTTAGATGCCACAGACCTCTCTGATTTCCTTAACTTGGTTTTAGGCTTCTTTTGGTCTGTCACCTCTTTTCTGAGCTCAGCCAGAGTGGGTTCTTCACTCTTTTCTTCCCTCTCCCTCACAGGCAATGGAGTAAGGCCTGTTTTGCTTGGAAAACCGTCCATAAACACAAATGAATCCCAATCTTTGCCAATCTTTTGTAAACCATCCAACACCAGCAACTTTACTAAACCATGATGAAACAAGGACGTTTCACAACCATCTTTCTTTAATTGTATTTTATCACACATTTTACTAATGCTCCTGAACAAATAGAAAGGTATATCTATTGAAGCCTTACCTGTGAAATGCAACAAAAGTTTGAAGTGGTAGGAGTAAACTTTATTGTACCTTCCCTCGCATGTTAGGTATTTCTGAATGCATGTGAGGAGCATAGCATAATGTTCCTTTATGTAACTCCTTGGCACCGCTTTGGTGAGGTCTTCATTTACATAAGGCTCCTTCAAAAATTCTTTACAGGGACTCATGTCGAATTTAAAGTTTTTGAACCATTCTTGACCTCCCCTCGGAATTTCAGTGACAGTGGAAATAGCTTCAGGAGACACAGGAAACTCTAACATTGACACCTTTGAATTCAGTCCAGTAAAATTCAATGCGAAAGCCTTCGTTACCTCTGCATGTCCTCCCTTCAACTTCTCGCAGAACCTCCAACAACCAGCATTTCGAAAGGCTCTTGCTACACCTTCATCCCTGAGTGTAACATCAAGCCCCTCCGGCTCTGTCCTCAAACACTTACCAGATCGATGTTCCCTCTTTTCCATCTTGCTTTGAATATTTTCACACAGGGAACTAATGGCAGCTATAGCGCGAAAACAATATCAACTCTGAAGTGCAGGCTCGCTTGCAAAGATTCCTTTAAATAAGAACTTGGGTTTCCCATACAGCCAACATGTTTACCCATTATGAAAACAGATTATGATATAACCATACCTTGTAAAATCCCTTAAGCTGACATTCATATGCATGACTCTGGACCTTATGGCGGAATGATGATTTATCATGACCTGGAGAGGACGTGAACTGACAAACATGAACGGACCTATGACTCACCTCTCTCGGATTTGACATTCAAAGGAAGAGCGCTACAAAAAACCCTGAAACCCCAATTTCGTAGCGCAGACAGTTCAAACTTAACAAGATGCGCTACTAAATGGCTGATAAACAGAACGCTGCGAAAAGACGGAAACATCATTGCGCAGCTAAATTGACCAATCAGACATGCACTGCGAAACTGCGCAAAGTACTAATGACATGACATTCTTTAACTAACAATGATGGGGGGTATCTAACAATTTTTTCCTTACACGAACTCACATCAATACCTTTTGAAATTCAAATTTCAAATTGACATACACCTATAAACCTATTCACAAAACTGAAAACCTTTATATGAAACTTATGGACAACATTACATACATGAACTATAGTTCTAAGTGATAACACGATAGGTGAAGCTGCATTGGATGAGCTATGCCATGGAGGATGGTGCCACACATATGGGTCCAAAAGTAGCCATTGAAGTTACTATCCATGATTTTATCGTTAAAATATTATTAGAAGGAGCAGGTAGGTGCACTTTATGGTGAAAATATTTGAAGATATTCCTCCAACGATGCATTTATGATTAGAAAATGGAGGGAATAGTCAAATTTGAATTCAAAATCTCCTATAGATTGAGAATTTAGGTTTGTCGAAGAATTACATTCTGAGAATTGTTTCTAATCCCTCATATTGTCGTTGTATGAATCATAATGTTTGGGAGGAATTTATTTCCAGTTCAATATTCACAATGTTGCCTAAGATTAACTAGAGGACTATTCTCACGCAAATGGCTACCACAAATTCCATTGAAGTTGTGAGTTCTAAGGCTGTTGTCTCTAACGTGGCAGCCCCTGAGATATAAAGTATGGACACTACACCCATTGAGCATATGGTGTCAAGGTTGCTTAGGCCGAAGGAACTAGCTACCAAGGGGAAGAAGAAGAAACCTATGCTACTGAGACAATCACCGAGGAATAATCGAGAGGTTCAAAAAAAGGAGAAGAAGTGTAAGAAACTGAAGAAAGTTGTGGACTTGGAAGAAGAGGAATTCCAAGAGTGGAGGAATTAGATGTTGAGGAGGTTGAACCTATCACATGGCTCCAAAAGTATATCCCTGTGGGGAAAGGGAAGGCCAAAGCTATGAAAGACCCTAATTCTGGGAAGTTTACAGTCTCAACACCCCTGTTTCTAGGACATGTTGAGTTTGAACACACAACCTTTGCATGCATTCGTATGTTGAAGATGGAGGATTGGGATCTTACAGACCATGATAGATTCCCTCACTTGGCCACTACAAAATATCTTACTAGAATATACTATGGGGAGACTAGAGTTACGCGCTTGGAACCCATGAAATGGGTAAGAGGTGTTGAGCGGGTCGGGTTGCTGCACATGCATTGTGTGCCGCATTTTTATAGATCAATAATAAACATTGTGTGTGTGGACCACCTATTAACACTGGTGCATGATGGGTTTCTATGGATTGGGGAACCCATCTCAATCATAGATATGCTAATTCATTGGATAAAAAGATGCCCTACAAGGGAGTGGACCCTGCCAAGGCGTTTGGAGGGAAAAGAGGAGAAAAGGAGGTAGTAGATAATATGAAGGTGGAGTTTGGTATTGTAAAGAAGTTGAGAATGTATTAAATCTTCTCTATTCAGGACCAGGCAGTGCAGTTCACAGCCCAAACAATTGCAAGAAAAATCATTATGAAATGTCACATGGAGGAGGTTCCAGTGCATGTAGTCTCATTGGCTACCCAGTGCGTGAAGGGAGTACAATACAACTAAGTGAATTATTTGTGAAAGGAGTTCCTCAAGAACTATTGTGAAGATTAGGAGGACAAAAAGTCATTCCATTATGTGTGGCTTATACTGTCAATAATCTCAGTAGCGTGGAAGTTGCCAAAGGACATCCAGTTTCCCTCGCAGGTAGAAGAGTTACTAGAGGAAGCGAAGTTCACTTCACTGTGTGCAAAAAAGGATCTGGTGAGGATCAAAGAATCAAATTTTTTTTTGGGATATTGATGGAGATGGACCTTAGTATAATCATCAGTCAGTGACCACGATTGTCCTCGAATTTGTATGAGAAAATAAAGGCCTTCATGGAGTTCATGGACGAGTTCCACAACATATCAATTAGGGTGTGGAAGGACCCTAAGCTTACATGGAACAAGCTACCATACTTAGTGTCAATGATGGATGTACAGGAGATCATGAGTACTTTTCTAATAGAGTGGTGCAAACCCACATACCTTGATGGGAGTACCAGAAAGGGTGCTGAGAGATATGCTGCATAGTCGACCGCTGCGTAGAAGTGTAAAGGGGTAGCATAGAAGGCAGCACGAGCTCTAGCTGAGAGAAAGAAGAAAGAGGTTGCTACCAAGGAAACTATAGAAAAAGAATGTACTATGAAGGTGAATGCTGAGGCAAAATGCACTCGTATAGAGGAAGTTGAAGAATTGGCTTCACAACATATAGATGCGTAGGAACTCAAGACAGGAGCGGTGGAGAGGAGCAGAGAACTCCCTTCACATTGAAGAAGCACGTGAAGGAGATGGTTATTGGGCCATGAAATGTAAACATAAATCAGGCAAGCAAATGCACATCAACCTACTACTCCTCACAGAAGGGGATCTCGATGAGATTAGCAATAAGGTCATTGTGGTAGCTGTTTGAACAACAATATATGCAGATTCTTGGGAGAGTCCAAAAGGATCTATGTGAGCTACAGATCCAGGCCGGTAGGATTGAAGTGAGTGTTGGGCAAGCGAGCGGGGTGAAAATGAGCTTGGTGCAAGGGAGCAGAACAGTAGCAAAACTAGAATGGATTATGGACCTTAGAGTAATACATTTATCCAAAGGATCTGTCCATGTAGAATTAGATGAGGACCTTGTTGTATTAAGTACTATTAAATACATAGGGGTAAAATTGGTCGTGTTGCCACTTTAGGCCATCCATGAGCTACATCAGGGGGTTTCAGACGAGCTAAGTATTAGAGAGAAGCACGCCCTTGCAATCATCAATGAGTTCAAATTTGACAATGAGAAAATGTTCACGGAGAAATCTATGGTGTTGAAAGAAAAGGAGGAGATGCAAAAATGAAGACATAGCCTACAGACAAAAATAGAGCAAGCATGTAAGACGATTCTAGAGTTAAACATATCAGAGGTTGCCATAGCTATAGAAAAATTCAGAAAATTGGCTTCTACAGTCCGTGCGTCTAAGGACAAGATATGTACAATAACATTCAATTTTTAGATGCAGATCTCAGAAATGCAACTAAGGTTGCTTCGAACCACTCCACCGGAGTCCAGGAGAAACATGAGTAACAATCAAAGAAAATATGGGCACATTAGATACTGCAATCACATACTACATAATGATGGTTGGTCAAGCCATGGAGTTGTGAAAGAAGTTATAGGAGGACCCAAATTTGTAGTGGTTGAACACAGATATCAGGGACATGTAGTGAAAGTACGATCAAGTTTGAGCGACTACGCACACATTGGTGCCAACCCAATGCCTCGTGCGATTGCAGAAAGACAAGCAACTGTAATCGCAAAAAAAAAGATACAATAAAAAAATTCCCTCCTCAAAGCCAGGTTACAAGAATGAATAGAGGCAGCCTGTCAACTTACTATATCAATCTAAGAAACGTTAAAGGTACTGCATTATACATAGAGAAAAATGTGCCTACAAATGGAAGGCATGAAAATAGAGAAGTTAGTAGAGTAAGTGTAGCAGGCCGCATGTAGATCACTGCTGACATAGAAACTTTACAGGTCAAATTAGGTGGCCTCTGCAGCAAAATTGAGGTGCCAACCAAGTGACTTGAGGGTGAATCACCATCTTTCTATTGGGTTCCTATTGAGATATGGTCCCCACGATCCGTTTTGGGGTTAGTTTAACCCAATTTTGTAAAAGGTGTTGTAAAGAATGTAAAGTCTTCATGAAATGTGGATGCAGAGTGTGTAGCTAGATAAGAACCAAAGGGGATTTATCCCCTTATTTGGGTAAGTAATAGGTTTGTTTTGAGACTCACCCATGGGTCATGGGGCATTGTATTTTATTGGAAATATTATATATTTGAGTCATAGCGAGTCTAGAAGAAGGTAGCTAGAAGTAGTAGAGAAGTAAGTAAGTCAAGATAAACAATGTTTGGGAAAGTGCTAAGGAAGGAAGGCTATTATTCTTGCACTTAGTGGAAAGGGGAAGTCTCCTATAACTTAGTGTGCAGGAGGCCTTGGTAAGTCCGCAACTAATTTCGTGGACCCCTACAGCTGAGTGTGTAGGGTGGAGTGTAGGTTTTAACCCTGTACAGAAATTACCTGCATACAAATTATAAAACACAGAAAATAAACAATGCAAGATCATAACACATAAAACACATATACACAGAGATTTTCCCCTGGATCCCAAAATCGGGACTACCAGCTTGATTTTTCATTATGTTCCTTTCAATGTTACAATACATATTTAGACATGTTAAAGCATCCAATACCATGGACCGAAAATCGTCACGTCCAATACCATGGATAGAAAACCATCGCATCCAATACCATGGACAAAAAAACATCACTTCCAAAAAACATGTGCGAAAAACATCCACAAAAGTATAGGTGGGTTTGCCCAACCTAACATAGGGTCCAAAAGTTACGGGTGCCCTTCAAACCCCCTGTTAACTACGTGGAAAGAATATAACACGACCCAACATTCTCCCACTTGTTGTTTTCTTTCCACATGGGGCCACAAGAGAGCTGAGTCATTTTTCTAGCCCTGAAATGCCCATTGTCTCTCTACACCAAGAGAACTTCTCAGAGCTCACAAATTTTTTCAATGCATCTGCAATATTATTCAACGTGACCATCTTTACCAAAAACACCTTTTATTCTTCTATCATATCCCTCAAAAAGTGATACTGAACATCAATGTGCTTTGTATTTGAATGATATGCAGGGTTATTTGCTAAGAAAATTGCACTTTGGCTGTCACAGTCTATCCTTATAGCTCCCTATACTAATCCCATACTTGAACACAATCTTTGCAACCAAACTGCTTCATTGCTTGCATGAGTGGCTGCCATGTATTCTGCCTCTGTAGTTGATAGTGCCACTACAAATTGTTAACACTACAATTTTTTTCTTACTCATCCAACTGACTGCACCTCCAAATAGGTTAAACACATACCCACTTGTAGATCTTCTCTGATCTATATCTCCAGCCCAGTCTGCATCAACAAAGCCATGAATATCCAACACTTTGTCCAATCCTGGTCTTCCTTGGTAGCACAAACCATAATCACTGGTGCCACGAAAATACCTGAAAACATGCTTCACTGCTATCCAATGCTCCTTTCCGGGTTTTGACGTAAACCTGCTCAATACTCCCACTGCATGTGTACTGTCTGGTCTGGTATAGACCATTGCATAGATCAGGCTACCGACTTCACTTGCATATGGAACACGGAACATGTCTTCTTCCTCTTCTTGTGTCTTGGGACACTATTCAACAAATAACCTCACACCTACAGGAATAGGAACCTTCATCGGTTTACTATCCTGCATATTAAACCTCTGTAGTATTGTCTTGACATACTTCCTCTGGTTTAACTAGAGCTTCCTATTTGCCTGATCTCTTTTAATTTCCATGCCCAAAATATAGTTTGCAGCACCAAGATCTTTCATGTCGAATTTGGAGGACAATTGGGTCTTCAAATCCTGGAGAATTTCTTTGTCATTTCCAACCAACAACATATCATCCACATACAAGACCAAATAAGTTACACGGTCACCAATTAATTTAAAATACACACAATGATCTTCTTTGCTTCTAGTGAAGCCAAGTCCCCGTATAAACGTATCAAATTTCTGATACCACATCCTTGGTGACTCTTTTAACCCATACAAAGACTTCTTTAACTTGTATACTAGTTCTTTCTTACCCTTCGCTGCAAAGCCTTCAGGTTGCTTCATGTAGATTTCCTCTTCCAGATCCCCATGAAGAAATGTTGTCTTCACATCCATTTGTTCTACCTCAAAATCAAAAGCAGCGGCAACAGATAAAAGTAATTAATAGAAGTTACCTTGGCAAAAGGAGAAAAAATATCACCAAAATCAATTCCCGACACCTGGGAATAACCTTTTGCCACCGACCAACCTTTGTATTTCTCGACTTTTCCTCTTGCATTTGTCTTGTTTTTGAACACCCATTTGCTGCCAATGGATTTCCTTCCAGCCGACAACTGCACCAGATCCCAAGCCTCATTTTTGTGCAAAGATGCCATTTCATCAACCATGGCCTCTTTCCAAATTTTTCCATCCTCTGAATCTACTGCTTCCTTCACAGTTTTGGGATCATCATCAGTAATAGATAAAGCAAAATTTGAACAGAAAGTAGATGGACTATACCTTTCAGGCTACCTTCTTTCTTGAATTGATCTTCTCAAAGCCGAAGTTTGTGGCTCTTCATCTTTTGATTCCTCTACTGTAATGTTTGATTCTTCCTCCTTTAGCTCAAATTATATCTTCTCAGGTTCCTTTTGTTCGACTCCATGTTTAATAACATCTTTCACCTCTCTGAACACCACATATTGGCTGTACAAAACCTTCCGTGTGACTGGGTTCCAAAGCTTATAACCCTTTAAACCATCCTTATACCCAATAAAGATGCACTTTTCAAATTTACTATCCAACTTGGTTCTTTTCTCCTTTGGAACATGTACATATGCATCACATCCAAATACCCTCTGATGTTAAAGAGAGGGTTTCTTACCAGTCCATACCTCTTGTGGAGTCTTATCCTCTAATGCTGATGAAGGTGACCTGTTGACCAGGTAACATGCAGTATCCAATTCCTCTACCTAGAATTCCTGTCCTAACTCGACACCATTAAGCATGCTTCTTGCCCTTTCCATTAACATCTTATTCATTCTTTCTGCAACTCCATTTTGTAGAGGTCTATATGGAGTAGTATTTTGTTGTTCTATACCACACTTCTTACAGAATTCCTCAAATTCCTTGTTGCAAAGCTCTCCACCATTATCTGTCCTCAACACCTTTATCTTCTTCTCTGTCTGATTTTCAAAGAGAGCCTTAAATTCTTTAAACCTGTCAAAGGTTTCAGATTTCTTCTTAAGAAAATATATCCATGTATTCCTTGAGAAGTCATATATAAATGATGCATAGTACATAGAATTACCCAGTGACGGAACCTTTACAGGTCCAAACACATCACTATGCACAAGTTCTAATATCTATTTCTCCATCTTACTACTAGAGGGGAAACTCACCTGATTCTGCTTCCCATATACACAGTTTCCATAGAAATGAAAATCCGGAGATCTATTACTCAAACATTCTACCATAACTTTACCATGAAGTATTCAAAGGTCCATCTCTCCAATATGTCCAAGAGTTTGATGCCACAACATGGTCTTTTCTCCAGAGACCACTAGATTTTCTACTCCACTTTCAGAAACCATGGAAATGTTACACCGATTAACAATAGTGCTACCTTGCAGCTTGTACAGAGTTCCAATCTGAACTCCCCACAACAATACCAGTTCTCCCCAAACCATTTGTAGGTATCCTTCTCAAACACTGTTTTTACACCTGCATCATCCAGGTTACTAACAGAAATCAGATTTCTTGCTAATGTAGGAATATGCAAAACACCCAGAAGTGTTCTAACCCTTCCACCTTGCAGCTTCAACTTTACTTTTCCACGACCAATGATTCTAGCCTTCCTGTCATCCCCTAAGAAGACAACACCACCATCATATTTCTCATATTCACAGAACCACTCTCTATGGTGAGTGAAGTGAAAGGATGCACCTGAGTCAATCAACCATGCCTCATAATCTACATGTGTACTTGAAGAAACCAGGTACACATCCCCATTTTCACCTAAGGTGGTTTTCGCCTCTGCAGAAGGAGCCTCATCAAATCCCTTTCCTTTTTTGAGAGCTTTAGATTTATAGTCCCTTTTGAGGTGGCCTTCCTTTCCGCATTTCCATCACTCCATCTTTATAGGTTTTCTTGGAGATTTAGATCTCCCACTCGATGACTTATTTTTGTTTCTTTTCTGGGACCGTCCTCATATAGAAAAGGCATCACAATTTTGGCTCTCCATAATTTTCCATCTCATCTCCTCCGTTAGCAAGGCTGAGGCTATTTCATCAAACTGCAAGGTAGTTACATTGCTACCTATTGCAATAACTAGACTATCCCACGAATCTGGTAGAGAACATAACAAACTGATTCACTTATCTTCATTTGAAATTTTAATATCAACAGATGATAACTGACTTACCACGGTATTAAATGCGTTCGAATGCTCTGTCATCGAGTATCCATCTTTCATCCTCAAGTTATACAGCTTTTTCCGCAGGAATAGTTTATTGACTAGAGACTTAGATTGGTATAAAGTCCCTAACTTGTCCCACAAAGCCTTTGGTGTAGCTTCTCCTGATACATTCAACAATACTGACTCTAAGACACACAATCGTATTATGATCTTTGCCTTCTGATACAAATTCTTCCATTCTTCATCGGACAATCTCGTTGGTTTAGTACCTAGTTCTACCACGATCCACTGATCTTTATCTACCAACAGATCCTCCATCTTTAGTTTCCACAACTCAAAACTCTGACCATTAAATTTCTCGATCTCTATCTTTCGACTCCTCACCATCTTCTTTCACCACCAGAATCAATCTCGCAAATCTCCCACTGAACAGGGTCTACCATATTCCCGAGTGAAACCCCTCAACAACAAAGGCATCCCTTGAAGCCAAATCTACTCTAATACCAAATGCAGGTTTTAACCTTGTATAGAAATTACCTGCATACAAATTCTAAAACACAGAAAATAAACAATGCAAGATCATAACACATAAAACACATATACATAGAGATTTTCCCCTGGATCCCAAAACCGGGACTACCAACTTGATTTTTAATTATGTTCCTTTCAATGTTACAATACATATTTATACATGCTGAAGCATCCAATACCATGGATTGAAAACCATCACATCGAATACCATGGACCAAAAACCATCGTGTCCAATAACATGGACCAAAAACTATCGCATCCAAAAAACATGTGCGAAAAACATGCACAAAACCATAGGTGGGTCTGCCTAACCTAACATAGGGTCCAAAACCAAAATTTTCCGAGGCGCTGCCCCAGACCCCATAAAGTGGGGCTACGAGTGCCCTTCAAACCCCTGTTAACTACGTGGAAAGAATATAACACAACCCAACATGGATAAGTCTGTAAGTTGAACATTGAAACTTAATAAAGACTAATTTTGGAGAAACACATTGCCTTTAATATTATTCTTAATTTTGTTCATGTTATGTTCTATCGCTCATTGATATGTTTTCTATGGAATAATGTATAAATGTTTCTCGAATCTACTGAATCTATAATAGTTATGCATGATTTAAGTAACTATGTATTTTTTCAAAGTCAAGGGTTAATTGTGTTATGATTTCTGATCAATTTGATAGCTCCTTGAAAAAGAAGATGTTGGGTGTAGGAATTGCACTTCAGCAAATTCCTCAACACTTAATTGTCAACCCGACGGTGACATAAGCTTAGAGACAAAGCACAGGCTATGCCAAAAATGGTATGAAATTTTCATATTTCTAATCCTACTTCTTGAAGGGAATGTTTTGCAGAATCAGATAGAAAAAAATTGGAAAGACAATTTAAACCAAGGCAAATCTAGTGGTGGAATGTAAAAGAAAATTTGCAAGTAAATCAAGTAAACAAATTCCACACAATAGAAACAATATTAAATGTCGAATGAAACTCTATGTTAATCTATAGATGAATGATAAGCAGTCTAAAATGTGGGCCCTTGTAGAGTTCTACCTTTCTTCTAATCTTTCTCCCACACAAACAACCTATCCTTGCACAATTGCAATCTTGCTTGCACTAGTGCAGGTACAATATTTTTGTGTAAGATTATATTCAATCTTCCTTACTAAAGACTTATATCTAAGTGAAGGTGCTCTAAGCCTCATGGCTTGGAGCACTTTGTTCCGATGTCAAGATAATTTCTCTTGCCCAGAAGCAGGGTTCCCTTTACTCAGTTTTCGGTTTACTTTCAAAAGCTGAAAAGATATGCTGAAAAGGAATTGCAATTGTAATGAAATTATGAATTAACTAGCTGTGAGAAAGAAAATGCTTCAACTCATTAAACTTCATAAGGGAAACAAAATTCATGATAAAACACTTACAAAAGAATCAATCAATAGCCTAAGTAATTTTCATGTGTTAACTAGTTTTGGTACTTCACCCACAATAATGATATTATTTGCAAGGTATAATTTGGTAGTTAATATAACTTCTTCTAGATCTTTTTAGAGATGAAATTTTATTACCAAAAGTAGTTACTTGATTTATTGATTCATTCACTTGTGAAATAATGGGAAATAAAATGTAGGTGAGTGATTTAATGTTTGCTGCAACGAATGACTAGGCGTGTTGCAAGAAACAACATGCACTGGTGAAGGAAAGATTTCCTCACATGATTTGCTTCAAAAATGAATTAAAACATAAATAAAGAATAAAGTAAATGCGTAAAAGATATCTTATAAACATAAACGAACACAAATACTCTGCAAACTATAGATCCGTTCCACATATAGGCTATAGAAGATAATTTAATTCAGAACTCAAAGATTAACGATTAAAATATTTCATCACACAGGTGCTATGAAATAAACACACCGTCTTTCCAAATCACGAAAGAGGGAGGGGTCAACAAGCTGGGTTGACCAGGCCCTGGCCAACCATCTCATTCACCATCTAAGGAACGAAAGCGATCAGCACTTCAAATAACACATCAAAGATGAAATTACACACTGTGTGTACAGACCATAATGATCCTCTTGTATTTACTTGATTTAGAAAATTACATTACGAAGCAGTCTAACCCCAGAACAAGGTGATAACCAGATTACATAAACCAAAATAATAACTGATGGTTCACTAGCTTTCCTATCTATGATTTACATCATATATATCCTTCGGCTCTAAGTCATTTACACTAATTACAGATAATTGTCGTTTAGGCCTCTCGGCTGAGAAGACTTAGAAACTAAATTAAAAGCATGGCCAATGGTTATAAAAACATGAGCTTCGTTTTACCATGATCTACTTTGGAGGAAAATCCCTGGATGCACATGACCTACTTCAGTTTATCAACAATTAAACTTAGAGTCGAAGATCGAAATTTG
Source organism: Pinus tabuliformis (assembly GCA_031772625.1). Taxonomy (NCBI): domain Eukaryota; kingdom Viridiplantae; phylum Streptophyta; class Pinopsida; order Pinales; family Pinaceae; genus Pinus; species Pinus tabuliformis. The sequence continues at coordinate 269,925,104 of CM062819.1, forward strand.
TCCTCGTGGAAGATAACTCTCGGAATCTCTGATAGTGGTAGTGCAGGAATCTTCCTATGCTAGTCAACTGATACATTATTAACACTACATTCCATGATTACTTCTAGGAAATGAATATGAGTTGTAAGAATATGTAAATAACATGAAATCTACATAAAAATATTAATAAATTGTTGTAGCAAATCTTAATGTAAACTATGAGCATGTGCAGGAAAATGGTAACCATCTTGTACTAGTGGAAGGAAGAAGAGTCTTGTATTAGGCTAAAACAAAGGTTGAAATTGATGGAAATGGGGTAGAAAATAGCACAATTTTGGATACCAACATCCTCCCATCCCTAATTTTTTGTGTGTCCTCACACACCATTTTACCTTTGCAATTTTTTTTTTTAAATGAGTGGCACACCTCAGTTCTACACTTCAATGTTTACTCATGACTTTACTATCTTTGGATTCCTGTCCCAGGCTTTTCATAGCTTCTTAGTTACCTTTTTCAGGTTTCTATAGTATCTGGAGGACCGGTATTTCCACACCTTTACCTACTGCTTCTCCTTCTTTACCTCAGCCTGTAATTCCACCTCACTCTGTTTCTGCCAACTCTGCTCTTTCATGACCTGGTTTAGAGCTTCCAGGTCATGGACTTGTTTCTCCAAGTCCGCTATTCTACTATTAAGGAAGAGTGTGGATGGTTCTGTACTGAGATCTTGGGGAGAAAATGCCTTTTCTACCATAGACTCAACATCAAGGTCAAGACTGTCAAGACTCTGCTTTAAGACATCATTGAGGGTTTCTATGCTAAGGGTTTTGCTGTTGCTGAGGGTTTGGACACCCTCACCAATCTCTATGCCAAGGGTTTCAGTACACTGTGTGCCTAATTCCTCTAGGTTCTTAATTTGATCTCCCATTTTCTCAGGGAATTCCACACCCTATCCTTCCAAATCAATAGGGGTTTCTATTCCCCATTCTTCTACTACCACAGGGAGTTCAGTACCTTGTCCTTCGAACACCGTAGGGTTTTGAATTCCTTGATCTTCAAAAATTGTGGGGTCTTCAGTACCCTGATCTTCACAACCCGGAGGGTCTTCAATGCCCTATCCTTCAAAAACTAGAGGGTCTTCAATGCCCTAGTCCTCAAAGTCATTAAGGGTCTCCACCTTCGGTTCACTAAAATTGTCAAGAGATTCTTCATGTTGTTCTTCTTTGTCCTCCTTTGCTTGGACTTTGCTAGTGTTTGGTGTCTACATTGTTCTCTTACTCCTTAGCCTACTGACAAATGTTGATAATAACATGTCATATTCTGCAGTCTACTCACCCTCCATAGTGAGTGCTACTGTGTCTGCAAGCACCGCAAGATTGTGAACTGTGGGGCAGACATGGGGCAAGTCATCGGTTACAATTGGGGAGCCTGACTGATTTTTTCCTTGGCCAAAAGCTTTCCTCCTCACCAAGGTCCTAATTTTCCTTGTCTTTGTTGTAGGTGGATATTTTTCAATGTCCCCTTTCTTTACTTGCACTGGTGAGCCTTTAATTCTTCGCTTGGTAGGAGACAATGTCTCTGGCTTTATCTTTTTGCTTGCACTTGTGCTACTAGGTTCTTCTGCATCCTTTGCTCGAAATTCCTTCAGAAAAGCTTCCCATGATATTCCATTTTTCTCTAACTTCTTCTTGACCAACATCGTAATGAGTCCATGGTGGCAAATTTTGGTTACAACTTGGCTTGTACTTGCACTCTTCACATTTTTAACCATCTTTTCAAGGCTCTTGAGAAAGAAGTGATGGAAATTAATCAGTTTCCCTACCTCGAAATGTGATAGAAGTCAAAGGTGGTATAGAAATTCCATGGTATGGTGTCCTTCACCTGTGTCAAACTTCTGTAATATAAATAGTAAATCTCACCATTTTTTTACCAAGGCAGTCTGTGGTAGTCCCTTTTCTCCAATTGAACTCAATCCTCTTATCGACCACAAACCACTACTAACACTTATTTGTCAAACACTCCTTAAACTAGTGCTCACTTATAAGTGGTAGGCCCATGGCTTGTGAAATAAACTCTTCAGTGATTTTAAAGTTTAAGGACCCAACCCTAACTTGGCCTTCCTTGAACGTTCTTGCAAATTCTAGCACTACGCCCATGTCAAATCTGTCATTTTTTTGGAGAAATGGTAGAAACCCAGTTTGTTGAAAAAGTGAAATAATGAACCTATATTCGGCAATTTGATAAATCTCCTATAGTGACAGTGGTTCATTCCTCACAGGTGCCATTTCAAACCTCTTCCACTTCACTGATCAAACATTCAGAAAAATTCTAGGGTAACTCCAACATTCGCCGACAATTCTATACCAAAGGTTCCTTGCCTTTCATATTTGTAGACCTTCTTGCTTGGCTATAATGGAACAATCCTTCCACTTTGGATGTAGATCCGTGTCACTGATCATCATTATAGGTGAATTGTGATGATTGGATGTAGTGGCGGTATGGGCGACAGTGATGCAATGGCTAGAATGATTTGATTATAGGTAGGTTAATGACAGTAGGATAATGCAACATAATTGCAAAGAGGGTGTCTGCAGGTTATCGGACGGAATACCCTTCTGTAGTCATCATCATAATTCAATCAAACTTATTTTCAGCATTTATTAAAAAATATTAGATTTCAGCCTTACAGACCTTGCACTTTAAAGATTCATCCCTAGATTAGGAATTAATGAAACAAATCATCAATTTAAAACATGGAGTGAGTTATCATATCAACATATGTAAAAAAATACAAGCCCATAGATCTTCGATAAACCATTTCAGGACTGTGTAAACTTCTCCCATAGCCAATTGTATTTTTGCACTAGACCTGCTTGGACCACATTGTGCTTGCACCAGAGAATTTTACAAAATAGAAACTTTGATAGGAATTACGAATTTTTCCTCATTATACAAGAAAAATTTATTATCCATCCTTTGGTACTTCTCGACATGCCTTCTGAATGATTGCATCAAATTCTGAAATCAACTTATGAGGAAATCAAGAAGTGGGAAAGGGGTGTTATAGAAATTTTTGTGCCTCGCATCAAGGAGCAGGGAATGTCGATAATTACAGGGATCCTCAGTCCCTAAACATGTTGTTCTTACCCCTAAAAGAACAAGGTCATCAATCAACAGCACTTCCAATCAGTTCTCCACCTGAAAACACTTCAGAACAGGCTTATTTTGGATCATGTCAGCTGCTTAACTGAGCTTCTGCACTGTATTGCAACTGTCCCACTCTGTACCTGCGCTGGGCGAGATTGGCCAAGTGGCACAGTCATCCTGCAAGGTGTCAATTGCCCAGGAAGCTTCCAAAATGACACTTGGTTCATGAGATTCGCCCTGTGATGAGTAAGAGGTACTTGATCACCATGTGTAAGCAAGGATCTCCAAGTGGACACAGGAACTGAAGATTAACTGAAGATGGAGAGGACACAAGGCAGCTTCATGTCAGTCTCAAGCTGACTCATCCTTTCCTCTTCCACCCTATATATAGAGCTCTTCTATGAGGTCTGGGGAGGCTGGAATTTTGTATAAGCAAGGAGGTGCTGTTGGTATACCGCCAGGATTATTGGGTGATTGTTTTACTAGAGGTGAAGAAGAGAGTTCATGCTGCCGAGGAGGTGCTGCTGGATTGGAGCCAACATCATTGGTTGTAACTTCCTCTGGAACCCTGTTACTTTCTATCAATAAAGTTTGCATGTTCTCCTATATACTTGTTTTACATAGATGCTTTGTGTTTACATGTATATTTGATGCAACCTAATCCATGCTTCAGTTATGATTGCTTGTATCTTGTAGTTTGCTCTCTTTTGTTGTGCAGGTTTTGTGTGTAGCTGGATCGGCTTGGAGAGCAAAAGAGCTGGGAGCGGGATACAAAGAGAGAAGGACAAGGATCGACTAAGCGCAAGACACCAGGTTGGTTGACCGTCTTTCTATTCTCTCTATGCTTTCATAAAGAGGAACATGAAAACTTTATCATTCAGTTGTTGCTAAAGACTGTCACCTTTAGAAAGGGTTAGTGTCATCCGCATCGGATACTTTTCCCCACAACAAACTGGCGACTCCGCTAGGGAGATCCTAGTATCTTGTTGTTGTAGGATTTTGCTATTCATTTCTTGAAGAAAGGAGTACCGAATCGAAAAGCTTTTGACTCTATCAAAAGCGAAGTAGAGGGTTTTTCTACTCTTGCTCCTTTGCTGAGAAAATTCAAGATTTAAAGAGCTAATCTACAGATGAATCTTTACTCTTAGTGATAGATCTTTATCCTCTTGATCATCCCTTAACCTGTACTTAACCCATAGCATTTTATTTCAGTCAAAACAGTACATTTTTGAGCTTTTTATGACCCGGAATTCTTAGCAGACGTAACTCTCGTAAGTCAGTGCAGGCTGTCCACAGGCAGTCTGCATTACAGCGCAGGTAGTCCCTTCGGGAACTGCGCTGAGAGTGAAACTGGTGAACTAGTGCCTGCGCTGGTCCAGTTAGCCTTAGTCTAGCTCAGCTCTCCCTTTGTGTCTTGGCCCTGTTTGCACTTGTTTTTGGCTGATTGATTGCTGGTTATTGTATTTGCTGTAGACCTCATCTCCTTGACATTATTCCGCCTCAGTTGTGTGATGAAATTGTAAACGTTCTTTCAGTATTTCTTGTTTCAGTTACAATTTCCCATAGTGAAAAGCGAACCTAGTAGCTGTGGCCTCTTAGATTGCGATCTTATGAGTTAGTGTTATTGCTGTTCATAGCTGTTTTGGATTAGTTTGCTTCTCACTTTATGGTTTGAATCTATACTTTTCCTGTATTTTAAACAAGTCTTTCATAAGGTGTCTTTTTGATTGTGGACAAGCTTGTTTATTTATACTTGAAAGTTGATTCAAAAATCATACAACAGTTTCCTTTTGTTAAGCATCAACATTAAGGATAACGAAAAGAAATACATGCATTGTGCATTTTGCATTTGACTGTATGCTTGACGATTTAGGAAAATGTGCATTTTAGTGTGTGTTCTTTGATCTGTGGAAAAAGTTGTGTCTTGCTCTTTCCTCAAGTAGATTAAGGTTTTCAAAGTTGAAAGATTGAAAAGATTTTGCTTCTCATTCTTAGATTGCATATAGGAAGTTGTATATATACATCTCGTGGCAAATCTGAAAGGCAAACTGTTAAGAAAGATCAACATTAAAATAAACTCAATTTACATAACAACGCTTTGGAATTTAACGCAAACATCTAGAGGTCTAGGTAGAGACGTGTTCCGGCGTCGTTAAACATAGTGACTGTCGATCTCTACGAAGGTGGGTGATTCCTCCTGAGAGTCGGTAGCACTAACACGGATTTGAGCTCCCGCGTACCGTCGAGTATATTGGGAGACCCCTATAGGTTTTTATCCTTTATCCTTAGGAAACCGTGTCGGCCGCCCTACTGATCGCGATGCAGTGAACACAGCATTCACGAAGATCGACCACCCGTACCGTAAAACGTATTCTGTGGTTTCGCGAAAGGTTTGGCACACCCTCTGCCTAGATCTCCAGAGCAGTTTCTTTTGGCCTTTTTCAAACTCTATAACTGAAAAAGTCCATCCGAGCATTTGTCACTTCGGGCTCGTTAATACAACGAAGGCGACTAGAGTCATCTTTAGCTTTTTCTCGACTCTTAAAACATGAAAAAGCAAGTTTGTGTCTAAAAGCGTCGTAAATAAAACTTATTTTAAAGCGGAACATAATCACCTGTTATTCCCACGTTGATCTTTCAGTTGAAAAGTATGGAGCCCACCAACCAAGGAAGTAACCTTGGCGGAAGTCCAAATCCCTTCTCCTCTTGGGGAGATCTTGGTGCGCCTCATATGGCTACATTGTCACTTCCAGGATTGACAATCGGCCTTCCTGTTTGGCTCTTTTCAACTAATGTTGTCCAAATCGCCACTAATCCTGAGCAGTCGAATCAACTGTCAGAACAATCTAGAACTACCCACCAGCCTTCCACTTCTTGTGATACTTCATCTGATCCTTCATCTTCGCAAGGTAGAGCCGGCAAAAGTCAGCCTCCCAAGGAGAAGAAGGAAAAGAAGAAGAAAGGAAAGAAGCAGAAGGAGCCTCTGGCGAAGGCGACTGGGGGCAAGCAGAAGAAAACTGACAAAAACCCACACACTGCACCGACCGGGCCTAAATCGCCATGTGTCATTTGCAAAGGGATCCATTTCCATCGTGATTGTCCTTGTATTCCCCGGATACTAAAGGACTGGTCCCCAAGGTTGCACAATCCGGTAGCATCAACCTCTGGTTGTCAAGTTGATTGCATTCCCTCAACTAGCGAGAGTGAAGGACGAAGAAGGGGACCAAGATCACCCTGTCTATTGTGTGAAGGTCATCATGCCATCCACAAATGTCCATTCTTAGATGAGGCAAAGAGAGTTTTGGAAGATCGCCCAGTGTCACCGGTGCAACTTCCGCCTGGATATCGAAAACTCGCGCCTAATCCCTCGATGGTTGAAAATCCAGTTGAACCACTCAAGTGGTCAGCTGATGTGTCGGTCATTGAGAATGAACCTACCAAATCTAGACCAGACGAAAGTCTAAAGGTCGAAACGGCAGTTGACCCGGTTCTTCCTTCAGAGGTTCTATCGTCCAATGACTCCGTCATTGAAGACCCGTCTTCAAGTGACACCGTCACCGAAGAGTCATCTTCATGTGGCACCCTCACTGATGAGAACAAGGATGACACCATCCAGGTTCTCTTTATCAGCACCGACTCCGACGAGCATCCGGGCAATGCGCCCATTCCTTTATCGCAGGAAGGAACATCATCAGAGTCGTATCCGGCCGTATATTCGGTCCCACCACCAAGCAACCTGGTTGTATCCTTTGATTGGAATCAACTAGGCAGACCCCGGTTACCAGCCAGTATACCATTCAGAATCATTGTCCAGATCTATAGAATGATTATGGCTGGTACTATCATTGATGAAGGGGCGTCTGTGAGTATCCTTTCCTCTATTGCTTGGAAAGCACTGGGTTCCCCAGCGCTTTTACCTGAGTTGAGAAATCTCTCAGGTTTTGATAAAGGAACCAGTCGACCATTAGGAATCCTCCCCGATGTACCTGTTACATTGAAAGGGAAGACCGTCAGGATGAACGTGTTGGTAGTTCAAGGACCCTTGGATTATAACCTACTCCTTGGACGCGACTATATTTATTGCATGGGAGCGATAGTCTCCTCACTCTTTAGAGTAATGTGTTTTCCACACGAAGGAAGGGTGGTCAAGCTCGTAGACCAACTTTCATTTCCGGGATCTCACATCGCAAATAGTCAAATACCAATCCTAAATGGTCTGTTCGCTCAAGATTCGCCTCCGCCCCCAGTCCTCCTTCCCGATGAATGCGAGTGATTCGGAAAGAAAGACTAGGACCCAGGGGGCATGCACCCTGGTCTGCTTCGGGCAGAAGAAACCCCGGGTATAAGGAAGAATTTCCGCAGAAGAACATGACTAGTCCGTACCCCGTCCGTAGGAAGTGGGGTTGTTCTGGAATAATGATCTTTTGTTAAAGTTATGTGTTTGACCGAAGAGTCATTCACCTTTGTCTAAAGAAGTGGGCAATGCCCAAGTAGGAATTCCCTTATTGCAACAAGTAGTCACCATCTTTAAGTTCAAGCCTCGCCCATCGAAACATATGTTTTGAAGGATAAGCAGGGGCAGTCTAAGAAGAAGGAGACCGTATTGTTGTGACAGAGGGTAACCATCTTTGGACAACCCAATGATAGACACCGCCGAAGAAAGAGATTGATTTGCGGCAGCGAATAGAACCACTCTTCGGATAATAAGAAAGAGGCAAGCCTCCCTCAATAATACCAATGTTTTGTCTTTGAGTAGTGTTCTTCTATTGTCACAATAGCTGTTTGTTAAAAGTGGGCCGACAGGAAGTCTGAGTACTGCGTAAGACCCCTTAAAATAACGAGAAGACAAGTATCGTTAGCATTAGATTAGCAAGATGACAAATAACTGTGAACACCCAAAGAAAAGCAAAAGTAGGGGAGAGGAGGGGCAGCCTCGAAATTCTATCCTATACCTGGGGGCATGCGAACTTTTGGAATGCAAGCAAGGGACGACTATTGATTTTTTTAAATTTTTAGGTCCTCCCTTTAAACCTGTAGGTCTAACCCTTTAAACTCGTAGGATTAGCCGTTTCCGAACTTGCATGAAGAAAGCCTGTGGGGCAAAAGTAAAATTTGCCAAAATAAGAGCATAGCTGTAGTAAGGCATAAGCTCTATAAAAATTGGTCCTTATAGGAGGCGTTCTTATGACTGGTATATCGAGCAGTTTTAGCATATAGTTCATGCTCTTAAAAAAATAAACGTGAAATTCGAGCAGTTTTAGGCCTGAATTTATGCTCGTTAAAAAATAGAAAAGTGTGAGCAAATGTTTCCCCCAGAGTTCAAGCTCATGGAAAAAATGAACCGGTAAATAACCTTTTGAGATCGTAAATTCATTAGCCATAAGAACCTTGATCGTGTTTTCATCCACCACCTCCACCGTTCATTTGGCCGATCATTCACTTCCATTTGTGTGTTTACCTCTTTTGAGAAACAGCTGCGAAGAGTGATTTCACCTAGCCATCCTTGTGACACTGCCGTGATTGGAAATTCCAACCTGTACCTGGAATCTGTAGCTATCCCTGTTTATCACTCGTTACTCAAAAGACGAGTCTTCTTTCAGCTCTTTTCACTGACTCGTAAAATATGAAAAGTTTGCCGAGTTTTGGCCTTCCAGCTCGTTAAATGACTGGAACGCTATCCCTCCTCTAAATTTTAATCTTTTTGGACTTGAGGGATTATTGCACAAAAGGATCGAGCGCTTGCCTGGTTCAGCTCGTTAAAAGTACCGAACAACCATCCCTTCTGTATTGTTTTATACTTTTTCGGACTTAAGGGGTATGCTGACGAAAAAGGAATTATGGAGTTGGCTTTATGTACCTTTTCAGACTCTCTAAAAATGAAAAGGACCGAGTTTTCCTTGTCGTTAGACTCGTTAAAATGATTAAATAGCGACAAACTTGTCTTTAGACGAGAACGAGTTTCCCTATCGCTAGGCTCGTTAAATCTTAGCGATGGGCTTGCCCGAAGGGCAGGTTATAGAACAAGCATATGTTATCCTCCTCAAGCTTGACAAAAATAAAGAGGTACTGGTCAGAAATGACTGGGGAAAAATTGGGAGAACATCAAATTTTAGAGGTAGCAAGTCACTCTTGAACATGACACTTTTCCTCCGTATCACATCGGGTTGGGTTGTCTCATTCACCGGTCTCATCACCATGGTCCTCGCCACACCATCCATTTGGGGTAATGCTACCGATCCATCGCATCAGTGTCGTTATATGTTCAAGAGGGGTCATTCAGAAAGTGTCAACCGTGTCCCATCCACTACCATACATTATCCTTCATCCATTTCATGATCGCCACCCTGAATCATATGTCACAGTTTGTTTCCACCTCCACTAAATCATTAGCTCCGTTCCGTGTCATTGATGTGGGATTCATCAAGGCCCTCCTTTGATGGATCGCTTCTTGTCGACTTCAGCTCATTATCCAAGAAGTTGATCTAGGAACACCCCCATCAGTACTTTGAAGCTTGCATGCCTCAATGGCAAGTTTCTCACTTCCGGCGACAGGTATACCTCAATGACCTTCGACCAGAAGATTTTGCGTGGCGTTCGACGCCAAGTCCTTTATTCACGCCACGTGAATTGTACTGCAGTACCTTGAGGGTCATTGTCATTATTGGTGATTCCTCTCGCGCTTGTTAACGGTTTTCATTATTGACCGGTAATCAAGCGATGTCTTTCCATGTTCGACTTCGACGCAATTCTCACATGGATCGACTTGTACTTAGAGTGAAGATCGAACGAGTTTGAAGACCCCGGATCTAGTTTCATCCATCTGGGCTGCGATATATATTCAGGAAATATAAAAACATTTGCCATGTACATCATTGCAGCAGATGATCATCCTATCAAAGGATGGTAATTTCAGCGGAAGATTATCAGTCTGTCATCAGACGATTGTCTGTCATATGTATCAAAATGTATTTATAAAAGCTGAGCATGGGAATGCCCGCCTCAGCTAGACCATGAAATTGAATGAAAGATAATGTATTGTATTGTATTGTATTACAGGGCACTCTCCTCAGGCACTGGAACGAACTTCGGACCCTCTAGCTAAAGCATTTCACCCGATTAACGGCCTCATACTTTAGGGGGCAACTCTTATAGACATTTTTGTGCCTCGCGTCAAGGAGCAGGGAATGTCGATAATTACAGGGATCCTCAGTCCCTAAACTTGTTGTTCTTACCCCTAAAAGAACAAGGTCATCAATCAACAGCACTTCCAATCAGTTCTCCACCTGAAAACACTTCAGAACAGGCTTATTTTGGATCATGTCAGCTGCTTAACTGAGCTTCTGCGCTGTATTGCAACTGTCCCACTCTGTACCTGCGCTGGAAGTCAAAAACAATGAAGGCTACCTGCGCTGGGCAAGATTGGCCAAGTGGCACAGTCATCCTGCAAGGTGTCAATTGCCCAGGAAGCTTCCAAAATGACACTTGGTTCATGAGATTCGCCATGTGATGAGTAAGAGGTACTTGATCACCATGTGTAAGCAAGGATCTCCAAGTGGACACAGGAACTGAAGATTAACTGAAGATGGAGAGGACACAAGGCAGCTTCATGTCAGTCTCAAGCTGACTCATCCTTTCCTCTTCCACCCTATATATAGAGCTCTTCTATGAGGTCTGGGGAGGCTGGAATTTTGTATAAGCAAGGAGGTGCTGTTGGTATACCGCCAGGATTATTGGGTGATTGTTTTACTAGAGGTGAAGAAGAGAGTTCATGCTGCCGAGGAGGTGCTGCTGGATTGGAGCCAACATCATTGGTTGTAACTTCCTCTGGAACCCTGTTACTTTCTATCAATAAAGTTTGCATGTTCTCCTATATACTTGTTTTACATAGATGCTTTGTGTTTACATGTATATTTGATGCAACCTAATCCATGCTTCAGTTATGATTGCTTGTATCTTGTAGTTTGCTCTCTTTTGTTGTGCAGGTTCTGTGTGTAGCTGGATCGGCTTGGAGAGCAAAAGAGCTGGGAGCGGGATACAAAGAGAGAAGGACAAGGATCGACTAAGCGCAAGACACCAGGTTGGTTGACCCTCTTTCTATTCTCTCTGTGCTTTCATAAAGAGGAACATGTAAACTTTATCATTCAGTTGTTGCTAAAGACTGTCACCTTTAGAAAGGGTTAGTGTCATCCGCATCGGATACTTTTCCCCACAACAAGGGGTAAGAATTTCAGAATGGGAAGGAATATTATAGCAGGGATTTCATAGCGATATCAGCAAGAGGGATAAATGAAATGGGATGTGGTAAAAATAATTCAAGGGAGAAGAGGGATTCTACGAATCGGGTAAGGGTGGTTTCTTGGAAGAAAGAAGAAGACAATTCATTTGGGAATCTAGAAAAGAAACTATTGGGACATTTCAAAATGGGAAATAGAAGAATATTTACCTTGAAGTCTGCCTGGACTAGTGCAGGAAAAATAACTGTAGTGGGAAGTAAGAATTTACTTGGAAAAAATGTCCATGCTAGTTACCCCAAACTTGGGTAAGGGCTTGGTTTCGTGAACCTTCTTCTTCTTGGTGGTAGCTAGCATATCCAAATTTCAAGTAACATTCCCTTTTTATGAAAATTTTTGATCTTCCTACTAGCATGCTCGTTTTTCACAATTACATGAAATTTTTTTCTTTTTATACTTTTTATTTTTCTTTGATTATTTTTTCTTTAAAATAAGGACAAGAAGAAATAAATTCTACAACAAGTCGGTGTTATCACCTACCAACTCCTTTTAAAATGGATGTTGGACATGCTGCACCAAATCTCCTTTAGTAGGGGGTTGAAAATATACCTTCAATCTATGCTCGTTTACTAGGAACACTGAATTCCGTCGATCGATAGTTTTGATTTCTACCGCTCCATTTTCAAACACTTTTACCACCTCATAGGGTCCCATATAGTGTGTATGGAATTTTCCTCTCAAATGTTTGAATCTTGAATCATAAAGGAGCACTCAATTGCCTGGTTTAAATTGCTTTTTCTGAATGGACTTGTCATGCCACTTCTTCGTTGTTGTTGAACCACAATGTTCTACTGAATAGCATCCCTTCGAATTTCATCTAACTCATTCAATTATAGAAGGCGTCACTGCTATGCCTCAGAGAGATGTAGCCCCAATTGGATTGGAGTACTGAAAGTCTTGATCTAGAATTCTATTGGCAAAAGGACTCGTTTCCCATTCACCAACTCATATGGTGTGTGTCCCAGGGTGTTTCTCCAAGTGGTCTAATAGGCCCACAATTCTTCTGGTAATTTGTCAACCCAATTCTTTCTATTCATATTTATCGTCTTTGTGAGGATAGAATCAATGACCTTATTTGTGGATTCTACTTGGCCATTTACTTGCGGGTGATATGGTGTGGATTTCGTGTGGTGGATTTTGTACTACTCCATTACGCCCTGTACTAGATTAGAAATAAACTGCGAACCATTATGAGAAATAATTTCTCTAGGTACACCAAATCTAGTAAAGATTTCAGTAAAAATAAAATCAACAAAAACTCTTTCAATAGCAAAAGAAATAGCTTTAGCTTCTACCCATTTTGTAACAAAATATGTACAAACCAAGATATGCTTTTTATATGATGATGAGGGATTTATTGGTCCTATGAAATCAATAGTCCATTTTTCAAAAGGCTCAATCATAACTTGAGGACATAAAGGCATCTCATTGATTTGGTTAGGCTATACAATTCGCTGTCAGTTATCATACCACTTGACGTATTGTTTGGCACCCTTAAAAAGGGAAGACCAAAAAGAGCCAACTCGTAAAGCTTGGTATGCAGTTCACTTATTAGTGAAGTGACCACCACATGGTTCAAACACCTCTTCCTCTGAAATCTACAAATAATGAGATATGATCCACTGTAAAAGAGGTCCCCTTGGATCCAGGAATATGCAACACTTTTCTGAGTGATATTCCGCTTTTCACGAGTGGATAAGTGGGGTGGTAATTTTCTAATGACTAGATAGTTAGCTATATCAATAAACCATGAAGACTTTGTTGACACACCAAAAATATATTCGTCGGGAAAATCATTATCAACAGGAATTGCTTCACTAGGATTATTTAATATTGAAAGCTAATCTTCTACTACATTCGATTTTCGTAGTCTATAAACAATAGTAATATTAAATTCCCGTAATAATAGAAACCACCTAGTCACTCTACAGTTAGTTAATGGTTTACTCATCAAATATTTATAGCAGAATGATAAGTATGTACAAAAACTTCATATCCTATAATAGACTCTCTGAATTTATTAGTAGAAAAAATTACATCTAAAAACTCTTTCTCAGTAACAGTATAATTTACTTCAACGGTGACAAGTTTTTACTAATGAAATAAGTAACATAAGATTGTCTATCTTCTTCATGTCCTAAAGTTGCACCAATAGAAGTATCTAAGGCATCAAAGAAAATATGGAATGGTAGGGACCAGTTTGGTCCTCTCAAAACTGGTGCCTGAACTATGTTTTCTTTTAATGTCTCAAAGGATTGTTGGCAAGATGTAGACCAAGAAAGCTCACTATCTTTGACCAAATGTTGGAAAAGGGGGGTAGCTATCCTTGGGAAATTCTCAATGGATCTCCCATAGTAGCCTGCATGTCCTAGAAAACCTCTCACTTCCCTTTGAGTTTTGGGTATAGGAAGACTCAAAATGACTTCTATCCTTGCACAGTCAACGTGGATACCTTTAAAGGAAATAAGATAGCCAAGAACTACTCCTACCTTACACATTAAGCTGCATTTCTTTTCACTCAAGGCAAGATGAACTTCTTGGCAGTGAAGAAGCACTTTTTCTAGATTCCTGAGGGCTTCATGAAATGAATCACCAAACACAGAGAAATCATCCATAAAGATTTCCACGCTCTTGAGGTCAGCAAAAATAGTTGAGACTGCTCTTTGAAAGGTATCTGGGGCATTACATAGACTAAAGGGAAGCACTCGGTAAGAAAATGTACCCCATGGACATGTAAAAGCGTTTTTGTCTCAATCCTCAAGTGCAATTTCTATTTGGTTATATCCTCTAAAGCCATATAGAAAAGAAAAGTACTTTTTACAAACCAAGTGTTATAGACATATTTGGGCACTACAACCCTAAACTCATATGTCCATGAACCAAGGGACCTTTACTCCCTAAAAGTTTTGTTTCATCATTTCCTAGAAGTTCCACCTGAAAAACCACTCAGAACTGGCCAAAATTGGACCATACTAACTACTCCATGGTCAAGGTGTGATGCATACTGGCTGCCACACTAGCTAGGTGTGATGCATACTAAAATGGCCTTCTGTAGGGTGTGATGAGTGAGAATAGACAAACAACAGAGAAAATTTGCTAAGTGGAAGCTCATGGAATCTTCGAGAAACTTCTCCCAGGACACTTGCCTCTCTAAATTCGCCTAGGGATGAGTAAGAGATCAATGAAATCTCCAAGTGGAACCAAGAACTATTAGTGTAATGACACTAATAGAAAACCCAGAGCTAACTCGCACCCTTGCAAGACATCTATAAATGGATCCCTCATCTGAGAGATATAGAGGCTGGAATTTTGTAATTTGTAAGTTATCTGTGAGAAGAGACATTGTATTGTTGGGTGATCTTGCTTTTCATGAGTTGAAGAGGGCTTCTATGCTAGGAGGATGATGTTGGATCAGACAGTTGGGTTGTAATCCTCTCTTCTACTATTAATAAAGTTCTTTGATTTTTCCTCCATATAATAGTGTCTTTGTGAATTTTATTGTTTATGAATGCAATTTTATGGTCAATGTGCTTCTGATTCTGCATTGTTTATGATGTTTTAGATAGATATGCTTTTATGGTTTTCTGTTACTTTGACTCTATAGGTACTCTTTAAAGCGAGACAAGTAGGAGAGGAGTGGAAAATTCTATCAAGGGAAAGAGAAATCAAGAAAGGATCGAAGCGAAAGGTCCAAGTTGGTCCTATTTTCTTCCCTCTTATATATTACACTTAAAGGAAATCTCGAATTTCTTTGATTGTTTGTTTCTAAGATAGCTACCCATCTTAGTGGGACTAGCAGTTCAAATTGACAGTAGTTTTCCCGAAAAAACAAGGGTATCGAGTACCTGATTAATGAAAGAAAGGGGGAAGAAATCTTTGAGAGTGGCTTTATTTAATTCTCTATACTCAATGCAAATGCACCATCTACCATCTTTCTTTGGGAATAACACTAATGGAAAGACCCACTAACTATCAGAAATGGGATAGGTAAAATCAACATCTAAGAGTTTTTGCAATTCTTCCTTTACAACTCTTAGATCTGGGTTCATTCGCCTCTACGATTTTCAGACAGGTCAGGCCCCATCCTGAATATAGATATGGTCTGTATAAGTTTCAGGAGGGATGCCTTTCATATCCTCATAACCCCATGCAAAGGCATCAAGATGGTCCCGCAACAAATTCACAAGCTGCTCTTGTTGAGAAGGGTCCAAGTCTAAACTGATATACAAGGATTTACCTGGACTAATCTCAACAAGAGTAGCGCCGGGCTCCAGAGTAAACAAAGGTGTTGCTAGAGCTGGTGATGATGGAGGTAGAGAGTCATATCCTTCCTGAAAATCTGGACTAAAAATCTGACTTAGTGACTAAAAATTAGGCATGGTGTCTATATTGTTTAGGAAGTCTTGAATCTCACCCACCTATGAGGACTCAAAATTCTAATGTATCAATGAAGCAAGTTGGGTCTCCTCATCATTACTATTGTCTAACCATAAAGTGTCTCGAAGTTCCTGAATAGATCTAGTAGGTGGATATAGGGTGACTTTCTTTTTAGAATATCCTGGCAAATATACATATCACCATAATAGAATCCAATATAATTATCAGCCTTTGCAAGCCATGGTCATCCCATGATCAAGGGATGCCCTCTTACAGGATTCTTTGGTTGAAGCATAATGAAATCTGTGGGATATTACCAAGAATTTAATGAAACAATTACATCATCTAATACTCATTTTATCTTGATTTTAGATCTATCTGTCAGTTCAAGCACAATGGGATAAGGATGAATATGGATCTATCCAAGTTGATCCATGGTTTGTTTGGTCATAACATTAATGGCTACCCCTAGGTCTATAAGTACATTAGAGACAAGGACATCACCCATGTGAAAATATACAATAGGGTTTTCGGGGTCTGTACATTTTTCCATGTTCATACATCTTGTCATTAAATCTGTTGCTCTACCAACAAATTGAATGGTTTGGGGTTCCAATCTTCTCCTCCTTAGCTTCTTGAGGCAGAGTTCCCTAATGATATTTGTACACATGGGGATCTATTTGATAGATTGGAGGAAAGGTACATTTATAAAAGGGTTCCTAAGCTCAGAAGCCAGGCTAGACTCGGGAATGGGGCCTTTCTTTTCCACAACTAACCTCTCTAGATAGGCGGGTTAGTTGGAAGAAGATGACAAGGGCTAAGAATGTACATGGATATGCTAAATGGTTTCATCTTTTCCAAAATGGTTAGGAGTTTCCTCCTCTCCTTTCTCATTGATAATAACCATGGGCTGCTTTTGATTTTCTAAGTTTAACACATTCCTTGATCTGAATTGGAGATCATTGACTCCAACTGGTTTAGTCTAAAATCTGGATGAAGAAAGCGGGGTCATAGAATGGATCATTTGTACCACTTTATTATTAGGATTGGGTAAAGGTTGAGCAAGCAGCTGAGAAGGTTGAAACGGTGGAGGTAAAGGTAATGGTGGCATAGGTTGACTCAACTAAGGTAATGATGGTTGAGGCATTGGGTAAGGTGCATATGTAGCAGGATATGATTGCATCAGTGAGTGATGGGAATTATGTGAATGGTTTGGCCCTTTCCATCCTTGTTGCCAATATTGGGAGGGTTTTCCATGTTGATATTCATTCCCATGTTGCCAATTCTGAGAGTGACCAGTGTTAGGATAGGAATATGAGTGTGCATTATAATAAAAAAAATGTGGTGGAGGTTCAAGAACCATACTTGCACTTACATGAGGCCAATCTGTTTGTGCTCCCATTGCATGTAATGATTCAGCTTCAGGTTGTCCCCCTTTGAATACAACTTTCAGCCCACGTAGGGAGGGAAATTTTTCTATGGCATGGTTATCTTCAAAAATTGCACATTTATTAGTCTCTTTAATATCTAGAGGATGTTCTCTTAGAGGATGCTTTCTTCTACATCTTGAACATAAAATAGACAATGTTTCTTGCTCTTCTACAAGTTTTTGCTGAAAATTCAAAGAGTCTATTTGTTTACCAACATTATTCATTAATTAAATTTTCATATTTTCCATTTTTTTTTAATCCAAGAATCATAGCATCAGTAGATTCAGTTTTCCTATTTTTATTCTAAATTCCTTTACCGGATCTATATTGGTTCCTCATGAATTTCTTGAGTAACATCCCCTTTTCCTAATAGATTTAGATTATTCCTAGAATCACAAGTAATTCCACGTAAGAACAAGGTTCTGATTGTACCTATATAAAATTTGTGCTTTGACCTTTGGAGAATATACATGAATCTCTCCAAATAGTCCTCTAGCATTTCATCATCATTTTGCACAATAGCAAAGATTTCATCTTGGATATCTCTAGTTTTACAATATTCCTAATATTTTGATAAAAACACTTTCTTCATTTTCTCCCAAGAATTTATAGTGTTTCCTCCTAGTACCGTGAACCAGCAGAGTGCTCCATCCTTCATAGTTGCAGGAAACAACTTTAAGTTATGGGCATCAAATAAGTAATCATAACTTCTACACAAAATATCAAACTCAAATAAGAAAGAGCTTGTATCTTCATGTACCTTACCATAGAAATGAGGAAGAGTTGATGACGAAATATTTTTCACTTGTGCTTATATATTAGGATTCACAATAGGGAATCTGAAAGTAGATTGTTCCTCATTTACCTAATTTTCACCACTTCCTTCTACGTTCTCTTCCATATCTACCATTTTTGTTCTTACACATAAACACCTCTTCAGAGGCTGAGAAGGCTAACTATGGATTTGAAGGGTCCCCTTCTTCGCCTTTATGGGCTGTGTCACACCTGAACTACTGCTACTAGAGCCTAGGTGGATTGTTCCTGTGTGACGACTCTGAGTTTTTTTGGACTTTATTCTTACAAAAGAAGGCCTAATATGAGTTTTGGTTTCAGATTTGTTAGTGTTTCATTGGTGCCTCTTGGGCTTCGAACCCATACCTCTTTTAGGCATTCATTTAAGAAAAATTACAAACAAAATTCAAAAAGTAAAAGTTGCACGTTTTAGAAATAAATAAACACCTAATGAACTTTTTCAAACAATAGAAGCCCACTGTGGAAAATGTGATAGCAGATTTATCCCTATTGTAAAAGAGATTGAACATTCCTACCAATTCAACTCGACTGCCCACCAATGATGCCAAAATGTTGCATGTAGGAATTGCGCTTGAGTAAACTCCTCTACACTTAATTGTCAACCTGGTGGTTTCGTAAACTTATAGATGAAGCAAAGGAAATGCCAGAATTGGTATGAAATTTTCCTATTTCTAATCCTACTTCTTGAAGGGAATGTTTTGTAGAATTAGATAGAAAACAATTAGAAAGGCAATTTACACCAAGGCAAATCTAGTCCTGGAATGTAAAAGACAATTTTCAAGTAAATCAAGTAAAGAAATTTCACACAATAGAAACAATATTAAATGTCGAATGAAACTCTATGTTAATTTCCAAATGGATGATAAGAAATATAAAAATTGGGCCTTTGCATAGTTATACCTTTCTTCTGATCTTTCTCCCACACAAACAACCTATCCTTGCACAGTTGCAATGTTGCTTGCATTAGTGCAGGTACAATATTTCTGTGCAAGAGTATATTCAATCTTACTTACTTAAGAGATATGTCTAAGTTAAGGTGCTCTATGACTCAGGGCTTGGAGCACTCTGTTTCGGTGTCAAGAGAATTTCTCTTTCCCTGAAGCAGGGTTCACTTTACTCAGCTTTCGGTTTACTTTCGAAAGTTGAAAAGCTATGCTGAAAAGGAATTGCAACTGTAATGAAATTCTGAATTAACTAGCTGTGAGAAAGAAAATGCTTTAACTCATTAAACTTCATAAGGGAAATAAAATTCATGAGATAAAACACTTACAAAAGAATCAATCAATAGCCTAATTACTTTGCATGTGTCAGCCAGTTTTGGTACTTCACCCATAATAATGATATTCTTCGCAAGTATAATCTGGTGGTTAATATAACTACTTCTAGATCTTTTTAGAGATGAACTTTTAATACCAAAAACAGTTACTTGATTTATTGATTCATTCACTTGCGAAATAATGGGAAATAAAATATAGGTGAGGAATTTAATGTTTGATGCAGTGAATGACTGGCACGATGCAAGCAACAACACGCACTAGTGAAGGAAAGAGTTCCCCACATGATCTACTTCGAAAATGAATTAAAATAGAAATAAAGAATAAAGTAAATGCGTAAAAGATATCTTATAAAGAGAAATGAACACAAATACTGTGAAAACTCTAGATCCATCCCACACATAGGCTACAAAATATAATTTAATTGAGAACTCAAAGATTAACTATTAAACTATTTCATCACATAGCTGGTATGAAATAAACACATCGTCTTCACAAATCACAAAAGCAAGAGGGGTCAACGAGCTGGGTTGGCTGGGCTCTAGCCAACCAGCTCGTTCCCCTTTTAAGGAACGAAAGTGATCAACACTTCAAATAACACATCAAATACAAAATTACATGCCGTGTGTGCAAATGATAATGATCCTCTTGTATTTACTTGATTCGAGAAATTACATTACAAAGCAGTCTACCCCAGAATGAGGCGATAAACAGATTACATAAACCAAAATAATAACTGATGGTTTGCTAACTTTCCTATCTATGTTTTACATCATATATATCCTTTGGCTCTAAGTCATTTACACTAATTACAGATAATTGTCGGTCAGGCCTCTCAGCCGAACAAAATTAGAAATGGAATTAAAAACTTGGCCAATGGTTATTACAACATGAGATTTATTGGGCCATGATCTATCTTCGGAGAAAAATCCCTGGATGCATGCCACCTAGATCAGTTTATCGGTAGTTAAATTTGGAGTCGATGATCAAGATCCTTCCTTGTGGAAGACAACTCTTGGAATATCAGACAGTGGCAGTGCAAGAATCTTCCCGCACTAGTCAACTCATACATTATTAACACTACGTTCCATGATTACTTCTAGGAAATCAATATGAGTTGCAAGAATATGTAAATAACATGAAATCTAAATAAAAAGATTAATAATGTGTTGTAGCAAATCTTAATGTTAAAAATGAGCATGTGCAGGAAAAGGGTAACCATCTTGTACTAGTGCAGGGAAGAAGGGTCTCGTATTAAGGTAAAACAAAGGTTGATATTGATGGAAATGGGGCAGAAAATAGGGCAATTTAGGATACCAACAGTAGATCTAGGGTTATTAATTAATGTGCAAAAGTGGATAAAAATCTTCTTTTAGGTCCCTAAAGTCCTATTGTAGACCTTCGCGAAGGCCTAGAAGCCTTTTCCTTAGATTTAAAGTGGCGGGTCATAGAAGGATACAAATCTATGTGAAGGAAGATTTGAGTGACAAAGGCTTAAGACCAGTTATCATACTGTGTCTTGATTCAGAAAACTAGTTCCAACATCCCCCAATACTACTTCAAGTGGGACTATAGCCTACGGTATATGGGTTGTTGGCGAAAGGGATAGCAATTATGGTTTTGTTGGTTTGCGTGAACAACTCTAAACCTCGGTGAGCCCCCCTTAAGCCAGCACATACTACAAACTCCTTGTCTCAATCCACAATCCTTAGCGCTAGCGCATGTTTCAACAACTTCTCAAACTATAAAAAACTAACCTCACATTCTCCTGTCCATTCGAACTTACCTTTCCACTACAGTGATGTGATAGGATATGCAATGCGTGACAATTACCTAAAGAACCTCATCTAGTAACCTACCAATCCTATAAACAATCTCGCCTTATCCACATTCTTAGGAGCTGCCCACTCTATGATGGTCCTTATCTTTTCTTGATCCACTATTATGCCATCCTTGGAGCGAACATGCCCCAAGTAATGCACCTTCATATGAAAGAAGTTGCACTTGATAAGTCTAGCATACAACTGATTCTCTCTTAGCAATATCAACACTACTGCTAAATGTTTGGCATGTTCTTCCTCATTCTTATAATATACTAGTATGTCACCAATGAATACAATAACAAAATTGTCCAGATAAGGATGCAACACACTATCCATCAAACACATAAATGTAGCTGGAGCATTAGTCAAACTAAACAGAACAACAACAAACTCATAATGCCAATACCTGGTCCTAAACGTAGTCTTGGAGATATCCTCTTCCTTGATGGATACCTGATGGTATCCTGATCTCAAGTTGATCTTAGAGAACATTTTTTGTCCCTTCAATTGATCGAACAAATCATTGATCCTTGGCAAAGGGTACCTATTTTTGATCATTACCTTGTTCAACTGCATGTAATCAATGCACAATCTAAGAGTACCATATTTCTTCTTCACTAACAACACTAGCGCACCCCAAGGCAATACACTCGGCCTAATGTACTCCTTATCCATCATTTCGTTTAGATACAACTTTAACTCAACTAAATTAGGTGCGCTCATCCTATACGGTGCTTTTTATGCTCGTGGTGCCCATGGCACAAATTCAATAGAAAAGTCTACGTCCCTGTGAGGTGGGAACTCCTTAATGTTATCAGGAAATATGCCTTGAAAATCCTGCAAAATTGGGTACCAGTTCAACACATTAGTATCCTCAACCTGCTTACCCTTGGCACTAGAAATGTGTAGTGCAAACATCAAAAAACCCTTTCTGCAGCTACGCTTAGCCTGCATAGTAGTAACCATCCTCACTGATGTAGATTCTTCTTCCCCTCCAAAGTCCTTTTTTCCCCACTATCATCGACACACTCAATGGCCTTATCCAAGAAATCCATGTTGGTTCTGTGAAGGTATAGCCAATCCATACCCAAAAGTATAATATACAATTCTAATGGCAATACATTCAAATGTGCTATTGTAGGCATGCGATTTAACTCAAATGCACAAAAATGCACAAGCTCTTACCAAATGGTGAACTTGCTTATTTTTACCTGTAACCAAGGGTACCAACCAAGATTCGACATGCACTACTTTTTTCAAACCACACTTATCCACCAAGTCAAGATTAATATAACTATAGTTAGATCCAAGATCAATCAAAATAGAAACAACTTGATCAGAAAGCTTACTGTCCATCTCAATGATCGATGCCTGATGGTCTGACTTCCTGTTGTCCATAGCTACATATATCTAAGGAATTATATGACCAAGATCACCGACTATATGTGCCTCCCGAGCACTATAGACATGGGGTTTACCACCACTATGATACTATAGACAATCCCTCTTACAATGATCCTTACCACATATCATGAGGTCTTCCTCTCTTTGGTGGCCATTTAACTTTAGATTTCTCATTTATTTTCAAGTCATGTTTAGGCTCAACTTTGCGCTTCAAATGTTCTTAATAATGCTTCAACTTTCAAATCGACACCTCCAACAATTTAGGCTCATTGAACTCAATTTGGTCTCTGTATGCAACTGGTAGTCCACTGATGAATCTTTGAACCTTGGCCTTCTACTCCTTCAGGTAAGGGATGAACATACCTCAAAAACTCCAAAAATATGCTAGTATACTCATCATCTGTCATAGAACCCATCCGCAACCCATAAAATGCCTTAGCCCTGTCATCATAGTATCTCTCAGATAAGTATTTCTTCTTGAATATCCGTTCAAATGCATTCCAATTCAAATCCTCCTCATGTAAATCTTTGACATTCTTCACGTCTTCCCATCAAATATCTCCTTTACCTTTGAGACTGAAAGTACCTACCTTTTCTTTCATGTTTTTTGAATAATCACGTAATCAGAAAAATTTCTTCGTACGTAACAACCATGCCTCTACATCTTGTGATTTATTCATCTCTCCATAAAACGTAGGTGGATTTGCCCTCATAAACTCATCCAGAAAGTATTCCCTATCACTCCTCCTATAAGGATGATAATGGTGACGATCATGATGCTTATCATAACTAGAACTAGAATAGTAGCTCTGTTGATCACCTATCTTATCTGGAGTGTCCAACAACCTGCCATCTCTGATCATGTCAGATCTATATGAACTACTTCTACTAGGATACCCACTTCCATATTATCCATTAGTTTTATCCTCATGTCCATGTTTGATCCGAAGTGGTCCCTATCGCCGCAAATAGGTAAAAGTCTGAAGTAATATCGCATTCACCTCTACTTGTTTCTCTTATTCCTGCATGATTTTACAATTTTTTGCTTTGTAACTCCTTATTTCTTCCTTTAGGATTCTCAGCATGTCTTCCAAGTCGGAAGAGTGCCCCACACCACATTGCCCATCTGAGGAATAGGAATATTCTATGTAGTCTACCACCTTGCTAGCCATCTGATCTCTTTCCCGCGAGGACAACTATGTCAGCTAAACCAAATCACAATAAACCAATATACATTAGCATAATTTGGGGAGGATACCGTGTTTGAAAGATCATCAAATAAACATGATACATGTAAAACATAATCATAACAACATAAATACATATATTAAGTAAGTGTATCAAAGCATAAACATCACTCTAGTTAGGATCTAGTCATCAATGCAAGTCCATATCAACAATTCATCCTATTACCTCATCGACGAAACAACCATTACTCCATTGCAAAAATTTTCCAAGTGCAACTATCAAAATGCATAAGCAATGCCTAATCAACTACACATATGTATGAATGCATGTAGTCGAGCATAAGTGATCAATTTTTGTAACCAACCTACAAGACTGATACATGTAATCAAAACATTAAAGAATCCACCTGACATACAAGGATGTAGTAAAATGACATATAATCAACATGTAAGTGACATATAAGCATATGTAAGTAGTCATATACTTCCGACAATGAATCCCACAAAATAACATCAAGTTCCTCATGACAACCTTACTACAATCATGATCAACATGATGCAATGCAACAAGCACATGGAATGCAAGTGTAAGAGACACACATGCAACTGACATGCATGCATGATGAATCACCTTCACCTAAGGAGATGGAAACCATGATATGATACCAATCTCTCACACCCCCTCCTAGAAGGTCCACCAAATAAATGTACCAGTCGGGGTAAACATGAAAGGATAGAGGCTACGATAAGTCATTCAAATTCCTTGGTGACCTTAAGAAAACAAAACTGACAGAACATATCAAACAAACTCATCCACATTAGTAGAAACACCCTCAGGAGACATGTTAGGCACTTAGGCATCCTATCCCTAAGTCCCATTGATGATTTAAGCCTTTTAACCTGTGGTATCTCTCATTTTATAGGAATGAAAACTTCAAGCAACCCAAAGTCGCTCACTTAGTCCTATGTGCTAGTGACCTCGAGAGTTGAGCCACTTTTATAGCCCAAAATCGAAGGCCACTGCCCAAAACTTGCTACAACCTTCAGAACCCATCAAAGACATGATAACAATGTTGATAATTCAAAAATCAACCTCGGGACTATACTTGAGTATTCCCAACTGGGACTAATAATCTGTCAAACACTTGGCATCAATGAAACCTAAAGGTTTAGGATACAAGACAAAGAATAAATGACTGAAAGAACTTATGGAACATAACTTAAACGATCACCTACCTCTCCACTAAAATATTATATCATCAGTTATGTCTTGCATCCATCCCTTTAGCAATTACAAGTAAATACGTGAAATAACCGTGACATGAACCAATCATTTAACCATTCTTATAACTAGCACAAAACCATATAAATATCAAAGTTATGAAAACCATTAAATCCACATATAAATGAGTGAAAAAGTAAGATAACTTAGCTTTTATTAATCATAGGAAAATCTGACTAGGTTCGGGACTTCCACGTAACACCCAAGCATAGACATGGTTGAACCAAATCTCCCTTTCAGCTAGCCAGCCACATGCCATATTCCAAACATGAATCAAGAATCTCATAGAACAACCAATCTAAGAATGACCAAGGTAATATAGAAGTTAAACCATCACACCAAAACAAGTGCTTCGATGAAAACCGAACCAAACTTGGAATTGCATATGGAATCCATCTCTATCTTTGAGTAATTTTTCATTTCCTTAACTCTTAGGATTTACCGCAATCGAATCCGAGATCACTAGGCCCTAAACTGAGACTTCTCCATCAATATTTAGTTTGTATCCCACCAAAACTAGTCAAGGTATTCCTAGGCCTTTGGGAATGAAACTTGAGACCACCTCCTCCCCAGATTCCGAAATCCATCCAGCAAACCAAAGCTCAAAAACCAAAATAAACATCCCATCACCATGGCATATAGAAAAATGCAAGGTTAGGCTGAAAACCATTTTCATAACCCAAAAAAACTATGCTACTGACAACAAGAGAACAATACACCAACATGCAAATCCATGCATGTCAAAACTAGCTAGGAAATCACACATGCAATATATTGCCTACAAGTATTTCTGTTGAATTTGTTTGATTCAATTTTTCCTTCCTTTCCCTTTGCTCGCTTTTCATTCCTTGATCCAAAACTATAATACCAAAACTGAGAGAGGGAGAGAATAATGAGAATGCTCCAAGCTTGAACCGACAAAAGGCTACCAACTGATCTTCATAATCCTTTTTATTAATGAGGCCTCTATTTTCTTCATTTTCCATTATTTTCCTTCAATTTCCTCCTCACATGAAACCTATGACCTTGCACCTCACTTTTCCCCTATTTTCCTTTATTTTCATAAATAAATGTGCCACAAATGCCTTTTTTCCTTTTAATGTCTTTGACTTAGCCTTTTCTAATTTTCCTTAGGCAAAAAACACATCTAGTGATGCCCACTAGGATATATTTGGCCAACATTTATCTTAGAATAAATGTCCCTTAACCATAGCCTTATTTTGCCTCAATTAACTCTTATTATATGACATTCTCATCAGGTTTATTACACAATCTAGATTAACGCTATTAATATTAAGATTAAGTGGTTGCAAAATTGTCTGATCCGAGTGATATTGTATTAAATAGAAGTGATGTCATATTAAATATAGATACTTTTAATTACAAGTTATTTCATGCATCAGATTATTATATATTACATTTCATATAATAAGGATTCTGAGGCGGAGGAATTGACCAAATAGTCAAAAGTGGCAAGAATCTGGGGAAAGTTATTTCAAAAAATCTTGTAGTCGCAGTGTTTGAATTATTATTTTGATGGTGGAAATGTATTAAGCACCACAAAAAATGATTGGGGCACCCAAAATCTCGAAAATTTAACAGTTGCAACCAAGATTTACAAAAATCCCTGACGGAGTTTATCAAAATCTTGTCAAAATTTCCATGATTTTTAGGGAAAACAAACATTTTGTTTAGACTACGAACTTTATTTTTAATTGAAGTTTTAGGTTTTAAATGGTATTTTGTGTAGGTTTTAACTTCGTATAGAAATTACTTGCATACGAAATCTGAAACACAGAAAATAAACAATGTGAGAGAACAACACATATACACAGAGATTTCCCCTAGATCCCAAAACTGGGACTACTAGCTTGATTTTTCATTATATTCCTTTCAATGTTATAATACATATTTATACATGCCAAAGCATCAAATACCATGGATCAAAAACTATCGCGCCCAATACCATGGACACGAAACCATCGCGTCCAAAAACATGTGTGAAAATCATGCACAAAATGATAGGTGGGTCCGCCCAACCTAACATAGGGTCCAAAACCAAAATTTTTTGGGGCACTACCCTGGACCCCATAAAGTGGGGTTACGGGTACACCTCAAAGCCCCTGTGACCCCCGCCCCCTCCCCCTGCTACATAATCGGCGCAACAAAAGGGGGCACTGCGCCCCCCCGCCCCTCTAACCCCCCAGTTAACTACGTGGGCTAGTCGTGGAAAGAATATAACACAACCCAACATTCTCCCACTTGTTGTTTTCCTTGCATAGGGGTCCAAAAGAGAGCTTAGTCATTTTTACAACCCTGAAATGCCCATAGTCTCTCTACACCAAGAGAAATTCTCAGAGCTCATAGATTTTGTCAATGCATCTGCAATATTCTTCAAAGTGTCCACCTTTACCAGCAACACCTTTTTGTCTTCTATCATATCCCTCACAAAGTGATGCTAGAAATCAATGTACTTTGTCTTTGAATGATATGTGGGGTTCTTTGCCAAGAAAATTGCATTTTGGCTGCCATAGTCTACCCTTATAGCTCCCTGTACTAACCCCATACTTGAACACAATCTCTGCAACCAAACTACTTCCTTGCTTGCATGAGTGGCTGCCATGTATTCTTCATCTGTAGTTGATAGTGCCACTACAGATTGGTTCTTACTCATCCAATTGGTTGCACTACCAAATAGGTTAAACACATACCCACTTGTAGGTCTTCTCTGATCCAAATCTCCAGCCCAGTCTGCATCAACAAAGCGACGAATATCCAACATTCTGTCCAATCCTGATCTTCCTTGGTAGCACAAACTAATCACTAGTGCCATGCAAATACCTGAAAACCTGCTTCACTACAATCTAGTGCTCCTTCCCCGGTTTTGACATAAACCTGCTTAATACTCCCACAACATGTCCAATGTCTGGTCTAGTATAGACCATTGCATACATCAAGCTACCGATTGCACTTGCATATGGAAAACAAGACATGTCCTATTCCTCTTCTTGCATCTTGGGACATTGTTCAGTAGATAACCTCACACATACAGGAATAGGAACCGTCATCGGTTTACTATTCTTCATATTAAACCTCTGCAATATTGTCTCAACATAGTTCCTCTATTTAACCAGAGCTTCCTCTTCGCCTTTTAATTTCCATGCCCAAAATATAGTTTACAGCACCAAGATCTTTCATGTCGAATTTGGAGGACAATTGGGTCTTCAAATCCTAGATAATTTCTTTGTCATTTCCAACCAGCAACATATCATCCACATACAAGACTAGATAAATAACACAGTCACCAATTAATTTAAAATACGCACAATGATCTGCTTTGCTTTTGGTGAAGCCAAGTCCCCATATAAATGTATCAAATTTTTTATACCACATCCTTGGTGACTATTTTAATACATACAGAGACTTCTTTAACTTGCATACCAGTTCTTTCTTACCCTTCACCGCAAAGCCTTCAGGTTGCTTCATGTATATTTTCTCTTCCAGATTCCTAGGAAGAAATGTTGTCTTCACATCCATTCGTTCTACCTCAAAATCAAAAGCAACAACAACAGATAAAAGTAATATGATAGAAGTTACCTTGGCAACAGGAGAAAAAATATCACCAAAATCAATTCCCGACACGTGGGAATAACCTTTTGCTACCAACCGAACTTTGTATTTCTCCACCTTTCCTTTTTCATTTCTCTTCTTCTTTAACACCCATTTACTGCCAATGGGTTTCCTTCTAGCCGAAAACTCCACCAAATCCCAAGCCTCATTTTTGATAAAAGATGCCATTTCATCAACCATGGCCTCTTTCCAAAGCTTTCCATCCTTTGAATCTACTGCTTCCTTCACAGTTCTGGGATCACCCTCAGTAATAGATAAAGCACCTCTTTCCAAAGCTTTCCATCCTCTGAATCTACTTCCTCCTTCACAGTTCTGGGATCACCGTCAGTAATATATAAAGCAAAATTTCAACAGAAAGTATATGGAATATTCCTTTCTAATTGCCTTATTTCTCGAGCTGATCTTCTCACACCCGAAGTTTGTGGCTCTTCATCTTCTGTTTCCTCCTCTACTATAGAGTCTGATTCTTCCTCGTTAAGCTCAAACTCTATCTTCTCAAGTTCCTTTGGTTGGACTTCATGTTTAATAACATCTTTTACCTCTCTGGACACCACATCTTGGTTGTACACAACCTTCCATGTGACTGGGTTCCAAAGCTTATAACCCTTTAAACCATCCTTATACCCCATAAAGATGCTCTTTTCAGATTTACTATCCAACTTGGTTAATTTATCCTTTGGAACATGTACATATGCATCACATCTAAATACCCTCAGATGTGAAAGAGAGGGTTTCTTACCAGTCCATACCTCTTATGGAGTCTTATCCTCCAACGTTGATGAAGGCGACCTGTTGACCAGGTAATATGTAGTATCCATTGCCTCTACCTAGAATTCTTGTTCTAACCCGGCACCACTGAGCATGCTTCTTTCCCTTTCCATCAACATCTTATTCATTCTTTTTGCAAATCCATTTTGCTAAGGTGTATATAGAGTAGTCTTTTGTCGTGCTATACCACACTTACAGAATTCTTCAAATTCCTTGCTGCAAAACTCTCCACCATTATCTGTCCTCAGCACCTTTATCTTCTTCTCTATCTGATTTTCCACGAGAGCCTTAAATTTTTTAAACCTGTCAAAGGCTTCAGATTTCTTCTTAAGGAAATATATCGATGTATTCCTTGGCAATTCATCTATAAATGATACATAGTACACAAACTTACGCAGTGATGGAACCTTCGTAGGTCCAAACACATCACTGTGCACAAGTTCTAATATCTATTTTTCCCTCTTACTACTAGAGGGGAAACACACTTGATTCTGCTTCTCATATACATAATTTTCATAGAATCAAAACCCAAAGATCTATTACTCATACCTTCTACCATACCTTTACAATGAAGTATTCAAAGGCCCTTTTGTCCAATATGTCGAAGCCTTTGATGCCAAAACATGGTCCTCTCTCTAGAGACAACTAGATTTTTTGCTCCACTTTCATGAACCACAAAACTGTTGCACCCATCAATAACAATGCTACCTTGCAGCCTTTACAAAGTTCCAATTTGAAATACTCGCATCAATATTAGTGCTCCCTGAACCATTTTGTAGGTATCCTTCTCGAACACTATTTTTACACCTACATCATCTAGGTTTCATATAGAAATCAGATTTCTGGCCAATGCAGGAATATGCAGAACACCCGGAAGTGTTCTAACCCTTCCACCTTGCAACTTCAACTTTACTTCTCCACAACCAATGATTCTAGTCTTCCTATCATCCCCTAAGAAGACATCACCACCATCGTATTTTTCATACTTGTAGAACCACTCTCTATGGGGAGTGAAGTGAAAGGCTGCACCTGAGTCAATCAACCATGCCTCATGATCTACATGTGTACTTGAAGAATCCAAGTACACATCGCCGCCTTCATCTGAGGTGGTTTTCACCTCTACAGAAGGAGCGTCATCAGATCCCTTTCTTTTATCAAGAGCTTTAGATTTATAGTCCCTTTTGTAGTGCCCTTCCTTTCCACATTCCTAGCACACCACCTTTACATGTTTTCCTGGAGATTTAGATCTCCCTCTAAATTTAGATCTCCCACTCAATGACTTATTTTTGTTTCTATTCTAGGACTATCCTTGTACAGACAAGGCATCACCATTCTCGCTCTCTATATTTTTCCATCTCATCTACTTTGTCAGCAAGGATGAGACTATTTCATCAAACTACAAGGCAGTTGCATTGCTACCTATTGTAATAACGAGACTATCCCACGAATCTTGTAGAGAACACAACAAACTGATGCACTTATCTTCATATGAAATTTTAATATAAATAGATGTTAACTAACTTACCACAGTATTAAATGCGTTCAGATGCTCTATCACTAAATCTCCATCTTTTGTCCTCAGGTTATATATCTTTTTTCGCAGGAACAATTTATTCACTAGATACTTAGATTGGTACAAAGTCCCTAATTTGTCCCACAAAGCCTTCGTCGTAGCTTCCCCTGATACATTTAGCAATACTAAATCTGAGACACACAATCATATTGTGCTCTTTACCTTCTGATCCAACTTCTTCCATTCTTCATTGGACACTCCCATTGGTTTAGTACCTGGATCTACTGTGATCCACTGATCTTTATCCACCAACAGATCCTCCATCTTGAGTTTCCACAACTCAAAACTATGACTATTAAATTTCTTGATCTCTATCTTTCCACTGCTCGCCATCTTCTTTCACCACTAGAATTGATCTCGCAGATCTCCCACTAAACAGGGTCGACCATAGGCCCGAGAAAAACCCCTCAACAACAAAGGAGTTCCCTTGAAGCTAAAACTACTTCGATACCAAATGTAGTTTTTAACCCCGTATAGAAATTACCTGCATACAAATTCTGAAACACAGAAAATAAACAATGTGAGAGCATAACACATAAAACACATATACATAGAGATTTCCCCTAGATCCCAAAATCAGACTACCAACTTGATTTTTCATTATATTCCCTTCAATGTTATAATACATATTTATACATGCCGAAGCATTGAATACCATGGACTGAAAACCATGGCGTCCAAAAACAAGTGTAAAATCATGCACAAAACCATAGTTGGGTCTGCCAAACCTAACATAGGGTCCAAAAACAAATTTTCCTCAGTGCTGCTCCGGACCCCATAAAGTGGGGTTACATGTATGCCTCAAACCCCCTGTGACCCCCCTGCTACACAATCAGCGGAATAAAAGGGGGCACCGCCCCCCCTTTAACCCCCCGGTTAACTATGTGGGCTAGTCGTGGAAAAAATATAACACAACCCAACATTTTGTAAAGAAAGAAATATATTCTTCAAACATAAGAAAAAATAAATTTATTGTCCTAAAAGGTCACTTTTTAATTTAGTTAGTTTACATTAAAATTTAATATCTTTTTTTTTTTGGTAGGTAAGCATCCACAGGGATTTGAACCAGTGACCTATCGCAAGGAGTGCCTTAACAGTGCACCCATTCACTATCAATCCAAAGCCTCGTGGGCTAACATCAAAATTTAATATCAATTGAATTGTCTTAAATATAAAATTTAAGGCAAAAATATTTTGAGACCAGAAACATCTAATACAACTTCTACTTAAAACAAAAACAGTTTAAGAAAAAAATATTTTAAGACAAAAATTTATACAACTTTATATTTAAAATAAAATCAGTTTAAGACAAAAATTTATATTTAAGGCAATGGCCAATTAAAATAATCTCAATTAAGACAGAATCCATTTAATGAAGTTAGCAATTAGGACAAATCCATATCAATTTAAGATAATATTATCTAAGACCTGTTCTGACATGTGTCCTAAGTCTACCAAGGCTAATAATCTCTCGAGCCTATATCTAGGCTGCTATTTCACTTACTGTTCATGTTATCTTATATAAATACAATGATTTATTGGGCTCTTCATTTTGTGGGAGTAGGTGAGTCTAAAGAATGTGGTAACTTTTCCTAGAATGATTTCCCAGAGATTAATTCTTCTTATGCCCCTTCAATTTCTATTGATACGATTAGAGATAACTTGTCTGTAGTTGCATTTGGGAAGTTTGCACAAAAGTGGATAGGGGATAACTATATTTTTAACTTTTTCGAAAATAGATATTCAAACCTCATAAAATTTAATGATATCAATTTCTTTCTTTTATATTATATTTTTCTTTTTCGTTAGTCCTTTTTAATTAAATATAAAATTAACATATGATAATTATATTAATTTTTTATTTAATTTTAAAGTGAAAATATAACATTTTGAAAAGTTAGAACATTTTTACCTAATTTTTTGTATTTAATTTAATGTAGATTTAATTGAAAATTATATTAAAAATTACATAAAAGTAATAATAATTTGATTTCAAAACAATTACAACATGCACACAACATTTAAAAGACATAATGAATAAATAGATAAAAATTATTCTTTTTTGGTTAATCTAACTTTGGGATTTGAATTTTGAATCTCTTTCTTTTACATAATACCTCATCACAAGGTGATTGTCAATTGAGTTACACTCCATGATTATTTTATTTTTTTTAATATGTGGAAATTTTTAAATTATTCCAACTAAAACTTTGATATAAATTTGCAAGAACTTAGATACAATATACCTATTAAAAGAAAATAAATATTCTCTCTCAATATATATATATGTATGGAAAAAAATTAAAATACAAATTCATCAATATATGCATATTAAACCTTCATTTTTCTTTTCTTTAGAAATTTGATTTGGCTTATATCTTATACTCACAGCTCAATTTTATTTTAACTATGAACAAATATATCAAAGAGATAATTAACAATAATTTAATTATTTCCTAGATAATATTTTAATATTTAAATTTTTTCTTATTGTAAAAAAAACTTTCTATTAAAATTGTTAAAAAAATATACAAAATGCAATTTAGTATTTTTTGATAGTTGATCTTAGTTTGAGCTCACAGTTGATTATAAGTGTGCCGGAATTTTTCTATTGAGAACAAGCTTTATATTTTCTTCTTAGATCTTTTGATTAATGCAATATAGATATTCAGGGTTTTGAGTAGTTGCTTTCTAGAGAGAAATATTGTGTTATGTGCCATTGATTATCTTCCTCTTATTGATTACTATTTATTTTCATTGATCTTTATGTGCTTCTGTTGTAAAGATTAAAGAATATTATTTTCTCACATTGAAGGAAATTATATGAGTTGCTGAATCTAAAAGAAAATCTACAGTTCAATGTTTGATTGGTGTTTTATTTGCGCAATTTTTTCAAATGTAGAATGTGCTACTACAAACAGTTGTTATGTGATAAATTGATGTTTATTAATAATTGGAACCATGTTAAGGTTTGACTGCTTATGTCTTTCTAGAGTGTGAAATAAGGGATTTTGCGGCGAGTGCTATTCACACTTAACTAGGTGAACATCCATATTATTTTGATATAATCTGTTAATTTTAGCTTCAGATGGTTAACTCATTGAAGTTTTTGGTTTTGTGAGCAGGTATCACCTATAATAATGTGTGGCCAATCATATTTTGTTATGGAAAATAAACATTTCCTATGTATTCCCTATGTAAACAAAGGGTCATCAATATTAACGCTGGTAATATTAAGATTAAGTGGTCGCAAAATTGTATGATCCGACTGATGTTGTATTAAATAGGAGTGATGTCATATTATATAGAGAGACATTTAAATACAATATATTTTGTAACTCGGATTATTATATATTACATTTCATATAATATCATGAAGTTACTTGATTTCGAAGGATACAGAGGCAGAGGAATTGTCTACACGGTCAAAAGTGGTCAGAATTTGAACAAACAAATTTCAAAAAATCTTGCAGTAGTAGTGTTTGAATTATGTTTTTGATGGTGGGAATGGGTTCAACACCATAAAAAACCTTTTGGGCACCCAAAATCTTGAATTTTGACACTTGTAACCTTGATTTACAAATATCCCTGTTGTATTTGATCAAAATCTCTTCAGAATTTCCATGATTTTAGTGGCAAAAAATAAATCTATTTAGACTACGACCTTGATTTTTAATGGAATTTTTTTTGTTTTCAGCGATATTTTCTAAAGAAAGGAATATATTCTTTGAAAGTAAGGAAAAAGAAGTTTATTGTCTCAAAAAGTCACTTTTACATTAAAATAAATATAAAATTTAAGACAAAAACAGTTTGAGACAAAAATATTTTCATACAAAACTTTATATTTAAAACAAAAACAATTTGAGACAAAAATATTCTAAGACAAATTTATATTTAAAACAAAAACAGTTTAAGACAAAACTTTATATTGAATACAATGACCACTTAAAATAATGTCAATTAAGATGAAATCCATCTATGACAGTTAACAATTAAGACAAAGCCATATCCGTTTAAGATAATATTATCTAACACTTGCTCTAATAGTGTGCCCTAAGTCCGCCAAGGCTACTAATTATTGAGCCTATATCTAGGCTACTATTTCACTTACCATTCATGTTATCTTATATAAGACAATGATTTGTTGGGCTCTTCATTTTTTGGGAGTAGGTGACTCTAAAGAATGAAGTAACTTTTCCTACCAAGATTTCCTAGACATCAATTCTTTTTATGTACCTTCAATTTTTGCTAATACGATTAAAGATAACTTTCTGTAGTTTCCTTTGGTAAGTTTTCCTAAACATGAATAGGGGATAATTATATTTTTTATTTTTGAAAATAGATATTCAAACCAAATAAAATTTAGTCATATCAATTTCTTTCTTTTATATTATAGTTTTATTTTTTTATTAATCCTTTTTAATTAAATATAAAATTACAATCTCATAATTATATTAACTTTTTAAATTAATTATAAAATTAAAATATAACATTTTGAAAAGCTAGAACATTTTTAACTAATTTTTGAGCATTTAGTCTAATGTATATTTATTTGAAAATTGTATTAAAAATTACATAAAAGTAATAAATTAAATATAATTTGAATTCAAAACAATTAGAATATACACACAACATTTTAAAAATATAATAAATAAGTAGATAAAAAATATTATTTTTTGGTTGTCCTAACTCTTGAGGATTTGAACTTTGAATGTGGTACTTTTACATAATAGTTCATAACAACGTGATTGACAATTGAGTTATGCTCCATGAGCTATTTTATTTATTTTTTTAAATATGTGAAACTAAAGCTTTGATATAAATTTGCAAGAACTCAGATCCAATATACCGATTAAAAAAATACTCAACTGTTTTTTACTTCTATATATATATATATATGAAAACTATACATAAATAAATTCAAAAAAAAAAAATACAAATTCATCAATATATCCATTTTAAATCTTCATTTATTTTTAGAGACTTGTTTATGGCATATGTCTTATACTTACAGCTCAATTTTATTTCTAGTGTGAACAAATATATCAAAGTGATAATTAACAATAATTTAATTATTTCCTAGATATTATTTCAGTATTTAAAAAACTTTCTATTAAAATTGTTAAAATGAATATATAAAATGTAATTTAGTATTTCTTTGTAATAATTTATTTTTAGGTATTAATATTATGGTAAATATTTCCATCTAGTAATCATAAAACCATGAATGCATTATTAAGAAACCAACTAATATTAGTAATTAATATCATTTCAAACTAGGGAAAAACGACTAAGTGATTTATCTTCCTCACTCAATAGAGATATATATAAATAATTTATGAAGGAGTTTGAAAGAGTACCTCTAGCATAAACTTTAATTTAATAGAAAATTCCATTGTCATGCCCCAGTAGTCACCCACATCGGAGGTTGACTTAGCACATGCAGATGGCCCATCACTATATGTTTGTTGTGCATCGTGACTCATTTCATATCATCAATTTTCTCAATCTAAAACTACATGATTCCATACTACACCTTAGTTTTTATATTTCATGATTATTAAAAATCACAATTTGAACACTTATTGAAGTATGTAGATTTCCATACACTTATGCCTTAACATAACCAATATGCAAATGATATCAGTCAAATTAATCTTATAGAATCAACAACCTAACTTGCCTGATAGTCGTCAAATATTCAAATGTGTTACAACCAATTGAACTCTAGTCTCATATAGCAATTTAAAAATTATAAGACCACACAATTCATGATGATGATGATGATGGTTAACGTCTGCTGAGACCAAATAATGGTCTATCGGACCTAAATAAACAAATTATCTATTTTGATTTAAGATTTTATTCCTATGCTCAAAAAGCTTGGAGAGAAGCCTCCCGAGCTCACTATAATTTTGACATTGTAAAAGGCTAGGAAGGTCAGTATTGTAAGAAAGATTGTGAAAATGAGAGCTAATGTGGTTATACACGGGGCACTCTAAGAGGAAGTGGTTTTCATCCTCGATGTTCCTATTCTCACATATATGGCAGATCCTTTCCGTCCATGGCATTTTAGGAACTGCCCAACGACATGTTTCACTATGGAGCTCATGAGAATTAGTTCTAATCTTTGCTATATTAATTTTCTTCTTTGAGCTACTTAAAATAGAGAGATACTTTTGATCTTCTAGGGTGGGGTTGATGACCTTCTTATAAGAACTTAATTTTCTTTTAGCCGCTAAGTCTTTCTCACACCACATTTTTTCTTTGAACTTAGAAGTAACAATATCTTTAATGTTATTTATTTTTTGCAATGCATCATTTTTGTTGATCTCCCAATAGTTTAACGAGGTCCTTGTGTCTTTATGCCACCCTCGATTGAGCCTTAGGTGGTTTTGGCTAGAATTTAAAGCTAGCTTAGGAAGTCTATGATCGTCTATGTTACTGATTTTGTGCTTGTACAACAGAAACCTAAGCATAGCTAGGCTCTCAATAGGGGAAAGACCCGCTTCTATAAGGAG
This sequence comes from Pinus tabuliformis, assembly GCA_031772625.1. Taxonomy (NCBI): domain Eukaryota; kingdom Viridiplantae; phylum Streptophyta; class Pinopsida; order Pinales; family Pinaceae; genus Pinus; species Pinus tabuliformis. The sequence goes on from CM062819.1 coordinate 269,962,600, forward strand.
AATAGGATAGGGTGTATTACTTTTAATTTTCAGGTTATAAGTTATAAAACGCTTCTGGATTTGTTCAATCTTTCTCCATGATTCTCTAGAGATGCTGCAACCCCAACCTCACAGCCATATAAGATAACAGGAGTGACTAAAGTTTCAAAGAGGAACTTCTTTTTATCCCACATTACAAGGTTTGCTATTTTGCAATTATTTTCAAGACCAAAATAAGCTTTCCACCCCCAATTAATCCTTTTCTCAATGCTATGGTTCCAGTTGAGCTTGTGATGAATATCAATTCCTAGGTACTTGTAAGAATACACTTCCTCCAAGTTATTATTGTCATACATAAAATTAGCGTAAGTGTCCTTCTTGGATTTGATAATCATAACTTTTGTTTTGTCAGTGTTAACAGTCATACCCATGGTAGAGCAGAAATCCTTAAGAATCCTGAGTTGCTTATTAAGATCAGATGGGCACCTTGCCAAAAGAACAATATCGTCAGCATAAAGAAGAAGGATGACGACTATCCCAGCTAAGATCGTGCCATCACATCCTGCTTCCTCTAAATAGCCTTCGAGCTTATCGATGTAAATGCCAAATAGGGTAGGGGAGAGGGGCAACCTTGTTTAACTCCGATGTTACACTTAATATCTTTCGACCACCCTTCATTGCTCTTTAGCTTGGCAGTTACATTCTCGTATAACCTTATAGCGAAAGCTCTCAACTCGAGAGGAACCTTTAGCTCTCCTAATCTATTCCAAAGGTTGTATCTAGGAACCGTATCGAAAGCCTTTCTAAAGTCCACAAAGCAACAAAATAAATTGGATTTATCATTACGACATTCCTCCGCAATGATCCTAAGCGTAACAAGGTGGTTTATTGTTGAGTGATGCCTTCTGAAACCTGCTTGGCCTTTAGCCCGCTTACCTTCACTTTCAAGCCATATGCTTAACTTCTTTTCCAAAATACTACCATATAACTTGGCTAAGAGAGGGCTGATCATAATTGTTCGATAATTAGAGGGGTTATTTGTATCCCCACTTTTAAAAATAGGGATAATGAGGCTCTCAGTCCAAGGTTTAGGGAACCCTTGCTTGACTGCTTGATTGAAAAGCTTGTGGATGTGGGGGATGAGGACAGGACCTCCAATTTTTAAGATTTCCACTTGGTAACCTTCAATGTCCTTAGCTTTCCCATTAGCAAGGCGATTAACCCCAAACTTAATGTCTTCTAAAGAGAAAACTTCTTTCGTTGTGAGAAGGGTTTCTAAATTATCCATGAAATTTGGAGATTCATAAAGCTTTTTAAGATAGAAATTCCAATCGTGAAGAGCAATTTTATTATTATCCTTAGTCTTCCTAGTTAGAATCTGCCTCCAAAATTTCTTAGGAGCTACCTTAGAGAGGTGTAAGAGATTCTCCTGTCTTTGACGAATGTACTGCCTCTTTTTCCTTTTAGTTAGGGCTTTGTATATTTTTATCTTGTCCATTTTAAGAGATTCATCAACAGCTTCCTTAATTGCTCTCCTTGCACTTTTACAATCTTTGTCATACCATGGATTGGTTTTGCTATTTCTTTTATTATTTGAAACTTCAATTGAGAACTTGTTAATAGAATATGAGAGGGTTGTAGTAAAATTATGATAGAGGTCTTCTATGTTGTCTATATTAGATAAAGGGAGCAAATTAGTTTTTAATTCATTTAGAAAGAGATCATTTTTGTTTCTATCAAATATTAAGTTCTTTTGGCTATAAGTATTATTTTCTATGGGAACTCTATGCATGACAAAATTGAGAGTTATAAGTAAAGGCCTATGATCAGAGTCAGGTTCGTGGTCGTTTAAGATGTCAAAATTTATTATTTCGTTGTAGAATGGGAGATCGGAAATAACATAGTCTACCACACTGCTACCAAGTCCATGGATTCAGGTCATCTTGCTAGAATTGGGCCACATACAAACCTTTCCCCAAATTTCCTATTTGATTTACTGTCATCGATCGTAACTTTGTCATATATCAAAAATGTTTCAATTGATAGAAATAGTAAGTACTCTGATATGCATGCAATGTATGAAGAGTTAAGTTAAGTGAAGGAAAAAAGGTTAAGAATAATATTAGAAGTCAAGTGAGTCAAAATAAAAAATTTAATTTTTTGTCAAGAGAAGCTAAGTTAAGGAAAATAAAATTGTCAATTTATGTCGAAGTGAAGTTAGAAAGGTTTAGTTAAAGCATCAAGTCATAGTTTTCATGATGAAAAGAAAGTTAGAGTTTGCATGATTCTGTATTTAGAAATTATAGTGCTTATATACTCATGATTGGGTTATTTTAATGTGAACTAAGAAGCAATAATAACAACTCAATGGATGTATATGAGACAATAATTAATGAATATAACTTTTTTATTCAAGAAAAATCCTGTGTGCTTATTTGTTTGTGTTTGCATGTTTAGCTCTCATGCAGGATACCTCGATTACTAGGTAATTACCCCTTCATATGCATATATCGGAAACCGGGACCTATGGTTATGTTCCTACATCTCTGTCAGAAGCGTAGTTCTTGCTTTTCCTTTAAAAATCCCACTTATACAAATTTATCGAATAAAAGGAAATCACAGGAAAAAACACGCTCCGAACTCATAACCTGGACTTCAAATGGAATTCCAATCCACTGTATAAATCCCATCAGGTCCGGATTGGAAATTAACTTCTGCGCTTATTCACACCTGAAATCCATCCTATTTTCCATTTGACGGACGGTCCAATCAAGCCTGGATTTCAATTTAATTAAAGTGTGGTTCATTACCTCATCAGGTTCAGTTTGTGAAAACCACTTATGACTTTTGAGGCCACCCGATAACTACTTACCACCTTTCGAATCCCGCCTTTTGGTTAATGTGTGTGCCTCATCTCTGTCCTTGATCATGCATATGATCCAACAGTCCACATTTCATCGTCATGTCGCTATCAGAGTTTACAAAGAGATAGTGCCTGGTACTTCCACAATGACTTTAGCAGATGTGATAGATTGTCGATCACTCATCGCAAAGGCTTAAGGTCTACGTCTGCCTCATACACATGAGTTTCACCGATTCAATAAAGTGTCCTGCTCAGCCCAATTAAATCTGTCTCTCCTTTTCTTGAATTCATTTTTTTTAATAGATTCTTTGTTATAAACACATTCTCCGCCAAACTCTATTTTACACTCCCATTACTCCATACGACAGATAACTATGATATTGTTTAGAAGCGACGAATGGGTTTTACACAGCTTAAACACTATTACCAATAATAAAGCTCCAATTACCATTGATTGCTTCAACGTATGACTTATGCATACAAAAAATAGAGCATAATGCCTCACTTATTCTGCAGGCAAACAATACAGAGACAAGTGAAGGATTTCAATAGAAATGGCCCATTTACACACACATGGAATCATTTATTCAATATAATGAATTTACAAAGTCTGAGACCTCCGGCTTGTTTACATCAATAAAAGGCTTGTTCAATCTTGAAACCCTCACTATCTCCTCTCTGGTTTCTTTCGAACCTCTAACTAACCTATCTAACCTCTCTGGCCTCTCTCTCGCTAACTTATCCAACCTTTGAATTATACAGAAAGATCACAATTTATACAAAAGTGGATTCATGAACCAAAATTGGTTTTGATTTAGAAATCTCTTACTCTCTACTAAAGAATCCCTTCAACTCCATTCTTTTCTAAACCAAACACTAAATTAAGCTTTCAAATCCCTCATATCCTATTCAACCGAAATAAATCTAACTGTTTGGCCTGATCTCCACATAGGGAGGATCAATTAGCCACTATACCCTTTTTAATCATTTTCGACAATAAATAAACACTCTCGCACATTTAAATAAATAAAATTAACTAAACTCTTGTCTTCCAACACCTTGATATTCACAACATGTGACCATGCTACCACATTGTTGACTAGGCCTGAATGCTCATGCATCAGACTCCCAAAGTTGAAATTTTCCATGACCTCCTAGTCATGTGTTCCTTCTGCTATCCATCTAGTATCCCAAACTTTACTTTGTAACTGGTCATCACTTTCATCATGCTCTTGATTCAATTCTTTTGCCATTATCACTTCCGTTCTTCTAGATTTCCAAGTCTTATTTTGTTGTTGTCCTCTTTCCTTTCTAACACAAATTCTTGTTGTTAGCTTCTCTTCCTTGTTGTCCCTCTTCTCATATGACTTCATCTTCCGAAATTTCTCAACTTCATCTTTACAATTTGTTCTTAATTGAACGCCACTAAAATATGCTTGCTGTACATTTCTTTCCAGCATAGTAATTATGAAATTGCTGCCCAATCCTTCTTCACCTCTACCATCTACAAAATGTTGTATTTACTCTATAGCTTCTCTTTCATTATAAGCATAGATAATCCTTTCCTCTATGTTATCACGTTCATCTAATAACTTTTCCAATAAAATACAAATTCCTTCATATTCAATGAGCATGTCATTTGCATATGACTCCTCCTTCTTGTGTAAAATAGAATTTCCATCACAATTGTTAGATTCAAAACAACTATGGTTTTCAGTATTCATAGGTTATTCTACCATCAACTCTTTATATTGTACTTCTACAAAGTTATGCAATTGTCATCAACTCTCATTCCAATACTTTCCTTTGCACTATACACTATTCCTTGTTCTAACACAAGACTATCATTAAACAATTCAATAGCTAGGATTTCTTGGAGCATATCATTGTGAAGTATCCTTTCATGTTCTATACTTATACTATTGCAACAAAATGATGTTGTTTCATCTTTTCCTACATGAGAAACAAATTCTTGTTTTCTAAAGCTTCTTAATGGTTTACAGATTTATAAAAATAATCCTCTTTAAAATCTTAAAATTCTTGAACTTCTATATCTGTCAACATCATCTTATATTCCTTCACAATTTCTACAATACTTTCATTTTGATTCTTTACCAAAGATATTTCATTCAGGTTATCATCACAAAATTTCATTTTCTTATCTTCGGCTTCTTTAATCATGACAATTTCCTTGTCAATACCATCATTCTCAAAATTATTAAATACATTCTCAAAATATCTTTCTGCTTTAGCCATTTCTTCCAATAATCTCACTTCTTCATCAACATGCATAAGCCATTGTCCAATTTCTATTCATCACCCATCAAACTTGAAAACATACACAACATGTTAGTTTCAAAAATACAAGGATCTTCGTTTGAAGCCTTAGTGATCAACTCCTCATGCTTCTTTGAACTATTCTAATAGCTCACTAAGTTATTAAGAAACTCTTCCAAAACATCTATGATTTCTTCCTCATCAAGGAAAACTTTTGGGACTGCAACTTCCTAACTATGCTTGGAGACTTCATCATAAGTTTGTAGAATACCTTCCCATTCTACACAATTTATTCCAACACTTAGTTTGTCCAAATAAGACAACAATACCTCCTCCCTTTCTATGATAAGACTTTGATCTTCCAAAAATTTCCTTGACTTAACTTCTTCAACTAAGTTCTCTATGTCAGCTTTCCTTCTCCTCACTTCACAAAGCTGCAATGCATTTGTTTCCTTTCCTGTTTCCATTTCCCATTGGTCTTCTATACATTCTAAAATTCCTTCAAATATGATCCAATAAGTTTTCACTAAGAGAAGACACAACCATTTAGCCATACCTTTTAATTTCCTCCTCCAATTGAAGTCTTGAAAATCCTTATGCATCTCCTTTTGTATTTTTTTTGTCTCTACCTCTTTCACCTTTTCATACATAGTTTCAAATTCATTAGGTTGCATACCTACAATTTTACATTCAAAGAAATGATTAATCCCAAAAAAATGAGATCCTCTTGTCTATGAGGATGTTATCAATACATTCCTTTCATTCTGGTCTGTATAGATTAGTTCTTCATCTCTGTCATCACTGTCTTCACTATCTCCCTCCCCAAGGATAGATCCTTTCTCTGGTTCACAAATGTATTCTACTCCTTCATTCTCACCTGCTCAAAGTATTAATTTATCAACAAACAATTATCTGACAGCCAATTTAACCCTTTTTCCCACATAAAATCCTTGTTTCCATTTTTTCTCTAATTCCTTTCAATACTAGCTTCTCCAAATGACTGAGTTATGCCTTCATCTCAACCAACTCTATGTCCATTTCTTCTTTAATCATTCCTTTGAGTCCAACTACTTCAGCACTCTTTTCCCTCTGTCTGTGACCTTCCTCTATACCCCTATCATGACTATCAATAGTAAATTCCATTTCTTTGTCTGGTGAACTTCCATGGTTCACTAATGAGATGCAACTAACCTTTTGCATTTTACCTGTAACAAGTCTCCTTCATGCCTCACCAAACTTTCCTGAGTTCAACCTTTTGGCACCTATTGGTTCCTTCCTCCAACCTTCCACTCACTAACAATTATATCCAGCACTCCTCTTGCTGGAATTGTTATCTCCTATCCACAATCACAATTTTGGAGCTACCTCAACAACTTCTACCAACCACAATTGGAAGTTGTTCTCATCTTATCTTGAACACTCCTTGCTTTAGGCTCTGCATCTAAGAGTTCTTCTTGCTCTATCTTCTTCAACATAGCCCATATGAAATGATGCTAGTACAATTCATTATATCTTTCAAAAATTCCACTGCTTCCACTGACCCACACAATATTATCTCAAGATACATCAAAGTACCTTTCAAACCTACAATAAATTCCCTCAAATATGTCTTAAAAGTAATTCCCATTCCATCAATTAAACTTTTGCCAAAGGGTTCATCTGTTCACTATTCCATTTAGACTTTCCACTCAAAAGACTCCATACAGTCACTAACTATTTTTCCTCTTACTTTTCACAATGGATTCTTTAGCTTTCAAGGTCAATTAGGATTAGATATGAATTTCAATTATTTTACCAATTCATGTCAGACACTACGAATTCCTTCTGATAACCTGTTTGTAAGAAAGTCCTGTTTTTCTTCTACAAATTCCAAAACTCATTCCTTGTAATGACTCTTTTTTCAGATCTATTGAATCCAACATTATATGTAATCGTTCCTTTATCTATCAATATGATTGCCTTCAACAATACTTTAAACAATCCTAAATCATTGTCAATTTTCAAAAAATTCTTCAAATCATTTAAATGACTTCAATGCCACAACAAACCACTCTTCTATTCAGCTTTCACTTCTAAACGTTTCATTTCAATCAAATCAATCATGCAATCAAATTACATGAAAATTCCATTTTCCTGAAAGGAAAACATCTTCTCCTTTGAAATTTCAATCCCTTGTTATTCTTTAGACATTTAAAACACAGTTCTGCAAAATCATAAACATAAAAATTCTTACGAGACCTTCCTCAGAGATTCACTGCTTCTCCATTCTAATCTTAGTGTCCTTTGTAGTCCAATTCCCATCGGTAACAATCCACTTCCATGTAATTTATACCTGTGCTGAGATTTAAAATTCAATTTCCAAACCAATCCTTACAGAGCATTGATCTAACTCTGATACCAAAAATATGATGCAGGATACCCTGATTACCAGGCAATTCCCCCTCCCTATGCATATATCAGAAACTAGGACCTATGGTTATGTTCCCACATCTCTGTCGGAAGTGTGGTTCTTGATTTTAATCTAAAACTCCTACATATACAGCTTTATTGAATCCAAATCAGAAGCGTGGTTCTTGATTTTAATCTAAAACTCCTACATATACAACTTTATTGAATCCAAAGGAATCACAGTAAAAAAACCCCTCCAAAATCATAACCCAAACTTCAAATGGAATTCCATCGACTATATAAATCCCATCGAGTCTGGATTGGAGATTAACTTCCATGCTTATTCATGCCCAAAATCGATCCGATCATCCATTTGATGGATGGTTCGATCACGCCCAGATTTCAATTTAATTAAATTGTGGTTCATTACCTCATCGGGTCCAGTTTGGGAAAACTGCTTACGACTTTTGAGGCCACCAGATAACCACTTACCACCTTTTGAATCCAATGTTCTAGTTAATGTGTGTGCCTTATCTCCGCCGTTTACCAAGCATATGATCCAATGGTGCACATTTCATCGTCATGTCTCTATTGCAGTTACAAAGAGTTAGGGCCTAGTCCTTGCACAATGACTTCCGCAGATGAAATAGATCATTAATTGCTCATCACAAAGACTTAATGTCTATGTCTACTGCATACACATGAGTTTCACCGATGCGATAAAGTTTCCTGCTCAGCCCGATTAGATCTGGTTTGTTGATCTTATAGATCCAACGACCACCATTCCTTCTCTAATCTATTTCTCCTCTTCTTGAATTTGGTTGTTTTTAATAGATTCTGCGGTATAGACACATTCTCCGTCAAACTCTATTTTACATTTTTGTTACTCCATACGACATATAACTATGATATTTTTTAGAAACGACGAATGGGTTTAAGAGGCTCAAACATTGTTACCAACAATGAAGCTCCAATTACCATTGATCGCTACAACGCATGACTTATGCATAAAACAAACAAAGCATAATGCCTCAATTATTCCGTAGGTAAACAATACAGAGACAAACAAAGGATTTCAATAGAAATGGCCCATTTACACACATATGGAATCATTTATTCAATATAATGAATTTACAGAGTCTTGGCCCTCTGGCTCGATTACATCAATAGAAGGCCTGTTCAATCTTGAAACCCTCACTCTCTCCTCTCTGGTTTCTTTCAAACCTCTAACTAACATATCTAACCTCTCTGGCCTCTCTCTCGCTAACTTATCCAACCTCCGAATTATATAAAAAGATCACAATTTATACAAAAGTGGATTCATGAACCAAAATTGGTTCAGATCTAGAAATCTCTCACTCTCTCCTAAATAATCTCTTCAACAACATTCTTTTCTAAACCAAGTTCTAAATTAAGCTTTCAAATCCCTCATATCCTATTCAACCCAAATAAATCCAACTGTTTGGCCTGATCTCCACACATGGAGGATCAATCAGCCACTATACCCTTTTTAATCATTTTTTACAATAAATAAACACTCTCACACATTTAAATAAATAAAATTAACTCAACTCTTGTCATCTAACCCCTTGCTAGTCACAACATGTGATCATGCTACCACATTACTGACTAGGCCTGAATGCTCCTGCATCAAGTTATACCTATAAATAATACGTGGTATTATAGAAAGGCTTAGCAAGATTTCGAAGAATGAAAGGAGTTAAGAAGGTCGTGAGCTACTTCCACTAAGATCCTTGACTATTATGAGTAGCCTACAAATCAAATTTTGCATCCATTGGTCCATAAGTAGAAACTAGAGCTCGTTGAGAGTTTGTAAACCCAACTACTAAGAGAATAGGGTGAGTATCCTATAGGGCCACTACCACTAACCAAAGGAGTCTCCATCGTAAGTTGTAGCCATGAGCCTGCATAAGAATATGTGTAGAAGAGCTTAGCAAAGTTTTTAGTAATTTTTGGGAGCCACCATTAAAGTGAAGGTTAAAATGTTCAGTTTTTAAGATAATCAAGTATATGCGATTTTAAATTCTATATTGCTAACATAATAGTGTAAGAATATAGAATAGAAAAGAAAGACGTTAGTCACGGGTCACAAAATAAGATTGAAGAAAATCGAGAAAACAAATCGAAAGGAAGATCCAAAGTATTCTAAAGAGCCCATAGAGGTTCTCACCACATTCGGGGCATATGAAAGACAATTATATGAAATAAAACAATTCGAGGATGAATGGATTAGGATAGATCTGGTAACACTTCTGAAATTTACTTTTATTTTATTTCTGGGATCTTTCAAAATGAAAAATTCTCTTCGATGTAAAGAGTTGATTGAGTATTGATCTAATAATCCAAATAATGAAGCATGTGATTTCTTAGTATTGGATCTTATAAAACATGCAATATATGAGAATTTCTTATGCAAGGTAGAAAAAGCTACATCTTCCTAGGAAGCATGGAAGGCCCTAGAAGCAGAATTTGGTATAAAGGAAGGTAAAATAAAGCAACAAATTCTGTTACAGTCTGTTGAAGAAACAATAAACATTCAACTGCAGGTCTAAGAGTAAATGTGCAAGACTCTAGGAGGAAAACAAAGCTTGGGGAATCCCACTCAAATGTGGATGACGTTTATAATGACTATAAAAGTGAAATCCATCATGTAGATATGCATATTTATGAAGAAGGCATAGAAAATATTGTAGAGTGAGAAGTTGAATCCTCTGCATGTGACGTAGAGCAACAACATATAGATTCTTGAGAACCCCACTCTAACATGGATGGTGAAGATGATGGTGAATCCCGCTATGACAAGGCACATGTGAAAGGTGACTCCAAAGTGATTTTTGAATTGGTGAATCCAACAATAGACCTTGTTGATGATGTTAAAGCTTCCAATAAAGAAGTGAATAGCATGGGTGATCTAATTGATATGATTGTAGTTGATGATGTCCTCTTTGCATAAGAGTTATAGGAATTTAAGTTTGAGAATAACAAACACAATTTTTTATATGAAGTAATGGGTTTTACAACTAAAAGTATATCTCTCATGAATGTAGCAACAAATGATGAATTTGGTGAAATTAAAATTGTTAATGAGAAAATGCATGCTCAGATATCTCACCACGGAGTGGATGAAAATTATGTTGATGAAATTTGTGGTATCTTTTATGAAACAAGGACTGTTTGTGGAAATATGTAAAGTCTGATGTTTTATGAGGAATTGAAGGTTGAAGTTACCACTTTAGTAGCAAGTTGTGAAGCAATAGTTAGAATTGTTCATGAAGCAGTGCACAATCTAGCAGAAATTGATGATTAAGAAGAGGATAAAATGATTCACGAGTTTTTGATGAGAATATCCAATAACAACATAATGGAAAAATATAACCTTAATGTAGTTGAAGAGGAATAGAATAAAGAATAAGCAAAGAAATTTGTCACTGCAAAGCATAATGAAGATGTTTTTAACATTGATTTTAAGTGTGCAAGTAGATACGACAACAGTCCAGTTACAATTATAGCTGAAATAGAAGATGAAGAAAAATATGTAGGAAAGGGCATGGAAGTTTCTAATGACAAAGAAGAAAGAATTGAAACAACCTTTCAAGAATGGAGGAAAGAAGAGATGAAATTCTAGTACTATCAAGAAATATGGTAGAAAAGATGAGGAATATGAAGTAGAAGAAACATGGAAAAGTTCATAGTTTGAAGATGAAGATTTGTGGTAGTAGTTCATGAGTGAATGAATCTTTCAAGAGGAAGCTATAGAAGATATGTACTTAAGCCTAAATTATTTTTTAGAACAAATATAAAATAATTCAAAGAAAAATTGCAGTAGAAGCAAGTGAAGAAATAGGGAGCATACATAATGAAAGTGCAATTGAAAATGAAGTAGTTTCAAGGGTATAGAATATGGAAGAAATGAAAATGAAAAGCAACATTGTAAGAAAAAAATTGACTAATTTTTTTATTGCAAGCGTAGCATGCATAGTTGAGTCATGATTAAGTTAATGTTGAGTCATATGGTCATAATTAAGTGGGATTTTTAGAAATGGTAATTAATCCCATATGCATGCCATTAATGAAGAGTAGAGTTAAGTTAAGGAAAAAAATTCGACTCTAACATTAGAAGTCAAGCAAGCCAGAGCTAGAAGGTTAATGCTTTGTCTACAAAGGATGAGTCAAGAAAAAGAAAAATGTTGAGTTAAGTTAAAGGAAAGTTAGAGTTTTCATGATTTAATATTTAAAACGTTTTTTGTTTATATACCTATGGTTGGGCCATTGTAATGTGAGGTAATAAGAGAGAATAGTCATAGCTTAGTGGATGTATAGGAGATAATAATTAATGAACAAAAACCATTTATTCAAGTAGAATATTGTGTACTTATGTGTCTTGTATTTTCATGCTTATCCTTGACTCTAACTAACAAGAACTTATCTCCCTACACTTTGTCATGTAAGAAAATTGTGTCATGAATTATGCAATGAACTACCCAATAATTCTAGACATTGGGTGATTTCACACTATCTGAACCCATATAAACTTATGCATTGCCCCTCCAACTCCTTCACCAATTCTTCGTCTCATGTTAGCACTTATAATCCAAATGGTACTTGGTCAAATGGTTTTTGCCTTAGCCAACTCCCTTTTCGCATTTACAAGCAACTGTTACAAATTAAAGAAGGTTGCATCCTTCTATTTTGAATGGATCAATGTTCCATATGACACAATTTTTCCAAATGATAGTTTGGTCCAACCCATCCCAATAGTAATCTATGGTCCTTTGTGCTCAAGTAAATCATATTTTATCTTGCCATGTCCACTCTAGCTAATTTAATTCATTCTAATGGGCACCTCTCTACATTCATTGATGCTACCCTCACCCGTTCATCCCATGTACTAAAAATTACCCTTCTCTTAAAAATAGATTTGTTCAATCATCTTTTGTGAGCCCCTTGATGCTTCACATGCCATAAAAAGGAAAATAAATGTCTAAGGATTGTTCTTGTTATCATTCCATCATATTTTTATTGCTCTCATTTATCTAATATGATTATTCTAAGTGTATTTCTTGTCTGGTGGCGTTTGTAAATAAAAATCGAATTATGTTTTGCATCAAGAGAGAATATGATTATATACAAGGAGAGGGTGGCTATTACATTCATTTCCCAATGTCTCTTTGTCTTCTAACATCCTTTACTTTTTTCTATTTACAATATTTACATAAGTTTTCCTAATCCAAAAGACTATGTGTCAATATTATCCCCCTTAATCTGAGGGGATATTGTTGAGTCCAAGCATCATTCTAAATCTTTCAAACTTTTCCCTTCCAAGCACTTTGGTGAAGGTGTATGCAATCTTCTCGTTTGTGGAACAATATCATAGTTCGATTTTTTTGGCCTCAAAATGATGTCAAATTAGATGTTATTTTGTATTAATGTCCTTCGTTTGATCATAAAAATTCAGGTTCATGGCGAAATTTATTGTAGAAGTGTTGTCAATCAAATGAGGAGTTGAATGTACTTGTCTATCCTACAAATCTTCCATAATTTTCCCAAACCACACAATTTCCTTATTTGCTTTAGTTGTTGCCACATGTTTTGTCTCAGTTATGGAATCTCATGGAACTAATTATTTGCGTGACCTCTAGGAGATATATCATGATCCAAGACTCATAAAATTAGCTTAAGTAGATACTTGAGTTTTTATCTCCATCAAAGTCTGTATAAGAGTATCCAATCAAGACGAAGTCACCCACCTATGTATAATTGAGTCAAAATTATTGAGTTCCCTTCAATTACTTTAGAACTCTTTTTTTAGCAGAACAATGACCCTTACAAGGATTTTTCATAAACCTGGAGAGGATTCTAACTAAAAATGAAATGTTTATTCAGGTAGTAGTTAGGTAGTTGATATTTCCTATGAGTTGTCTATACTTTGTTGCATCCTAAAATTATTTTCCTTCAATGGATGTGAGATTTATATTTTGTTACATTGAAGTAGTTAAAGGGTTGCACTCAACCATTCCAAACATGTTCAACAGATCTCAAATGCAATTCTTCTGAGAGAGGAATATAAACTTCATATGTTGGCTCACTGTAATAGGCCATGTTAGGTTCCTATACCAATATGAGTCATAATTTTGAATGGCTAAGGTGAAGCCTTGTAATATGTACATACGTTTGCTTTCTGAAAATGTTTTCCATATTTAAAAATCAAAATAGGGTATGTCCTAAAAGAAAAATCAAAGGACAAAAAAGAATAAGAAAAGGTCCAAAAAAGTGAAAAATATGAACCCCAAAAACAATAGACCATGAAAGTGTGCAAGTCAAAATGCCACTGCTATTTACTTTTATGCATAATAATGATTGTGTGTAGCTTGTTATTCATGCCACAATTCATGGTAATCAAACTATTTAATCTTGATTGTGGCATGCGTTAAATTTGATGTTGATAGTTAGAGAATAAAATTTGACCAAACTGTTTAATCTTGGGAGGTCATTAGATAGGTAGAGTAAATAAAAGGAGCTCAGCAATTTAATCTGAGCCCTTGGATGATATAAGGTTAGAATTAGATAGTTTCATGTTTTAAAAGAAAATGGATAAGGGTTTGCTAGCCTAAATGCACCCAAATAAAATGAAGATAAAAATGGTAGGATGAGTAGATGGGTAAATAGAAGAAAGGTTCCAGAAGTATGTTGATTGATTATAAAAAAGCACATTTATCATATTTCAACATATATTTCAAATGTGAATGGGCAATTAAGCATGCAGAAGGTTTACAAAGACAATTAATTAACTTCCCCCATTCATTTCAGCCCTTTACTTTACTAATTTCCCGTAAACAAATTCAAAGTGCTCAAAAACCTTTAAGTCAAAGAGGCGCAGAGCATTTATCTAACTTTTGGAGGGACCAGACCCTTGGCTTAATGACTTAAGGACAACAAGTACTAGATTCCCCCTCATCAAAAATTCAACTCCCTTCATTCCCCATCATTTCCCTAATAAAACCCCTTTTCCTAAGGTTAAAACACTATTTTCCTAGGGACAGTAATCACCCCCATTTAAAACCCCTTTTCCCGAAAACCCAAAAAAAACACTTTAGCCTAATTTATAATGCATATATGTGAAAAGAAATCAAATCACAAAAAATACATTATGCCTGGCACAATTCATTTTCTATGTTTTCATTAAATTTTAACTTTTATATATTAATTCCCATTAATACCCTTTCCCATATGTATATATTAAATTCCTTACATTAATATCCCTAGACCTAGTTTTAACTATAAAAATACAAATTTCATCCAAACCCTCACAAAGATCATTAACTAATCGATTCGTGATTACGTTAAGTAAAACTCTACAAATCACCCCTACCACCTAATTTCGTCATTAGCCCATGTTTAATCACCATACCGCCGCAATTAACCCATCAACCCCCCCCCTTTACCCTTCGTGCTCGTTCGCACCACAATCACTGTCTGATTTTAAGGCCCACATCCAATGTTCATAAGCCATTTAGGGTGGGATCATCCACCGAATGATACCCACCCGAAAAAGTGGTTTTTCACCCAGCCCTCGATGCTACATGTCATCCAATGAATGGAATCGGATGACCCCTCCCGAATACCACCAAGCCCACAAAATTAGTGCGAAATAAACTGCTTACCGCCCTCTTTCTAAATGAAAAACCATTTATTATTTACCTTGCGCCAAAAATTCAAAAAAATCAAACCTTTACCCGTTTAAACACGAAAACCCAAGTTTTGCTCATTTTTGCTTGTTTGTGTAGTAAAACCCTATATAACCCTTCTGCACAACCTGAAGCCTCTTCTAACCAATTCAAGCATGGTTTACCTCCCGAAATCACTTTGGACTCACTCCATAGACCTATAAAGCTTGATAAATCCATTAATGACTCTCCCTGTCACCCTAATGTTTTCCTAACAGTTTGTTTTATTTTACAGGCGATCAAAAGACCGCAACCTTTGATAAACAGTCTTAATACTAGTCATAAGATCTGTTTACTCTGGTATTGTTATCGAATCTATTCAAACATAGATGTAAAATAAACATACAGTTAAAAGACAAGCAAATGAAACATGGAAATAAATGATTTACTGTTGAAATAGACAATAAAAACCTAAAATATATAGTGAAGGTAAAAGGAATAGTAAATAATATTCAAAGTGCATCAGGGTTAAAGAGTATCAGACTGAAGACCAAGTCTAGTAAAGAAGCTAGCATGAAGACAAACAACAGGGAAAACAGTTACAAAGCATACAAATTCATGTCAAAGTGAAGATAGATGAAAAAACAGAGCGGTAAAAGTAAACATGGAGGCAATAAGGTTTAAATAGAGATGAAAACACTTTCACCAACAACAATGAAGTTTATCCAAAGAAAAATTGAAAAACAGTTAAAATAAATTTAACGTTAAAAGATGAAATCAGAGTAGAAATGGTACATTCTTCAGAAATTTCCTATTTAAGTCATAGTTTTTTAGAAACTAGTTTAGCCAATCCAAGATGAATTTTCAGAAACGGGAGGAGGTGTGTGTTCCTAAAATGTTAATATACAAAACCTATCTCACCTTTTACAGATGTATTACCAAAAGTAAGGTAAGTGCATGTCTTCATAGCCTATTTTTTGGACTGTGCAAAGTCATGTTTTTGACATTGTTTTGCAGAGAATATTGTGAACGGCTAGAGCTGAATTTTGGGAAACTGAGAGAGTTTTATCTCAAAAGCATACTTATCCACAATAACTTCTTTCACATTTTACATATCTATATTGGATTGAGATATAAAAAGGTATCAATGGGCCTTAGCAGAATTTCTGGGGCAGAATGCACAAAGAAAGTATGTAGTTAGTGACTGGGATGCCTCATCATCAATTAAGAGTTTATATCAAATTTGAATTTCTCTTCTTTTATCACCATAAATTCATAAAAATAGTTCCAAAGAGATTCATTAATTTTAAATGTCCTTTATTTAAGTTTTATTAATGTAAAACATTTTGAGATATTTGTAGAACCAGTCTTGATATTTTTTCAAGATATTTCAGTTTAGAATTTGTATAAATACTTCTTCAATTGAGGTATTTTAGGGTGGATTCGAAGACATTTCTCTAGAATTTTTCTCTAAAATCAGATTTTTATTGTATCGATGAGTATATTGGATTGCTAGATCAAGGAATAAACATTAGATATTTTATAGGATTCTTATTTAAAGGGAAATACAAATAAGTATCCTCCCATGTCCAACGTTGTTTTCCCTTATGTTTTTTCCATAATATTTTGTGTAAATTTCTAAAATCTAAATGTATAACAAGGAATGATATTTCAGGAATTGCTTAAATGCACTCTTTCTTGACTATTTTACATTCTGAGTGTTTCTCCTAAACTATCTTAGCTAGGGAATTCTTAACTGCTCCTTAGCTTCCATAGATTCTCCTCTGATGTATAGAAAAGGTTTCTTAACTTCCCTTTGTTCATAATCACCCTCTATTATTCATTCTAATCCTAGTCCAAGGATTCTTAAGTTCCCTTTCACCCTAGTTAGAATCACTTCACCCATTAGGCCTAAATATTTGCACTCTTCTTTGCTAGCCTGCCCTGTGAACATTGCCTTTAATGATCTGGTCTAGTTATGCTATCCATTTCTTGACTACATAGCCCAATGGCTTGAATACCTAGCTCTATCCCTCTGCTCCAAGCATTCCACCACTTAATCTTCAATACAAGTCAAAACCTCCCTAAACTTTCATAACTAGCCTAATATCCCATCAAACAAAGCTAAATCATATAGAGAGAGCCCTCTATAGACTAAGGTTGGCTAGAGCCTAAGCCTAAATATTAGTTTGTGGTTACCTCGGTGATCTCTTTCCTTAACTTTGGGAAATTACTGGGTGATATCAGGTCCAAGAGAGTAGTGAACATAGCCCAAATATATAATTTCAAAACCTTTCCTTAGTTCTTTCTTTATGGATGCAGTGTAGTTCTCATTATTCCCTGTCATCAAAAGATCATCTGCATAACCCACAAGATACACAACTATTTTGAAAACTTTCTTCAAAAAAAAAGTTGCATCATCAAGATCATAATGTTTGAAATTGAGTTTAAGAAGATGCCCAGTCAACTTCTCATAATACGATCGTGTTGCATTCTTGAGGCCAAACAAGGATTTTACAAGCTTGAATACTTTGTGTTCCTTACCCCTCACAACAAATCCTTATGGTTGCGACATAAAAACTTTCTCTTTCATATATCCATTAAAGAAAGTAGTTTTTACATCCATTTAATCGACTTTCCAACCATTTTGAGCTACCAAGGCAAAGAGTGTCATGATGGTAGCCTATTTTTATATGGGGGGAAAGTTATCCTCCCAATTGACCCCTTCTTTATATACAAAACATTTTCCACACGTTTGGCTTTATGATTTTCAAATGAGTCATCTGCTTTATATGTGTTCATGAAGATGCACTTGTAGTCTATTAGTTTGGTTCCCAATGAAGGATTAACTAGCTTCTAGATGTCATTATTTACCAAAGCAGCATATTATTTCTACATTTCTTCTTTTTATTCATCATGAGAAACAACTTCTTTGAAGGAATTTGATTCAAAATATGTAGACAAATTTAGTTCACAATCATAAGGAACATCCATATCAACAAGTGAATTAGGATCACCTACATCACCTACATTCTGTCTAGTTTAGCTTCTTATTCTTATCTTTCTAACCTCATTAGCACCAACACTTTCAATTGTCTTTGTTGGCCATTTTGGAGGACTTGTCTGAGACAACCTAGACTTCTCAGTTTATTGAGATGGGGATGAATCAACATTTATCCTCCTAATTTTTTCAATCACATCACTCAAAGTGTCATATTGATCAGTGGTTGGAGCTTCATGTGGGGGAGAGAGTGTTGCAGAAGGATATTCCAAGGACCGATACAGTATAGGGATCCCCCCTTCAAGATATGGAATATCATTATCAAACTCTTGAAAATAATTCACATGACTAAAACTATCCAAGCAATCAAGATGTCACTTAACAACATTGTCAGTCTTGGAAGATTCAAGAAAGATCAAATAACTAGATATTATAAACTTCTTATTCACTTCATCATAGAGATCTATGCTTTGGAGGTATTTAAGTACCACAAGAAGATACATTTGTGACTCCTTACAACGAGTTTGTTTCTTTGTTCCTTAGGTATGAAGCCATAACATGTGGAATTAAAAAACCTAAGACGCCTCATCGAAGGAATGTGGCCATATCACATTTCATAAGGAGTCTTGTTTCTGATAGCATGCGATGAACACTTATTATTTATATATACAAAACATAGAGAAGCATCAACCCGAAATATCAACTTAACATTCGTGAAAAATATCATTGAATTTACCATATTTAAGATTTCCTATTCATTATTTTAGCTACTTGATTATATTGTGTATTATAAGGCATGGTTTTTTGATGTTTAATCCCATGTTGGCAAAGAAAGCTTTCAAATTAGTTTGAATTATATTCTTTTCCATTGTCAGTGTGAATAGATCCAATATGAGATTGTGTTTCATTTTCAATCCATGCGTAAACACTCTTAAATGTTTCAAATGCTTTACATTTTTTCTTCAATAAATAAACTCAAACATTCTAGTGTAGTCATCAATAAATGTCATCGTATATTTGTATCCATTTGCAGAAGGAATGGCCATAGGGCCACGTAAATAATAATTAATGAGTACAAGCTTTCTATCTGCTTTGAAATTAGAATCATGAAATGATTTTTGGTCATGCTTTCCTAAGATACAAGCATCACATTACTCAAAACAATGTAAACTTTGAAACGGGAACTATAAACTCAAAACAGGAACTCTCCCCAAAAAACCCTTATAAAACATCAAAAAAGTGCTAAAAACAAAAAGTGTGTATACTGGAATGATGGTTTTTTTTAGGATCAATTTTGAACATGTTTTAAAAATGGCAGTGAAAAAGAAATTTTCGTGCAAAAAACATCTTGAAAATGAAAAAGTGTTGATACTAGAACGATGATTTTTTTTTAGGGTCAATTTTCAACATTCTTAAAAATGCTAGTAAAACCGAATTTTTATGTGACAAAAAAAGTTGTTTATGAGGAAGAAACACACTAATGTTTTTGGTAGAATAACATTTTTCTTTCCTAAGTAGAAATTCAACATTTTTTCAAACATAACATGCTAGATACAAAAGAAATTGGAATTTTTTCAACCATAAAATTAAAAAACCATGACATTATGAAAAAATTACACGACTAAATGAATTCAAATGTCATTCTTTGTATATTCAATGAAACATACATTATATCTCTAATTTAATGTTGCATTGTTGATATTCTAAACAATAAAAGTTATCATAGTTAAGGCATATAATCCAACAACATAAAAATGATTCATAACTTCTCATTTAACAGCATATGGAAATCAAAAATTTTATTTCAGGATACGATGCAAACATCGGCTATATAAACTATCTTAAACAATTATTCAAAATCACTCATATTTTGTTGCACACCATCAGAATTCACATCTTTAGATGAGTGACTGGATGATGATGAAGATGTTCCGTTTTCTTCTCTTTCATCAACTAGTGCCCCATCTGAGTCCACATGCATGCTGACCATTTCAGGTTTCAAAATTCTTCTAGATCTACAACTAGTTTCAGCAGACTCCCATCTCAAAACTGTTCCTTCTGGTAAAAACCTTTTTAGAATCTCTATCGTCTTGAAGTGAAGAGTTCCACTCTTTGTTAAATTGAAGTCATAAACAAGTATGTCAACATCCTCCAGTTTTAATATCTCTATGCGGAAGCGATTTATATTTCTACCCTTTCTTTTTCTCTTTCCACCATTTCTTTTGTCAAATACCATCTCTGGTTTATACACACCATTGAATGGGTGTGTATGTGTAGCATACCAATTTACTTCAACACCTCTAACATCCTCATTTTCTGTAAAGACCTTTATAACTTTAGCAACACATAATGGATAGCCACTAGGATCTCCATCTGCTAGCACTGTGATCATGCAACCCTCCTTAATATCCTGTACTAAACCCCTGTAAAGGTATTCCATGGCTCCACATTGTGCACGAGACCTTCTGGAATGGATATACATCTCTCTTTCCTCTACCTGTGAAGATTTAATAATTCCTTGAGATTTTTGTTGTCCAACAATGTTTATTTCCTGATGTTGATTCGACACATTTTTTGGCCAAATAAATGGATTTTTCAAAGGTATATATTCATTTGTTGTTGTTGAAATAATATCACTTTGATTATTGAAAAATGACTCCCACCAAACAAATCCACAATGTCAAAGTACTCATATGTATATCTCTCACATTTTTTAATTTATTCTAGGCAATCAGAATAATTTATATCTATATTTTGTCTGTGTGCATTATGAACTTCACTAACTGATTGTAATAACAATATTTTTGATGAAAATATTGTATGATCTGGAATGAACTTCAAAAATTCCAAACTTGATGATGGTGCCCATTCTACAGTAGTTGAATACTTCTTGACCCATATTAGTGTTTTCCCATCAATTTTTTTGATACGAAATTGATGTTTGAAGCTAATGTCATTAAGTTTTTCAATGCATTTCCCCTCACCATGCGATCCCAGAATAAACCTTCACATGTCAACAATTTATTCCAACACATCAAAAGTAGGCTTTGGCATGTTGATTTCTTAATACATTCAATTAATGATGGCAAGCTCCCAACTTCCTTCCTCCTCAATGTGACTGAAAAATGACTAAAAATCTAATCAATATGGTCATGAGTGTGCCCAACAAGAAGGAAACTAACCTTTACCTTCTGAAAATTTCTCAATTCAACAAGCATGTTAAGATATCCAAAAAGAACTTGATTTTTGTTTTCACAACAAGTGTTGTCCAATTGTACATACAAAAAATTAGGAAGATTACCATGCCAATGAGAAAGCACATCATGAATTTTATGGTTATGGTCATATTTGAATCATTATGAATATTCGGAGTTGTGAAGTACACAATTGGCAACATTTTCCCATTGAAGACCATACAACCGACCAAGTGATACTGAAAAAAAGTTTCCTCCTGTAAATTTTTGGGTGTGCGAACAAAATGTGGTAAAAGTGTTTTCTTCTGGTCCATACCATTAATTATCAAACCCAAATATTTATTCTGATTATCATACCAATTCTTTCGATTCTTGTACAACTTTTTCCTTTCCCTTGTTTATTGTTCGCGATGCTCCTAAAGTTCTTTGACAATTGAATCTAGACAACATAAAAGAAAGCCATTAAGAAATATGTTTTCATAGTTGATGACTATAAAATTTTAAAAGTTAAAGTTATGAATGCTTACCTCCTTCTGACCCTTCACATTTGTCCCTTTTTTATTTAAGAGAAGCACATGTACTGCAAATCCCCATCCTTGTCTTCCTAGGAATACAAACATTGTTGAATTCTTTCTTCAATTCCTTCATAAAATATTGATATGTAATAAACCAGACATGTCCCTCAGCACCTTCTGCATATTATTTTTATAAGTTGTAGATTTATTGTCTTGAAAAATTATATGGAATATGTATTGTCTCTCTATTTGGCATACACTCTCCATGCTTTGAAAAGAAATCTTTTATCCATGACATTCTAGTATTTGATAATGGCCGAAAGTGTCTTTTATGATGTACTTCTGAATAAAATGTGGGATTCTTTTCCAAATTTTCTTGAATTCTCGAGAGATGAAAATTCCAAATCGAATGAAACATTTTGAAAGCATTTCTATAGATAAATAAAGACCCAATATGATAATCATAACCTGACAATGTAGGTTGCATGCACCCAACTAAATATGAATTTTTCATGCTTTTATTCATTGACAAATATCTCTTCCTACTTTCTAATGAAAATTTGAAATCCAAATGTTTCAAGAAATATTTTTGACAACATTCACTTGAAATAAGAATGTCGATAGAACTTCTTCTTGTTAAATTATCTACTCTACCCCTTGTATAACTAGAACATCTGGCATTGATACGAAAAGGTCTGCTCCTACTCCTCGATACAATATTTCTTGGCAACATATCCATCATTGGATCATCATTTGTATAAGGATTTTCATCATCATTAAGAGGAATTTTATCCACACTATGATCAGTTGTGCTTTTCGAATACTGACTTGGAGGATATTCTTCATCTTTCCCTTCTTTAGTGCTACTGTCATAGTCCTCAGAATTCTAACTGAATGGAAAATTTGACTCGATGTTTATTGGATATTCTTCCTCATGTTCATTGTCCGTGTTGCTATCATAGTCCATAGAATTATGACTACGTCGAAAATGTGACTATTTACTTACTAAAAATGCTACATCCTATCCTTTGTCACTGCTACCTTTATAGTCATTAATATTAGCACTAAGTGCATCATCTTGTACTTCATCACTATTGATATCATAGTCCTTAGAATTAGGACTAAGAGGACACCATGACACTCCATTCTTTTGAAATTCATCATCACGCTCTTCATCATTGCTGCTCTCATAGTCCTTATAATTAGGACTAAGTGAACACCGTGAAACTCCATTCTTTTGAAATTTGTCATCATGCTCTTCAGCACTGCTGGTCTCATGTCCATTGGATTAGGACTAAGAGGACACTATGACACTCCATTATTTTGAAATTTTTCTTCATGCTCTTCATCACTACTACTCTCATAGTCCTTAGAATTAGGACTAAGAGGACACTATGATACTCCATTCTTTTGAAATTCCTCATCACTCTCTTCATCACTATTGCTCTCATACTCCTTAGAATTAGGACTAAGTGGACACTGTGACACTCCGTTCTTTTGAAATTCGTCATCACGCTCTTCATCACTGTTGCTCCTTAGAATTAGAACTAAGTGGACATTATGACACTCCATTCTTTTTAAATTTTTCATCATGCTCTTTAGCACTGATGGTCTCATAGTCCATTGTTAGGACTAAGAGGACAATATGACTCTCCATTATTTTGAAATTTTTCATCACGCCCTTCATCACTGCTGCTCTCATAGTCTTTAGAATTAGGACTAAGAGGACACTGTGACACTCCATTCTTTTGAAATTCATCATCACTCTCTTCATCACTACTGCTCTCATAGTCCTTAGAATTGGGACTAAGTGGACACCATGACACTCCATTCTTTTGAAATTTGTCATCACGCTCTTCATCACGGATGGTCTCATACTCCTTATAATTAGGACTCAATGGACACCATGACACTCCATTGCTTTGAACTTCCTCATCATTCTCTTCATCACTGTCACACTCATTGTCCTTAGAATTAGGACTAAGTGGACACCGTACACTCCATTCTTCTGAAATTCGTCATCGCACTCTTCATTTTTTCTACTCTCATAGTCCTTAGAATTAGGACTAAGTGGACACCGTGACACTCCATTCTTCTGAAATTTATCATCACGCTCTTCATCATTGTTGCTCTCATAGTCCTTAGAATTAGGACTAAGTGGACACCGTGACACCCCATTCTTTTGAACTTCATCATCATGCTCTTCATCACTACTACTCTAATAGTTCTTTGAATTAAGACTAAGTGGGCACTGTGACACTCCATTCTTTTGAAATGCATCGTCATGATCTTCATCACTACTACTCCCATAGTCCATAGGATTAGGACTATGTGGGCACCCTGACACTCCATTCTTTTGAAATTCATCATCATGATCTTCATCGCTGCTACTCTCATAGTCCTTAGAATTATGAATAAGTGGAACCTGTGACTCTTTATTTTTTTGAAATTATCCATCCCCTCTTTCATTAATGCTACTCTCATAGTCCTTAGGATTTGGACTAAGTGGAAGAATTAACTTTCTATTCATAGTGGAATAATTTTCAGTATGTTCATCAATATGAATAGAGTTGTTACATGATGAAAATGTTGATGTTGAACAAAGTGAAACTTCACTATCAGGAGAATCCATCCCTTTCAAATAAAAACGGTTGAATGATACAAATGTTGAGTCTCCTAAAGATATTATATAGCTTAGTGTTATAGACATATTTGGGCACTTCAACCCCAATCTTATATGTCAATAAACTAGGGCTCTTTAACCCCTAAAAGAGTTGTTTCATACCCTAAAAGAACATGGTCATCTGATTGCATCATTCCCCAAAAGTTCCACCTGAAAAACCATCTAGAAATGGCCTAAACTAAACCATACTAACTGCTACACTGGCCAGGTGTGATGCATATTGAGTAATACAATGCTCAGGTGCAATGCATACTATTTGGGACTTCTATAGGGTGCGATGAGTGAGGATGGAAAAATTTCTGGGACAATTTGCTAAGTGGATGCTCATAGAATCTTCTAGAAACTTCCCTTCTGACACTTGCCTCTCTAAATTTTCCCAAGGATGAGTAAGAGATCTAAACTTCAGTTATCTCCCCTATTGTGGAACCAAATGTAACAAGTGGAATGACACTAATCTGACCCCAAAGATGACTCACACCCTTGCACACATCTATAAATGGATCCCTAATCTAAGAGATCCAAAGTCTGGTATATTGTGAATTGTAAGTAAGTGTTGATAGTTTGAGGAAAGAGCATTGTATTGTTTGTGTGATCTTGCTATTTCATGAGGTGAAGAGGGATTGATGCTGGGTGGATGATTTTGGATCAGACAACTGGGTTGTAATTTTCCCTTCTATTTAATAAAGTTCTTCGAGTTTTCTACCATATAACTCTACATTTGTGAATGTTATTATTTTTGAATGTTATTATTTGTGAATTCCATTCTATATTCATTATATTTCTGATTCCATAATGATTATGATATAATAGATCAAGATGCTTTGAGTGTTCTTTGTTACTGTGTTTCTACAGGTACTGTCCAAGTGGGATAAGTATGGAGAGGAGTTGCAAGTTTTGTCAAGGGGGAGAGAGATCAAGAAAGGAGATAAGAAGAAGATCAAGGTTGGTTCCTTTGTCTTTCTCTTATCTATTATACATAGAAGAAACCATGAATTGCTTTAAACTGTTGTTTCTAGGATAGCTACCAAACCTAAAGGGTTAGTTGCTTGAAAAGACAATATTTTTCGTAGAAACAAATTGGCAACTCCACTGGGGATCAAATAGATGTTTTTTTATTGTTATTTTTTGTTTTATAAACTATAGACGGAGCCTGAAGTCAGCCATATAGCCTTCGAACTGCTCTTGCTTTGCAATTGCATAGTAGATGAATGCTGCTTTAGTTAATCTCCGGTTTAGTTTATGAATTAAACATTTGAATTACAAGCATTCTAGATGCCGTTTTTGTAGCTCAGTAACCTTTGAAGATCATTCCTCTATACTTTTCTCTTTACTGTCCATCATAGCTCAGCTTAACTCACTAAAATCAGCTACAAATTTGAGCCAAAACCCATTTCAGTTGCGCTCCCTGTTGCATCGCACTATCTCTCACTATGAACCAGAATGAATCACACCTCTTGAGTCTGTAAGGTGTGATGCATCCATGTTTCTTTGAATCCCAGGTGCGATGACTGACTGAACCTATTTCAATTCTTGAAATTTGGGGGTTTTGTCCTTGTTTTCAGTTCTGTTTAGTTGATTTGCCGCTTATGAAAAATTACTCCTTACTGAAGCCTCCTTGCATCACATAGATCAGCCTCCATTGATTAGGATTAGTAAATGTCATTATGTATTTGTCCATCATTTACAATCCTTTTTCGAAAATTTTCTCAAATCGATCTATCATTTTGGTACAAAAAGTGTCGTAACTGTTGTTTTGTGTCAAAAAGAGAAGTATCGTTGAGTCTTCCTTCCCTGGATAGTCGATTGAAATTTTTTCCATGTAATTGATTTGATTTGTTTATATTTGAAGTGTTGAAAGCATTTTCTATTCAAAATTGAAAAGTGTGGTTTAGTCTTCCTTTCTATTTTGAAAAAGAAATTATCCAAAATGTTGCTTTGAGTGAAATATTTCAGGTCTTGGATATACTTAGCTTTCCTTTTTGGCATTTTTTTACATTAAGGGGAATGAAAAAAAAATACATGCATTTGCATTTGCATTTAGTTCGTGTGTGAAATAGGATTTAGGAAAATGCACTAGTGTGTGCTCTTTTCTTTTTCTTTGAAAGAAATTGTAATCTTCTTTCCCTAGTAGCTAGGATTTTCATTACTCAAAATAAATAATGATTGTTTATCATTGTAGATTGCATTTTTAGGAATTTCAAGTCAACATCACGTGGTGAACCATTAAAAGGAAAACTTTAAACAAGATCAACTCTAAAATAAATTTCAATGAACTTAACAATTCTTTGGAACTTAACGCAACACATCTAGAGGTCTAGGATAGAGATGTGTTCCATCATCATAAAAACTAGTAACTATCATTTTCATTGATGGTTGGGTGATTCCTCCTCTTTGATATGACAAGTGCTAGCACGGAATTGTGCTCCCCGTACCGTTGAGTATATATTGGGAGACCACAATAGACTTATATCCTTTATCCATAGGAAGCTAACTCTACCGCACTATCGATAGCAATGCACTGAACACAACATTCGGGAAGTTTGACTGCCATACATAAGTCCTTGGTAATTTCTCTTTAATTTATCACCAAGGTGTATTTTACAGTTTTGCGATTGGTTTGGTAATCCCTCTATCTAGATTTCTAGAGTAGTCACTTTCATTCCTTTTTGACTCTTTAAAAGAAAAGGTCCATTTGAGCACTTGTCACATCAGGCTCATTAAAAATCTAAGGGGACTAGAGTCATATTTAGCTTTTTCTCGACTCTTAAAAATTGAAAAAGCAAAGTTGTGTCAAAGTGTCATTAAAATTTATTAAATTTGGAATAACATCCCTATTTCGTTGATCTTAGGTTGAGATAATGGAGTCCACCAATCAAGGAATCCCTTTTGAGGGGAATCCTAGTCCTTTTACTTCTTGGGGAAATATTGGTGCTCCTCATATGGCCATATTGTACCTTCCAGAACTTACCATTGGCCTGCCAGTATGGTTGTTTTCAACCTCTATGCTTGAAAATACAGTGATTCCTCTGCAATCGAATCAACATCCAGTTCATACTGAAGTTGACCCTTCACTTTCTTCTTCATTTCTTTCTCCCTCCCCTTCTTCCTCTTAGCTTGGTGAAAATAGTGATGTTAGTAACTAGGTGGCTGAGAAGAAGAAGAAAGGGAAGGAGAATAAGAAGAAGAATCCAATTCTGCAAGGGGGCAACCATGAACCATCTAGTGAAAATCAGCACCTTAAATCTCCTAAACCCAAATTCCCTTACATAATTTGCAAAGGAGACCATTTTCATCGAGACTGTCCTTGCCTTCGTCGGATCTTGAGAGAATGGTATTCCCATTTGCACCATCAGGTGTCTACAACCTCTGGTGATCATGTTGACAGTACACCATCATCTAGTAATAGTGAAATTCATGGACAGAAAGGAAAGGTCAAAGTTTCATGTAGGTTATGTGAAGGAGACCATACCCTTCACCATTGTCCTTTTTTGGATGAAGCCAAAAGATTCTTGGATAACTGTCCTGCTTCACCATAGCAACTCCCATCTGGATACAAGAAACTCTCCCCAAGTCCCTTACTAGTTGAAAAACTGACTGAATTAACTCAACCGTAGGTTAAAACACCTATCACTGAAAGTGAATCTTCTAAGTCCATACCCAACGAAAGTCAACAGGTCAAGGTGATAGTTGACCCAATTTTACCTTCAGAAGGTCATACCCTTGCCGAAGAGAGTAAGAATGATACTATTCAAATTATTTTTGTTACTTTAGAGTTAGATGAACTTGGGGGCAATCCTTCACAATAGGAGGAAAATCCCCTAGTTCCCGCTATTCAAGGGGTTAATTCAACTGTTTATTCGGTACCCCCTCCAAGTAGTCTAGTCACTTTCCTTGATTAGAATTGAGTAGCAAGATCATGCCTTCCATCTTACGTGCCTTTTCGGATCATAGTACAAGTTTACAAAATGATCGTGTTTGGCACTATCATAGATGAAGGGGCATTAGTGAGTATCCTTTCCTCAACTGTTTGGTAAGCACTTGGTTCACCATCACTTATGACTATTCCATAGAATTTTTCAGGCTTTAACAAAGTAACCAACCGACCGTTAGGGATCCTTCCTAAGTTACTGATAACTTTGGGAAGAAAAACCATTCACCCGAAGGTGATGGCATTCCTAGGACTGTTAGATTACAATATGCTCCTTGGACGTGACTATGTTTATAATGTGGAGGCTATTGTTTCAACACTCTTCCGAGTGATGTGTTTCCTGCATGAAGGAAAAATTGTCACTATTGACCATCTTTCATTTCCCGGTTCAAGCATAACTCCAAGTCAGTCATCATCCCTAAACAGTCCTTGTACATCAGCAGTGTCTCTCGAACCTTCATTCCATCCACCTAATTACTGCGAGTAGTCGAGTGAATGTAATGAAGCTTAGGGGGCATGCACCCTTGTCTATTTGGCAAACGAACCCAGCTGGAAAGATAAGTTTCCCTGTAGGTTATGTTATTGGTCTGACACACCATTCACATTTGTCTATTTTGCAGATGAAGAGAAGGAAGTTTTTTGTCTATTCTGCGGATGAAACCATCCTACATAACCAAAGTAAGTTTCCATATAGCTACTGGAGACTCTCCTCTTCACCATGCTAGGGGCATGAAAATTTTTCATTTCTTTCTTCAAATTTCATTTTCTAGCATTTTAGCTTTGTCATTTTCTAGCATTTTTTAGGTTCGTTGTTTCTAGCTTTTTAGTTTTAAGCGTGCGTAGAAATAGAAACTTACCAAGAATATGTTTTTTCGTTTCAAGCTTGTAAAAAAAATGAAACCCACACATAGCATAGTTCCGCCACAGTTCAAGCTCGTTAAAAAATGAACCCGCCTTCAGTAAATACCCTTTGTGATTGTCGTTCCATCGACCTTCTGAGCCTTGGTTGTGTACCCCCCATCACCTCCATTCTTTTGGTTGATCATATGCTTCCACTTCATTGTTTACCCTTTTGAGGAACAATCGTAATGAGTGGTCTTGTTAGCCAACCTCTTCACATCACCATGTTTTCAGAATTTCCAAGCTTACCCAGAACCAGTTGCTACCCTGGACACCACTCGTTCCTCAAGAACGAGTCCCTGTTAAACCTTTTTTAGACTTGTTAAATATGAAAAGATTGTCAAGTCCCCATTACACCCTTTTCAAACTCATTAAATATGAAAAGTTTGAGTCCCCGTTAAACCCTTTTCAGACTCGTTAAATATGAAAAGTTCAAGCCTTCTTTAAACCCTTTTTAGACTCGTTAAATATGAAAAGATTTCCGAGTCCCCGTTAAACTCTTTCTAGACTCATTAAATATGAAAATATTTTCGAGCAATTGGCCTCCCTAGCTCGTTAAAGTGATTGGAAGTTCCATCCCTCCTGTATATTTTAATCTTTTTCAAACCTGAGGGATTATCTCACGAAAAAGTTCGAGAGCTTGTCTTTTCGGCTCGTTAAAATTGATCAAAAAGTCATCCCTTTTGTATTATTTTAATCTTTTTCAGACCTAAGGGATTATTCTACGAAAAAGAACTATTGGAGATTCCTTTTTGTCCCTTTTCAAAATCTTTAAACATGAAAAGGACCAAGTTATCCTTGTCATTAAACTCGTTAAAACAATAGAGACAAACTCATCCAAACGAGACATAGTTTCCTTTTCGTCCCTTTTCAAACTCTCTAAACGTGAAAAGGACCAAGTTGTATTTGTCATTAAACTCGATAAAACAACAGCGAAAAACTTGTCCACCCAGAAAGGAACTAGTTTCACTGTAGCTAGACTCGTTAAAACTTAGCGACAAGTTTTCCCGAAGGGAAAATTATAGAACAAGCATATGTTATCCTTCTCAAGCTTGACAACAATAAAGAGGTACTGGTTAGCAATGACTGGGGAAAAAGGGAAGAAAACTTGAAAACTTTATGGTAGCAAGTCACTCTTGAACATGACACTTTCACTCTATCACCATGATTGAGTCGAGTTGGGTTATTCCGTTCACCAATCACTTCACCATTGGTCTTTCACACCATCCATTTTTTGGGTTAATGCTACCAATCCATCTCAGTGTCGCTGATATGTTCAAGAGAAGTCATTCAGTTGAGAATTCACCATCCAGTTAATGCCTCATCCACTGCAATACCTTCAACCTCCATTTTTCATGACCACCATTCCTAAACCTTGCGTCGTCAGATCATTTTCACCTCTAGAGAATCATTTGCCTTGTTTCGTGTCATAGATGTGGGATACATTAAGGCCCTCCATTCTAGTGATCGCATCAATATATACTGAGATACATTGTCATGTATTTTGCGTGTGTAGGCTCAAGCATGAATTATAAACATGTTATGTTGTTGTTCATTTTGTTTTTACGATTTGGTATAAAAGCGCGGGCTATTGTTGGGTTTGTGAAAGAGGTGTGACTAAGTAGTTATGCTCGTGGAAGAGACTATGTGTGGTTCATGGACCTGCAGTGTAGAGGGAACCTCTAGAGGACTGACATAAGAGATCTAAGGAGAGGAATGACTAGCAAAGTCAATTGTAGAGAAAGCGCAAAATTGGGCCTTTGTTGGCTAATTGTGAAATTGGAATTATATCACAAAGTTGATAAGAAGATCTTACAGTTGTGGTTATATCATATGGTAGATCTCTCCAATGTAAGATCATTGTTCATGGAAGATTGTGGAAATTCACATAGCGATGGAGCCTGGAATTACTGGATGGGTACAAATTACATTTCAGGGCACATTTCTTAGGGAAAAAAGGTACAAATCAATGTTGATTGCACCTGCAATTCTATCTTGGAATTGAAAAATAATTTCCAAGAGGATATATTGCATAAGAAACCTAGGATCGTGAGATTTTTTGTAAGGCAAGGGAGGTGTGAAGTTGGTTGTCTATTTTCATGAGTTCGAGATGGTTCAAGGGAAATCGACCAGTGTTGGGACCGAAGCGCATTAACATTGGTACCCTCTTTTGATGTCTTATGGTTTATAGTTGTAGGGATCCACGTTGAGCAATGAAAACCATGAATCATGCTAGATGCACCAGTGGATGAGTTGTAATGTTTTCTTGGCTTGAGAATATGCATCATTGCATTTGGAGCTGATATGTGGAATTGTAGATCATGAACCATAGGTAAGAATTCATGAGAGTATTTTCGACTGCTAGATGTGTTTCAGTGCTTTTAGCATCCCATTGGGATGCCATCTGTCATGGACCCACAATGTGGTCGCCTTTAAGACCACTATGGGCATTGTGCAACATCACCGATATTTCATCACAATTATACAACTACTTTAACCTTGACTATGCCTAACTTTTCTACACTTCGAAACTTAGTCAATTTTCCAATTTCAATATTGTTCAATTATAATAGTAATCAATAAAAAGCAGTGGAAATTAAATTTTAGTTCATTCAACAATTTGCGATATCGTAAATTCAACAATGTTTGATGAACATGATAACATATACAGTGGGAGGGGCAAATCCCAAAACTTATCCAAAATTTCTTTTATTAACTTCAAATTTGTTACAAAAATTTAGAAATGCAGATGCATGGAAAAAATATGCCACTAGTAAAAAATATCTAACTAGTTACTAAAACAATGACTAAAATTTGGATATAAATGACCATTTGTCAGTCAGTGATCAATAGTAGCTAATTTACAATATCTTATAACGTGACAAATTTTTAGTGGTTTTTAGTTTAGTCATTAATTGGTTGTCTCAATTTTATCATTTAGTAGTATATTTAGTCATTAATTATCACAATTAATGACCAAATATACAACAAAATATATTACTATCTGAACACCTAAGAAAATCAATTAGTGACCAAAGAAATATGATGAAAACGTTGGTCATGTTATAAAATATTGTAATTAGCTACTAATAGTCATAGACATACATAATTTAGTTGTCATTTGTAATCATAAATTTATCATTTGTAGTATTCATTTCTATTTTTTGGTAGTTTCATATTCATTATATAAATGACTCAGTTAGTAGTTTATATTCATTTCATTACTTTCATTAATAATCATTGTAAACGAATAATTTAATAATGTATTCATTTTATTTGTGTTCATCATTAATTAATATAAACTACTAATCTAGTTGTTTGAGATTGATTTTATGTATTCATTATTAATCAACATAAATTAATTAGTAGGGCTTTGTCACTAAATTAAAAATAATGTCATACAATGTGCATATTCATCTAATATGAAAACACAAAGGTATATATGTTAATTACAATACTAAATAAGATCAAGTGAAACTATAAATAATTCAAACTACAAATTATATTATATAAAATATGAAGTATTACAATATGAGTTTCCAACTTAATATTGGTTGAACTACAATTTACACATGAAATATTGTTTCATCACTTCAAAACATTGTCACTTTCTTCCCAACGCATTGCATGTGAATTCACCAACTCTAAAGACTTTACCACTAGTCTCTATGGATGCGTCTTATGTGGGATATTGGCTCTAAGGTGATCACTATACAAATTTTTGTCTCTCCCTTTTTGCATTTATCGCTCCAATGCTAATGTTTTCTTCTTCAATTCCTGCTTCTTACCATGAATACTGAATTCCTCTCTTGAAAACGAAAGAAGATATAATGCAGAGTATAATAAATGAAAGACAATGGATACTGGAAAATTATAAACTAGAATAGGCTATAAAATATTTATGTTAGGGTCCCACCCTAACCCCCTTATTTATGTCATGGGATCACATCATAGTCAAGAGTCAATAAAGACCATATTAATATTTGTAAGTGGTTAACCTGCAATTAATGATGGGACCACAGTTAGTTGCAAATGGGCGGTAATATTAGATAGATGGTAAATGGGCAGTAGTATTAGATAGATGGTATTAATAAAACCCACGGTATTGGCCTGTGGTATTGCATGTATGAGTCATATATAAAGGATAGAGACTCCCTGCGAGGAGTATCGTGTCTTGTTTTGTAATCAAGCTCTGCTCTATTGGAGGTTGCCCCCTCGAAGAGGCCTGTGAACATTTCTCTCTGAGTAATAAAAACATTGTTATTCTGTGTTCTGGGTATATTTTCTTCGCATATTCTATGTTCGATATTACTTTGCAGGTCAAGAGCATAACAAGTGGTATCAGAGCACTTTCCAGGGCTCGGTGGGATCTCCAAATTTTAGCAAAATGTTTTTGGCTAGAGACGTGTTCCGGCGTCTTTAAACCACGGGATCTGTCATTAAGCGCATAAACCTGCGGATTTGGGGAGGCATGCACGCAGGAAATACAAGAGGTGGTCACGTCTGTTGGACTCCCTTGTAACCCCTGTAGGTACCCCTTCGAGTAGTAGCACATTAGATAGAACTGCGCACGGACTGTCTTCCACGTACCCTCTGGGTATATAGGAAGCCCCCTAGCTCCCTTGAAGCCTCGCCATAGATAAACCTTCGGCCGTCTTGTGGCTACAGTACATTGAGAACACCACTCGGAGAGATTACTCGCCTGTACGATAGGGTAGTCGGGTTGTACAGCTAAGGGTACGGTCGATCCTCCTTAGTTAGAGCCCTGAAACATTGGGCCGAGTAATACTGTCATACCCTTATGTATATTGCGATCTGTAGCACCTGACACTCCTCAAGACCATAGTTCCCTTTCTATCAGGGGATCACACATCACCTATTCCAGATCAGCAAGTGCAGCATCAGCCGACATCAGTCCCGCAGCTCCATCAGATCAGCAGTAGCAGTTGTTCCACCATTCAGATCTCTGAGATCCACCAGATCGGAGTAGTTGTGAAGGGTTCCTGTCCCTGGATATAATTTTTGCAGGACTTTTGGCTGCATTGACATTCTGAGGATTTGGCATCTACAGTATTGATCAGGAAGGAGTAAAACTCCATTAGGAGTTTTCCAAAAAAAAAAAAAAACTCGCGCTCATTGGTGACCTAGCCCATCAGAATCAGGACGACGAGCCGAGCAAGGTGGTACCATTCAATTTCTTAGTAAAAATTTTTTAGGCGGTCAAAATTTTTCATCATGTTTGTGTATGGTAGAAACTCACGCTCAAGCGATGGCCAACGAAAGGATAAACAAAATTGAAGACCATGTGAACTCCCTCGAAACTGCGGTGAAGAATATCGAACTTGAGCTTAAAGGAATAAGTCTCCAGATACATGATGCACTCCCAAAGGGCAAGGAGCCAGCCCACGAGGAGGCGTATAATGGCCATGAATACCATGAGGGTGAGTCTAGCCACTCTCATCACATCAGGCACACCCATCCACCACCGAGTCAGCGACCTCCCAAGTTGGATATGCATAAATTTGACGGTTCTCACACGTCCGCATGGCTAGCACAAATGGAGCAGTATTTCCAATTGAATCATATCATAGATGAGGGGACTAAGCTTATGGTGGGAACCATGTACTTGGACAATTAACGATGGCAATGGAAGGAATGGCATCAACATTGCAATGGACATTTTCAGAATTGGGCCCAATTTGCCAAAGCTCTTCGAAGTCACTTTGAACAGGAAGACTCTTTTTTGGGGCGTCTCACTAAGCTCCGACAGACGGGTACAGTGGAGGAATATATTACTGCTTTTGAAGCCTTAGCCTTCCGCACTAGGGGTCTCACAGATGAGTTCTACATGGAATGCTTTATCAGCGGTATTAAAGAAGCCATCAAAGCTCAGGTTCTACTCCACCACCCTCCCAGATGGACAGAGGCTTTCCAGGTAGCTCGTAAGGTGGAACGTGCATTAACAGCCCAATCCAGTCGCCCCAACTTCCCTGCTAAAGGTCGTCCCTCATAGGATCCCAATACGACTCAGACACTTAAGATTCAAAAGGTGTCACCTGCGGAAATGGCCGAAAGAAGGAAGTAAGGACTATGTTACTACTGTGATGAAAAATATTCCCCGGGTCATAAATGCAAAGAGCCCAAGTTTTTTCAAATAGATGCCACTGACTACAGCTCCACCGAGGAAGATCCAGCACTTGAGGAACTGAAGGCGATCGAAGAAGATAACCAAAGGGAGATTGTATCTGATGAACCAATTATTTCGCTAAATGCATTGGCAGGAGTTTCTTCCCCTCAAACTCTCAAAATAAGGGGTTTTCTTAAACATCGCCCAGTAGTAGTCTTGATTGATAGTGGAAGTACCCATAATTTCATCCACCAAAAGATCGCTGAAGAAGCACATTGTTTCGTCAGGGAAGTTTCTAACTTCCAAGTCCAAACTGCAGATGGGGGCACAATGAAATGTGAAGGTCGCTGTGAAAATGTCAAACTTCAAATGGGGGATTATCAATTGAAAATCCACATGTTTGCAATACAAATGGGGGGGTGCGACATTGTCCTAGGCGCGGAATGGCTCCGCACACTTGGGCCAATCACGATGGATTTCGAGGAGTTATATATGAGTTTTAAGCAGAACAACTCCACACATACCCTCCGTGGACTACAGGTGGGAGCCCCCTCTATCATCAGCTCGCATATAATGGAAAAATTGTTAAAAAAGGGCCATCATGGAGTGGTAGCTCAATTTAATGCCATCCAGGTAGTCGACACCATGTCTCTGCCAATTCATCCTGAGATGAAAAAGATTTTAAATAAACATCGGACGGTCTTTCACAAGCCTCATGAGCTTCCAACCTTGCGAGGGGAACATGATCATAGCATCGCATTGGTTCCAGGGGCCCCACCCCCAAATGTGCAGCCATACAGATATCCGTTCACCCAAAAGAATGAAATAGAAAAAATCATCAAGGAATTGTTGGAAGCAGGTGTCATTCGTCCCAGCATTAGTCCTTATTCATCCCCAGTGGTCATTTTCCTCAAGAAAGATGGGGAGTGGTGGATGTGTCCCGACTTCAGGGCCCTCAATAACTTAACAGTCAAAGATAAATTTCCCATCCCGGTGGTTGACGATTTGCTGGACGAACTCAATGGGGCTCAATTCTTCACTAAGTTGGATCTTCGCTCAGGCTACCACCAAATTCACATGAAGGAAGTCGACATTCCCAAGACAGCTTTCAAAACTCATGAAGGCCATTATGAGTTCCTGGTCATGCCATTTGGTCTCTGTAATGCCCCCTCTACTTTTCAGAGCCTTATGAATCACCTCCTCAAACCATATCTCAGAAAATTTGTCCTTGTCTTCTTCGATGACATCCTCATCTATAGTAGCACTTGGGCGGCACATCTTCAGCATGTAGATCTACTCTTGCAACTGCTCCACATGCATAAATTATTTGTCAAGATGTCTAAGTGTTCGTTTGGCATGGAAGAAGTTGAGTATTTGGGCCACATTGTGGGGCGTGAAGGTGTCAAGGTGGACCCCAAAAAGATCCAGGCAATGCAAGAATGGCCTCAACCTAAGACCTTGAAAAGCTTGAGAGGATTTTCGGGTCTCACAGGCTATTATCGTAAATTTATCCGCAACTATGGCTGCATAGCGAAGCCCCTACCGCAAATCCTAAAGAAAAATTCCTTCTTCTGGAACGAGGAAGCACAACAGGCATTTACCGCTCTCAAAACCGCAATGTGTTCCACTCCCGTCTTATCACTACCGGACTTCACCAAATCATTTGTCCTTGAATGTGATGCTTCGGGAACGGTATTGGAGCGGTCTTAATGCAGGAAGGGTGACCATTGGCCTTCACCAGCCAACAACTAAGTGGGAGGAATCTGGGCCAATCTACCTACGAGAAGGAAATGATGGCCATCTTACATGCAGTCGAGACCTCGCGACCTTACTTGTTGGGGCGACGTTTCCAAATCTGCACAGATCATCAGAGTCTTAAATATTTTTTGGAGCAACGCCTATCTTCCCCACAACAAAATAAATGGTTAGCCAAAATTCTGGGATATGATTATGAGATCATTTACAAGAAAGGGAAAGACAACAGTGTAGCAGATACATTGTCGCGCCAATTTTAGGAGGAAAGTACTCTGCTCGCAATTTCCCTCCCCATTCCAGACTGGATTGAAGAGGCTCGCAAGGAATGGTTTTCACATCCAGGGCTCTCCCAACTCATTTCTCAATTGTAGGTAGATCCTAATTCCAGCAAGGGCTACTCGTGGCAGAATGATATTCTTCTCTACAAGGACAGAGTCGCAATATCACCAACATCCACCCTCAAAAGTCACATTTTGGCAGAATTTCACTCATCTCCCATTGCAAGACATTCGGGCTTTCAGAAGACGTATGCTCGCACCAGAAGATAATTTTTTTGGACCGGCATGAAACAGGACATCCTTACTTTTGTAGCAGAATGTGACGTTTGTCAATGCCACAAAGGGGAAACCGTCAACACACTAGCCACATTACAACCATTGCCCATTCTGGCGTCAATTTGGACGGAGGTCTCCATGGATATCATTACAGGTCTTCCAAAGTCTGGGAACAAGTCAGTCATCATGGTGGTTGTGGACCGACTGTCGAAGTATGCTCATTTCTGCGCCCTACCCCAACCATTTACACCAACTTTGGTTGCTCAAACTTTCATGGATCAGATCTTCAAATTGAATGGCATGCTCACTTCTATTGTGTCCGACTGCGACCCAATATTCACCAGTAATTTTTGGCAGGAGCTCTTCAGAATACAAGGCACTCAACTCAAACTTAGTACTTCATATCATCCAAAAACAGATGGTCAAACCGAAGCCGTCAACAAATGTCTAGAAACCTACCTTAGGTGTTTCACTTCAGAAAAGCAACACCTCTGGGTACAGTGGTTACCTCTGGCGGAATGGTGGTATAACAATAACTATCATGCCACCACCAAAATGACTCCCTATGAAGCAGTCTATGGTCAACTTCCGCCTTCCCCTACTTCTTATCTCACGGGGTGCTCCAAAGTACAAGCCGTGGATCAACTCCTACAACACCGTGTAACCATGCTCGCCCATCTGCGCGAGAATCTTCATCAAGCTCAGAACCGTATGAAGCAACAGGCTGGCCAACATCGCTCAGAGTGCCAATTTCAAGAAGGGGATCAGGTCTTTTTGAGGCTGCAACCATATAAGCAAACATAACTCAAAGACAAGGGTTGTCAAAAGCTCTCTCCAAAATTCTGCAGACCATACCAAGTACTTCAGCGCATTGGAGAAGTGGCTTACAAGTTGGCTTTGCCACCTACAGCAAAAATCCACCCAGTTTTCCATGTATCGTGCCTCAAGAAAGTGATTGGGAAAAATTGCCGAGTTCAAACCAGTCTACCTGAATTGGACGAAGAAGGGTCATTCTGGCTTCAACCTGAACAGGTTCTAGACACACGAGACAAGTACCTGCGCGGCCGCATGATTAAGGAGGTCCTCGTCAAATGGAAAGATACCTCTCCGGAAGATGCAACGTGGGAACTAGCCACTATTCTTCAGCAGTTTCCGCAGCTTTAGCCTTGAGGACAAGGCTAATCTTAAGGGGGAGGGCATGTTAGGGTCCCACCCTAACCACCTTATTTATGTCATGGGATCACATCATAGTCAAGATTCAATAAAGCCCATATTAATATTTGTAAGTGGTTAACCCGCAATTAATGACGGGACCATAGTTAGTTGCAAATGGGCGGTAATATTAGATAGATGGTAAATGGGCGGTAGTATTAGATAGATGGTATTAATAAAACCCACGGTATTGGCCCGTGGTATTGCATGTATGAGTCATATATAAAGGATAGAGACTCCCTGCGAGGAGTATCGTGTCTTGTTTTGTAATCGAGCTCTACTCTATTGGAGGTTGCCCCCTTAAAGAGGCCTGTGAACATTTCTCTCTGAGTAATAAAATCATTTCTAATCTGTGTTCTGGATATATTTTCTCCGCATATTTTGTGTTCTGGGTATCTTTTCTTCACATATTCTATGTTCGATATTACTTTGCAGGTTAAGAGCATAACAATTTATATGACATATACCTCTATAACATCAACAAGGTCAATGTCATTTTTCCCCATAAAATTAAGAAACTTTAACACGTTTTCTTCAGTTGGGCATAGTGGTCACTTTGTGGCCATATGACCTATATAAACAAAGAAATTAAAATGTCACTACAGAAAAGAACACCTTAGTAACTTAGTATTCAACCTTAAGAGAAATCTTAAGGACAATCATGTCAACTAAGTTACATGCTAAAAAGCTCAGGTTGTAGATAACTTGTGAAGAAAAATTATTTAAGGTGTGATGTCTAATCCTTGTCATTCTATTCACAACCACATTTCATTCTCTAACGAATAAAGTTGGTCAAGTATATAGACAACCCGTGTTCAAATAAAAACATGAAAGTAAACTTTTATAATATTCATGAAAATATTTTAACACGAGAAATTAATATCATGTAAGACTAATCTCATCCTCAAGCTTTAGATATTGTTTAAATGGACATGATACAAAGTATTTTCAATTTCATAGTTAAATACAAAACAAAATCAAAATAAACATTCAAAATATAATCAAATAATAAAGAAATGGTATCATGGAATGAACATTGAAATTAAAAAAAAAAATGTTCATCTATCCACCGGTGTTTTGTCTAGCTTCCCTAAAACATTTTCTTGTCCAAAATAACCATGAGCTGAAAGAATCACAACATTAAAATCCACAGGAATCCCTACTATAAACATTTCCAAAGTCGATGGCTCAAGTTCCTCAACTACACTTGTATTGGCAAACCATATGATGTAAAAAGTGAACTTGCATAAGCTATTTTGTCTAGCAAAGCATTCATAGTTTAATTTCGAGTTAGTTCTTGTACAATCATCTATTTAGCAATAATAAGCAATCCTTTATTCATGAAATTGATATGATGGTAGAAATTTCAAACAACATACATAAAAAATTGTGTAAAATATTAGCAAATGAATTTCAAAACAAGCAGATTGTAAATAAACTACATCATAATATGGTGTTTCTAAAAATACCTTAGTTACTTTATCATCTTTCAACATAATTAAAAGGAGACTACCATTTATACCACATTCTGGGCTGTAGAATTGATCTGTTTGTGGACAACAATATTTATGGGAAAGGGAAGGGCAAGATGGTCTCATATTTAGATTCGAGGGTTTTAACTGTAGTTGATTGTCCATAACCTCATTGTTCCAAGTTAGCACCCATCTTTCCCACTCAAACATATAAAAAATAAAGTAAGAGTGCATTTCATGACCCTCTGTGTACATCCAATGTGAAACGACTCCAAAGTCAACTTGTTGATGAATTTATTTAGTATGTATTTGATTTCAAGTGGAAGATCATCATCCCAAAAAACAACAATATGCAAAGGTTAATACCTAAAGTTCTTGAACCACAACAAGTGTTAGTAGAGTAACCCAAAAGAGACCATTTGTTTGTCTCTAACCTAATATTTAAATGATGTAAATTTAATAGAGTAGAAT
The DNA here is from genome assembly GCA_031772625.1 of Pinus tabuliformis. NCBI lineage: Eukaryota > Viridiplantae > Streptophyta > Pinopsida > Pinales > Pinaceae > Pinus > Pinus tabuliformis. The sequence goes on from CM062819.1 coordinate 270,003,604, forward strand.
ATTATATATCCCAAATCAAGGAAAGCATAAAATATATATCCTTTGCATATGCTAATGTAGTACTAAATTAAAATTCCTATATTTGGGAAGTGGTAGCAATGAAAAATAGTTTCAAAGGGGATGTCGATGAATGATCTAAGTAGAATCATTTGTTATCCAACATCTCCAATGGAATATAATTTTTTGTTAACAATATCTTATAAAGAAATAGTGCAAATTACGACACCACTACCATGAAAAACTTGTCAATTGATGGGTCCAGCCCACCCTTGTCACACTTACCAACGTTAATAATGTGATTAGGAATGAATTTAATGATGAGCAATTGGATTACATATGATATTGTTTTGTTTGGCGGTTTATTAAAATGATATTATAATTGATTTGGGGTCCGCACTTATGATTTGTACCCACACTAACAAAAATTGGACAAGTGTCCACTCCTTGGAGTTAGCACTCCAACTTCAGTATGAGGGTCTAAAACCCTATCTCCCTGTCATTTTTCTTGTGAACTGTTGAGGTTTGAGGGTTTTGCAATATGGTTATGCTGTGTGGTTTTCTCTGTGTAATATTATGTTGCCTCTAGTACTTTGGCTCGGCTCTTGACCTGGTAACTTGTCAACTTCTCTGTTTGGTAATGAGTTCTTGTTTGAACCTACTTATTCCCTTATTTGTCTCTCTGTCTACACTTAATATTTCTGTCAAATTATGGATTATAGTCTGCTTGTTGGAAACTGGGATTTCTCTGTGTACAAGTCAATGTTGGTTATTTATCTAGATTGTGTGACTCCATTTGGTCTTGAACCCTTCTATGCAACTGTTCATTGAGTGCTCTAGTTGTATTCCTCTATTTCGTGGATAGGTTGTAATCGCAGGGTCTCGGCTTCAGTTTCCTTTGCAATGTCAAGGTAATATTTTTGTTCTCTGCTACTAGTATTTTCTTCTTTTCACACTGTTAAACTGACGCACTTTCTCCTTCGTGAGCAAAGTGACCCTAGGTATCTGCAATGTCAGCGTCCTGTCTCTGTAAGGTAAATTCGAACTCTAGTTTCATTGTTTTCTTCCAGTCTTTACTTTCTATTAGGATATTCTGACACATAGGAAATAGTTAAGTACAACTTGGTCTAGTATAAAGTTAGGTATAGAGTTAGGTAAAGTGTGTTTCTTTACTATGTACATTTTGTAACATCCAATCTGACGGTCACGATATGTAGTGATCTGACGGTTCATTCTCTCCTCAGTATTACTGACACTTGATCTGTGGCTTAACACCCGATTGGTCCATGATCTCTATTTAAAGAGAATGGACAGTAATTTGTAAGGTAATTCATCTATGAGAGAAGCATATGTAAATTTTCATTCTTTTATTAATAAATTGCCTGAAGTGGCCGCGTTGGCTCAGGCCATGGACTGTTTCCCTCTTTGAGGGTTTTAACCACATCAAAATACTAGTGTATTGATCTATGATCTGTTTATGAGCCGTGTCCTTTGGTGTTCTATTTGAGGAACTTACCCTGTAAATTCCTACATGGTATCAAAGCTATTTGAGGGCCGCGTCCGTTGGTGATCCAAATCTAAAGCCGGTAGAACTGCATTCAACTACCGTTTCCTAGATCTACTGTTTCTGACTGCTTTCGGGCCGAGAGGATTGCTCTGTTGTGTTGGGATCATCTGTTCCAGTTAGGAACCCCTTTCATTTCACGCGAAAAGGTTTCGGGTAGCCCTAGCTGCATCATTTTTAAGATCTGGAGGTATACAATGTTTATTTGCAGTTTACATTTATTTTCTCTTTGTTTATTTCGTTTTTCGGTTTATTTAGCTTCTTTTTTATTACCGGATCTATACCTCTCATTTCTGCATATGCTCTTTTCCCTGTGACTCTGTGCGATCTGGACAAATCAGAAACAGAAAGGAAAGATTTTTCTCATGCGTATGCTCTTTTCCGTTGCGCCTTAGTGTGATCTCGGAAAATCAAAAACATTAAGGAAAATATTTAGTTTCCAGCTAAAGATAACTTTGAGCCGCAAGGTTCGTTTTTGAAAATATCTAGTTTCCGGCTAAAGCGCCATTTTCAGAACCATTTATTTTGAAATAGCCTAATTTTTCGAGATCTTTCCATTGCAACACTTAGTTTCAGCATCTATAGCTTCAATTTTTTTTTTAAATGGAAAGTCCATGCCAAGTTATTCTTGACAACACCAACTACGTCCAATGGTGGTCCTACATTGTGGGTTTACTTAGAAGTAAAGGTCTTTACAGAATAGCCACATGCCAAGAGACAAAACTGAAAGATGAAGACAAGGCAGCTAAATGGGAAAATAGACAAGACCAAGCATGTGGGTTGATATGGATGTCTGTTTCTCCAGATCTTAGATTCCATATTGTAGAACTTGATACTCCTGATGAAGCAATGAAACATATTACTAAAGTCTTTGGAATTAAAAATAAACTTAAAGCCCATCAACTTGAAAATGAATTGCTTACATTGGACCCCAATAGTTTTTCTTGCATTGAAGATTTTTTGTCCAAGTTCAAGACCCTTAGACTTCTCTTGGAAGGTGTTAAGGTTAAGAAAGAAGATAGTAGCCTTATCTACTCCATTCTTACTAAGTTGGGACCAACCTATTCTGTGTTTGTTTCCACCTTCCATTCTACAAGAGAAGCCTTCATTTCTCAAGGACAAACCTACAAGTCCCCTTCCTTTGATTCCTTTTGTGATTCTTTAATAAGAGAACAAGAAAAACTCTTACAACTTGGTCTTCTTCATCTTGGAAACTCTTCTACGAAAGTGTTATCCGCCCAGCAGCAACCAAATCTAAAGAATCCTAAGAAGTTCTATCCTAAAAAGAATGGTCCTAAACCAAACAAGGGTCCTAAGCAATCTCAACATCAAAATGAAAAATCATTTCAACAAAATGATAAGACAAATAAAAACAAAGGGAAGAAGACTGATAGACATTGCAACTTTTGTAATCGAGATGGCCACTTAGAATCCAAATGCTTTAAGAAGATGGAAGCCTTGGAAGCAGCAATGAAGAAGCATAACATCCATTTGGAGCACTCTTCAACTTCAACTTCATCTTCAGGAATGGCACTTTCTACATGTGGTTGTCAAGCATCTCGGTCTGGCTATGCACTAAATGTATCTTCTTCTTCTCATTCTCATGAGTGGCTCATTGATTCTGGAGATTCTTATCACATGGCCAAAAACAAAGCCGTGTTTTCTTCTTTAAATGATTGTAAGACCAAAAATATATATGTTGGTGATGATAGATGTCTTAGTGTTGTAGGGACTGGAACTGTTCATCTAGACAATGGTCAATTTAATGATGCATTATGTGTTCCAACCTTATACTGCAACCTTCTATCTATATATCAGATAACCCATTCAGGTGAAGGTAAAATCGTTGAATTTTCACATCACGATGTTGTAATTAAGGACCTAAGAGATCCTAGACAGATTTTAGCTATTGGCATTGCTGATTATTCTACAAGGTTGTATAAGTTTCACAACTTTGGGTCATCAAATCTTCCCTCAGTATTTGTTGCTCATAATGATGAAGTGAGCAAACTTTGGCATGAGCGATTTGGTCACTTAAACTATCGCTCTCTTTAGAATCTATGTAAAGAAAATATGGTGACAGGTCTTCCAATGGTATCTTACAGAGATGGTGTTTGTTCCAGATGTGTACTCGGAAAACATCATCGGGACAGTTTTGAAAAACGTGCCCCTTGGCACGCCTCAGCCCCTTTACAGCTCGTGCATAGTGATTTATGTGGTCCACTTCCAGTTGCTTCATTCTCTGGCTACAAGTATTTCTTAACTTTCATTGATGATTTCTCTAGACGCACTTGGGTATACTTCTTAAAACTCAAGAGTGAAGTATTTAACATGTTCTTGGCCTTTAAGGCCTTTGTTGAAAAACAATCTGGACATCAAATTCTTAAGCTAAGATCTGATAATGGCGAAGAATATGTTAAAAGCATATTCATCAACTTTGCACCGAGAATGGAATTCAAATGCAACATATTGTTCCATATACTCCACAACAAAATGGTGTAGCTGAAAGGAAGAATCACACCTTAAAGGAAATGGCTAATTGTATGCTTCAATCTAAAGGAATTAGTCTTAATTATTGGGCAGAAGCAATTAACTGTGCAAATTACATAATAAATCACACTCCTACTAAGGTATTAAATAATATCACTCCAAAAGAAGCATGGAGCTCAATCAAACCAGATGTAAGTCACTTTCGTGTTTTTGGAAGTGAAGCATGGGCCCATATTCCAGATGAGAAACATAAAGCTTTAGAACCTAAGAGTGAAAAATGTATTTTTTTGGATATTCTGAAGATGTCAAAGGATATAGAATTATTCCACTTAAGTCCAAAAATGTTATCATTAAAGAGATGTAAAGTTTGTTGAAAATATATCAGCCTGCGAGCCTAGTTCGGCGGATGTGCCACCTCTCCCTATCTCTTCTACTTTTGAAAATATTTCTTCTTCAGATGATGATCTCGAGGATAAAAATCCTCCCCCACCTTATCAGGATCCTCCTTCAACTCCTCATCTTCCAAAATGGGTCCGTGCTACTCGGGATGTAGCAAGTGATCTTGCTGGTGATCCTACAGATCAGCGACGTACACGTTCTCAGTTTGAGAGAGCCTCTTCTTTACTAGCTCAAGCTTCAGTGAATTATGATCATAACACCTTTGCAGAAGCTTCAGGCCATCCAGATTGGGAAGCAGCTATGAATGAAGAATATAATTCATTATTGGAAAATGATACATGGGATCTTGTTCCTCTGCCAAAGGGATGAAAACTTGTCAAATGCAAATGGGTTTACAGAACCAAGTATGGACCAGATGGGAAATTTGATAAACAGAAAGCTCTTCTTGTTGCTAAGGATTTTTCACAAGTTGAAGGCATTGACTATACTGAAACCTTCTCCCTTGTTGCCAAAATGAACTCTATCCGCCTTGTTCTTTCCCTTGCTGCTTCTTTCAAATGGGAAGTCTATCAGATGGATGTTAAATCCGCCTTCTTGCATGGGGACTTGCATGAAGAAATCTATATGGAACAACCTATTAGCTTTATACAAACAGACTCCAGCCTTGTATGTCGGCTTAAGAAATCCCTTTATGGTCTCAAGCAAGCTCCTTGAGCTTGGTATGCCAAAATGGATAACTTTCTTTTAGAATATGGCTTCTCTACGTGTCATTCTGACAATACTATCTACACCAAGAAAGTGGGCAAGTCTATTATCATTCTTGTTCTTTATGTTGATGATCTTATCTTGACTGGTAGTGATCCCAACCTTATAAACCATGTGAAGTATAGCCTTAAAAGGAAGTTTGAAATGACAGACTTAGGACACTTACATTATTTTCTCGGTCTTCAAGTCTTGTAATGTTGGCATTATGAGATAAGTGTTGTCCTTGATGGCAAACCTCACTGATGACAAATCATAGTACAGAAGGTCAGCAGCAAGGAATTGATGATCAGAAGAAGAGAAAGCTCATACACGCAGGTTCGTTAAGCCCAAGTCGCGTGTACACGCAGGTTGGCTTCAGCAAAAGCGCGTGTATGTTGAAAAGCACCTTTGGTCCATGGCGGTTAGTCCTTGGAAGTTGTGCCTATGGTTTCGGACCATTATGTCTCGACGGGCGTGTCGATCCCTAGTTTTGAAGTTGATGGTATTATGTTACTATGGTTTTGGCTCTTGGTATTGAACAAGGCCTAAGGCTATATAAGGAGAAGGAAATCATTAGGCAAGTGCATCTGAAATGTCTTGAATATCTGATGAAGCATTAGATCCATTATGCAGGGTTATGGGTTGATGATGCATTGCTTGATCTGAGCTAAGGAGAGATCTCATCGGTTGATGGAGAACAAGATCTAAGGAGAGATCGGGAACAAATGGTTTGAAATGAACTATCTTTATGATGCTTATTCTAGATCTACATACTAACGCATGTATTGTTCTATAAGTGTTATGAGTATGATTGATGTCTGGTACAGCTGCAAGTTATGAGAAATTATTTTTAGATCTGTACGCGGGTTGGCTTTGATAAAAGCGCGTATACACGCGAGTTTGATTCATCGAAGTAGCGTATACATTGTGAATCTTAATATTTGAAGTTGCAGATGGATCTGATGGTTATTACAGAGTTCTGTGTCTGCTCTGTATTCTGGTGACTGTTGTTAACAGGGTTTCAGTGATTCAGAGTTTGATGATTGTTTTGAGCTTCAATGATAGTTATGGGTCCAGTATGAAAATTGGATGAAAAGTGGCCTTACAGATTATGTGGTGTGCTTCAGTGTATCCAGTCTGAAAATTGATGAAACGTGGTACCTGGAGGTGAGAAGATTGTAGGCAAGCACCTACGTATTAGTATCTAAGCTAGTACAAAAGCTAAAGGAGGTCTTTGGAGCATTGTAGCAGGTAGCAGCCTGCGTACTAGTAAATGGATCGGCTAGTACAAGAGAAAAGGGGGTTGTAGCTCCCGTACTGGTATAAGACTGCACCAGTACAAATATTGTAAAAGGATTTTCTTATTAAGAAGAAGATTGAGATGACTTGCAGCAGGTGGTTTTCACCCACATTGGGTTTCCACCTTATATCTTTGTGTTCATGTGTGTGGCTCTTGTGTGATGTTCTGTTCTGTTATTCTGCACCTGTTTACTATTAATATGCTTAATAATGATCTGATGCATTTACTGAAGATTAAGCTAACTGAATTATAAGATCTCTGGATATACGCGAGTTTCATTAGACACAGTAGCGTGTACACGCGGGTTCACTTAATTGAAGTAGCGTATATGTTTCTGAGTATGAAATTGAAAAGTTTGATTGATCTGATAATACTGATTCACCCCCCCCTCTCAGTATTATTTCCAACAATTGGTATCAGAGCAGGTCCTTTGATAGAAGCTTTATCGCTTGAAGGAGATCCGTGGATCAATGGGAAAGAAGCTTAAGAAGAAAGCTCATAAGAAGAAGAAGACATCTCAGAAGGACTATGACAGTGGGAGAGTCGATTGGGGATTAGGTATAAGAAGCTCTTCAGATTCAGAATCAGATTCAGAATCATTATCAGGTATGAATGTGTTATCCTCTGATGTTCCTGCTATATTTCCTTGTGAAAGTGATGGAAGTGATAGTGAAACTACTGAACATGCTTTTATGGGTGAGCAAGAAAAGTGTCAAATAGAGGCAATGTTTAGAAGGCTTGCAGACAAAGTTAAAGATCAACAAGATCTATTGAACAAAAGGGAATGTGCTTTCAAAGAAGAAGTTACCAAACTAAAGGCCCAACTAGAAGAAGGAAACAAGGTGAGAAAGCTTCTCAAGGACAAGGAAGACCAATGTCAAAAATTGCAGCATGAAGTGACATCATTAAGAAAAGAAGTCAATGAAAGAAGCACAACCATCAAGAAACTCAAAGATAGATCCAGCTACTATGAAAATCTTGAAGCTACAATCCTCTCACTAAAAGGAGATCTTGAAGAATCAAAGAAGCAGAATACAGATCTACTCCAAGCTATTGCAAAACAAGAAAACGAAGCCACCAGCTTAAAATCTCAACTAGAATGTGCCTTCCGAGTTCGTCAAATGCAGCAGGATCTGAATGAAGAACAAGAAAAGGAGATTCTCAGACTAAGGCATCAGTTGGAAGAAGGAAGGAAATATGGAGAAGACATGAAGAAGCAATGTCTAGAAAAGGAGGAACAACTTCAAGTTGAGGTAAATATCTTGAAAGGTAAAATAGAAGAAAAGGATAAGCTTTTACGATTTCAAGATAGTTCTAAAGTCTTGGATGATATTCTTAGTAGTCAAAGGTCTCCTGCTATCAAGACTGGTCTTGGTTTTCATGAATCTGTTGAAGGTGAATCTAGTTCACAAGGTGAGGCAAGGAACTCTAAAGAGAAATCTAAGATGATCAACAAGGAGATGAAAGGTCAACCCCATCAACAATCAAGGAAAGAGACTCCTCAAAGAAAATCTTTTACTCCTCCTATGAATAATGTTGAATGTTATGTATGTCATAATCTTGGACATGTTGCAGCTAGATGTAGAAGAAGAAGGGTTCAAGACCATCATGCAGAAAGATCATCACACTCAAGGTACTTTAATGGATATTGCTTTGCTTGCAATATGTTTGGTCACAAAGCTGCTGATTGCTATAGGAGGAATATGAAACATGTAAGATGTTATGCATGTAACAAGCTTGGACATATAGCAAAGGAATGCAGGAACAAAGGATGGACATCACACCAAAAGGAGAAAACCTCATCACACTTGAAGATATGGAGGAAGAAGGAAGTACAGTCAGCACAATGTACTGAGACACAGCACAGCACAGACATATCAGACTCAGGGGGAGCTGAAAGTGTAAAACTTCAGTGTCCTGAATCTCATACGCAAGTTCCTTAAAGGGAAGTCGCGTATATACGCGAGTTAGACACTGCAAAATCGCGTATATGTCAGTCTGAGGAAAAGCAGTGGGGACAGGATCAGAAAAAGGATATGATATGATTCAGTCTGTTATTTGCTCTATTGGTTACAGTCTGCTGAGGATGTGTGGAAATGTTTTGTTACTTGTATGATGTCTAGAAGTGTTTTTGATCCTAACTTGAGGATGATGATGTTTTGATGCTTATGCATGATCAGATCTAACAGATGGCACTAGTTGAGGGGGAGCATATGCCTTTAGTAATTCATTGTTGGCATTATGGTTAATAATCCTTGGTGATGATTCTTATATGGCTAAATGATATATCTTGCTATGATGTGGTTGTGAGTTGTCTATGATAAAATCTCATATGATTCTTGGGGTTACATAGTTGATGTTCAGATCAGATTTATGGATGATTCTCTGATGATGCATATATGGTGCTTACATGGTGATCTTCATAAGGACAAGAAGAAGTACAAAGCTTGAATACACATCTTCCTCACTTGATGATGAGTCACTTATATACTGCTGTTGTCATATGCATAAATATCATACAGTTATGATGCAGGCACTCATGCGGATAAGGATTGTTACTGATGATGATATCAAGAATCTTTGTCAAAAGAATTTGAGCTCAAGATACATAGTGCTGATACATGGATGACTACTCAAAGTTGCTTTATTGAAGACATGGTGATGAGTTCTTATCTATATGATGATAGGTTGATCCTTACATATGTTAATTGATGCAGATGTTCCCAAGTAATGATACTTGGATCATGTAGAGCTTGATGAAATGGCTATAGTGGTTTCACACATGATACAATGTGAATGACTCTGAATTCTATTCAAAGGGATGAATTGATGCAGACATACCTTGTTATAGGTTGATGACCTATTCTCTACAGGACATTTACAGGTTGATGATATGGAAATTTGTGTACGCGTGTTGTTTAAAGGATATCTGCGTGCATACGCCGTTTTACAAGGGGATAGTCGCGTATATGGTGTATGCGTGTTGCGTAAGGGATATCTGCGTATATACGCTTGTTTATGTGTATACAAACGCGTATATGGAGATTTGAAGGAAATCAGCAGGGACAGATGTTGGTTGCAGAAAGTCTGATATAGGTCTGACAGAGATCATCTGGCACAGGTTCAGGGGGAGCAGATAATCTTCCAATGATGCATTGTTGGCATTATCTTAAAGCTTTTGGTTCTAGTTCACATTTGGTGTTGATTTCAAGAGGAACAAAGGCGAAAGGAGAATAGAAGGATCTCTTGGTTGCTAATCTGAATGGTGATTATCAGATGCTGCTAGTGACTTTCATAAGTCTTGGTCTAGTTATTTCGTCTCTATGTCATATATCTCTTTTGTGGTATCTCTTTCATGGTGTCAAGGTCATGTAACGGCCTATTTTGGTTTCCCCACTATGCCTGGGATGATTGATGCAATATGATTGGTTGTCATATGTAAAATTTTGATGTATCCCCACTTGGTTGGGTGGATGAGTCAATTTTTGTATATCCTCACTTAGTTGAGAGATGGATGTATGTATGAGTCTTTGGTGATAGGAAGGTCTTTTATGATGTATAGAGTCATGTTCTTCTTGAAGAACATCTTATGCAGATCTTGCCTACAGTCAGGAAGAGCATGAACAACACACTTCAGCAGTACAGAGACTTGGCATGTACTCAGGGGGAGCATTGACAGATTGTTACACCTTGGCATATGCAAAGGGGGAGATTATTCAGAGATTTCAGCAGGTACTCAGGGGGAGTATGGACAGTGGAATGTTTCAGCAAAGGAAGAGAATATCTTGGTCCACCCTTTGCCCTTGATGTCAAAGGGGGAGAGTGATTTGGTGTTGTTGCCATCAAGTCCAAAGGGGGAGATTGTTGGCATTATGATGCATGTGTTGTACTTGATGGCAACCCTCTCATAGAAGAATATCTCACTTATGTATAACTGGGTGAATCTTCAGAAGAGATATCAGATGTGACTGATGGAGGACAGCTCAAAGGAATCAGATGATGAATCTTCAGAAGAAATATCAGATGTGACTGATGGAGGACAGCTCAAAGGAATCAGATGATAGTTCTAAGTCAAAGGAATCAGATGATGAATCTTCAGAAGAAATATCAGATGTGACTGATGGAGGACAGCTCAAAGGAATCAGATGATAGTTCTAAGTGTGACAAGTTAGCTTTGCCATCAAGTCCAAAGGGGGAGATTGTTGGCATTATGAGATAAGTGTTGTCCTTGATGGCAAACCTCACTGATGACAAATCATAGTACAGAAGGTCAGCAGCAAGGAATTGATGATCAGAAGAAGAGAAAGCTCATACACGCAGGTTCGTTAAGCCCAAGTCGCGTGTACACGCAGGTTGGCTTCAGCAAAAGCGCGTGTATGTTGAAAAGTACCTTTGGTCCATGGCGGTTAGTCCTTGGAAGTTGTGCCTATGGTTTCAGACCATTATGTCTCGACGGGCGTGTCGATCCCTAGTTTTGAAGTTGATGGTATTGTGTTACTATGGTTTTGGCTCTTGGTATTGAACAAGGCCTAAGGCTATATAAGGAGAAGGAAATCATTAGGCAAGTGCATCTGAAATGTCTTGAATATCTGATGAAGCATTAGATCCAGTATGCAGGGTTATGGGTTGATGATGCATTGCTTGATCTGAGCTAAGGAGAGATCTCATCGGTTGATGGAGAACAAGATCTAAGGAGAGATCGGGAACAAATGGTTTGAAATGAACTATCTTTATGATGCTTATTCTAGATCTACATACTGACGCATGTATTGTTCTATAAGTGTTATGAGTATGATTGATGTCTGGTACAGCTGCAAGTTATGAGAAATTATTTTTAGATCTGTACGTGGGTTGGCTTTGATAAAAGCGCGTATACACGCGGGTTTGATTCATCGAAGTAGCGTATACATTGTGAATCTTAATATTTGAAGTTGCAGATGGATCTGATGGTTATTACAGAGTTCTGTGTCTGCTCTGTATTCTGGTGACTGTTGTTAACAGGGTTTCAGTGATTCAGAGTTTGATGATTGTTTTGAGCTTCAATGATAGTTATGGGTCCAGTATGAAAATTGGATGAAAAGTGGCCTTCCAAATTATGTGGTGTGCTTCAGTGTATCCAGTCTGAAAATTGATGAAACGTGGTACCTGGAGGTGAGAAGATTGTAGGCAAGCACCTACGTATTAGTATCTAAGCTAGTACAAAAGCTAAAGGAGGTCTTTGGAGCATTGTAGCAGGTAGCAGCCTGCGTACTAGTAAATGGATCGGCTAGTACAAGAGAAAAGGGGGTTGTAGCTCCCGTACTGGTATAAGACTGCACCAGTACAAATATTGTAAAAGGATTTTCTTATTAAGAAGAAGATTGAGATGACTTGCAGCAGGTGGTTTTCACCCACATTGGGTTTCCACCTTATATCTTTGTGTTCATGTGTGTGGCTCTTGTGTGATGTTCTGTTCTGTTATTCTGCACCTGTTTACTGTTAATATGCTTAATAATGATCTGATGCATTTACTGAAGATTAAGCTAACTGAATTATAAGATCTCTGGATATACGCGAGTTTCATTAGACACAGTAGCGTGTACACGCGGGTTCACTTAATTGAAGTAGCGTATATGTTTCTGAGTATGAAATTGAAAAGTTTGATTGATCTGATAATACTGATTCACCCCCCCCTCTCAGTATTATTTCCAACATGTAATCCAAGGAAGGTATTTCCCTTTCTCAGTCCAAGTATGCCTGTGATATTCTACGCCATTTTCACATGGAAGACTGTAAGCCAACCCCTTCTCCCTTTCAGTCTGGAGTCAAACTTTCAGTCACTTGTACTTCTCCTAAAGTTGATGCTACCTTATACCGTCAACTTGTGGGAAAACTTTTGTATCTAACCCATACTCGTCCTGACCTTTCCTTTGCTGTTGGCCTTGTTGCTCGGTTTATGCAAAACCCACATGAAAGTCATTGGAAAGCAGCTAAAAGAATACTTCGTTATGTTCGAGGTACAGTTCAGTTTGGGATTCATTACAGTGCTAAAGCATCTCCTCTTTTGGTTGGTTTCACTGATTCCGATTGGGTTGTTGACCCTGATGATCAGAAGTCTACTGCAGGTTATGTGTTCACTCTTGGTTCAAGAACTATTACATGGGATTGCAAGAAACAAGGTGCCATTTCTCTTTCTTCAGCAAAAGCAGAGTATCGTGGTGTCGTAGAAGCTAGTAAGGAAGCCTTGTGACTTCATCAGATCCTGTCTGAGTTTGGCTTTTAGCAGTAGCATTCAACTACACTTTGGTGTGATAATCAAAGTGCCATTCAACTATGCAAAGATGCAGTCCAACATCAGCGCAGCAAACACATTGAACTGCACATGCACTTCATCAGAAAGCTCATTCATTACCATGTTCTTGAAGTGCAATATTGTTCAAGAGATGATTAAGTTGCAGACATCTTTACAAAGGCTCTCACAGAGGCGAAGTTCACTAAACTTCGATTTATGGTTGGAGTTCAGGAAATTTTCACGAAGGGGGGATAGGCTCTAGTGCCTCCTTCCTTCTCCTATTATGTCATATTTGTAAATCCTTCAATCCTATCCCAAGTTGTTCTTAAGGGGGGATGTTATGATATTCTGACACATAGGAAATCGTTAAGTACAACTTGGTCTAGTATAAAGTTAGGTATAGAGTTAGGTAAAGTTTGCTTCTTTACTATGTACATTTTGTAACTTACAATCTGATGGTCACGATATGTAGTGATCCGACAGTTCATTCTCTCCTCGGTATTACCGACACTTGATCCGTGGCTTAACACCCGATTGGTCCATGATCTATATTTAAAGAGCATGGAGGGTCATTTTTAGGGTAATCCGTCTATGAGAGAAGCATATGTAAATTTTCATTCTTTTATTAATAAATTGCCTGAATTGGCTGCATTCTCAGGCCGTGGACTGTTTCCCTCTATGAGGGTTTTAACCACGTCAAAATACTAGTGTATTGATCTGTGATTTGTTTGTGAATGGTGTCCTTTGGTGTTCTGTCTGAGGAACTTACCTTGTAAATTCCTACACTTTCTCTGCCACATATCACTCACAAACCTTGGTTAATGTTTATTTTTGAAGGTATGTTCGTACAGAAGAGTTTTGGACTTCAGTTCCTCGATGCTCTGGCTAGATTCAGGTAGGGTTGTTCCTTATTATTCATGTTACTTGTATTCTGTTCTTTGTAGGCTATGATTAAAGCAGTTGGTTGTAATGATTTGAGACTGCCGTGAGTATGTATCCGTAGGCTGTTAGACTTGCTATGTTCATCTTATAGGTAGTTGCTCTAGGGTTTGATTTAAGGTTAGGGTTTCTAAAACCATATGCTATGATACCTATTCGAACCTTGTACAACATTATTGCATGGACTATGTGTATATTTGAATGAGGTTTTGTGACTGTATATATTCGAACAGAGAGTCTTGTGCTTATTTTATAAATGAAACAAGAGGGTTTATTCTTCAGAAGTACCTGTATGATTTAACTGTCCTTATGTTCGAAGATGCTTGCGTCTTTCCTCTAACTTTGATATTCGAATTATGTGTAACATCTAGGATTCCTCTGCGCTCTTTTGATTGTTAAATTCAGGGACTATATGCCCTCATTTCTGCAACGTATTCTTTAATTATGTCTGCAAGCCTGTTTTGATTAATTGGCTTCCTTGAATCAATACAAATAGAAACATATATGCGTACATGATTGTGTAATAAAAACAAAGAATGTGCTCTCACTATTTCATGAAATTTAACAGAATTCTAGAGAGACAGTTACGGGATATTGGAAAATAGTTTGTGTTCTCAGAGATATTTTATTAGATTTCACTCTCTCTCCAAAATGTTGAACATCTTACAATTGCATTCTGTTCCTTTTCAATAATTTTCTGGAACCGTTTTCTCCTAACTACTGTTGGTTACATTCTTTTGGTTACACATATTTTTAGTTCCAAAAATTGTTTATTGTCCTACGTTACAATCTTGTAAAAGTTGACATGAAAATAAAATTAATTACTTGCAACAGTTTACCTAATTAATCCTCTACCTTCCTACATACTAATCTTTACTAAATTAAAACAACAAAAACAAAAACAACTACAGTGTTCACTTAGCAATTTCTTTTTCAGTCCTCTCAGAGACAAAACAACCTTTCATCATGATGACTCTTCAGATGGATGCTCCTATATTAGGCTCCCGGGGTAAGAAAAAGTCATGGCTGCGTTCTATGAGCTCCTCCATAGAATAACGAGCCTTCTATATCTACGCCGTGTCTAGCCATGAACTGTCCTTGATTAGAAAATTCTACCACTTGACAAGGTATCATAGATACTCCTTCCTATGAGTCCTCTTGGCCACCTGCGTGTCGAGAATATTCTCGATCTCATGGGGTTGAGCCGAAGGCATGTGCCTCTTCCAAGAACTGTCTCCAACTTGGGCGTCCCATTCTGGCCGTACCACACTATCATCCTCTGGGTTGGAAGTATATGGGAATAGGTTTGCCATGTTGAAAATAGATGATATGCCTATATCTAGTGGCAGTTGTATCTCATAAGCATTGGCTGAGAATTTACCCAAAAACTTGCAGGGACCAATATTCTTGAATTTCAGCTTGTTATACACACCCTTAGCAAACCGTTCTTTGTGTAAGTGTGCAAGGACTTCATCACCCATATTGAATTGGACTTCTTGTCGTTTTAGATCTACCTGTTGTTTGTATTTCTGAATGTTGTCCTGTAACTTTGATTTGACTTGTTCGTGTAGTTCATTCATCGCTTCAGCAAAATCTTCCCCATCAACACTTCTCTTCTCAAAATTTCCCAGATCCCACAACTCATGTATTCAACAAGGATGAATGTCACACAGGATCTGAAATGGGCTGTGTCCAATGTTGCAGTTCGATGAATCGTTATAAGAAAATTCAGCCTGAGCGAGTGCACGATCCCATAATCGTTAATTTTCCCTAGTCAAGCTCCGTAAGAACTTTCCCAAACTCCTATTCACCACTTCCATTTGCCCATCAGTCCACAGATGATATGCAGAGCTGAAGTTCAACTATGTTTCCAACTTATTCCGTAGGGTGCGCCAAAAGTGTCCTATGAATTTTACATCCTTGTCAGAAATAATAGATCTAGGTAGGCTGTGTAATGTAACAATCTCCATGAAAAACAGGTCAGCTATGTGAGTGGCATCACTAGTTTTTCCAGAAGGGATGAAAGGCGCCATTATCGAAAACTTGTCTACCACCACCATCACCGAGTCATAACCTCGTTGTGTTCTAGGTAGTCCTAAGACAAAGTTAATGCTGACTAAGTCACATGCTCTACTTGGAACAGGCAGTGGTATGTAAAGTCTGGTGTTTTGTCTATGTCCCTTGACGAGTTGGTAGACTTTACACCTACTCACATATCGTTGTACATCCCTTTGCATTCTTGGCTAGTAATGGAAGTGTCTGAGCTGCTCCAAAGTCTTTTCTATGCTGAAATGTCCGACTAGACCTCCGCTATGCTTCTCCCATATAATATTTTCTCTCATCGAATAATCATGAATACATAATTGTCCCCCTCTAAACAGTAGTTCCTCCTGCAAGTTGTAGTCCAACCATGGTGGTGGGGTCCAGTATTGTAGCAATAATGCTACAACTCCTGGGGCTTCCTATCTCTAATTTTATCAACGCGGTAGTTCGTACAAACTTGGAAGCGACGGTGCTGTATGCACAAGTACTAGCTCTTGTCGCAGCTGTCACTTGGTCAGCTGTCACAAGTCCGCTAGGGCTCAAGCCAACTTCTATATGCTCTCAGAAGAAGCTTTCTAAATGATGGACGAAGGCTATCTCAAAGGAAATTAATCTATTTTGCAAAAATGAGCTGAAATCCAACCAAAACATGGAAACCCTAGTAAACCCTAATCTGACTAGTTTACCCTCTATGATGCAATAGTGAGAGTGCAAATGTCTAAAAATGATGCCATTACTTCTAGTGATGTGAAATGCATGAACTCAAACTACTTCCATTGAAAAGAACATTGTTTTTGTATTTTTTCTTAAGTGGATGGAGTGATTATGATCTTGTTTCTTATTAGGGTTTGGCTGTGCAGAGGTGGTGCGAAGGGAGAGAAATCTTGGGAAAGGTCAGGAGGGCTAGGAGAGGTCCCAAAGGATCCCTAGAATCAGTCCGCAGAAGTCTACAACGTTCAGGTGCTCAGCAACCGAGTTTGCATGCTTCTACAGGATGTCTGCAGGGGATCCTACAGGAAACTCAGGAATTCTACAGGAAGTCTGCCAACTTCTACAGGATGTTCTACCGTCGGAGTTTTGGATGATGGTGAAGTGATGGAGTGGTATGGGTGGATAGGTAAGATGGAGATGGAGCTTGTGATGACTCAGGGGCAGAGAAATAAGATGGAGAAAGAGTGCACGAAGTTGGTTGGTGGATAGAAGGATGGCAGCAACGAAAGGTCAAGAAAATGGAGCTACGTGGGAAATGGAAGAGTTGGAAGGTAACCGAGCTGAGCAGAGGTCAAGTAGGTGGCTTTAGGTGTGGTTAAGAAGAAAAAGAACACGATAAAGTGATGCTATGCAGTGTAAAAGAAACAAATCCTCTATATCTTGCACAAAACCGAGAATCCATTAACCTGTGCTACCTGTGCTATTAAACCAATGAACAACAATGTAAATCGTGAAGAGAAGTCGTGCATGGAGTTGGAACGAAGCAGTAGTGCTCAAGAGCAGAATGCATGGACGGATCTATAATTGAAATGACTGTGTGGGAGCTAGCATGAAAGCATAAGACTACGTTTTTTTGTGGTTGGTGCAGCCCACACCCCCAATCTCTAAACAGAGATGGCAGCGAGTGCACTATCAACCTTTTTTGGAGCTCTAATGGATTACAATCCTCCTACTCTAATCTAAGCAACTAAAAGCACTTGAACTGTAAACTAATCCTACTCAATCACATAGAAGAAATCGAATCAGCAGACTGTAAATTCTAAATGCCTTTCAAAACAAAGGAATAAAGTTCTGAAAGGAAAGTTAAATAACAATACAAGGAAGAGGAGGTGTATTGCTCTCAGGTTGGGCCCTAACCTGAGAGCTATAACTCCCTTAAAAGCTCAGAACTAGATCCAAATCTGCTTGCCTTTATTCATAATCAAGAGTCTAATGTCATGCCAAAATTGGCTTACAAAAACAAACATCGAGCTGTAGCTCGTGCTCAGAAATTACAATATCAAGTCAAAAGTTCAAAAAGCTCCTATCAAAGGCTACGACCTTCATATTTATACACAATGAAGATCAAGTTGGCTTCCTCCATTCGTGGATCTTGGCTGTCCAACTGAAAGTCAAACTGCTATGGCTTGGGCCTGTTGGTCCATAAATCTCAAGAAAGCTGTGGGATCAGTAGACAACTGTTGGTGTGCTAAGATGAGTGCAACCGGATCCTCTGGTTCTGCTCGAATGAACAGTGGCTCGCTCAATTCTCAGTTCATTACCGATTTTGCTTTAGCTGCTCTTTGATCCTCATGGTTCAACCATGAAGTGAACGCCATCAATTGCATATCACCCAAGGAAATATTGGGATCCCAGGAGACTTCATTAGGCAAAGCCAAATTGTGGAGGTAGAACTCTGCTAATTTGGCTTTGTCTTCTGACGAACTAGTACTGCACAATTCAGAAAATTGCTGTGGGTTTTGGATCTGAGAAATACCTCTTTGTGCCAAGGTATTTATTTGGAACTACAGCCATTGATATTTTAAGTACAAACCATAGGATTTCGCAGGTTGTCTGCACTGTATTGCCTCCATGGCCCAGCTGGCCATGCAGGCCAATTGTGCTTCCTTTTGCTGCAGCTGTTCTTTTGGAGCTTGCACTTCAATTTGTGCTTGCTGTTTTGTTTCCTGTAGAAGTGTCATTGGCTCCTCAAGACTGGTGGTCAGCTCCTTTTTGCCTTGTTTTTCTTCTATGGTGTCTTTGGAGGATGTACCTGCCCCTGCCCTTAGCTCCTGTAGCTGCAATATCAGCTTCTGGTTTTCTTCCTGTAGAAGCACACGTTGGCAATTAGCCACATGTTTAGCCATGGTGAATTCACTCCTGACCTCCTTGAGTTGCTCTTGTAAGGGGCCTATGTCCGCCACAACCTTTGACTTGGCGATCTGCATCCATGTGTGGGTACAGACTCTTTCTTCCTCCAATGCAAAAAATAGGGGTACAGTAAATTTCTGCGGTATGATTTTTCCCGCCTCTAAAAAGGTGTACTATGAACTCAGAATAGGCTAAGGGCTGGGCTCTGGTATATGTACTTCTTCTGCCTCTTTAGGTGGCTCTACCTCACCCTCCCTTGGTGGTGATGAGGGTCCTTCTCCTTCCCTCTTCTCTGTTTCCTGTAGCCGGGCCAGAGTGTCCTGTAGAACATTTTCATCCTCCTGTAGCCGAGCTTTTTCAGTTAACAGGTCTAACTTTTCTTGCCACATATTTTTCTTTGGACTCCCCTTCTCATAGGTGACTGTTATCTTTGAGGGGGACTTTTCCTTGGGAGAAGCAGGGGTATCTTTGATGACAATCGGGCTGCTTGACAGAGGCTTTGGCTTGCCCGTCTTTATCCTAACACTTCTTCGAGCTTTAAAGTATAGAGGGGTCTCCCTCTTCCTCTTTTATTTTGGCTTAGGTGGCGTACTGAGGCCAGCTAGTACATCTGCTACCTCCCATGCTATAATGTCCGCCTTCTTCTCCTTGGGTTTCACCTTTTTAGGGCTTCCTGTAGAAGACCCTGTTTTAGCCAATTTCGGGCTTCCTGTAGAAGCCCCTATTTTGGTAATTTTCGGGCTTCCTGTAGAAGCCCCTTTTTCAATGATTTTCGGGCTTCCTGTAGAAGACCCTTTTACTGTTTTCCGTCTTCCTGTAGAAGCCTATTTCTGCTTTCCTGTAGACACAGGTGTCACCACCTTAGCTTGCTTTGCTGCATGGGTTTTGCTTTTTGGTTGGGTTGCGGGTGCTGATGAGGTACTTGGGCTGATGTGGACCACCTCAGCTTTGTCCGCTCTACTTTGCAACCTCTTTTCTCTTGCTGACAAGATGGGTGTGTCACCTTTTTCTTTGTCATCCTTTTTCTTATGCTTCTTCTTTTGTTCTTTCTTTTGCACTGTGGTCGGGGTCTTCTGGCCTATTTCCTTATTTCCCTCGGCCACTGATTCTTTTTCCTCACTGCTGGAGGAACCACTTTCTTCAGCTAGCATCCTTATGTCTCCATCTCTTGTCAAATTTCTGAATGATTCCCATGAGAGGGGAACCTTATATGAATGAAGCGCATCCTCCACAAGAAGTTTGATCAACCCATGGTGGGCTACCTGATCTGGTATGCCTTCTTTTAACTTTGTGGCACACTCAATCAGAGACTGTAGCAGGAGATAATGAATGATCAGTTTCTCTTCTACAGGAAGATCAATCCGGTGCCTCAATTCAGTGAGCAACCGAAAGTGATACGCGTACACGATGCTAAAACGGCCTTCACAGGTTATATACTTCATGATTTGCAGGCTAACTTCATTCCATGGTGGCATCAAGCTGGTTCTTCGCACCCCATTTTTGTCCTCCGTGAATTCCTCCTCAGGTGGAAAGAATTCTTTCTTGGCCTGCTGGCTCAACTTCCTTTCTTCCTTATCCCATGGCAAACCCATTGGAAGTTCAGTAATTCGACTGATGTATTGCGGGGTGAGCTTTAGGCTTAGGCCCCTAAAGTTCAATGTGGCCAGTGTCTTGGATTTCAGCCTGAGAGCCTGCAAAAATTCTTCTGCCACTTCATCGTCGTAACCCTGCAATTTGTCACAAAAATATATCCATTGAACCCATGTGAAGAGCTCCACCACCTCCTGGTTTTCCCTTAACATGGTTGAATCAGTGGGTTCTCATCTAATAAACCCACCCGGCATGATAAAACAGTTTCCTCAACCAGAGGTGGTGATTGTGGAAGAAATTTAGTCTACTGAGACAGAGCGTAGAATGTCATGCACATAATCCAAAAAACTTATCCCTGAGGAACTTAACACAGTTTAGTTACCCTGACATCCTGTAGAATGACAGTATAGGCACAGCAGACAACAATTTCACCATTTTTCTATGACCAGACTGTGGACGACAATTCTGCCACCTTTTAAAAACCAGTTGCATGAAGAGTTCAGGGTTACCTTTTTAATTTGCCACCTTTTTACGTGAGGCACCCGCCTTCCTGTAGAAACTGCGTTCCTGTAGAATGAAAACGTTCCTGTAGAAGCAACGCACGATTTTCGGGAAAGACTGCAGTTGGTCTGCGCCTTGGGTGTGCTTCACAATCGTTCTGATAGCCAAAGGCTTGGAGTATCGAATTGCAGAAAGACCAGGATAGCCACTCGAGTTCAAAACGGTGGTTGATAAATGCATGAGTGCAATCTAGCCGATTAGATTTTGAATCAGCGGAATCCATGGCGTGGGGGTGAGCTGTCCCCACCGGACCATTGGGCGACGTCATCCCATCATTCAACTGCGTGTTCACTTGCTGCCGCATCAATTCCCGCAGATCTGTCGCCACCTCTTCTGTTAAACTCGTTTTTTTTTTCGATGAGATTGCTCTCACGTGCATGCTGCCCATTCTTTTTGCCATGGCCGCCACCCAAACATCCAACTAGACCATTACCTGGCTGATGTGGCCGGCCAAATGGCCATACAGCCGCTCAACCCATTCACCTTTACACTGTGCAATCAATTCAAAGTAAAATTCATGCAATCTGATGGAAGGAAGGGTCAAGACACTTACCTGCACGACTGCACACGATGTTTCGGGTTTTTTGGACGCTGATGAGTGGATTTACTTGCTGCTGGCGAACTTACACAGGCCAGGAGGTCCATGTTTACAGGCTGTCGACGATGGATTGGATGCTTTGGTTGCATGTGCCCGCGTTTCATTTCATATGGCCGGCGCTGTGAATGGTATCCACTCTAGCGGGCTTAACTGTTACAGGAATCCCGCGGGATGTCTTGTAACAGTTCTTCCTCCTTGGGTGCATTCTGCACGACGAAGGATCTGGCCTCACGATCGCGCTCCCGGAGCTTCTGGATGACTGGGATGAATATGGTGTGAGATCTCCAACGTTTTTTCATTTAAAATTTGCTTTTTCTTGAGAACTCATCGATCTGCTTTGCTAGTGCAGGTAACTTTGTTGCATGTCGACAAGGATGGTGGAACAAGATAACAGCAATGTGCAAGGGTGACAACAGTGGCTTGCATGCGTCCAAACCAATCCTTAGCCGTTAGATCTTCTCATAACATGGATTCTAGACTGTCCTGGGATTCTACAGGAAGTTTCCTGTAGAAATACAGAGCTTCCTGTAGAAAGGTTGCATTTCCTGTAGAGAGTTTGCACCTTCCTGTAGAAAAATTGCATCTTCCTGTAGAAAATCTGCGTCTTCCTGTAGAAGATCTCAAGCTATAATAAAATTGCACATACCTTGGAGAAAATGAGTATTCTTGGAGGAGGTGCTCGTGAGGTCTCCTGACAGCATGATAACGATCCTGAGCTCTCAGTTTAGAGGCTTCCTCTCCTCCATAGAACACCTGCATGCAATTTTACATAATGAATCTGCTGACCTTGTTTTTTTATTTTTTATTTTTATATTTTTTGTTTTTTCTCTTTTTTCTCTCTTTTTTTTTTAAAGATAACAGGGGCACCTCATTGAGGTTTTCACCCTTGCCATCTGCCTTAAGCGCCTCAAAGAAGTTTTCACTCAAGGATCTTTTTCCAATCTCTTTTTTTTTTTTTTTTTTTTTGAAAGACAATAGGGGCGCCTCAATGAGGTTTTCACCCCTACCACCTGCCTTGGGCGCCTCAATGAGGTTTTCACCCCTACCACCTGCCTTGGGCGCCTCAGAAAGGTTTTCACCCAAGGATATTTATTATTTCTTTATTTCTTTATTTATTTTTTATTTTTATTTTTTTAGATTCTTCAAGGTATGCCCAAAGCAGAGGCATAACCCTTCTCTATGACCAACACTGCCTTCTCCATAGTTTTGATGAACTCTTGTCTTGAGAGGGGCTTCCTGTAGATCTTCAATCGATGCCCATTGACAAGCATGGGGATGGCTTCCTCATCAATGGTCCGAATAAGAACAGATCCATTGTCGTGACATTTTTCCACTGAATATGGCCATAACCATCTGGTTCTCAGCTTCCCCTTGAAATCTTTGTATCTGGAGTCATAAAACAAAGCCCAATCTCCTGGCTGAAATTTCTTGTCATGGAGATGTTGGTCATGCCACACCTTTCTTTAAAGTTGAACCACTTCTGAGTGAAGGAGGGCCTGCATTCGGTGCTCATCCAGTCCATTCAGCTGCAATAACCTTTCTTGTTGTGCATGGCTGAGATCTAGGTCAAGCTAAGCTGCCATCCTCAACGTGTTGTATTCAAATTCTATGGACAGCAAAGCTTTCTTCCCATAGACCAGCTCATAAGGTGTGAAGCCGGTGGTGGTCTTCCAAGTGGTGTTGTAAGCCCATGTGGCTTCAAACAGGCGATCTGCCCAGTCCTTTCTGCTACTGCTCACCACCTTAGTCAAGACCCCTTCTAATGCTCTATTGGTGACTTCCACCTGCCCATTTGCTTGAGGGTGATAGGGGGTGGAAGTCCTATGCTTGATCTTGTGATGAGCTAGTAGATCTTCAACCAGGTTGGAGGTGAACTGGCTCCCTTGATCAGTGACCAGCTCTCTTGGATAGCCAAACTTATAGAAGATGTTTTCTCTTAGGAACTCGGCCACCTTTTCTTCTGTTGCTGCTTTGATTGCTTTCGTCTCTACCCACTTTGTCAGGTAGTCAGTGCACATAATGATGTAAGACCTCTGCCTCGAAGGAGGGTTGATTGGGCCCACAAAGTCCATGCCCCACTTCTCAAATGGCTCAAGAGTCACCTGAGGTTGGAGAGGCATCTCATCCCTTTGGGTTGGTTTCCCCATTCTTTGGCATTGGTCGCACTTTCTGACATATCTTCTCACATCTTGATGAAGTGTGGGCCAATAGTAGCCTGCCTGCAGGATTTTGAAGGCAGTTCTCTTTGCTGCAAAATGTCCTCCACAAGGCCCATCATGACAGGTGAGGAGGATATCAAAGACTCCCTCCTCCCTTACACAACGCCTTAAGATCTGATCAGGGCCAAGCTTGAACAGATTGCCCCCGATCCAAGTAAATGAGGCACTTTTTCTGATGATTCTGCTCTTCTCTATTGAAGATAGCTGCGGAGGGAACTGTGCTGAAACAAGGTAGTTTGCTATATCAACAAACCATGGAGAGAGTACTGAAATAGTAAACAGATGTTCATCGGGCATCTGGTCATCCACTGTTCCATCCTCATCTGCAGACAAATCCAATCTAGATAAAAAGTCAGCAACAACATTTTCTCTACCTGGTTTGTCAACAATGGTCAAATCAAACTACTGCAATAAAAGTAACCATCTAATAATACGAGCATTCACATCTGGTTTATTCATTAAATATCTAATTGCAGCATGGTATGTATGTACAAAGGTTTGATAGCCAGTAATATAATGTCGGAACTTGTTCAGTGCATGGACCACCGCCAAGAATTCTTTCTCGGTTACAGTGTAATTCAGCTCAGCTTTGGACAAGTTTTTGCTAACAAAGTAAATGGCATATGGAAGTTTTTGCTCAACTTGTCCTAAAGCTGCACCTATGGCTTTGTTCAAGGCATCAGTGTGGATGTGGAAAGGTAGGGCCTAGTTTGGACCTCTCAGGATTGGGGCTGACACCAACTTGTCCTTCAATTCATTCAAAGCCCTCTCACAATCGTCAGTACATTTAAACTCCACATCTTTTGCCAACAGGCCAAACAATGGCGAGGCTAGCTTGCTGAAGTCTTTAATGAATCTCCGGTAATATCCTGCTAATCCCAAGAAACTCCGAACATCCTTTACCTTTTGAGGAGGTGGAACCTTCTTGATGAGAGCAATTTTGTTAGGATCCACCTGTAACCCTTGGCAAGAAATGGTATGGCCTAGCACGGTCCCTTCAGTCTTTAGGAATTCACATTTTTCAGGACTAAGGGACAAGTTCATCTCAATTCATTTGGTTAGGACTTTTCCCAGATTGGACAATGCTTCTTGGAAGTTGGCCCCATAAGGAGTAAAGTCATCCATATAGATTTCCACTACATCATGGACCAGCTCCGAGAAGATGCTTAAGACAGCTCTCTGGAAGGTAGCAGGAGCATTGCATAGCCTAAAGGGAAGGACTTGGTAAGCAAAGGTGCCCCAAGGACAAGTGGAGGTGGTCTTATCTTGGTCTTCCTGGCTGATTTGGATTTGGTTGTACCCGCTAAACCCATCCAGGAAAGAGAAGAACTTCTTTCCTGCCAGTCCATCCAACACTTGATCTATGAAAGGTAGAGGGAAATGGTCTTTCTTGGTAGCTTTGCTCAGTTCTCGGTAGTCCACACAGATTCTCCATTTCCCATTTTTCTTGGGAACCAACACCAGAGGGGACACCCATTCACTATCTGAGATGGGGTAGATGAATCCGGCATCCAACAGTTTTTGCAATTCTTCCTTGACAATGTCCTTAAGGGCTGGATTCATTCTCCTCTGGGGTTGCCTAACCGGCTTACAATCCTCTTTGATGTATATGTGAAGGGTACAGACCGAAGGATGGACTCCTTTCATCTCCTTATAGCTCCAAGCAAAAGCATCTAGGTGACTGGCCAACAGGCTGCACAGCTCCTTTTCCTGGGAAGGAGATAGGGAGGAGCTGATCTTTAACGTTCTCTCAGGGCCGAACTCCACAGTCTTGACTCTGGGAGTGACAGGGTTCGTTGTACAAAGATCCACTAAGGTGCTAGCTTGGGCATCCTCCACCAATTTCTCTAAGGATAGTGCACTGGAAGGTGGATTCTGGATCAAGGTCTCGATCAAGTCACCCTCGGTTGGGGGGTCTCTTCTAGTCGTATCTAGGGTGCACAAAGGTGTTGAGTACACCTCGTCTTCCTCTCCTTCCTCTAACCAGAGTGGTAAGTCATGCTCTAAGGAGGGTTGGGCAGGAGGGTATAAGACTAGCTGCTTGGACATAGGACCATTTTTGATGGTCATATTTCCTGCACGGCAACTTATGTAAGCATCTGCAATGGCTAACCAAGGCCTTCCCAAAATGAGAGGATATCCAGTAAGCTTTGCCTTGGGTTGCAGAACCAAGAAATCTGCAGGGTATTCCCAAGAGTCGATAGAGACCAAGACATCCTCCACAATCCCTTCGGGAGTCACAGTGGAGCGATCTGCTAATTGCAGTACTGTCGAGGTCTTCCTCAAGGAACCCTGAAGATTGAGTTTGAGCATGGTATCCCTGGTCATCACATTAATGGCAGCCCCCAGATCAATCAAGGTGTGTGGTATGATGGTGCCATTGATGTGGACATCTACTACAGGACTTCCAGGATCTAGGTACTTTGGGCAGATGACTTGTCCTAACATAAGGTCAGACAGTTGTCCTATGACATTGATGGTTGAAGCATCTTTCTTCCGCCTGCCTGGGTGTTTGAATCAATTTTCCTTAACCAGTTTTTTGTATATTGGCACATCCTTGATGGCTTGGAGAAGTGGTATTTTTACACACAACTGCTTGAGCTCACCCAGAAGCTCATCCTCCTCTGGGTTGGGTTGTGTGGTGGCTGTTAGTCTCTCAGGAAAGGGTGGAATAGCCTTTGGTTCACTTTCCTGTTTATCTTCCTCATCCTCTGGGGGAGGAGGTTGGCGATCTGGTAGAGTCTTTCCAGATTGAAGATTGATCTCCTGGATCTCCACAACATAGGTAGGGCATGAGGTTTCCCCAGTGTATACCTGCTGGGCCTGTCTATTGTTGGGGTTTGGGTTCGGTTGAGCAGGCATTTGAGGTTGCCTTGGAGGTGTAGGAGGTAATGGTTGAGGTTGAACTGGTGGTGGAGGCAAAATGGCGGGAGGAGTATTGTACTGGGGCCTCCACCCCGACTGAGGTGCATTCCACTGAGGCTGTGGCTGGGCATGTGAATGATATGAATGAGAAGTAGGTTGAGTAGGGTACTGAGGTGGATAAGACCATGGAGGAGGCATGGACCAGGAAGGATGAGCAGGGGGACCCCAGGAAGGCATAGGAGTCGATTGGTTGGGGTTGTAATAAGCTTGAGGTTCCCCTTGCATTCCCTGCTGATAAGGTCTAGATCCTTATGGCCTCCTTTGGTTGAGGTAATAGAGAGGGTCAGTGGGAGCTTCTGTCCCTTGGTACATGGCTTTAAACCCAGGTAAGGTTGGACACTGATTTGTGGGATGGTCCTCCTCTCAAACGAAACCTACTTCAACCGAATGCAATGGGCATTCGTTCTTAGGGTGTCTCTTTATGCACCTAGGGCAGAAGGCAGCCAAGGCTCTCTCAGCTTCTTCTTTCTTCTACTGGATCCTGAATGTGTCCAGCTGCATGGCAATGGTCTGTCTCACCTCACTCTTAAGATCTTCTAATTGATTTGCAAGCTCATGTTTGGAGAAAGGGACACTAGTTGAGAGGAGGTTTCCTCTACCTCGTTTCCGTGCTGCCCTGGAGTGGTTTCTAAACACAGTCTTGATGTCCTCATAAGGCAGTTGGTAAATGTCCCCCCAGCTAGCATGTGAAGGGTATCTAAGAGGTCTTCAGGGACTCCTTGGAGCAGGACCAACTTTTGGGATTCAGGGTCAAGTGTGCACCTGGCCCGCTTATAGCTAAGTTGGAACCTCTCCTCATAATCCTCTAAGGACTCATCATTTCCCATGGTCATCAAAAAAAATTCTCCCTTGGTTTCCTTAGACCTACAATAATCCCTGTACTTGGTATTGAAAGCTTCCTGCATCTGAGCCCAAGTGGTGATACTATTCCCAGGTAAGCTCATGAACCAGCGTAATGTTGCATCCTTAAGAGTTGAAGGGAAGAGTTTCAACTTTTTCTCATCTTCAGTATAGTCATAGGTTCTACAAAGGACAACAAACTAAAACAGGAAGGTATCAGGATCTTCAGTAGTCAGTCCATGGAAGTGAGGTAAGGGGGAGGGGCTAATGTTCTTCATTTTCATCTCTCCATTGGTCTCTCGGATGGGGAAGGCACCTTCTATTCTCTCATCTTCTCTTCTATTGTCAGCCATAGCTTCAGATGGAGTGGTCTCTAATTCTTCTTCTACTATAGGATATTCATATATCTCAGGATGTTCACCTATAGGTTCTTCTGGATCACTGTCACCAAATAAGAGAGAAGGGTGACTCAGTGATGTGGTGGGGGTGTTGGGTAGGAATTTGCCTGATTTATCTCGGTTTCCACGAGGCATGAAATGGAAAAGACTTTCTTTTTTTTTTGATTGCTTTTGTTTTTTTCTCTGTGGTACCTGCAAAACTGAAACAGATTGATCTACAACTAACTATAAAGATGCAGAATTAAACTGAAAGCAGGAAAGAACTGATCTACTTTGCTCAAATGAAATTGCAGGAATGGAAATGCTAGTCTACACTTGCAGAATTGAAACACTAATCTACGCTTGCAGAAATGAAATGCTAGTCTATGAAAGCAGGAAATGCTAATCTATGAAAGCAGGAAATGCTAATCTACGAAAGCAGGAAATGTCTATGCTACTTTTGCATAATGGAAATGAAATAAACTACTTAGCAGAAGGCAAGAGTAAGAAAATAGAAGAAAAGCAACAATTACTAATACTCTGACGCTTCCCCGACAACGGCTCCAAAAAGATGGTGGGCTCCAGTATTGTAGCAATGATGCTACAACTCCTGGGGCTTCCTATCTCTAATTTTATCAACCCGGTAGTTCGTACAAACTTGGAAGCGACAGTGTTGTATGCACAAGTACTAGCTCTTGTCGCAGCTGTCACTTGGTCAGCTGGCACAAGTCTGCTAGGGCTCAAGCCAACTTCTATATGCTCTCAGAAGAAGCTTTCTAAATGATGGATGAAGGCTATCTCAAAGTAAATTAATCTATTTTGCAAAAATGAGCTGAAAGCCAACCAAAACATGGAAACCTTAGTAAACCCTAATCTGACTAGTTTACCCTCTATGATGCAATAGTGAGAGTGCAAATGTCTAAAAATGATGTCATTACTTCTAGTGATGTGAAATGCATGAACTCAAACTACTTCCATTGAAAAGAACATTGTTTTTGTAATTTTGCTTAAGTGGATGGAGTGATTATGATCTTGTTTCTTATTAGGGTTTGGCTGTGCAGAGGTGGTGCGAAGGGAGAGAAAGCTTGGGAAAGGTTAGGAGGGCTAGGAGAGGTCCCAGAGGATCCCTAGCATCAGTCCACAGAAGTCTACAACGTTCAGGTGCTTAGCAACCGAGTTTGCAGGCTTCTACAGGATGTCTGCAGGGGATCCTACAGGAAACTCAGGAATTCTACAGGAAGTCTGCCAACTTCTACAGGATGTTCTACCGTGGGAGTTTTGGGTGATGGTGAATTGATAGAGCGGTATGGGTGGATAGATAAGATGGAGATGGAGCTTGTGATGACTCAGGGGCAGAGAAATAAGATGGAGAAAGAGTGCACGAAGTTGGTTGGTGGATAGAAGGATGGCAACAACGAAAGGTCAAGAAAATGGAGCTACGTGGGCAATGGAAGAGTTGGAAGGTAACCGAGCTGAGCAGAGGTAGAGTAGGTGGCTTTAGGCGTGGTTAAGAAGAAAAATAACACGATAAAGTGATGCTATGCAGTGTAAAAGAAACAAATCCTCTATATCTTGCACAAAACCGAGAATCCATTAACCTGTGCTACCTGTGCTATTAAACCAATGAACAACAATGTAAATCGTGAAGAGAAGTCGTGCATGGAGTTGGAACGAAGCAGTAGTGCTCAAGAGCAGAATGCATGGACATATCTACAATTGAGATGACTATGTGGCAGCTGGCATGAAAGCATAAGACTGCGTTTTTTTGTGGTTGGTATAGCCCACACCCCCAATCTCTAAACAGAGATGGCAGCGAGTGCACTATCAACGTTTTTTGGAGATCTAATGGATTACAATCCTCCTACTCTAATCTAAGCAACTAAAAGCACTTGAACTGTAAACTAATCCTACTCAATCACATAAAAGAAATCGAATCAGCAGACTGTAAATTCTAAATGCATTTCAAAACAGAGGAATAAAGTGTTGAAAGAAAAGTTAAATAACAATACAAGGAAGAGGAGGTCTATTGCTCTCAGGTTGGGCCCTAACGTGAGAGCTATAGCTCCCTTAAAAGCTCAGAACTAGATCCAAATCTTCTTGCCTTTATTCATAATCAAGAGTCTAATGTCATGCCAAAATTGGCTTACAAAAACAAACACCGAGCTGTAGCTCATGCTCAGAAATTACAATATCAAGTCAAAAGTTCAAAAAGCTCCTATCAAAGGCTACGGCCTTCATATTTATACACAATGAAGATCAAGTTGGCTTCCTCCATTCGTGGAGCGTGGTTTTCCAACTGAAAGTCAAATTGCTGATCCTGTAGAATCTATTGGTTGCCTTTAAGCTCGGTGGGGAGAGCTGTTGGAGCTCGGAGTTAAGGTGAAAATCACGAGGAAGGTCATCAAGACTATGGACAACCTCCCTATGAACCTGCAATGTCACCTTTGTTGTCTCCTTGTCTCCATTTGCTGTCGTCTTTTGCTCTCTTTAATGCCAAAAACCTGAAATCATCATGTATTAGCCACATAGATATAATGCCTGCCCTTCTTCCTACAAATAACACGAATATACTAAGAAATGAATGCATAAGTGATAAAAGATGAATGGTTGAGCAAGGTAAGTAGGCCAAATGAGCCCAATTTGTTACCAAAAATTGGGGCTCATCACACGGACTTTTCTTCCTCAGCACAGGATTTTGATAGGCTTCATAGGCCTCTTTGAAATCTATGTCGGTGTGGTACAAATCTTTCAAAAACTCGAAACCTAACACTTGTATTGTAATTTCCTGTAAGAGCAAGGCTCTTTTGCTCAATGCATCTACCACCTTGTTGGCCTGCCCGCTAATGTGTTTCAACACAAAGGTGAAACTCTACAAATACTCCACCCATTTGGCATGCTTGTGGTTCAATTTATGTTGTTACATTACATATTACAGTGCTAAATTATTAGAAAATAACACAAATTCACTCCCAAATAGGTAATTTCTCCAATGCCTCAAAGCTTGGACGACAACATCAAATTCCTTGTCATATGAGGAATACCTATGCCTGCATCTATTTAACTTCTTGCTGAAAAATGCAACAAGTTTGTCTTCTTGGCTGAGTACAACGCCAATAGCTGTACCATTTGCATCACATTGAACCTGAAAAAACTTATTAAAATCTGGTAACCTTAAAATTGGACTCTCTGTAATTTTCCTCTTTAGGAGGTGAAAGTTGTCCTCTGCTGCCTTGGTCCAACAAAAAGGTTGACTAGCCTTATTGATAGTGTCCAGTATAGGTGCGCAGATTTAGCTAAAATTTCTTATAAATTTGTGATAAAAACTCGCCAGCCCATGAAAACTACGTACCTCAAATAAGCTTTTCAGATATGGCCAGTTAATGATTGTTGCAATATTTTCGAGGTCCATCTTTAACTCATTTTCTGCAATTGCAAAGCCCAAATAGATCAATTCTCTTTGTAGGAAAGTACATTTTTTCAAATTTATTAGCCGTTTATTCTGCTGCAATTTCTCCATCACTATTCGAACATGTTGAAGGTGCTCCTCTTTAATCCTACTGAAAATTAATATGTCATGAAGGTAGACTATCACAAACTTGCCAATGAACTCTTTCAACATTTCATTCATCAATCTCATAAAAGTACTAGGGGCGTTACTCAAGCCCAACGGCATGACCAGCCACTCATACAAACCTTCATTAGTTTTGAAGGTTGTCTTCCACTCATCTCCTTCCCTATTCTGGATCTGATGATAGCCACTCTTTAGATCAATCTTCGTGAAGTATGCTACCCCACATAGGTATTCCATCATATCTTCCATCCATGGTAGGGGAAACCTATACCTAATGGTGATTTTTTTGATGGCCCGTGAATCCGTGCACATCCATTGTTCTCCTCCTTACTTGGGAGAGAGAACTGTTGGTATTACACAAGGGCTCAAGATTTCCCTTATCAACCCTTTATCTAGCAACTCTTGCACCTATTTCCTGATCTCCTCATTATCTTTGGGGCTCATCTGATATGTTTCCTTATTTGGTAACCTTGCTCTAAGTAGAAAGTCAATATGATGACTGATGCTTCTTTTAGGAGGTAACTTGTCACGCAAATCATCAACTACAATGTCTCTAAATTCCTGCAACATCTCTTGAATTTCTTCAGGAAAATTAGACATTTCTATGTATAACAACATTGTCTTTTCCCTCCTCACAACAGCATAATTCACTTCACTTATCTCGATCTATTTCACAAACTATTTTCCACCTATTAACAATGATTTCGTCCCGCTTGCTTCTGTTGTCTCCTCTTCCTTGATGGGTACAAGCGTATGCTTGATTCCATATTTAACAAACTTGTAGTAGTTTTTTTTTCCATCGTGTACTACCTTTCAATCATACTTCAATGGTCTTCCTAGTAGTATGTGACACACGTCCATTGGCATAATATCACAGAAAACTTTGTCTTTGTACCTACCAATGTGAAATTGAAACTCACACTGTTCATCAACCAATAGCTGGTGGCCTTTCTGTAGCCACGACACCTTGTAAGGGGTGGGGTGCTTAAGTTGCTTCAAACCCAACTTCTGCACCATCTCGGTGGCAACCAAATTATCTGTACTCCCACTATCAATGATCAATTTGCAGCCTTCCCATGTGATTTGAAAATTGTCCGGAATAGTCCTTTCCGTTGGGTTTGTTTAGCTATTTCTTTGGCTGGTTTCACCAATACTTTGTTTGGAACTAAGGCCTCCCCTATTTCTGCTACATTTTCTGCTTCTTGGGGCGGCTCCTCAACTTCCTCAGGTTGTGCAACAAACTTTCCTCTCTAGCTAGCTTGTTCTACTTCAGGGAATTCAAAAGATCTGTGCCCCCACTTGTGGCACCTGTAGCACTGATAGTTGGCTCCTCTACCTTGGCCATTCCCCCTTCCTCACTGATATGACCTGCCACCTCTACTGTTGTCTCCTTTCTCTATTGTTCCTGAAGCCTTGGAGTAGCGCCCTCTTCGCTATTACTAGCAGTCCATCCTCTTCCATAGGACTGTCCTCATCCTCTACCGATTCCCCGTCCTCTTCTAGCATCTTTTTCTAGTAATCTTTTCCTCAGCCTTCACAACACTCTTATAGGCTTCTTCTATATTTCTCGGGGAAATAATGTTGATTTCATCCAGTATTTCCAGTTTCAAACTTTTTATGTATCTTGTTTCCTTCTCCGAAGTGTCATCAGTATAACCAGCTCTCAAGTTCACTCGGTAGAATTCTTCTGTATACTCCCTTACTATCATCCCTTTTTGTCTAAAATTTTTCACTTGTCAATAAAGTGAAACCTAGTAATCCTTAAGTAGAAATCTACCTTTCAATTTGGCCACCATCCTTGACCACTTCTCTATCGGTAACTTGTTCATCCTCCTTCTCTTTGCTTGGACAATGTCCCACCACAAGGCTGCGTGTCCCTTTAATTTGGCTGCATCGAACTTGAATCTTTAGTCCTCACTGATCTCCTCACTTTCAAAATACTTGTCCAACTTGCTCACCTAGTCCAACAGAAATTTCGTCGACAGGCTGCCATCATAGTTAGGAATCTCCAGTTTGGGCTTGCTGTTGGCTAACAGAATCGGCCTCAACAACCTCATCTACATCCCTTCCTCATCTGATCCATCTATTGCAACTATGGCTTCTTCCTCATTGTCATCTCCTATTTCTGGATCCCTTCTCCTTCCTACCTCCACTGCCTCTAAACGCGCAGTAAGGATCCTGATTTCTTCCCTCAGTCCTTCATCTCTTGCTCTGCACAGACCTCCCCCATGTCCTCATATTCCAACTTCCATATCCTAACTCTTTCAACTTCCAGCACTGATACCACTTGATGGGTCCAACCCACCCTTGTCAAACTTACCAACGTTAATAATGTGATTAGGAATGAATTTAATGATTAGCAATTGGATTACATATGATATTTTTTTGTTTGGTGATTGATTGCAATGATATTATAAATGATTTGGGGTCTGCACTTATGATTTGTACCCACACTAACGAATATTGGACAAGTGTCCACTCCTCAGAATTGGCAATCCTGCTTCGCAATGAGGGTCTCAAACCCTATCTCCTGGTCATTTTGCTTGTGAACTGTTGAGGTTTGAGGGTTCTGCAATATGGTTATGTTGCGCAGTTTTCTCTGTGTAATATTATGCTGCCTTTGGTACTCTGGCTTGGCTCTTGACCTGGTAACTTGTCGGCTTCTCCATCTGGTAATGAGCTCTTGTTTGAACCTAGTTATTTCGGTATTTGTTTCTCTATATGCACTTAAAATTTTTGTCGAATTATGGATTATTGTTTGCTTGTTGGAAACTGGGATTTCTCTATGTACAAGTCAATGTTGGTTATTTAGCTAGATTGTGCGACTCCTTTTGGTCTTGAACCCTTCTACGCCACTATTTGTTGAGTGATCTAGCTGTATTCCTCTGTTTCGTGGATAGGTTGTGGTTGTAGGGTCTTGGCTTCAGTTTCCTTCACAATGTCAAGGTAAGATTTTTGTTATGCTCTCAGTCCTTTCTTCTTTTCACACTGTTAAACTGATGCACTTGCTCCATCATGAGTAGAGTGACCCTAGGTGACCGCAATGTCAGCATCCTGTCTCTGCAACGTAAATTTGAACCCTAGGTTTGTTGTTTTCTTTCGGTCTTTACCTTCTATGCCACATATCACTCACAAAATTTGGTTAATGTCTGTTGTCGCAGGTATGTTCATCCTAGAGAGTTTTGGACTTCGGCTGCTCGATGCTCTAGCTAGACCCGGGTAGGGTCGTTCCTTATTATTCATGTTACTTGTATTCCGTTATTTATAGGCTAGGGTTAGAGCAGTTGGTTGCAATGACTTGAGACTGATGTGAGTATGTATGCATAGGTTGTTAGACTTGCTCCATTCCTGTTGTAGGTAGTTGCTCTAGGGTTTGATTTACGATTAGGGTTTCTAAACCCATATGCTATGATACATCTTCGAACCTTGTACAACATTATTGCATGGGCTGTGTGTATATTTGAATGAGGTTTTGTGACTGTGTATGTTCGAATAGAGATTCTTGTGCTTATTTTATAAATGAAACAGGAGGGTTTATTCTTCAGAAGTACCTGTATGATTTGTCTATCCTTACTATTCGGATATGCTTGCATCTTGTCTCTACCTTTGATGCTCAAATTATGTATAAACGTCTAGGATTCCTCTGCACTCTTTTGATTGTTAAATTCAGGGACTATATGCTGTCGTTTTTGCAAGGTATTCTTTAATTATGTCTACAAGCTTGTTTTGATTTATTGGCCTGCTTGAATCAATACAGATAGAAACACATATGCATACATGATTGTGGAATAAAAACAGAGAATGTGCTTTCACTATTCCATGAAGTTTAACAGAATGCTAGATAGATAGTTACAGGATATTGGAAAATAGTTTGTGTGCTCATAGATATTTTATTAGATTTCACTCTCTCTCCAAAAGTCGAGCCTTTTACAATTTCATTTTGTTCCTTTTCAAGAATTGTCTGGAACTATTTTCTCCTAACTGTTGTTGCTTACATTCTGTTGGTTACATATTTTTTCAGTTCCAAAAACTGTTTATTGTCCTACGTTACAATGTTGTAAAATTTTACACGAAAATAAAATTAATTACTTGCAATAGTTTACCTAATTAATCCTCTACCTTCCTACATATTGTTCTTTACTAAATTAGAACAACATAAACAAAAACAACTACAGTGTTCACTTAGCAATTTCCTTTTCAATTGTCTCAGAGACCAAATAGCCTTTCGTCATGATGACCCGTTAGCTAGATGCTCCTGCCTCATCAATATACCACCATAAAAAACTCGTTGATATGATTGGTGATATTCCATTTAAGTTGTACATTCGCCTATAATGCCTTAAAAATGCCATCCATGGATTTGCAATAATTGATTCAATTGACCTCTCTCTCGAAATATTTCAGAATCTGAATTTCTACTTCACGTCCTATGATGATCATCAAGAATGGTTTTCTTAAAAGAAGATTCCTCACCTATACTGCCACTATATAATCCCCCTTTTCATAATTTATCGACCTCCTCAAATCTTGGGCCTTTCATCTTAGGAACAAAATCAAGGAAAAAAAGGAATGCAACCCCAATAATACCAGTGAATACTATAAATGTTTCAGATGTTACGAACACATCAGTCAAATATAGGAGAATAGGTTATCCAAATGGCATTCAATGAGCTAAGATTAATTACAATATTGTAGACAAGTAAAATATCAGAAAACTAAGACTTGTGAGCTTGGGCGTCCAGTGGTGGTGATATATGATACAAAAAAATGTGTGCCCTTGTCGACCTGGAAGGTGACAACTCCAACGTTATTGGACTTCATATGAAGAAAGTCGAATTTTAGATCCCAAATCTGATAAAATTAACAATTTTTACGATTTCATGATTGGAAAATTGTAATTTTTCCATTGGATTTCGTCATGTGGAAGAGTACAAAATTATTGTTTCATAAAGATCACTAACCCCTGTATGTGCATTAATGTTAGTGGCATTGATTGTTAAACTCCTCTATGATGACCCTTGTAAAAATGTACCCTTCACTCAAACAAAATCTTGATTTGACATGTTAAGTTTTTTCTACCTTATTTTAATGCTTAGTGGGTGAAATTGATGATGAGGATCTCATTATAGGCAATGTTTTTTTATTATATGTAAGTATTTGTTGTAGCCTGATTTTCTTTTTTTGACAATAGAGACTATCTAGATCTTCTTTGTTGATGTAGTTTTGGTTCGAAGATGTATTGCACTAAGTGTTGTTTCCGTTACATGCATTCTTACATGCCATATAAATGAGAACTTTTCCCTACTTGTGTATAAGTGGTTTGGATTCATATGGATTTCGATGAATATATATATATATATGGTCAAGCAAATTATTTTCTTCTTCCTAGCTCAAGAGGGTCAACCGGTTCAATGACTAGTTTAATTCTGATAACATTGTTTTATACAGGTCATGGGTATGACATCATTTATATTATAAACTCAATTGTTGGCATTTATATCAAGAATTCAATTAATTTCAATCATATAATCAATGTGTGGGAAACCATTTATTACATTTTTCACATCAACAATAGAAGCATAGCCAACATAAGAGGACAATACACATAGGATAGGAATATAAGCATCAACATTGTTTTTCACACTATCAACAATATCTTGATGCATTCACCTTAGGCAAGTAATAGGGAGCACATAAATAAATGCTACTACTCTATCATTATTACTCTACGTCAAAGAAAATTGGCAGAACTTTGCAAGTAGGGTATTGTTATAAATAACCATAGTTCCATACCCCAATATATTGTCGTTTATTTATTTATAAACACTAAAATATATTATAATATTATAACAACAGTCACAATCTACTTTCCAAGAGGGTAGTTCCATATTCCATAATGATGTTTTTGCTTAAAATTGGAGACATCCAATCCTAAGGAATTCGGTGAAAAACGAATCACTTGAGACCTAGTGTACATGGTCAACAAAAATCAACACACTAAAAAAGCTAGCAAATTAAGTTACTAGCTTGTACAAAAATTCTAGTACATCTTATAAAGTCATGGAGGTACAATTTAAAGATAAATAAAGCTAAGGAAAAAAAGGGATTTAAAGGTTGTATAACATACTCAAAAAACTTATTGCTCTATATATGGGAAGCAAAATTATGTTATTTCTTATTTCAAGGTGGATCAACAAATTTTATACAAGTGGCCAATGTGGCAAGTCTTAACTTACTAATTTTACAATTTATAATATATCCTTATAGATTATATGGCTCATTAAAACATAATATGTATTAATTTGTAAAAGGATACATGTTATAGACATTTTTGTGCCTTACAACATGAAGCATGAAATGTCCATAATCTAAGGGATCCAAAGTCCCTAAAAATGTTGTTCCTACCCCTAGAGGAACAAGGTCAACAAACCACAGCACTAAATAGCAGTTCTCCACCTGAAAACACTCAAAAACAAGCTAATTCTGGATCATGTCAACTGCTCCACTGAGCATCTGCGCTGAATGTCAACTGCTCCACTGTCTACCTGCGCTGAATGCCAACTGCAAAGAAGGCTACCTGCGTTGGGCGAGTTGGGACATGTGGCACAGTCATTCCTCAAGGTGTCAATGCCCAGGAAGCTTCCAAAATGACACTTGGATCAGGGAATTCGACTGGCGATGAGTAAGAGGGTCTAGATCTCCAAGTGGAAGCAAGAACCTCCAAGTGGACTCAAGAACTGAAGAATAATTGAAGTGGGAGAGGACACTAGTTAGCTTCATGCCAGCTTCAAGCTGACTCATCCTTTCTCCAAAACTCCTATATATAGAGCTCTCTCATGAGGTCTAAGGAGGCTGGAATCTTGTGAATACAAGGAAGTGTTGTTGGTTTGAGTTTAGAACTATTGGGTGATTTGCTTTGAAGGAGGTGAAGAGGAGATTTCTTTCTGCTGGGAGGTGATGCTGGATTGGGCCTTTTATGGTTGTATTACTTCCTGAACTTTACTTCTTCCATTAATAAAGCATTTGAGGTTCTTCTATATGCATGTGTCTCAATGGTGTATTTTTATACTTGTGTATTTGATTTATTCTAATCCTTGAATCAATTATGAATGTATGCTTCTTGTAGTTTCCCTCTCTTGCCATTTTGCAGGATCTTGGTGTAGCTGGGCCAGTGAAAGAGCAAGGAGATGGGAGCAAGCAGCAAGGAGAGAATATTGGATCAACCATTAGCGGAAGACATCGGTTAGTGGATCTCTTTCTCCCCTATTTTACTTTCATAAAGAAGAAATCTTAGATAGCTTTGCTTCGATTGTTACTGAGGTACTATCACCCTTAGAGTGGGATAGGGTCATTCTGTATTGTATACTTTTCCCAACAACAAATTGGCGACTCCGCTAGGGATCGTATCTTGTTGGTTGTTTGTGTTTTTTGCTATTCATTTCCTAAACACGGGGAGCACCGAATCGAACTGCATTTGAATCTTTCAAATGCAAAGTAGAGGGCAGCTACTCTAGCTCAGTTTCTGGGCATGTTTATGATTTGAAGAGCTGATCCACAAGGACTCTGAACAGCTCTTAGTGATAGCTTTTCATCCTCCTAATTACCCTTTAGTGCGTACTTGATTGATAGCTTCTGATTTGGCCAAAAACTGTGAATTTTTTAGCAATCTATAACCCGGAAACTGAGAAAAACGAAAGTTTATCTCTTCATTGCAGGCACTGTGAAGGCAATCTGCATTTCATCGCAGGTCCCGAAGAGGCTACCTGCGCTGAATGTCAAACTAACAGTGTACTACCTGCGCTGAACCAGTTTTGCCTTGTGCAGCTGGGGTTCCCTGCTGTTTGTTGCCCTGTTTTCATCCTTGTTTTTGCAACCAGTTATCAGTCAATGTACCTATCTGAAACCAGCATTCCTTGCCACTATTCCGCCTCGGTTGTATAAAGAAACTGTATTTGTTCTTTGTGTATTTCTTATATCATTTGCAGTTTGCCCATAACGAAAGTGAACTAGTCTTGATGTGGCCTCTTAGATCTAGACCTGTGATAAGTGTCGTATTGATCTTAAGAGTTAGTTTGTTTGTTGTTCATAGCTGATTGAGCTTTTGCTTTCATCATATGGTTTGAATTTATATATTTCTAGTGTCGAAAAAAGTAAATCTTAAGGTGTCTTTTGATTTTGGACAAAGCTTGTTTGCTTTCACTTTAAATTGAATTGAAAATTATACAACAGCTTTCTTTTTTGTAATACACCAACATTAAGAAAGAGAAAAGAAATACCTGCATTGTGCATGTGCATTTTGACAGCTTGTATGTTGATTTAGGGAAAAGTGCATTAGTGTGTGCTCTATGATCTGTGTGAAAAGATGATGTCTTTCTTTTCCCTCAGTAGTTAAGATTTTCAAAGTTGAAAGATTGAAAAGCTTGCTTATCATCTTAGACTGCATTTAGGAAGTTGTATTATACATCTCGTGGTGATCCATAAAGGCAAACTGCTAAACAAGATCAAAATAAAATGAATTGAATTTACATAACAACGCTTTGAAACATAACACAAACACATAGAGGTCTAAGCTAGAGACGTGTTCCGGCGTCGTTAAACGTGATATCTTAGCATTGAGTGGTTGGGTGATTCCTCCACGGTGAAGCGATAAGTATCAATACGAACTTGTGCTCCCACGTACCGTCGCGTATATATTAGGAGACCCCTATAGGAACAAAGCCCTTTATCCATAGGAAGCCGTGTCGGCCGCCCTACTGATCGTAATGCAGTGAACACAACATTCACTAAGATCGACCACCCGTACCGTAAAACATATTCTGTGGTTTTGCGAAAGGTTTGGCACACCCTCTGCCTAGATCTCCAGAGCAGTTTCTTTTGGCGTTTCTCAAACTCTATAACTGAAAAAGTCCATCCGAGCATTTGTCACTTCGGGCTCGTTAAAACATTGAAGGAGACTAGAGTCATCTTTAGCTTTTTCTCGACTCTTTAAAAATGAAAAAGAAAGTTGTGTCTAAAGCGTCGTTATTAAATTTATTTTAAGCGGAATAATCATCACCTTTCCCTCGTTGATCTTTGAAGTTAGTCTATCACCAGTGAAGTTCCTGTAGAATCGCTAGGCAATCTATTGGATAGACTCAATATGTCTGAACAACCGTCGATGTCTAGGACTGTGTCGTCCGACACAACAGTGGCAGAGCCTCCTACCGCTACTCCAACGATGTTCGTTGGTATACCATCTGTCCCGGCAAATTGTCCTCAACAACAAGCCGGAGTCCCATCAGGGACGACGACATGGTTAGTTCCTATTTCTTCATCTGGATTATCATCTGGTATTTCTTATGTTGAAACTCAACAAATTGATCCAATGTGTCTTCAAAGGCCAATTTACCCTTTAAGTACTGGATTTCCACCGTATGGAGGGCAGTATGCTCTTTCATTGTTCCCTCCTAGAGAACAACCATATGGGAGTTTACAACAAAGTTCAGGTCAAACTGGAATTACATCCAGCGGTTGGGTACCAATACTGCCTCGACAACCAGGGGTTGTATATTCAATGCAACCAGTACACCCTGTGTCGGATATTCCCACCACACCTGCTATGGTGAATGCGTCGCTAGTACAAGCGCTACCTGTTGTATGTCAACCCCAAGTTTCTCAGGTTGCAATACAACAGCCTCTTGTCTCAACGACTCAATCACAATCTCAGGGTAGTGCCTCCTTATCTGGAGCGACTCAGGCTCAAACAAGTATTGTGACTCCTCATCTTGGTCAATCATCCAGTATTGGTCAACAGCAAATGGTCCAACAACCAAAGTTGGTTCAATCTAAACAACCGCCATTCCAACAATCATATCAAGGACCTGAGCAACAAGTCTTTGTAAGTAATGGGCAACCATGCTATAATTGTTATGCCCATCAACCTTTTCAAAGTTGCCAGCATTATGCTGGTCTGAAAAGACCCATTGCTCAGGAGATACCATCTTATCCTAGATATGCTTCGCCTAACCTGAACCAACAGTTGCCCTTTGTAGCAACTCTAGAATTACCAGATCTAAACCAGCTGACGAATGATCCAATTTCTTATGCCCCTTGGTGGCCAGCGATTCCGCATAAACTTTCGTCAGATATTCCTAAATTTAATGGAAATCCGGGTGAAGATCCGTCGAATCATGTGATGACATTCCATCTATGGTGTTCATCGAACACCCTGAATGATGATTCGATAAGACTTCGCCTCTTTCAAAGGACGTTAACGGGTCCAGCAGCAAAATGGTACATTGAATTGCCTAGAGCTTCGTTCGACAACTTCAGTACCTTAGCCACAACCTTTTTAACCCATTTTCAATTACCGAGAAGGTATGAAACGGGAACAAAACTCCTTACCAACTTCAAACAGACGATTGCCACCCACATATCTGATCATATACATGAGTGGCGACGTCGTCGTAGGATGCTAAAAACGTACGTTCCCGATCAGTTATTAGCTGAATGGTTTATCAAGTCATTACTTCTTGCCATCACGGAAGATGTGGCAAAGGGGGGCGGGTCGTAATGGAAGAGCAGGTTATTGCTCGTGCGCAATATCTGGACTTGGTCTATACTCAGTCTGGCATGCTCTACGACAAAATACCTGACGCCCCTAGACCGGAATTCTCAATTCCTCCTCCTCCTAAATCAAACAATGACTCTCACGCCGGCAATGGCATGATTGGAAAGCACAAAATTTATAGTCAAAATGCAAATGAATACCTTCTTGCCTCAGAAGTAAATGCCATGTCAACCGACAAGGGCAAACAACTGAAGCAACCAGGGGGCAAGAAGAAAAAGAAAGGGAGAAAAAGGAAACCCCCAGCAGGGTGTCATATATGCGATGAGGATCATTGGACGAAAGATTGTCAACATATAGATGAATTTAAGAAACTCCTTAAGAGTTCAAAAACCCAGGCAGTATTGACTGATCCGTTTCCTAATCTAGGTCAAAATCTGGTTGCTAATCAAAATGTTTCCCGATCCCAAGTGCTTATGTTGTCTACCTCAAAGCAGCAAAATAATGCTTTGACGAGGAATAAGGATTACAGGAATCCAAAGCTGTCGAACAACAAGGCTAATGAACAACCTAGTAGTTCGACAACAACTTTGACCGAAGTTGTGCCACCCATCATCCCTAAGCCAATAATAAAGTCGCAAAAGGGAGCAGTACACAAATCGACATTTAATCCTTGTGCGAAAATAGCACAGATAGAGGACCTGGCCCAATCGCCGTCCGTTATGTCGATACTTGAGGTACCGCAAAATTGCTTCTCCCAAGAACAAGCTTTATTATCAGTAATAGGTGGAATTGACCCAATGGATTCCAATCTTGTCGCCTTTGATCATAAAGGATATGACCCTCAGTTACCAGCTCAACTAGCTTTCCTTATTCAAGTGAAAGCCCTCAACAAAGCTATTCATCGAACAATTATTGATGAGGGGGCATCTACATGTCTTATGTCAATGAGTTGCTGGAAAGATTCAGGCTCACCACCCTTGTCAAAATCGTCAACGACGTTAAAAGCATTTGATGGATGATCATACACTCCATACGGGATTTTAAGTAACTTGCAAGTTGAAGTGGCGGGCAAAACAGTAGGAATTGATGTTGAAGTAATTGATGGAAACCTCGATTACAACATCCTACTGGGAAGGCCCTAGATCTATGCCATGGCCGCGATTGTGTCAACCTACATCAGGAAGGTTGCATTTCCCTTCCAAGGAGGAATTACAATCGTCGACCAAAAAACTTTTCTCCCCAACAGTTCACAAGTTACGGGAAGCATTCCAAAGATCCATGGAAGCAATTATTCGCTCCAAAATATCGGAGTAGGTCTCCTAAAATACACTGCCTTAATGGGTACTTTTGCCCTACCGCCTCCGAGTAATCTGGCGGAAATGGCCACAATGGAATATGCAACCTTCTATTTCTAATGGATCTAAAACTCCGAGGACGGTTCTAAACTCGTGTCAACCTCGTTAAAAAATGAAACAAGGAGTCATGAGGACGGTTCTTATCTTGTGTCAACCTCATTAAAAAATGAAACAAATCCCCTTTCTCAAAGGTAAACCTTCATTCCAACCACCGCGTTGAATGCAATGAAGCTTGGGGGGCATGCACCTCGATTTGAGTTATTGTGATGGGGGCATGCAACATGCACCTCGATTCGCATTATTATGCTGGGGGCACGCAAACTCATCGAGCAATTTTAGCATAAAGTTCATGCTCGTTAAAAAATAAACGCAAGATCCGAGCAGTTTTAGCAAAGTTCATGCTCGTTAAAAAATAAACGCACAATCTGAGCAGTTTTAACACAGTCTTCATGCTCGTTAAAAAAGAAATAAAAGCAGTGAGCAATGTTTCCTCCAGAGTTTAAGCTCATTTTTAAATAAAAAATGAACCTATTCCGGTAAATAACCTCTGTGATCGTAAATTTATCAGCCATAAAAAGCCTTGGTCGTGTTTGCACCTGCCACCTCCACCATCATTTGGCCAATCATTCACCTCCATATGATTTTTTACCCATTTTGAGGAACAGCTGCAAAGAGTGATTTCACCTAGCCATCCTTGTGACACTGCCGTGATTGGAAAATTCCAACCTGTACCTGGAATCTGCTGCTATCCCTGTTTATCACTCGTTCCTCAAAAGACGAGTCTTCTTTAAGCTCTTTTCATCTGACTCGTAAAATATGAAAAGTTTGCCGAGTTTTGGCCTTCCAGCTCGTTAAAGTGACCGGAAGAGCTATCCCTCCTCTAGATTTTAATATTTTTGTACCTGAGGGATTATTGCACAAAAAGGTCGAGCGCTTGTTTTATTCGGCTCGTTAAAGTTATCGAAAACTCATCCCTTCTGTATTGTTTTATGCTTTTTCGGACTTAAGGGATTAGATGACGAAAAAGGAATTTTGGAGTTAACTTTCTGTACCTTTTCAGACTCTCTAAAAATGAAAAGGACCGAGTTTTCCTTGTCGTTAGACTCGTTAAAATGATTAAATAGCGACAAACTTGTCTTTAGACGAGAACGAGTTTCCCTATCGCTAGGCTCGTTAAAACATATCGATGGGCTTGCCTGAAGGGCAGGTTATAGAACAAGCATATGTTATCCTCCTCAAGCTTGACAAAAATAAAGAGGTACTGGTCAGAAATGACTGGGGAAAAATTCGGAGAACCTCAAAGCTTTAATGGTAGCAAGTCGCTCTTGAACATGACACTTTTCCTCCATACCACATCGGGTTGGGTTGTTTCATTCACCGGTCTCATCA
The DNA here is from genome assembly GCA_031772625.1 of Pinus tabuliformis. NCBI lineage: Eukaryota > Viridiplantae > Streptophyta > Pinopsida > Pinales > Pinaceae > Pinus > Pinus tabuliformis. The sequence continues at coordinate 270,048,166 of CM062819.1, forward strand.
CCATGGTCTCGCCAAACCATCCACATTTGGGGTTGTTAACACCCAGGTTGTTCCCTATGACTCCCAAGGGAATACGGCCGGGGTAACCACTAACCAATCTTTGGGTTACAGTTCCTAGCCTAACTGCAACCAGAGAGGGCTCTCTCTTTGTGATTTGTCTCTGTTATGATGATGTTTTAGGCTAGTTGTGATGATCAGGTTTTGTTTATGTATTTGGTTGAAGGACTTCTTCTTTCAGGTCTTATGATGTAATTTTTAGATAGTGGTATAGCATTGGGCAATGGAGTCTGGATGCTGTGAAATGATCTTTTACGTTGGGTGGTGTTCTAACTGCAAGGCCTATTGTGTATCTAGACAGACAAAATTGAACTTGAATGGTGGTGTAGGTCAACAAATAGAAGTTAATTGAAAAACTTTCTATTAAGCTGGTGAGGTGAAAGTAGACGCACTGCACAGGAGAAAAAATTGAATTCATGTGACAAAGGCCATTGTGAAAGTTGTATTCTGAAAGTGCAGCAGTTAAGAATCACACTTTATATGGATTACAGCTGAAGAAAACATTTATAAACAACACAGATTGAACTCAGGGTACTCAGTGAGTAAATCCTGGAGGTTATTCTTTTTCTTTGTTGCTTAATATTGGAAATCTGATAACGTATATGAAATTTTTGACAAAAACAAGTAAATAACAGAGAGAGTTACAGAGACTTATTGTATGGTGAAATACACAGGGATCCAGCAGTCATCAACAGGCACAGAACGTATTCAACACTTCAGACATCCAAGAAATTCCATTGCTTTCTTTATTAACTTCAGAAAAGGATTACAGCATAAGAAATTCTTCAGGAGAAGTCGAAAACAACCCTTGATATCTCATGCGAAGGGGACTTTATAGAAATGTGTATACAAAATATCTCAGGCATTGAGTCATCTGAGATAGAGAAATATCATCATTACTACGTTTAGAAAGTAGACAAGAAGTTATTATAACTTTGAATGCAGCGTAAATGCTCTTTATGTCTGTCAGAGGATTGTTTTGACTTTTGAGAGTCACTGAGTTAGTTGCAGCACTCTGTTTAATTTTGGAAATACGCATTTACTTTTGGCTGCGCAGTGCATTCTCGGGTTTGCCAGCTGTGGTCTTCTATTTCTGCTTTGTTGGCTTGCTACATCTGCTGAGTTGGCTCAGCTTTGATTTATGCTGCATGCTGACTTTGCTGAACTGTTCTTTTCATAATAATTTGTAAGAAACAGAAGTTGGAATGCCTTACTGTTTATAGAATTCTCTGTATTGCATCTGTCCACCATTCCTGTGTAGGGAGCTGATGCCTGAGGATGGCCTCCATTGTCTCTTCTGCTTCTGTATATTTGAAAAAAATTTGGGCCACATCAAACAAGTGATTAATTACATTCATTATAAAAAATAGATTTTCTATCTTACTATAGAAAATCTGCCCTGTAATAGGCCCTGTGTCTTCTGAAGTGCTGGCCTTCTCATTGATCTATGCTAAGGCAAAAACATTTACTCTTTTAGCATACTGTTCATGGGTGAATAATTTCCCTCCGCTGTTCAGTAAGCTAGGGAGTCCTCTACTCTGCAATACCTGGAATTTCTCCATGAACCTGTTCACTTCTGTTTGCATATCCTGGGTTCTTCTGTCCAATGTCTACACCATATTTCTAAGAGTAAGAACCCTCTTGATCAGTTGAATAGTCTCAGTTCTGTTTGTGATTCCAATGGTGGCTAACTGAGAACTTGTTTTGTGGTTAAGCACATTGATCATTCTTGTAGCAACTTCAGGCATATTTCCCAATAAGGCTCTTGATGCTCGGACTTCCTTCTGTGCCTTTGGGATGAGCTCTAGTTGCTCATGGATTGTCTCAATATATGACCATTGGTTGGTGATGGATTGGCCAATATTGGACCATATCATTGCTCTGATCTCAGATATGATTTTGTCTAACTTGAGCTCATTCTCAAGTTCCTTGATCCTATCTTTAAGGGCTTTGATTTCCTTGGCCTTTTCTCCCACCTCTCTTTTTGTCTTATCATGCCTTTCATTAACCTTGGCCAGCTTATCTCTGGTTTCATGCAGCTCTGTCATCTGAGCTTCCAAGATTTGTATTTCATTCTTTAATTTCTGCATGTTTAGAGTGTGTGCCTGTTCGGTACTTGTAGGTGCTGCTGAAGTGGATGTAGCTGTTTTTTCAGGTTGTTGAGGTGGAGGCATTGTGGTAGGAGCAGCATCCTCGAGATTGATGACTTGAGGAGGAGGCTGAGAAGTCTGACCCTCTTGTCTCTGTTTTAGTGCTGCTTGCAAGGCCGCTTGAGTAGCCTCAGACTCTCCTAATTTCTCTTGTGTCTGCTGGAGCTGCTTATATATAGCTATTAGCAGATCTGTGGCATCCTTTTCCATCCTTTGTTGAGCTACCTCATCTGTTTGGGGGTGAATGGTAGCTGGGAGCTTGACTTTTTTCCTTAATGCAGCCATGTCAGCATCCCTTAGTTTCAAAATTTCCTGTATCCCTTTGATGTCATTTGGGTTATGCCCAATTTCCACGATGATGTCCTCTAGGGATCTTATCCTATTGTCTTTGGCTTGAGATGAAGCCCTCTCCAATTCTAGTTGAGAGGGTGTAGCATTGAGGCTGCTTGTTAATTTGTAGTTATCTAACGTTTTGTCTGCCAAGGCAACATACACCATTTCACCAGTTTGCTTGTGCAGCTCTATTTTATCCATTGGGTGGATGTCCTTGGCCAGGACCTCTAGATTAGTCCTGAGATAATCTGCAGTAGATTGTGGCTGGAGCGATGTGGGTATGAAGTGACTCATTGTCAACTTTCCTTCGTCCACATCAAAAGCAGACATTAATCTTTGTTGGTTGGAGGGAGCCAATTTCAACAAATGGTTATATAACTTGACCTTCATGGGCTCACTCCTTCTTTTAATGTCTATAAACTGTTGTTTGATGCCTACCTCTGCTTCCCTCTGCTGGCTGGAGGAAGTGACCTCCCCTCCTATGGTTCTGTCTTGTTCTTGGTGGAAGGAACTGATCGAGGCTTCCCTGCTGGGTGGGCCCATACCCATTGCTTGTCTGATTGCGGCATCATCCTCTGAGAAGTCATTTAATCTCTGTCTCTTCTCTCCTTGGTCGATGGATGAAGTCATGGGTGTTTCTCGGTGTCTTTTCCTACTCAGGTCCTCCATCTGTCGAGTCTGAAGGACCGAGGCATCAGTGATGTTTTCAGGCCTTGAGTGTTCTACATTTTATGCCTGCTGCTCGGTGGTAGGTGGGGTATCTACCACGTTTTCTTGCTGTAAGGGGTGTTGCGTTTCAGTTTTCCCTCCTCCTTGCTGTTGTTGCTGTTTTTGTTGTTGCTGCTGCTGCTCCTGCTCTGCCTGTTGCTCTGCCTCCATCTCCTTTTCTTTTCCCTTCTCTGATATCTTCCCAGCAACTCTTGTAGTTTGCTGTTGGGCGGTTGAAGAGGATGTTGCTGCTCCAATTTGTATGCTCGGCAGTGAACTGACCTGTGAATAAAACTCAAGGTCAGCCATTTTCTTTATGTTTCTTAGAGCTCTTTGATTAAGCTCTTCTTGAGTAACAGCTTCTTCTAAAGTCCCTCTCCTCCATTTGCTTTTATTGGCATGTTTTTCTATGTGAGGAAGGCTGCAATGATCATAAGCAGACAGTTTGTATTTAAGCCTCCTCATGGTAATGAAGTTGTTAGGGTCATAAGGTTTCCATAGGAAGCTGTATTTGAGACCAAAGCCCCCAAGTATTCTATCTGCTTCCTTCCACCCTTCCTCCCTTTCGTTGTAGAGGAAATGGCCCAGTTGACTTTTAACCTTTAGCTGTGCCTTCTTACCTTTGCCTGAAAAGTGGAACATATCCACAAAGCCAAACTGCCTGAAGTATTCTAAGGCAAATAGCCTCATGGGCACAAATCTAGGTAGTCTAAATGGGGGCACCTCACACCCATATATTCTGATGATGGTGTGGTGTTGGTAGAAGTACCAATCCCCAATACCGTATGCCTTTGATAACTGTAGGAGTCTTTGCATCTCATCTGTCAATCTGGGAGGAGGTGAACCCAAAAGTAGAGTCATGGCTGGATGAATGAAGTGATCAATGAACTCACAGTAAGTATATGGCGAATAACTATGGAGATGGAACACAGAGGTCCAGTACACCACAGATTTCAGATTTCCCTGTGCATCTTCTCTCTTCATTGTGAAGGAGAATTTCTCATGCTGGAAGTATAGGAGCAAATGATATATGTAGGAAGTGTATTTAAACACCCTATCTCTTGATAGGTTCATCAACTGATCATGCATCTTGTCTGAGATGTATGTGGCATAGTCATAGCAGACTGGTTTTCTACCTGGAGCAAACATAAGCATTATGTGCATAACCGTTTCATCCACATGTTCCACTGAATCATATCCCAGGATGGGACTGATCATGTCAACAAGGTCCAGGCCCAATTGGTTGAGGTAGACACAGTTGATGGGAGGATTTTGTACAGTGTCAGCTCTGATGAATAACTGGTTGAGCTTTGTGATCTGGGCCTCTGTCATTCTGTCTCCCTCCATTATCAAATCAGCTAATGATAGAGGGACCATCTTCTTATCTGTTTTAAACTGCAGCATTTCCCTGATGGCTTCGGGGGTAATGAGAAACAGAATTGCACCTGAAGAATCAAGCACCGCCCTCTGGGATGCATCATAATACTCAGCACATAGGTGGATGAGTTCTGGGAATTGGTTGACCTGAGGTAGCTTGAAGATTGGGAGAGAGGAATCCCAAATTCCCAAGATGTCTGTCCCATTCTGATGTTTGATTTTGATTTCATTTAGTATTTGGAGATGAAACCTGCTTCTGCTTAGCATTTCTTCTGATATGTTATAGTCTAAGTCAGCTAATGCTTGCCAGCCCAATGCTTTGTGAGGGGCATTCAGAGGAGCTATATTGAGGGCTATAGGAGCCACAGGGGGATCCATGGTTCTTCTTAGGTTTTTGTTTTTCAAGGACTGGTGTTACTATGCAGAGTAACACAACCAGAGTTTCTTGTGAAAGAATGAAAATTTTCTGAGAAAAAGCGTGAATGTAGAGGGTGCAGCAGTTGAAATACTGCCTTTGAGTTAATAGGTGAGTTGCAGACCTTTTTTGAGGCAAATTAGCTTCTTGCAGGTGACTGGTTCACGATTGCGCGAACCAGTGATAAGTTTACGTTAAACTTGCCCAATGTGGCCCTATAAACGTGTAGCGGCAGCTCTGGTTTGGTCTGAAGGCTAGTTCAGTGGTCTTTTAATGCTGAATTTTGAGTTTGGAGGTTTGTTACTGGTTATACCCGAAATTCAGTGAAAATGGAGTTTTAAAGCGCAAATGAGAAGTACCTGTAGAATCTAATCGGTTAGAACTTGCTAGAACTTTGAGGGATGGACGTTCTAGCGGTCCGGAAGTCGTTTCCACGGCTGGTGCAGGTTTGAACATGAAATTACATGTAGAACAAACAACAAAGCTTGCGCCCAAAAATAGCCAAAAAACACGATTTTTGGCATAAATATATCTTTTGGTGATTTTGGCGCGTTTTCGCGCTGACGTCAGCATGACGTCACAGGTGGGGTCAGGGTCGGATGACGTCAGCAGGACGTCATCCGGCCAGGTGGCGGCCTCTGGTTGGTCCACAGGGACAGTGAGATGGCAGGACAGGTGGACCAGTGGTTTGAGCGGAGAAATGATGCGATGGCGTACCTGGGGTGACGTGGGGTGACGGAGCAGTGACGTGGTGGTGAGGTAATACAAGCGGGAATAATAAAACCGGAAACCGAGGCGGTTTCATATCGCACCGCCTACGGTACGGTGGCGGTATGCGTCAGTGGTACCTCCGATGGGCTATGGAGGAGACGCGTGGCTGCCGCATGACGTAGCCAAAATATGGCCATCGGACGATATCTTTCGGGCAGCGGATCGGCTCCGATGCTGTAGTGGCCGTCGGATCTGGAGGAGCAAGATCTAACGGTTATCGGGAGCTTGACATGACAGGAGGATAGTACAGTTAATGATCGGGCGTCGGAAGGGGTCCGATGTGATAAGGGCCGTCGGATCTGGAGTTGCTCGATCGGACGGTCATCGGGAAGGTGAAGCGATAACCAAGTACGGGGAAAGGCAGAGGCCTATTTCAATATTGTCCTGGGGATCTGTGCACTGGCGGAAGCTTTGGAACAGTGGGTTTTCATGATTTTTGTTGAAAATAGACCCGCCCTTTAGACTTAGGATAAGAGAAAAATGTTGGTTTTTTGATGTTTTTAGCCCTTTTGAAGCAGGTGAGGGTAGAAACTAGGCTCTTAGGGGGTTTCATGTGCAAATGGGGGTCAAAAAGTGAGGAAATGAATTTGCAAAGGAGAAGGGAGATTTAGCTTAGGTTTATCAAGATGACCAGGTGTCATCTGATCCCTGACATGTAACTTATTGGCTATAATACCAAGTGGAGGGTATTTATATAAGAGTTGGGGTTTATACACCATGGTGTTAGTAATATTAGGGAAAAAGGTGATATAAGGGATTTATATAATAGGGTTAGTGTTAGCATGGATAATGGAAGTGAATGAAGGGGAAACCATTAAGTTCATTTGAAACAAACTTGGTTTTAAGAGTAGATCAAAATGAAAAGATTTTTAGACAAGAAATGTGGCTTCCAAAAGATTTGATTTCAATCATAAAACCACAAATAGTTCCTTGGAATGCCCACTGAAAGGGGATATTAGTAAATGACATGGAAGAGGGATAAAAGGGAAATTAGACATGCTCCATAGCTTTCCTTTCTTTTTTGGATTATCATGATTGGAATTTAAATTGAAGGCCATTTCTGCCACTGCTTCTACCTACCCAGCTACTTAGCCTAGCATTTTTTGTTTCTTCTTGGAGGGTGCATTTAAGCTTGCAAACCCTTACTTGCCTTTTCTTTTCTTTGGCTTTTCTTTTATTTTTCTATCTACTTCTATCCTTATTGCTTCCAAGGTCCCAGAGTAAGCATTTGGGAGCCTTATTTTCTCTACCTAGGCTATTTGTCTGCCAAGATTAAGCAGTTTGGACAGACTTCTTTCTCTATTCTACAACTGAAAAATTGAAAGCATGGCATGACCCAGATTAGACTGTTGGATCATCCATCAAAATTGAAACAAGGCCATCAAATTTGAACCAAGGAGAAGCACTTTACACACCTTGTCTCTTATAGGAAATATGGGATCTTTGTGGAGTCAAAGCAGAGCATATTTGGGCTTTTCCCTTGCCAATCATGAAATATGAAACCTATTGGTATAGGTATCCAACAGTGGCTCCACATGGGGATGGTGTTTCTTTTAAAATACCAAGAATAGCAGGTCAGATTGCCTTGCTCCATTGCTGCCCATATCATCCTTGACGTTTGCTGCTTTGAAGTGCCAAATTTTGTGCTTCCCTTGTTGGTAGACCTCTGATTCTATTTACCTTTTGCTGGTTAGTCAATAACTTGGAAAACTTCATTTTTACAATCTAAACAGAAAATCATATGTACATCTGCATATATACAAAGGAACCTCAGGTTGCACTCATGGGAAATAGTCAAAATAATGCTTCAGCATCCTGCCATTGACAGGACCTTCATCCAAGTCAGTTTCAGTTAGACTTTTAAGGAAGTAAGTGTTGTTACCTTGTACTGCTTGGATAGCAAATGGTCCCCTCCATAAGGAATCGAATTTTCCATGCTTTCCCTTTTCTTCTCTTCTTGCGTCCCACTTTAGGACTTTGTCTCCCACATTGAAATCTTCTGCTTTGGTTCTCCTGTCAAAGGCCTTCTTTAATTTTTCTTGTAACCCTTGGACTCTGCTGAAAACCTGATCTCTAGTTTGCTGTAGACATATGATTTGATTTATCCTTCTTTGCATATCATTTGGTTCGGCTTGGTTTTCTTGAAGAAGCTTCATAACAGGCACTCCTATTGATGAGGGAAATTTGGCTTCTAGTCCATAAACCAACTCATATGGGCTGGTCCCAATTGATCTTTTGGTTGTTAGTCTATCTGCCCATAAGGCATTGACTAGTTTCTTGTGCCAATTCTTTTTGTTTTCTTCCAGCACCTTTTTTATGATGTTCACCAGGCTTTTGTTAGATGATTCAGCCAGGCCATTTGCTTGGGGATAGTATGCAGTAGAGTGTTCCAAAGTGATATGATATTTGTGGCAGAAGTTCACCATTTTCTTGGATCTGAAAGCAGCAGCATTATCTGTTATTATCTTGTCAGGACAACCAAACCTAGCCAGTATGTTGTTTTCTAAAAACTGAATGATTACTGAGTCATTTGCTTGTCTGCATGGGGCAGCTTCAATCCATTTGGTGAAGTAGTCTGTGGCTGTCAAAATCCATCTATGTTGGCCTGAAGATGAGGGATGAATTTCCCCAATGAAGTCCAAGCCCCATTGTTGGAAAGGTCTCTCTGTTGCAATGGGTCTTAGGGGAAGTGGCAGCAACTGTCTTTTGCCCTCAAACACTTGGCATTTGTGGCATGAGGTTGTGAATTTCTTGACATCAGAGAACATGGTGGGCCAGTAATAACCAGCCCTCAGTATTTTGTCCACAGTGGACTTCCAGTACAAATGTCCACCACAGTCTCCTGCATGAAAATCTTGCATGATATTGTTAGTTTCATTCTCCATTAAACAGTGCAGCAATATCCCTTCATGGTTTTTCCAAAGTAAATTTCCCTCCATCACACAAAATCTAGATGTTTTCATTTTTAGGAACCTACACTTAGTTCTGGACAGTCCTGGGGGAGCACACAGGTTTTGTAACACATAACAAATGTCAGAGTACCAAGGGGATTGTTCAAAGGCTACATTGATCTTTGGAGTCGCCAGCTCTGTTTCACCGTCCAGCTGATTGATATCCAGGGCTTGGAAATTTGTTTCTGTCATTAACTTGGCCAAACCTTGCCCTTTTATTAGCTTTGTAGGTTTTATTTCGATGTCAAATTCTAGTATGTTTGCAATCCATTTTCCTCTTCTGCCCTCTAGGTTTTCTTGAGTGAGTATGTCTTTTACAATAGGACTTGGCACATATGCTATGACATGGGAATAAAGGATATAAATCGTAAAATCCTTAATTTCTTTGACCAAAGCATAAGCTTGCTATTCCATGATTTGGTATTTCAGAGGTGCGTCGCTAAGGGCTTTACTAAAGAAAGCAATTGGTTTCTCATTTCCTTGGTCATCGTTTTGCAGCAAAACAGTAGCAATAGTATGCTGGGAGGCGAAAGAGAAAATGATAAAGTCTCTGTCAAACTGAGGATTGGTTAACACTGGGGTTTGAGTCAAGGCCAATTTTATACCTTCAAAGGCTTGTTTTGCTTCAACAGTCCATTTTACTTTCGAATCCTTTTTTAACATGTTGTTTAATAATCTGATTAGTTTTGCTAAGTTCGGGATAAACCTTCTTAAAAAATTGATTTTTCCTAAAAATCCCTGCAATTCCTTGACATTCCTTGGGTGGGGCATTTGCAGTATAGCTTGTACCCTATCTGGATCAATTCTTATGCCATCTTTTGAAATAATGTGTCCTAAGAGTTTACCTTCTTCCAAGCCAAATAATGACTTCTTGGGATTTAAGGAAATGCCATATTTCCTGCATGTTAGGAAAATCTGTCTCAAATGTTTCAGATGTTCTTGGTCAGATTTTGAAAAGGGTGTAAGATCATCTAAGTAAATGACTAGGAAGTCATGAATCTCTTTTGCAAAAGCAATATCCATTGCTCTTTGAAATGTTGCCCCTGCATTTTTCAATCCAAAGGGCATTTTTACATATTTGAAAGTTCCCCATGGGGTTGTAAATGCAGTTTTATCTTGGTCATCAGGGTGTACCAAGATTTGATTAAAGCCTGAGAATCCATCAAGAAATGACATCCTTGAAGCCCCCACCACTCTTTGGAGAATGTGATCCATTTTGGGTAAAGGATAATTATCTTTGAGGGATACTTGATTTAGATTCCTTAAGTCTACACAAAGTCTAATCTCACCAGTTTTCTTTCTTGTAGGGACTAAATTTGAAATCCACTCAGAGAACCTGATTGGTGCTATGATACCAGATTTGAACATTTTTTGCAATTCTTTTTCAATGGAAGGAAGGAGTATAGGATTGATCCTTCTCAACTTCTGTTTGAATGGTTTTTGATTAGGTTTGAGGGGAATGGTATGTTGGATGACAGAAGTATCATAGGATTTTAGATCCTCATAACCCCATGCAAAAACATCTTGAAACTTTTTAAAGAGGTCAATGTATTTGGGTTTTTGATCAGGGGGCAAAGAAGCAGACAGCTTTATTATTTTAGGCTTGTCAATGGTACCAATATTGTATTCTTCAACGGCTGCATCTAATGGCTGCATTTTTGGCTTCCTAGGGACGTCATTTGAATCAAAGATGTCCTCCAGCAGGGTAAGGCCTGTTGGAAGGAAATTGTCTTTGAGTTCTATGATTTCAGCTTCAGCGCTGGTCACTTCTTCACAGTCAATTTGGTGAATTTGCTGAATGTTTTTTCTATTGAAAATGGTTGGATTCAGTAATTGTTTTGCTGTTCTAGGTGATATTGGCTGAGCAGTCTGTTGGAACTGTATTTGTGATGGACTTGCTCCATCAAGTATTTGTGATTGACTTGCTGACTCAGTGTCAATATTTAATCCTGTAAACTCTTGTTGTAAGGTTAAAAAATTGTTTATTTGCATATCATCCTCAAATACTTGCCATTCTTTGACATTGTTTGGAATGGAGGGTCTGTATTTGACCTCGGCTGTGAAGGAGTTGTTAGGTTCCAGTGGAAATTTAAAGGTGCTGGCAAATGTTGCCAAACTGTGTGCATGGAGGTTGTGGCTCCTTGAAATGTTTGTGATAAGGAACTCAGAGAAAGTGTCCAATAGTTCAATTACAGCAGATCTGTAAGACCTCAACCTTTTGTCATTGGTGACAAAATTTCCTTTTACTTGTTGAATCACTAGATCAGAATCTCCCATGATCGAGACCCTAGGAGCTTGTAATGACTTTGCTAGTTTGAGGCCTAGTAACAGAGCTTCATACTCTGCCATGTTATTATTGCATCTAAAGTTTAATCTATAAGCTCTGCCTTCCGCATGGTTTTTCCCTTTGTTATGTATCCAAACTCCAGCTCCTGCCCCTAACTTGTTGACTGAGCCATCAAATTCTAGGACCCACAAAATATCTTGCTGGAAAGGAGATTTAAAGATCTGTTCATGGGATGGCAATGTAAGTAGGAATTGGGGTCTCTTCTCCAGCTTGTCTTCTAGGACAGTTTCATGATTTGTTTGAAAATCTTTGACAACTAGAGGAGGGGCAGTGTCTATTGCTGGACTGATTGATGCTTTATGGGTGATACTTCCTTGATTAATGTCTTGTTCTTGCATGAGTTTTTTAGTTCCAATATCATTGTTTGAGAGGCTTGCGCTGTCATTGAAGAGAATGAACGAGTCTATGTCTAAATGGACAGCATATATTGGAAAATTTTGAGGCTTTTCTTCACTGCTGACCATGTACTTCATGAGTGTTTCTCTGTAAAGTCTTTTTGGTTGCCCAAAGACACAGATGGTGGCATATGACATGTCTAATTGCAGGGAGCCTTGGAGTTTAGCTCCCCATGATCTTGATAGCAGCATCCCATATTTAGGTGGGATATCAGCGACTACAACGTCCATTAGAATGGTTTTGTTAGGGTACTGAACCAGAGACACACATAAATCTTTTATTAGACCTAAACATTTGACTTGGCTAGAGTCAAAGGAAAACAGGTCCTTGTATGGTCTTGTTATATCCAAGTTCAATCTTTCCATGACTGCTTTTGGCATGAGGTTATGAGAGGCACCTGAGTCGAACATTTCATTATGCAGTATTTTGTCATGAATGTGCAAGCTGACATAAAAAGATAATATCCCTGTGACTGTTGTTTTTCCATCTACTTCTGGGCCAAACAGTAATTCCGGAGTGTCATCTAGCACATTTACATCATCTTTGCTATTAGTGAGTTGAAGGGATTTCTTGATCTGTTGCTTATAGATGTCATGCTTGGCTAGCTCTGAGAGGGGAATTGCTATCTTTAGCTTGCCAATCTCTGTGCCTAGGTCAAAAGGTTTGTCAGCTTGGGTTTTGGAGTCACGGATAGCAGCCCTTTCTTTGTTCATTAAATCTTCTTGTTGGATTTCATCTTGACTTCGAGACCTGCCCCTTTTACTCATGTCTTGAGGGGTAATATTTAAATCAGGGTGAGAGGACGAAGTTGCCATAGGCTGATGTAGTGGTGACAATAGCTCGGTAACCTCTTCAACCACTATTTCTTCTGCAGGCAAGTTCGTTTTTTCATTAGGTTCTGTGACTATGGTTTCTTTAGACTTCTGTTTGTCCTTTATCTTGTCAGGCTGATTTATATTCACGGTCCTACTCCTTAGCTTGTACTGTTTATGGACTTCATAGACAGCAGTATCATATCCTTGTTTAAAATCAAAGGACTCTCCTGATTTAGTTTGGAATGTTTTGATTCATCATCCTCATGGTCCTCTTGTGTTAAGAAAACTTGGCTTTTACCATCTAGACCCATTAGGTTAATCTCAGGATCTTCATTGAGTTCATTAGATGTGGAAGTTTCTGCATAATTTTCTTGAAAAGGGGGTCTAATGTCTTGGTCAGCACTTGTCTTTCCTATGTTTGGGTTCTGAGTTCTCCTAAAATTCGGATTTCTAGGAGGGTTGCTTTGTGGTGCTTCCCATGATGACTTTCTTTCAACTGATTCCACTCTTTCACCCAATCTCTTCATGCTATTTAGTATTGCATCTAACTTTTGATCAAAGCCTGAGGGTTCTTCCTTGAAGGCAGTCCTTTTTTCCAACTTTGCCCTGTTTCTTTTGGCAATTAGGTTAGCTTCCACTGTGACAGCAACCCTTTGAGCTTCTGCAAGGGTTGGAGGATCTCTTTCCTTCAACTGATAGGCCATATCAGGGTCAAAACCATCAGGAAACTTATATAAGGCCAAATCAGGAGGGGGCCTTAAGTTCTGCGGGATAGCATTATATACGTTGTTAAACCTAGCACAATATTCCAAAACTGTCTCTTGGGGACCTCTCTTAATAGTGTCATATTAACCAAGTATGTGGAGAGGATCTTTCTTCTTCTCCCATCTGTTAGTAAAAGCTTGGTAAAGCTCCTCAGGAGTTGTAATGGAGTTTGCATTCAGGGATCTAAACCAAGTTCTAACATCCCCAGTTAAGCTTTGAACAAAAATTCTCATTCTGACACTGTCATCATCTATTTCATAAGTCTCAAAGTGGTCTTGCATCTTCTTAGCATGTTGAACAACTGTCAGAGGGCCGTTCGAGTCAAAAAATGAGATTTTGGTTTGGTAGTCTTGGGGTAAAGCTGCAGCATTAGCTGGTATCTGCAGAGGTGCATACCTATTAGCCATGTTTATGGGATTTAGAGGGTTGATAGGAACAAACGGGACAACAGGGATTATTGGTATAACACCGTTAATGGGATTGGTAGCAAACGAGAGACTGGTTAAAGGAGTATGTGCAGTGGATGAAAATGTGAGAGGAGGACTTTGAGGTGTTGATGGCAAACTAGGGGAACTAGGGGTGGACCGGAAAAGAACTTTGCAAGGAGTGGGAATGAGGCTGGGGTGATCTGAACTTATATTTGAATCAGCAGGCTTCTCCTGCTTTTGCTGTCTCCTAATGTTTCTTGGGATGGTATTTGGATTATCAACAATAATGGGTGGATTAGGGTCAGGATTTGCCCTAGTGTGCCTTGGGTTTTTCTTGGGAGCCAGCTTCTAATTATTCTTTAGAAATTGTATAGGAAGTTTTGTATATGCAAGGATTGAATGAAGATTTTGGAATGGCTATATATGTTTCAAGGCTGGGATGAAGATTCCCTAACTAGCTCTTCCCTAAAGCTATCACTGTGATACAGAAACAGTTCTAAGGCCTCTTGGCTGGCTTCAGGCTTGATGGTAGCTTTGGAAGATAGATAGTAATTGAAAAATCCTAAGAAGTCCCCAGCGGAGTCGCCAATTATGTTAACACCCAGGTTGTTCCCTATGACTCCCAAGGGAATACGACCGGGGTAACCACTAACCAATCTTTGGGTTACAGTTCCTAGCCTAACTGCAACCAGAGAGGGCTCTCTCTTTGTGATTTGTCTCTGTTATGATGATGTTTTTAGGCTAGTTGTGATGATCAGGTTTTGTTTATGTATTTGGTTGAAGGACTTCTTCTTTCAGGTCTTATGATGTAATTTTTAGATAATGGTATAGCATTGGGCAATGGAGTCTGGATGCTGTGAAATGATCTTTTACGTTGGGTGGTGTTCTAACTGCAAGGCCTATTGTGTATCTAGACAGACAAAATTGAACTTGAATGGTGGTGTAGGTCAACAAATAGAAGTTAATTGAAAAACTTTCTATTAAGCTGGTGAAGTGAAAGTAGACGCACTGCACAGGAGCAAAACTTGAATTCCTGTGACAAAGGCCACTGTAAAAGTTGTATTCTGAAAGTGCAGCAGTTAAGAATCACACTTTATATGGATTACAGCTGAAGAAAACATTTATAAACAACACAGATTGAACTCAGGGTACTCAGTGAGTAAATCCTGGAGGTTATTCTTTTTCTTTGTTGCTTAATATTGGAAATCTGATAACGTATATGAAATTTTTGACAAAAACAAGTAAATAACAGAGAGAGTTACAGAGACTTATTGTATGGTGAAATACACAGGGATCCAACAGTCATCAACAGGCACAGAACGTATTCAACACTTCAGACATCCAAGAAATTCCATTGCTTTCTTTATTAACTTCAGAAAAGGATTACATCATAAGAAATTCTTCAAGAGAAGTCGACAACAACCCTTGCTATCTCATGCAAAGGGGACTTTATAGAAATGTGTATACAAAATATCTCAGGCATTGAGTCATCTGAGATAGAGAAATATCGTCATTACTACGTTCAGAAAGTAGACAAGAAGTTATTATAACTTTGAATGCAGCGTAAATGCTCTTTATGTCTGTCAGAGGATTGTTTTGACTTTTGAGAGTCACTGAGTCGGTTGCAGCACTCTGTTTAATTTTGGAAATACGCATTTACTTTTGGCTGCGCAGTGCATTCTCGGGTTTGCCAGCTGTGGTCTTGTATTTCTGCTTTGCTGGCTTGCTACATCTGCTGAGTTGGCTCAGCTTTGATTTATGCTGCATGCTGACTTTGCTGAACTGTTCTTTTCATAATAATTTGTAAAAAACAGAAGTTGGAATGCCTTACTGTTTATAGAATTCTCTGTATTGCATCTATCCACCATTCCTGTGTAGGGAGCTGATGCCTGAGGATGGCCTCCATTGTCTCTTCTGCTTCTGTATATTTGAAAAAATTTGGGGCCACATCAAACAAGTGATTAATTTCATTCATTATAAAAAATAGATATTCTATCTTACTATAGAAAATCTGCCCTGTAATAGGCCCTGTGTCTTCTGAAGTGCTGGCCTTCTCATTGATTTGTGCTGAGGCAAAAACATTTACTCTTTTAGCATACTGTTCATGGGTGAATAATTTCCCTCCGCTGTTCAGTAAGCTAGGGAGTCCTCTACTCTGCAATACCTGGAATTTCTCCATGAACCTGTTCACTTCTGTTTGCATATCCTGGGTTCTTCTGTCCAATGTCTGCACCAGATTTCTAAGAGTAAGAACCCTCTTGATCAGTTGAATAGTCTCAGTTCTATTTGTGATTCCAATGGTGGCTAACTGAGAACTTGTTTTGTGGTTAAGCACATTGATCATTCTTGTAGCAACTTCAGGCATATTTCCCAATAAGGCTCTTGATGCTCGGACTTCCTTCTGTGCCTTTGGGATGAGCTCTAGTTGCTCATGGATTGTCTCAATATATGACCATTGGTTGGTGATGGATTGGCCAATATTGGACCATATCATTGCTCTGATCTCAGATATGATTTTGTCTAACTTGAGCTCATTCTCAAGTTCCTTGATCCTATCTTTAAGGGCTTTGATTTCCTTGGCCTTTTCTCCCACCTCTCTTTTTGTCTTATCATGCCTTTCATTGACCTTGGCCAGCTTATCTCTGGTTTCATGCAGCTCTGTCATCTGAGCTTCCAAGATTTGTATTTCATTCTTTAATTTCTGCATGTTTAGAGTGTGTGCATGTTCGGTACTTGTAGGTGCTGCTGAAGTGGATGTAGATGTTTGTTCAGGTTGTTGAGGTGGAGGCATTGTGGTAGGAGCAGCATCCTCAAGATTGATGACTTGAGGAGGAGGCTGAGAAGTCTGACCCTCTTGTCTCTGTTTTAGTGCTGCTTGCAAGGCCGCTTGAGTAGCCTCAGACTCTCCTAATTTCTCTTGTGTCTGCTGGAGCTGCTTATATATAGCTATTAGCAGATCTGTGGCATCCTTTTCCATCCTTTGTTGAGCTACCTCATCTGTTTGGGGGTGAATGGTAGCTGGGAGCTTGACTTTTTTCCTTAATGCAGCCATGTCAGCATCCCTTAGTTTCAAAATTTCCTGTATCCCTTTGATGTCATTTGGGTTATGCCCAATTTCCACGATGATGTCCTCTAGGGATCTTATCCTGTTGTCTTTGGCTTGAGATGAAGCCCTCTCCAATTCTAGTTGAGAGGCTGTAGCATTGAGGCTGCTTGTTAATTTGTAGTTATCTAACGTTTTGTCTGCCAAGGCAGCATACACCATTTCACCAGCTTGCTTGTGCAGCTCTATTTTATCCATTGGGTGGATGTCCTTGGCCAGGACCTCTAGATTAGTCCTGAGATAATCTGCAGTAGATTGTGGCTGGAGCACTGTGGGTATGAAGTGACTCATTGTCAACTTGCCTTCGTCCACATCAAAAGCAGACATTAATCTTTGTTGGTTGGAGGGAGCCAATTTCAACAAATGGTTATATAACTTGACCTTCATGGGCTCACTCCTTCTTTTAATGTCTATAAACTGTTGTTTGATGCCTACTTCTGCTTCCCTCTGCTGGCTGGAGGAAGTGACCTCCCCTCCTATGGTTCTGTCTTGTTCTTGGTGGAAGGAACTGACCGAGGCTTCCCTGCTGGGTGGGCCCATACCCATTGCTTGTCTGATTGCGGCATCATCCTCTGAGAAGTCATTTAATCTCTGTCTCTTCTCTCCTTGGTCGATGGATGAAGTCATGGGTGTTTCTCGGTCTCTTTTCCTACTCAGGTCCTCCTTCTGTGGAGTCTGAAGGACCGAGGCATCAGTGATGTTTTCAGGCCTTGAGTGTTCTACATTTTGGGCCTGCTGCTCGGTGGTAGGTGGGGTATCTACCACTTTTTCTTGCTGTAAGGGGTGCTGCGTTTCAGTTTTCCCTCCTCCTTGCTGTTGTTGCTGTTTTTTTTGTTGCTGCTGCTGCTCCTGCTCTGCCTGCTGCTCTACCTCCATCTCCTTTTCTTTTCCCTTCTCTGATATCTTCCCAGCAACTCTTGTAGTTTGTTGTTGGGCGGTTGAAGAGGATGCTGCTGCTCCAATTTGTATGCTCGGCAGTGAACTGACCTGTGAATAAAACTCAAGGTCAGCCATTTTCTTTATGTTTCTTAGAGCTCTTTGATTAAGCTCTTCTTGAGTAACAGCTTCTTCTAAAGTCCCTCTCCTCCATTTGCTTTGATTGGAATGTTTTTCTATGTGAGGAAGGCTGCAATGATCATAAGCAGACAGTTTGTATTTAAGCCTCCTCATGGTAATGAAGTTGTTAGGGTCATAAGGTTTCCATAGGAAGCTGTATTTGAGACCAAAGCCCCCAAGTATTCTATCTGCTTCCTTCCACCCTTCCTTCCTTTCGTTGTAGAGGAAATGGCCCAGTTGACTTTTAACCTTTAGCTGTGCCTTCTTACCTTTGCCTGAAAAGTGGAACATATCCACAAAGCCAAACTGCCTGAAGTATTCTAAGGCAAATAGCCTCATGGGCACAAATCTGGGTAGTCTAAATGGGGGCACCTCACACCCATATATTCTGATGACGGTGTGGTGTTGGTAGAAGTACCAATCCCCAATATTGTATGCCTTTGATAACTGTAGGAGTCTTTGCATCTCATTTGTCAATCTGGGAGGAGGTGAACCCAAAAGTAGAGTCATGGTTGGATGAATGAAGTGATCAATGAACTCACAGTAAGTATATGGCGAATAACTATGGAGATGGAACACAAAGGTCCAGTACACCACAGATTTCAGATTTCCCTGTGCATCTTCTCTCTTCATTGGGAAGGAGAATTTCTCATGCTGGAAGTATAGGAGCAAATGATATATGTAGGAAGTGTATTTAAACACCCTATCTCTTGATAGGTTCATCAACTTATCATGCATCTTGTCTGAGATGTATGTGGCATAGTCATAGCAGTCTGGTTTTCTACCTGGAGCAAACATAAGCATTATGTGCATAACCGTTTCATCCACATGTTCCACTGAATCATATCCCAGGATGGGACTGATCATGTCAACAAGGTCCAGGCCCAATTGGTTGAGGTAGACACAGTTGATGGGAGGATTTTGTACAGTGTCAGCTCTGATGAATAACTGGTTGAGCTTTGTGATCTGGGCCTCTGTCATTCTGGCTCCCTCCATTATCAAATCAGCTAATGATAAAGGGACCATCTTCTTATCTATTTTAAACTGCAGCATTTCCCTGATGGCTTCGGGGGTAATGAGAAACAGAATTGCACCTGAAGAATCAAGCACCGCCCTCTGGGATGCATCATAATACTCAGCACATAGATGGATGAGTTCTGGGAATTGGTTGACCTGAGGTAGCTTGAAGATTGGGAGAGAGGAATCCCAAATTCCCAAGATGTCTGTCCCATTCTGATGTTTGATTTTGATTTCATTTAGTATTTGGAGATGAAACCTGCTCCTGCTTAGCATTTCTTCTGATATGTTATAGTCTAAGTCAGCTAATGCTTGCCAGCCCAATGCTTTGTGAGGGGCATTCAGAGGAGCTATATTGAGGGCTATAGGAGCCATAGGGGGATCCATGGTTCTTCTTAGGTTTCTGTTTTTCAAGGACTGGTGTTACTATGCAGAGTAACACAACCAGAGTTTTCTTGTGAAAGAATGAAAATTTTCTGAGAAAAGGGTAAATGTAGAGGCTGCAGCAGTTGAAATACTGCTTTTGAGTTAATAGGTGAGTTGCAGACCTTTTTTGAGGCAAATTAGCTTCTTGCAGGTGACTGGTTCATGATTGCGCGAACCAGTGATAAGTTTACGTTCAACTTGCCCAATGTGGCCCTATAAACGTGTAGCGGCAGCTCTGGTTTGGTCTGAAGGCTAGTTCAGTGGTCTTTTAATGGTGAATTTTGAGTTTGGAGGTCTGTTACTGGTTATACCCGAAATTCAGTGAAAATGGAGTTTTAAAGTGCAAATGAGAAGTACCTATAGAATCTGATCGGTTAGAACTTGCTAGCACTTTGAGGGATGGACGTTCTAGCGGTCCGGAAGTCGTTTCCACAGATGGTGCAGGTTTGAACGTGAAATTACATGCAGAACAAACAACAAAGCTTGCGCCCAAAAATAGCCAAAAAACACGATTTTTTGGCATAAATATATCTTTTGGTGATTTTGGCGCGTTTTCGCGCTGACGTCAGCATGACGTCACAGGTGGGGTCAGGGTCGGATGACGTCAGCAGGACGTCATCCGGCCAGGTGGCGGCCTCTGGTTGGTCCACGGGGACAGTGAGATGGCAGGACAGGTGGACCAGTGGTTTGAGCGGAGAAATGATGCGACGGCGTACCTGGGGTGACGTGGGGTGACGGAGCAGTGACGTGGTGGTGAGGTAATACAAGCGGGAATAATAAAACCGGAAACCGAGGTGGTTTCATATCGCACCGCCTACGGTACGGTGGCGGTATGCGTCAGTGGTACCTCCGATGGGCCGTGGAGGAGACGCGTGGCTGCCGCATGACGTAGCCAAAATACGGCCATCGGACGATATCTTTCGGGCAGCGGATCGGCTCCGATGCTGTAGTGGCCATCGGATCTGGAGGAGCAAGATCTAACGGTTATTGGGAGCTTGACATGACAGGAGGATAGTATAGTTAATGATCGGGCGTCGGAAGGGTTCCGATGTGATAAGGGCCGTCGGATCTGGAGTTGCTCGATCGGACGGTCGTCGGGAAGGTGAAGCGATAACCAAGTACGGGGAAAGGCAGAGGCCTATTTCAATATTGCCCTGGGGATCTGTGCACTGGCGGAAGCTTTGGAACAGTGGGTTTTCATGATTTTTGTTGGAAATAGACCCACCCTTTAGACTTAGGATAAGAGAAAAATGTTGGTTTTTTGATGTTTTTAGCCCTTTTGAAGCAGGTGAGGGTAGAAACTAGGCTCTTAGGGGGTTTCATGTACAAATGGGGGGTCAAAAAGTGAGGAAATGAACTTGCAAAGGAGAAGGCAGATTTAGCTTAGGTTTATCAAGATGACCAGGTGTCATTTGATCCCTGATATGTAACTTATTGGCTATAATACCAAGTGGAGGGTATTTATATAAGAGTTGGGGTTTATACACCATGGTGTTAGTAATATTAGGGAAAAAGGTGATATAAGGGATTTATATAATAGGGTTAGTGTTAGCATGGATAATGGAAGTGAATGAAGGGGAAACCATTAAGTTCATTTGAAACAAACTTGGTTTTAAGAGTAGATCAAAATGAAAAGATTTTTAGACAAGAAATGTGGCTTCCAAAAGATTTGATTTCAATCATAAAACCACAAATAGTTCCTTGGAATGCCCACTGAAAGGGGATATTAGTAAATGACATGGAAGAGGGATAAAAGGGAAATTAGACATGCTCCATAGCTTTCCTTTCTTTTTTGGATTATCATGATTGGAATTTAAATTGAAGGCCATTTCTGCCACTGCTTCTACCTACCCAGCTACTTAGCCTAGCATTTTTTGTTTCTTCTTGGAGGGTGCATTTAAGCTTGCAAACCCTTACTTGCCTTTTCTTTTCTTTGGATTTTCTTTTATTTTTCTATCTACTTCTATCCTTATTGCTTCCAAGGTCCCAGATTAAGCATTTGGGAGCCTTATTTTCTCTACCTATGCTATTTGTCTGCCAAGATTAAGCAGTTTGGACAGACTTCTTTCTCTATTCTACAACTGAAAAATTGAAAGCATGGCATGACCTAGTTTAGACTGTTGGATCATCCATCAAAATTGAAACAAGGCCATCAAATTTGAACCAAGGAGAAGCACTTTACACACCTTGTCTCTTATAGGAAATATGGGATCTTTGTGAAGTCAAAGCAGAGCATATTTGGGCTTTTCCCTTGCCAATCATGAAATATGAAACCTATTGGTATAGGTATCCAACAGGTGTAATGCTACCAATCCATCACATCAGTGTCGTTATATGTTCAAGAGATGTTGTTCAGAAAGAGTCAACCATGTCCCATCCACTGCCATACAGTATCCTTCATCCATCCATGACCGCCACCCTGAATCATATGTCACAGATTGTTTTCACCTCCACTAAAATCATTAGCTCTGTTCCATGTCACTGATGTGGGATTCATTAAGGCCCTCCTTTGACGGATCGCTTCTTGTCGACTTCGGCTCATTATCCAAGAAGTTGATCTAGGAACAACCCCCTCGGTACTTTGAAGCTTGCATGCCTCAATGGCAAGTTTCTCACTTCCGGTGACAGGTATACATCAATGACCTTCGACCAGAATATTTTGCGTGGTGTTCGACGCCAAGTCCTTTTTCACACCACGTGAATTGTACTGTAGTACCTTGAGGGTCATTATCATTATCGGTGATTCCTCTCGCACTTGTTAACGGTTTACATCATTGACCGGTAATCAAGCGATGTCTTTCCATGTTCGACTTCAGCGCAATTCTCACATGGATCGACTTGTACTTAGAGTGGAGATCGAACGAGTTTGAAGACCCTGGATCTAGTTTCATCCATCCGGGCTGCGATATATATTCAGGAAATATAAAGACATTTGACATGTACATCATTGCAGCAAATGATCATCCTACTCAAAGGATGATAATTTCAGCAGAGAATTATCAGTCTACCATCAGAAGATCGTCTACTCTATGTACCAAAATGAATTTATAAAGCTGAGCATGGGAATGCCCGCCTCAGCTAGATCATGAAAGCATAATGAAAAATAATGTATTGTATTGTATTTTATTACAGGTCACCTCTCAGCGATTGAATGAACTTCGGATCCTCCTGATAAGGCATTTCACCCGATAAACGACCTCATACTTTAGGGGGCAACTGTTATAGACATTTTTGTGCCTTACAGCATGAAGCATGAAATGTCCATAATCTAAGGGATCCAAAGTCCCTAAACATGTTGTTCCTACCCCTAGAGGAACAAGGTCTGTAAACCACAACACTAAATAGCAGTTCTCCACCTGAAAACACTCAAAAACAAGCTAATTCTGGATCATGTCAACTGCTCCATTGAGCATCTACGCTGAATGTCAACTGCTCCACTGTCTACCTACGCTGAATGTCAACTGCAAAGAAGGCTACCTGCGCTGGGTGAGTTGGGACATGTGGCACAGTCATTCCTCAAGGTGTCAATGCCCAGGAAGCTTCCAAAATGACACTTGGATCAGGGAATTCGACTGGTGATGAGTAAGAGGGTCTAGATATCCAAGTGGAAGCAAGAGCCTCCAAGTGGACTCAAGAACTGAAGAATAACTGAAGTGGGAGAGGACACTAGTCAGCTTCATGCCAGCTTCAAGCTGACTCATCCTTTCTCCAAAACTCCTATATATAGAGCTCTCTCATGAGGTCTAAGGAGGCTGGAATCTTGTGAATACAAGGAAGTGCTGTTGGTTTGAGTTTAGAACTATTGGGTGATTTGCTTTGAAGGAGGTGAAGAGGAGATTTCTTTCTGCTGGGAGGTGATGTTGGATTGGGTCTTTTATGGTTGTATCACTTCCTGAACTTTACTTCTTCCATTAATAAAGCATTTGAGGTTCTTCTATATGCATGTGTCTCAATGGTGTATTGTTATACTTGTGTATTTGATTTATTCTAATCCTTGAATCAATTATGAATGTATGCTTCTTGTAGTTTCCCTCTCTTGCCATTTTATAGGATCTTGGTGTAGCTGGGCCAGTGAAAGAGCAAGGAGTTGGGAGCAAGCAGCAAGGAGAGAAGATTGGATCAACCATTAGCGGAAGACATCGGTTAGTGGATCTCTTTATCCCCTACTTTACTTTCATAAAGAAGAAATCTTAGATAGCTTTGCTTCGATTGTTGCTGAGGTACTATCACCCTTAGAGTGGGATAGGGTCATTTCGTATTGGATACTTTTCCCAACAACAATACACAAAGAAGTTACAAAAACCTGCATCCCATAAACAATTAGCACAAGTGGAGATTCTACCTAGAAATGCATTAATGTTGTTTGAACTCTGAGAAAAGCCCATAGCTTGTTCCTCATAGAGTAATGGAAATTGTTTCCCTATCATTGAATTGAACCAAGGTACAACCATATTTCCAGCAACATTTGGTACTAAGGTTCTATCATTCTTTTAGTAGGGGGATTCTTACGCTTATCATTGATCTGCCCATTCGAACATAAGGATGAAAAAGGTAAAATAACTTCATGAACAATCTTGTGTACTGTAATACACCAGAAACATTTTGTGTCTTGATTATCATTTTGAGGCACCACAAGAGTTACAAGAGATGATTCAATTCTAGAAACATATTCATCATTTAGTGGACAAGAGGTCCCAACTATCATATATTCAGACAAAGATTCGAGAGTAAAATTTATCATAGAGGCGTGCCACCCAATAGATGAAGATGATGGGCATATCATGTATGAATTTTTATCCCTTAAAAGAAATAAAGCTACAAAGTCCTTCTGTTGCACAAGAAGCCTTGCAATGTCACAAGCTATTGAAATATGGGAAGGAAGAGGAGGAGAATTATTCTCAAGGAAACTCAAATATGAAATTATTTGCACAATATAATATAACATAAATAAAATACAAGAAGAAACTTCACTTACTAACATGAATGTAAACCACACATATAAATTTTAAATAATATACAAAAAATAATGGCACTAGCACATGCAACAAGAAGGAAAGTATTTGATTTTTTTATTGTCTTGACAAACAAATAAACAATAAAACTACCCTTAGAACACTATATCTATGTATGGAAATATATGTAAATATTTAGATTCTGAAATTTTTTCGTTTAAATTGTACAATAAAACATTATGCTTACCACTCAAAATGATGTTTCAACTTGAACAACAGTTCGAATAGAAGGTAGAAGACTACTACGGATTGAATTTGGAAGGGCCTCTGTTCCATATAACGATCCAAGCTCATAATCATCTGTAATTAAAAAGGTTATTTTGATGCTAATGTGATATATGAGAATTGAGCTCAATAATATCATTCTATTTTAGTAGACATAGGGGGGTCTTGTGTTTTAAGGAAGTTGGTTTCCTAAGTGTCGAATTAATGTAATTATTAACGTTTTGAGTGATAGAAGCTAGAAAAGGGATTTAATTAAGTATTGTGAGGAATAATTGTAAATGTTCTCAAATGTAGGAGAACATGAGAGAATCAGGATAGTTGAGAGATTGAGAGATTTGAGAATTAATTGTAAATATTAGATTAGGATCTAGTTCATGCTTTTATCGATTAGAGATGATCCTTAGAGGTAAGGAGGAGATTTTAGGGTTTTGTTGAGAATTTTATGGATCTAATCCAGGAATTGGTTATAGAATCCTTTTGTATAAATGTAAGCCTAAAAAGCATAGTCAGGAGTTAGATAATTAGCTGGTTAGCTAGTTAGTCAAGTCAAGTTAGTTAGTTAGGAAGTTAGAGTGTGAAGAAGTTGACTGTAAGCCTACGGGCAGATTATGAAACATAGGCCATTGATATTGGAAATCAAGCCTTAGAAAAGAAACTGTGTAAATACCTGTTTATTAATACAAACAACTGGATTCTAAGTTTATGGTGTGCATGGAGTTATGAGTTTTATGTAATTAGTGTAATTTTGCGTAGTGTATGTATGTAGGTGAGGTTCGAACAGAACACAAAGAGGAAGTGGAGTCTGTAGGATCAGGTTTTGATCGATGAATCCATCAGAGAATCCAAGTGAAATTCAAGAATGGAAGTGAATAAGAATACATGGAGTTAAGTTCAGGAGGAAGTTGTGATGCAAAACAACTAAAGACTAGAACCCTGGAAGAAACCCAGAACCATAGGAACACTAACAAATGGCCTAAATGCGAAGTAGGAAGAAAAGAATGAGAACTGTCAGATCATTTAAATCGAAGAATATGAATTTTGGAAGAAGAATGGCTTAGGAATAGATTGCAGGGATAGGAGAGTGTGAGAATTCTTGATCGGTGTTGGAGACCCACACTAAATCCTAGCCATCGATCTCACTTTCAAACTCTTATGTCACAGTCAACGACAGGGGTTAGGCTTGTTTTTAACTTGTGTGCTAGTTAAAGTCCTGTGAGCTATAGATTCGATGGACTCATATATCTAATGGATATCGGGTCATAAAGTGATCAGATGTTAATATTTGAATGGACCCGAACATTTATAGATTAAGGATTTATAATCCTTATCGGCCCCGCAAGGGTGGGTAAACATCACGCAAGATTCTGTTCGATATTGTTGTGCACTGTCAGATCAAATGTGTTTTGATCTACAATGCAAGATCACAGAGTAGCTCCATTGATTGGGGAAGACATCAATTGTCAGATTAAAGGTAAGATTGATGGTGGAGATTGAATCCGATAAGGCTTGGGAAAGAGTGGACCCGAATTTTTATCAACATGATTTTAAATTTATTTGGTTTACAGAAGATGGATGGAGATCACGCGACAGTCATTGATCCTATGGAGTGAAACCAATGGTGGAGAGTGAACCTGAATAAGGTAAGCATCGGTAAATGTGGAAAAGCTGAGGAAAGGTGAAAAGGTAAGTTTGCAGGTGTTTTAAGTGTATTTCTATTATACGAAGGGTATAATAGAAATAAAGCGGATAAATGTGTTTTGGGTTAAATCGGGTTAAACCAATGTTTAACCATGGGATGGTTAAATGAGCGGATGTTAAGAATTGACCGGAGGGTTAGGTAATAAGAGTTAAGGATTAATTAAATTTTAATGAAGGTGGAGTATAAAGCCCCGATGGGGAGGTTAATTAAGGTTTAGACTATTGAATAGTCTTTAAAACATTTTTTGCATGAGATTTTATTAAGGGGCCTTAAACCTTAAATTATGAAGGTTTGACTAGGCAGGGAGATTGAAATTCCCGGGATGAATGACATTATGCATTTTATATGCATATTTTGGGTATTGTCAGCTTAGCCCAGCACCAT
This sequence comes from Pinus tabuliformis, assembly GCA_031772625.1. Lineage (NCBI taxonomy): Eukaryota > Viridiplantae > Streptophyta > Pinopsida > Pinales > Pinaceae > Pinus > Pinus tabuliformis. The sequence continues at coordinate 270,074,601 of CM062819.1, forward strand.
TTTGGTATCAGAGCAGAATTGTGGTTGAAACATTTGGTATCGGAACAACACAAAGAAATTCTATGTGAAAATTTCTTTGAAAATAATTTAGAATAGAGTTATGAGTTAAGATGTGTATGCAGGCAAGAGGAAATCATATTCTAATATGACAAATTGTAGGCAAACATGGATAAAGTGTATCAGAACTTGCATATGCAAGGAAATAGAGGAAAATCCATTCAAAGTGCAAGTGAATGGTAGAATAATATCATGCAGAGGTCTTGAACATGAGATGATATGTTTTGTTTTAATTTGAATTGAAGATTGGAGAGTGTGTGGCCTTTATATTGAAACACATGTAGCAACATAAGTAGGTGAGAAGATTGCAGCAACCTAGAGCAAGGAGTGCTTAATTGGTTCTAGAGGAAAGAACAAGAGAAATGCTAAAAGACTGAGCTCAGAGGAGAGAGGCTTAGTGAGGCATATGTAGCAAGAAGGAGAATTGTTACTGCAGAGATATTGTTGTAGCTCACAAAGGCAATTCCATAGAGGATGTGGGTGGAATTTCTAAGGGATAAAAGAGGTTGGTAAGAGTTTTTGAATGAAAGCAGAATGTGGTAGAACCTTGAAGAATTCCAACAGAGGTTGGATAAAGAGGACAATTATGTTCTTGAAAGGTGCAGATAAGTTGAAGCCTCGAAGGAGCAAATAAAAGTGCTCAAAAGAGGTTCCAGAGATAGAGAACCAAGTGCTTGACAAAAGACCAAGTACAGAGGAAATCTTCGTGAGGTAGGTGGTATCAGGGAGAAATTTATTTTGTAGAGGTTTCAATGTAGCTCATAGTAAGTAAGTAAGGAGCTCATGAAGATAGAGAAGGAGAAGATGACCACTAATAGTCATAGACGAGGTTCTGAGGAAGACCACAACAGAAGAAAAGTGAAGAAAGAGAATGCCAAGGAAAATGGAAAGAGAATGAGTTAAGAGGAAATTGACAAAGAGATTGTTGAGATGAAACAACAACTCAATGTATTAATGATGATACTTGAGGAAAGCTAAAGACTAGGTTGGGTCTTGAAGAAGTAGCTAGTGAAATGGCATAAGTTACAGAGAAGGCTACAATAGAAGCAAGTAAAGTGGCTGATGGGAAAACTAAGAGAAGCTAAGTTGGAAATGGAAGTGTCCATTTGTGAAGTAGAACAGGGTGAAGTTCTAGGTGAAGATGAAGACTTTAAGACTGAAACTTCAAGTGAGACCAAAGGGTCACATGATTTTAAATCTGATAATTTGTGTATGTTTACAGGTGAGACATGCGAAGAAGGACAACTTGATAATATTAACATAAAGGAAGAAGAAAGGCAGAATCTAAATTCTATTCTGAAAGAAGAAGTAGAGAAGGATATCAAGTAATCAAGTGAAGTACTTGATCAGATGGAAGAGAAGACCATTGAAATATTTCTATGTGATGTAAAGGACTTGGAACAAGAGGAGGACTTGGTGATTGAATCATCAAATGAGATCATCAGGTCTTGTGGTTTTACAACTGACAAGTTTTTTGTGAATGAAGGTATTGCAGAAGACAAACCATCTTATGGAACTGTCTTGAATGAAGTTGGAATTTTCCAAGCAAAGTATGATGATGACTGTATTTGAAATGAAGATCAAGTTGAGTTATTACTAGAGAAGGAGGTCATAAATTCCTTGCTTGGTGGAAGAAATATCTTCAGTGGAGATGAGACAGTTATATATTATGATAAAGAATTTTCTATTGAAGAGGACAAAGAGGAATTTATTTTCTTAAATTCCCAAAGGGAGAGTGATGGACAAAAATCTAAAACTATCACAGAGGTGGAGGATAAAAATTTTATTCTAATCAAGAATGAATAAATAGTGTCAACAAGAAGTTATACTTGTGAGAAAGAAGAAAATAGTGAGGATTGTATAGAGATTTTACAATAAATTCCAAGTGAGATGGAAAATTTATGGCATGAGTTAAGTATTTTGGAGAAAAGGCTAGAAAACCAAAAAGTAAATGTTTAATTTGTAAAATCAGACTTGAATGAGAATTAAGAATTTCACTACAGTGGACAAGGAAAAGAATACATCATTAAAATAGATTGTGTGGAGGAGATACTAACTGATAGTCTTGAGAGTGCTTTAGAGAATTATTTAAAGAATTCTTTAGAGAAGATGAGTTAGCATACTGATGTGATGATAGAGGAGGAGAAATCAAAGTAGCGTATTCATGGGTTTCCAAAGGAAGAAAAGGCACAAAAGCCTTATGATTTTTATTTTAATAATTGTTTGGTGACTGCACATTTAGTTGCAGATGCTAGAGAAAATCTAGCACAGATGAGAAACCTAATAAAAATGAAACAGGAAGATTTTGTGGAAGTATTTAATCCATGGAATAGAGATATTCAATTGCTAGAGAGAATGTTGTACAATCAAGATTCAATACAGAAAGAGATAATCATGAAATAGGGTAAGTATGAAAGGGAGGAAACAAAAATAAATGAAGAAAAAGTAAGCGTATGCAAAAGAGTAAGCAATAGAATTTGACAACCTGAAAGAGAAGAATAGTGGTTTGAATAGTTAGTGAACAACATCAATAACCTAAAAAAAAGAGAAGGAGGTAACAGTAAGTGGCAGAGTATGGACCAACGCAAGGACGTGTTGGAAACGAAGATTGAGGAATTATGGCAGTTGATGATGAAACAGTCCATATGGAGAAGATTGATAGCAGCAGGAAGGATGATCAATCGAAACTTGAACCTGATTGACAAGGAGAGGAAAATAAAATAGAAGACAGTAAACATCAAAGGTGTAGAGCATTCAGACAACTATAAACAAAAGTTTGGGATCCTTGAGGTTTCCTATCAACATACAAAGACACATGATCAATAGATCATGAACATTTTCTACCTTGGGAGTCTGATGCACGAGAATTTAGCTCAAAAATATCATTATATTTTAGTAGACATAGCAGGGTATTGTGCTTTAAGGAAGTTGGTTTCCTAAGTGTTGAATTAATGTAATTATTAAGGTTTTGAGTGATAGAAGCTAGAATAGGAAATTAATTAAGTATTGTGAGGCATATTTGTAAATGTTCTTGAATGTAGGAGAACATAAGAGAATCAGGATAGTTGGGAGATTGAGAGATTTGAGAATTAATTGTAAATCATAGATTAGGAGATAGTTCATGATTTTGAGGAATAGAGAGGATCCTTAGAGGTAAGGAAGATATTTCATAGTTTTGTTGAGAAGTTTATGGATCTAAACTAGGAATTGGTTATAGAATCATTTTTTGTAAATGTAAGCCTAATAGGCATAGTCAGGGGTTTGATAGTTAGTTGGTTAGCTAGTTAGTCAAGTAAGTTATTTAGGGAGTTAGAGTGTGAATAAGTTGACTGTAAGCCTATGGGAATATTGTGAAACCGAGGCCATTGAATTTGGAAATTAGGAATGAGAGAAGAAACTATGTAAATACCTATTTATTAATACAATCAACTCGATTCTGAGTTTCTGGTGTGCATGGAGTTGTGAGTTGTATGTAATTTGTATAATTCTCCATAGTATATGTATGTAGGTGAGGTTCGAGCAGAACACAGAGAAGAAGGGGAGTATGTAGGATCAGGGTTTGATCGATGAATCCATTCAAAGGATCCAAGTGAAATTCATGAATGGCAGTGAATAATAATACAAGGGGCTAAGCTCAGGAGGAATTTATGATGCAAAACAACTAAAGACCAGAACCCTGGAAGAAACCCGGAACCACATGAACACTAAGAAATGGTCTAAATGTGAAGTAGGAAGAAAAGAATGAAAAACATCAGATCATTTAGATCGATGGATATGAATGGCAGAAGAAGAATTGTGGAGAAACAGATCGCGAGGATAGGAGAGTGTGGAAATTCTTGATCGACGTTGGAGACCCACACTAAATCCTAGCCATCAATCTCAATTTCAAACACTTACTTCACAGTCAATGGCATGGGTTAGGCTTGTTTTTAACCTGTGTGCTAGTTGAAGTCCTATGAGCCATAGATTCAATGGCCTCATATATCCAACGGATATCCAGACATAAAGCGATTGGACGTTAATCTCATAATGGACCCAAACATTTATAGATTAAGGATTTATAATCCTTATCAGCTCTGCAAGGGCAGGTAAACATTGCACAAGATTTCGTGCCATATTGTTGTAGATCGTCGGATAAAATGGGTTATGATCTATGGTGTAGGATCACCGAGTAACTCTATTGATCAGGCAAGACATCAATGGTCAGATTAAAGGTAAGATTGATGGTGGAGATTGAAGCTGATAAGGCTTGGGAAGGAGTGGACCTGAAAGTTTATCAACACGAGTTTAAATTTATTTGGGCTACAGAGGATGGATGGAGATCACACAACAGTCGTTGATCCTATGGAGTGAAATCAATGGTGCAGAGTGAACCTGAATAAGGTAAGCATCGGTAAATGTGCAAAGGCCGAGGAAAGGTGAAAAGGTAAGTTTACGGGTGTTTGATGTGTATTTCTTTTATACGAAGGTTATAATAGAAATAAAGCAGATAAATGTATTTTGGGTTAAATTGGGTTAAACCAAAGTTTAACCATGGGATGGCTAAATGAGCAGATGTTAAGAATCAACCAGATTGTTAAGTAATAAGGATTAAATATTAATTAAAGTTTAATAAAGGTGGAGTATAATGTCCCAATGGATAGGTTAATTAAGGTTTAGACTATTGAGTAGCTTTTAAAACATTTCCACATGAGATTTTATTAAGGGCCCTTAAACCTTAAATTATGAAGGTTTGACTAGGCAGGGAGATTGAAATTCTTGGGATGAATGAGATTATGCATTTTATATGCATACTGTGGGTATTTTCAGCTTAGCCCGGCATCATAATGTGTTTCTCCCTTGTTGTTGAGTTACAACTATTGAAGAAAGTATCTAATTGAACAGAGAGAATTTGACCACCTTCTCCCCACATTGATATATCTTCTGAGGAAGAAAACAAGGTATAAACAATATGCACTATGAAATAAGGAGATATGGAATGAATAATGCTGAAATTGTCTCCAACCTTACGTGAATAGTATTGTATAAAAAAATTCGCTACTTTTTCACAACTCTTCCCACTAACCACATTCAAAGTATGAAATAAAGTTGTCTTGTGTCTGCAAAACGTTTCCCTACACAAGATGTTAACCCCTCCTGCAACCATAAAAACTAACACTACAACATCCAAGTATAGTGAATGACATAATAAATTAGTTGGATTAGTGAAAATTAGTATTGTCAGAAGAGAAGCATTAATGGATTAAATGAGTAATAATAATTTGCAGCTAGTGAAAGATAAAAATAAAGAACATATTGCATACTGTTGTGGCCACCAACAACCCCCCTCTTTGTTTGGTATTAGCAGTAACACCAAGCAAATGGGGACCCTTAATAAAAAATCCAAAAAAACATTTTATGAAAATTTTTGTATTCAACTCCTTAAAACGGTATCGCATCATGAGAAGAGAATATAACATTTTCTTATGAGCATAATAAACTGCGAAGAAGCGACGTGAAATTCATCGCATCGCATACATTATGAAGTGCTCTTAAATGAAAAATCTTAAGAAATCTTCGACGACTGATATGCGACGTCGCATATCGCAACATCGCGTAAGGAGCACACAATGATTGAATGACTAAGCGCGATCTGCGTGCAGCGATGTTGCGATGCCGCAATGCTGCAATTTGCGATGAATGTGATTTGCGATAAATGCGATCATGAATTTCTGCGATGACACATCTTAACAACGCGATCCACAATGCTGCGATGCGAGTTGCAGAAATCACCCATCGCAAATTTTCCTCGGCGCAGTATTCAAGGAAAGCTGTTCGTAAAGCAAAATTGGGCGCGCGCCTTAAAAGAAATTAATGAATGTACGCCAAAGTACTCAAGAAGGACAATTTTGTGTTTTTCGAAGAGTCAGTTCGCTATGGCTGCCATGATTTTATACATTCATAAGAGCTTAAAGCTTTCATGTCAATCTTTATTATCATTACTCTTTTCCTTTGCGTAAACTGTAAGACAGGAAATAACATGAAGCGATGTGCAGGAAACATCTAAGGAAAAGGGGAAAGCATCAATGCTCGAAGAACAGAGAAGAGATGCCTTCATAAACGGATGCCCCATGCAATAGGACCACAGATTCTAGAGTATCACTCAACAGATGCTGATGTCAATAGGCCATCCAACTCTCAGAGTCAAAAGTGCACAAAAGCAGTATGTTTACAAAAGATCCTGAAGTGTATGCCCTGTAAATGAAAAAAGGCGCTAAAGAAGGAAAATGCACCAGAAAAGCCCGGAACAAAGAACGCAGGCAGTTTTCGATGCGCGATTAGTGCCTAGCAAAAATCGCGCATCGCTAAGAAAATTGTTCAGAGAGAAAATTCCCTAACTTGTTCAGTCATTCGCAAGGCCGGAAACTAAAATAGCAAAAGCAGAATCAGTTTGAGAGAAATTTGGATTATTACCAAGTATATGCGCATTGAATACACCCAGCCAGAGGAAGATTCTCGAAAATATCTTCTAGTTTACCAGAAAGTGGTGCCAGCGCGTGTTATTTCTATTTTCGTAGCTCAAACGAAAGCAGAAGGCGACTAGACGACTCTTCCCAGGCGAATGTTGCATGCTTGCAGAACTAAGGAGCAAATACAGAAATGGTTTGGAATTAGATTCAATTTTTAGAAATAGTTTTGCTTTAGCAGAAGGGCAGTCATTTAAAACCGTATCCTAAATTTATGAAATTAAGTTAATTAGTTAGCAGTATTTAAACCCTTCTCATGCATTTGGAGAAGGGTCCATAAATTTGTCAAAAAACTTGTCCTCAAAACATGCACTTTTGCACCCTCGGAGGGGGTTTTGATGAATGGATGGATCAAGGTTTATTAATGTTTGCATTTGATATCTGCTTCTGATGTTGCACTTCTATACTCTTAGTAGATGTTAGAGCAAGGAGAGATAAATCATTGTTGCTTGAAGCTTATGAATGGAACCAGTCATAAATGGTACTTTTATCTCTTGACCGTTTCTGTTTATATTCTTAAAGTGATATATAGTTTTTAGTTGTTTATATGTTACTACATGAATGTGTGAGTTACCATTTGGCACTTTTGTACGGTGGAGTCATTTACTTATGTTTGATATATGAATAACTTATTATGCAATATGATGTTCACAACTGTTTTGCCTAAATTTTTATGCAAAGTGGTTTATCTTAATCGATTTCTATTCTTATGATAGCTGAATGATCTTTATTACAAGTTATTGTTTGAAATCTCTTTAGATCGCATAATAGAAGAAATACACCCCGGGTTAGCATAGATTAGATATGTTATTTCTCATTAGATTACAATAGCACAGAGTTAGTTTAAAAGTTTGAATTAAATTAGCTTTAATTACTCTTAGATCAGCATCATCCAACTCTGCACACACACACACCCTTAAATTGGGAAACTGGTCCCATTATCCCCAGTCGGACCCGCTATACCAAACGGATAAGGAGTTGCCAACCAAGGTCCAGACCAGGTGGGTATCCCCCTTATTGTCGACCTGATTTCGGGGCTTCAACATATTTGGCGCTATAAGGAGGGCCCGAACTATGAATGGCACCTAAATCAAAATCTAAATACCATTCTGAGAGTAAATCACCCTCATCGACTCCCCCGACTTCCCCAATACATTTAAATCCAGAGTCAGAAATCGCTCGAGTATTAACCACTGCTACATACCCTAATATTTCAGACCAATCTACCATTGAACCCCCTGATGTTCAAACTCTGATTCACAAACTCCAGGGATTTTCTATTTCTACACAGAGGTCTGATAAATCTCAAGGCAGCATGACTTCGCAGTACAATCCTGCTCATCCCCTGACCAGATTAAAGAGTGAAAAATTTGGCATCCAGCCAACTGAATTCCCTCTCCCCACCAGGAAAAGAGCAAGGAAAACACCACAAGAGCCTGACAGTGAGACTCTTTCATCTACATCATCCATTTCAACTCCCTCACCGCGAAGTCAACAACCCACATCTTCATTCCAAACCACACATCCATCTTCCACAACCCCTTTTCTTCCATCATCTAAGATCATAATATCTTCATCTTCCCAGCCTCAGGGATCATCCTCTGCACTTTCATTTACTACCATCTCAACGATGGCCCAGTCTCCATGGAACAATCTTGGGGCAGTTTTAATGCCTTCACCCTTGAGCCAAATACCGGCCCATCCTGAGAAATGGATACCCAAATTCAATCCAGAAGCAGGCATGCTAGCTGAAGAGCACATTAAAAATTTCATGCTTTCTATCAATCTCAACGGAGTTACCAACGAGGATTTTGTTGTTCGGCTTTTTCCCTATACAATGCAAGAAACAGCTGGGTCATGGTACTTTTCATTACCCTCCGGGTCTATCACAAGTTGGGACATTTTTCAAAGTCAATTCCTTACCAAGTTTGGTGATGACAGATCAACGGCAACGTTAATCAATGACCTATCCAATCTTAAAGCCGAGGCTAGAGAACCCATCAAAGATTTCAATTTACGGTTCAATAAGATCCTCAAAAAAATTCCCACTGCTTCCCAACCCAGCGAAGAAGTATGATGTGAATGGTATATTATGGCCTTACCATCAAACTTAGCAATCTTCGTTGATAGGGAAAATAAAACAACCTTTGTTGAAAACCTGACAGAGGTGATAGCAGTAGAGAAACACGTAGTAGCCCTAGAAAAGGGATCTGCGATAGAGGAACGCAAATCTAAAAAAGTCACCTTCAAGGAATACTCCAAGAAGAAACAAACAAAAGACCCTTTCGATTTGGAAGGATTGCAAAAAGTATTAAAGACCATGTCCAATGAGATGATTGACATAAAAAAGCAAGTAGCAGAAACTTCTTCAAAAGAGTCCTACAAAGCTTTTAAAAGAGGCCCTTCAATGGATGTGAAACCACCCAACGCTATCTCAAATGTCGAATCCGAAGAAGAGGAAGAAGAAGAGAGTACCATTGAAGGGCAGACCGATGACGAAGAAGTTGTGGAACTACAAGGAATGTGGGATTTCATCCTCCCACAAGAAGAAGATCAAGAAGCATTTCTGGTTAGCACACGAAGCAAAAATCAACTTGATCCTCCCCAAACTACCCCTAAGCAGAAGGGCGCAAGCCCTACAATAAAAGATAAAGTCACAACAAAGAAAACGACTGCTAAAGCAACTCAATCTTGCCCAGTCCAACTAGATCAAACAACTCCATTAAGAACACTGATAGTGTCGGATGAAATGGAATACAATATTATTGATGACATGAAAAATACTAGGGCTAATATCACTCTTTATGAATTGAGCAAATCGAAACATCAACAGAAGATAATGATGAAAGAATTACATGCCGTGCCTACTACATCTTTGCCTACAGCTGTAGCTTCCCACAACATGGGAAGACCTCCAACCAACATGATCAATAAGATTGATCCAAATGACATCGCCTTCATTGGAGGAAGATCAAGGTCTCACACCCCCCCTTTTCTTCTCACTTATGAAATTTTCAATAAAAGTGTGCACAATTGTTTGGTAGATTCTAGTGCTTCAACGCATATTTTACCCAGATCAATATGTGCCAAATTGAATGTTCAACCACAAAAATCCGCAGTGTGCATAGTTCAGCTTGATCGATCTCAAGTCGAATTGATTGGTGAACTTAATCAAGTAACCATAAGATTGTCGTCCAACCAGAAGGTATGTCAGGTTATTGGCATTCTAGTAGCTGATATCCTAGAATTCTATGGCTTGATTCTTAGCAGGGATTGGTCTGAAAAACTCCATGGATACTTCTCAACCGACTGGTCGCACATGTGGTTACCCTACAATGGTAAACCGAATCAAATAAAGGTTGAACGAGAGTTACACCAGAAGTACATAGTAACGGAATTGGAGGGAGAAAATGAAGCAATAGCATATAACATCAGTATCATAGGAAATTACTTGGTAGATTCTTTCCTCGGCAATTCCAATGCTCATACATCACCTTACTTAGAAAATTCAGTTTTGTCGCAAGTCGAAATTTTTTCCCAAACTGATAATTCAAAGTGTGTTAATTTTTTAGATAAACCTGTAAATACATCTTTGTTTTGGAAATTATATTTTGATGGCTCTAAATCTCATGAAGGAGCAGGAGCAGGATGCGTTCTAATTAGTCTAGAAGGCAATAAGACCATGCTTATGTGCAGACTTGAATTGGATTGCACAAACAATACAACGGAATATGAGGCCTTGGTGCAAGACCTATACAAAGCAATCGGGTTGAACGTGAAGTATCTTCAAGTCTTCGGAGACTCTGAGAGTGTAGTCAAACAGGTACGTAACACCATACATTGCCTATCAGTTCATTTGAAACACTATCAATCTTTAGTACAAGATCTGACTGAGCATTTCATAGCATTCAATATTTCGTTAATCCCAAGACTCCAAAACGCGAGCACAGACCTTTTAGTTAACGTAGCCTCTAGACTTATTCCCTCCGAAGATTTTAGTCCAAATAGATTCTCAATAGAATTAATCTTTAGACCGTCCATCCCTGACAACATTACAAATTGGAGAGTATTCAATGACGATCCTGATATTGTAAATTTCCTCACTTCTGAAGGATCCTACTCCAATCAAATAATTGACGAAGACCATCACGATCAACAAATACAACAAGATAGCACTGATAATGCTATACCTAAATTAGTGGTTAAGTTGGAAGACTTATACGATTTGAAAAGTTGGTTTAAAAGGTCTACCATTTCTAAGCTCTACAATTCAACTCTGAACTACGAATTAGTAAACCTAGGAACCGATGATAAACCACAAAATGTTAATCTAGGCCACGGCCTAGCCCCTGAAGAAAACTAGCGTATATTCGTCTTTTGAGACAATACAAAAATGATTTTTCCTGGAATTACGATGAGCTGAAGACATACGACACTTCTATCATTCAACATACTATCCCTATGATTGACAACGAAAAACCTGTCCAACAGAAACTCAGAAAAATCCACCCCAATTTATAAAATCAGATAAAAACTGAGCTAAATAAGGTATTAAAAGCCAGAATAATTTTCCCCGTCAGACATTCCAAATGGGTCTCCAATATGGTACCCGTTAGAAATAAAAATGGAGATATTAGAATCTGCATCGATTTTCAAAATCTCAATAAAGCCTGTCAAAAAGACGATTTTCCCCTCCCAGTTATGGAGTAGATATTACAGGCAGTAGCAGGCTCAGAACTAATGTCTTTTTTGGATGGATTTTCAGGATACAATCAAGTGCTGGTACATCCCGATGATCAGTTAAAAACCACATTCCGAACTAAATGGGGCACATATGCATATCGGAAGATGCCATTTGGTTTGATCAATGCCGGCGCTACATTTCAGAGAGCCATTGACATTGCATTCAAGGGTTTAGTCAATAAATCTATAGTAATTTATTTTGATGATATAACAGTGTACTCCAAGAAGCGAAGTGACCATCTCAAAGACTTGAAACAAATCTTTCAACGATGTTTAAGGTATGGGATTTCACTTAACCCAAAGAAATCTTTTTTCGCATTAAGTGAAGGAAAACTTCTAGGATTCATAGTGTCAAAATCTGGTATTCACATTGAGCCTGACAGAATCAAAGAAATTTCTGAAATATCCCTACCTCATAATAAAAAATCCATGCAATCTTTCCTTGGTCAAATCAATTTTGTGAAGAGATTTGTCCCAGATTTTTCACGAATTGTTTCTCCTTTGCAAACCAAGATTAAAAAGAATTCAAATTTTAAATGGGGTCAAGATGAGCATGAAGCATTCAACCTGATCAAACAAGCTATCATTAACGCTCCATCTTTAGCAACCCCGAGTTTTTCAGAATCTTTTATCTTATACACATTTTCCTCAGAGAAATCATATGTCGCGATTCTAACTCAAGCAAATCAAGGGAAAGCGGAAGCTCCAATCGCATTTTTTAGCTTGAATTTACAAGGTGTTGAACTCAACTATTTAGACGTGGAGAAATAGGCATATGTTGTTTTCAAAGCGGTCAAATATTTCAGACCTTTCCTACTTAAAACCCATATTAAGGTCATAGTACCATTTCCAGCGGTAAGAAATCTTCTAGTACAGAAGGATGTGGGTGAAAAAAGAGCAAATTGGATCACTGCTTTACAAGAATACGACCTTGAGATCAAACCAGCAAGCATTGTAAGAGGTCAAGGCTTCTGCAAAATGTTGGCTGGAGCATCGCAAATTCCTGAAAATTCATCTGAAGAGGTACAAATGTATGAGGTAAGCCTAAACGATGCAGAATCATTATATGCTGACACCATTTATTATCTTAAGAACGGGCATGCTCCATCACACCTGGATCACACTAAGAAAAGAGCTCTGAGATTGAAAGCTAAACAATATCAGCTCATAAATGATGTTCTGTTTAAAAGGAATTATGATTCTCTTCTTCTTAGGTGTCTTGAGAAAACTAAAGCCGAAAAGGTTTTGCAGGAACTCCACGATGGACCAACAGGCGGACACTATGCTAGAGATGCTACTGCACATAAAATCTTACGTGTAGGATATTATTGGCCCACGCTGTTCAAAGACTCACACAGTTACGTGAGGAAATGCCAAGTCTGCCAAACTATTGCAGGGAAACAAAAGAAACTGTCCACACCACTACAGCCGGTAAACATCGAGAAACGATTCAGTCAGTGGGGCTTGGACATAATAGGTGAGATCGTTCCTCACTCTTCTAAGCAAAATAGATACATCCTCACGACAACAGATTATTTTACTAAATGGGTAGAAGCAATTCCTCTCAAGACAGCTAATTCTGAAAACATCATTGAATTCAAAGATCAGTTTATAATCACTAGGTTTGGATTGCCAACGGCTTCAATGTTTGATATTGCCTCATACTTTTCTGGGAATGCAATGACTGGTTTTGCACTTAAAAGAGGGTTCAAACTGAAATATTTGGCCAACTACTATCCGCAAGGTAATGGATTGGCTGAGTCAACGAACAAAAACCTAATCAGGATTATTAAAAGAACAGTTGACCAAAACCAAAAGAATTGGCACAAAACTTTGGTAAATGCTTTATGGGCAGATAGAATAACGAAGAAAGATTCAATCAACACTTCTCCCTTTAATTTAGTTTATGGGAAGGAAGGGGTTCGCCCAACTCACTTGGTGATCCCCTCGTTGTCTTTAGTACAATACATCGATGAAGTATCTACTTCCTCCTTACAATTAAGACAAATGGAAATAATTAAATAGAAGAACGATGAGGACAAGCTAAGAAAACCCATGCTCATCACCAAGCATTAATAAAATCCTCTTTTGATTCAAGCATAATGACCAGGAAAATTTTTCAGATGGGAGATCTAGTTTTGAAATGGGATAAGGCTCATGAAGAAAAGGGCAAACATACAAAATTTCAGAAGATGTGGCTTGGTCCTTTTCAGATTGTAGAAGTCATATGCCCATCAACGTTTGTGTTGCAGGATTTAGCAGGTAGAAGGGATTCTTTGACTGTTAATGGACAGATCCTTAAAATATATTTTCCATAGAAGATTATTCTTCTATTTTGTAGGGTAGTTTTAATTTTTATTTTCTTTCTTATAAATAAAACCAGTTGTAGATGGTTACCACAGGGGTTAACGAAAAAGACACCAATTCTCTATCTGATTTTGAGTTTTTTTCGCTTGTACAAATAGTAAAGATTTTCGAAAAATGTAATCTTTATTATTGACAGATAGAGTTATTAAAAAAAAAAAAAAACTTTAGCCTAGATATGATACTAGTTTCAAACTTCAAAAAAATTTGATGAGAGCAACCTTTGGCAAAAAATTGTTTTATATCAGCACAATGAAAGGTATCAATAATAAAATAAATATTCTCTGTAAAACTGTTGTTTTCAAAATCTATTATTTTTGTCCAGAGCTTTCTTAAGGAAAAACAATGATTTCCTCCTTGCTAAAGAAAATCGCAGCATTCAGAGGAACAATCCGAGAAAACACTATATCTCAAAGAATAAGAGGTCTCATCACGAGCTGGCTTATCATGATCACAGATATTATAACTTACTGACTTTGCCAATACTGTCCACCAAAACAGGGCAACGACCCAAGATTGTTGCAATCAAAAGACAAGGGGTCTCATCACGAGCCAGCTTGTTCAGCAAAAGTGTAAATCAAGTGAATGACTGTGTCATAATTTGGCCACCAAACCAAGACATTGTTCTTTAGAGAATAAAAAAGGAAAAAAGTGTCAAAATGGGTTTTTCTCTGAAAAGTTGTAAATAGCCTTAAGCAAGATAAAGGATCATTGCTGGGTAACAGGTAACCCTGTCGAGGCTATGGATGCCTACTGGCAGCAGAGGCTCTACCTACGACAAATGAGCATATTTTAAAAGCTAGCACACAGAGAAGACCTTATTTTATCTTTAAAAGACCAAGTAATGGCTGATGTAAATACAAGGACAAAGCCTGAGGAAGCAAACAATTGGAATAGAAAAAGGTTGAAACAAAATATCATTGACAGGATAAGGCATAATGTACTCTATCTGTCCATACCAAAATTTAGACTTATGAAAATTTTTCTATTCAATAGAAAAGCAGAGATAACTGGTTCTTCCCAGTGAATCACCATTGTTATGGCCACCAACAATCCCCCTCTTTGTTTGGTATTAGCAATAACACCAAGCAAATGGGGACCCTTAATAAATAATCCGAAAAAATATTTTATGAAAATTTTTGTATTCAACTCCTTAAAACTGTATCGCATTGAGAGAAGAGAATAAAACATTTTCTTATGAGCATAATAAACTGCGAAGAAGCGATGCGAAATTCATCGCATCGCATACATTATGAAGCGCTCTTAAATGAAAAATCTTAAGAAATATCCGACGGCTGATATGGGACATCGCATATCGCAACATCGCGTAAGTAGCACACAATGATTGAATGACGATGCCGCGATGCTCTGATGCCGCGATGCTGCGATCTGCGATGAATGCGATTTGCGATAGATATGATCATGAATTTCTGCGATGACACATCGTGACGACGCGATCCGTGATGCTGCGATGCGAGTCGCAGAAATCACCCATCGCAAATTTTCCTCGGTGCTGTATTCAAGGAAAGTTGTCCGTAAACCAAAATTGGGTGTGCACCTTAAAAGAAATTAATGAATGTACGCCAAAGTATTCAAGAAGGATAGTTTTGTGTTTTTCGAAGAGTCAGTTCGCTATGGGTGCCATGATTTTATACATTCGTAAGAGCTTAAAGCTTTCATGTCAATCTTTATTATCATTACTCTTTTCCTTTGCGTAAAATGTAAGACAGGAAATAACATGAAGCAATGTGCAGGAAACATCTAAGGAAAAGGGGAAAGCGTCAATGATCAGAGAACAGAGAAGAGATGCCTTCATAAATGGATGTCGCATGCAACAAGACCACAGATTCCAGAGTATCACTCAACAGATGCTGATGTCAATAGGCCATCCAACGCTCAGAGTCAAAAGTGCACAAAAGAAACATGTTTACAAAAGATCCTGAAGATTATGCCCAGTAAAGGAAAAAAGGCGCTAAAGAAGGAAAACGCACCAGAAAATACCGGAACAAAGAACGGAGGCAGTTTTCGATGAATGATTAACGCCTAACGCAAATCGCGCATCGCTAAGAAAATTGTTCAGAGAGAAAAGTCCCTAACTTGTTCAGTCATTCGCAAGGCCAGAAATTGAAATAGCAAAAGTAGAATCAATTTGAGAGAAATTTGGGTTATTACCAAGTATACACGCAGTGAATACACCCAGCCAGAGGAAGATTCTCGAAAATATCTTCTAGTTTATCAGAAAGTGGTGCCAACGCGTGTTATTTCTATTTTTGTAGCTCAAACGAAAGCAGAAGGCGACCAGCCGACTCTTCCCAGGCGAATGTTGCATGCTTGCAGGACTAAGGAGCAAATACAGAAATGGTTAGGAATTAGATTCAATTTTTAGAAATAGTTTTTCTTTAGCAGAAGGGCGGTCATTTAAAACCGTATCCGAAATTTATGTAATTAAGTTAATTAGTTAGCAGTATTTAAACCCTTCTCAGGCATTTGGAGAAGGGTCCAGAAATTTGCAAAAAACTTGTCCTTAGAACATGCACTTTTGCACCCTCGGAGGGGGTTTTGACGAATGGATGGATCAAGGTTTATTAATGTTTGCATTTGATATCTGCTACTAATGTTGCACTTATGTACTCTTAGTATATGTTAGAGCAAGGAGAGATAAATCATTGTTGCTTCAAGCTTATGAATGGAACCAGTCATAAATGGTACTTTTATCTCTTGACCATTTCTGTTTATATTCTTAAAGTGATATACGGTTTTTAGTTGTTTATATGTTACTGCATGAATGTGTGAGTTACCATTTGGCACTTTTGTATGGTGGAGTCATTTATTTATGTTTGATATATGAATAACTTATTATGCGATATGATGTTCACAACTGTTTTGCCTAACTTTTTATGCAAAGTGGTTTATCTTAATTGATTTCTATTCTTATAATAGTTGAATGATCTTTATTGCCAGTTATTGTTTGAAATCTCTTTAGATCGCATAATAGAAGAAATACACCCCGGGTTAGCATAGATTAGATATGTTGTTTCTCATTAGATTACAATAGCATAGAGTTAGTTTAAAAGTTTGAATTAAATTAGCTTTAAGTACTCTTAGATCAACATCATCCAACTCTGCACACTCACACCCTTAAATTCGGAAACTGGTCCCATTATCCCCAGTCGGACCCGCTATACCAAACGGATAAGGAGCTGCCAACCAAGGTCCGGACTGGGTGGGTATCCCCCTTGTTGTTGACCCGATTTTCGGGGCTTCAGCACATACCTGGCACAACAGATTAAAGTCATACATGAGTTCAAGCTCTTGATTCAGATTCCTCTGGAGCCATGGCCAACCCCTATATAACTTCTATAAAAAATTATGAAGACAAATTAAAATGATGTAAAAAAATAGAAAATTCAAACGGTTCACCTTTAAGCTCAGAACAAACAAGGTAAAATAAATTATTGTGACTCTAGATAACATACTAGAACTATGAATTGCCATTATTGTGGCCACCAACAACCCCCCTCTTTGTTTGGTATTAGCAATAACACCAAGCAAATGGAGACCCTTAATAAAAAATCCAAAAAAACATTTTATGAAAATTTTTGTATTTAACTCCTTAAAACTGTATCGCATCGCGAGAATAGAATATAACATTTTCTTATGAGCATAATAAAATGCGAAGAAGCAACGCGAAATTCATCGCATCACATACATTATGGAGCGCTCTTAAATGAAAAATCTTAAGAAATCTCCGACGGGCGATATGCGACGTCGCATATCGCAACATCGCGTAAGTAGCACACAATGATTGAATGACTAAGCGCGATCTGTGATGCCGCTATGCTGTGATGCCGCGATGCTGCGATCTACGATGAATGCGATTTGCGATAAATGCAATCATGAATTTCTGCGATGACACATCTTGACGACGCGATCCGCGATGCTGCGATGCGAGTCGCAGAAACCACCCATCGCAAATTTTCCTCGGCGTAGTATTCAAGGAAAGTTGTCCGTAAACCAAAATTGGGCGCACGCCTTAAAAGAAATTAATGAATGTATGCCAAAGTATTCAAGAAGGACAATTTTGTGTTTTTCGAAGAGTCAGGTCGCTATGGATGCCATGATTTTATACATTCATAAGAGCTTAAAGCTTTCATGTCAATCTTTATTATCATTTCTCTTTTCCTTTGCATAAACTGTAAGACACGAAATAACATGAAGCAATGTGCAGGAAACATCTAAGGAAAAGGGGAAAGCGTCAATGCTCAGAGAACAGAGAAGAGATGCCTTCATAAACGGATGCCGCATGCAACAGGACCACCAATTCCAGAGTATCACTCAACAGATGCTGATGTCAATAGGCCATCCAACGCTCAGAGTCAAAAGCGCACAAAATCAGCATGTTTACAAAAGATCCTGAAGCTTATGCCCGGCAAAGGAAAAAAGGTGCTAAAGAAGGAAAACACACCAGAAAAGCCCAGAACAAGGAATGGAGGCAGTTTCCGATGCGCGATTAGTGCCTAGCGCAAATCGTGCATCGCTAAGAAAATTGTTCAGAGAGGAAAGTCCCTAACTTGTTCCGTCATCCGCAAGGCCGGAAATCGAAATAGCAAAAGTAGAATCAGTTTGAGAGAAATTTGGGTTATTATTAAGTATACACGCAGTGAATACACCCAGCGAGAGGAAGATTCTCGAAAATATATTCTAGTTTACCAAAAAATGGTGCCAGCGCGTGTTATTTCTATTTTCGTATCTCAAACGAAAGCAGAAGGCGATGAGCCGACTCTTCCCAGGTGAATGTTGCATGCTTGCAGCACTAAGGAGCAAATACAGAAATGGTTAGGAATTATATTCAATTTTTAGAAATAGTTTTACTTTAGCAGAAGGGCGGTCATTTAAAACCGTATCCTAAATTTATGTAATTAAGTTAATTAGTTAGCAGTATTTAAACCCTTCTCAGGAATTTGGAGAAGGGTCCCAAAATTTGCCAAAAAACTTGTCCTTAGAACATGCACTTTTGCACCCTCGGAGGGGGTTTTGATTAATGGATGGATCAAGGTTTATTAATGTTTGCATTTGATATCTACTACTAATGTTGCACTTCTATACTCTTAGTAGATGTTATAGCAAGGAGAGATAAATCATTGTTGCTTGAAGCTTATGAGTGGAACCAGTCATAAATGCTACTTTTATCTCTTGACCGTTTCTGTTTATATTCTTAAAGTGATATACAATTTTTAGTTGTTTATATGTTACTGCATGAATGTGTGAGTTACCATTTGGCACTTTTTTATGGTGGAGTCATTTATTTATGTTTGATATATGAATAACTTATTATGCGATATGCTGTTCACAACTTTTTTGCCTAACTTTTTATGCAAAGTGGTTTATCTTAATTGATTTCTATTCTTATGATAGTTGAATGATCTTTATTACCAGTTATTTTTTGAAATCTCTTTAGATCGCATAATAGAAGAAATACACTCCGGGTTAGCGTAGATTAGATATGTTGTTTCTCATTAGATTACAATAGCATAAAGTTAGTTTAAAAGTTTGAATTAAATTAGCTTTAAGTACTCTTAGATCAGCATCATCCAACTCTGCACACACATACACCCTTAAATTGGGAAACTGGTCCCATTATCCCCAGTCGGACCCACTATACCAAACGGATAAGGAGCTGCCAACCAAGGTCCGGACCGGGTGGGTATCACCCTTGTTGTCGACCCGATTTTCGGGGCTTCAACACATACCTGGCACAACAGAGGTAAGTCACACATGAGTTCAAGCTCTTGATTCAGATTCCTCTGGAGCCATGGCCAACCCCTATATAACGTCTATAAAAAATTATGAAGACAAATGAAAATGATGTAAAAAAATAGAAAATTCAAATGGTTCACCTTTAAGCTCAGAGGAAACAAGGTAAAATAAATTATTGTAACTCTAGATAACATACTAGAACTATGATATATTCCACCAGTATAATAGAATAGGCCTCGGGACAATAACTTGATACACAATAATGATTATGATTTGTACAAGGACATATACTATAACTTGCAAACTAGTAATCTCAACAAAAAAATTTGGAGACCTGCATTTGCGTAACCCGTGACGAAGTTCAAATATTTCATAAACTTGGTCTAACTCTTCAATTACTGATTGTTACAACCTCCAAATGTTCTTGACCCATTGATAAGTGTTACATTCCCTTTCCACATAGTAGTGTTCAATAAAGTATCCAGAGAAGCAGTCCTACTAGAATTCCCACTATGTAATAGAATTTATGATATCAATTCTTCTTCCTTAGCATCACAAATCATTGCCTCTGATTCTGGTTCAATTGCATTCATCTTTCATGCAGTTTCATCACTATGATTGTCAATCTACAATATTTGTACTTCGAGCATGTTCATCATAAACTTAATTTCACTCAAGAAAATATGACAATAAATAAAATTTAATTCATATCTCCATTTGAACACTAAATTTTTAAATATTTTACTAAATATTTCCTTTTCATCCTTCATTAATACAATTGATGAATCTTACTTATCTTTCCATAATGTTTCGGTTTTCACAAAGAGTAACAAAAAAGTAGTTTGTTTTCTTCTATATTCAAATTTTAAACATATTATTACATGAAGTATAACTGCATTTGAAAATCGATTATCACTAAATAAAACAATAAGGTGCAACAGTTTTGGTAGGATTATTCGAAGATGGATTTTAGGGACATGCCTTTTAGGACATTATAATGACAACTATGGAAATGTGTGTAAGATCACCTCTCAAACACAAACTGATGATGGATTTTTTAATCTAGATATGTGCTTGGAGTTTGGACAATTTTTTTAGACCAATGAGGTATTTTTCCATCTGGAAAATAATAATTTAAGGCAAGCACACTATAGTTTAATTATCCTCCCATATATGAAAGTTATGATCATTTCGAAGAGAGAGAGTCAATATTTCTTACAAGTTTTTTTTGTGGAAGCTATGAGTCTCAGGGAAAGGTTGGCCTTCCCTTTCCAATCATTTCTTTCCTCAAAGATGAAAGTTTCAATGATGAACTACCATGCTCGACAACACTCAAATGGAAAAAATCATGAATTTTACCTTCTACAGGGAAAAGACACTCAAAGTTGTAAAACAAAAATAAACGGATTATGTGGGCCTGATCGGGAAGATGATTTGTAGATGGATGTTCACATTGAAGTTATCACATAAAGACACTTGTATTATTTTTATAGATGGACATAAGCATGATAAATTACTTGAGATTACAGAGGTGCCTTTATCATTCTCTATATGTGCTTGGACATAAATCAAGGGTGATGAAGCCACGAAATATAGCAACAGATTAAACTTACAGTATGGAGATAATAAATATTTACATCAATCCTTCATGGATAAATATTTGAAGGAAAGATATCCCTGTAAGGTTGATGGACATATTTCTTTGGCTATTAATAGTTGTAGCCCCCGTGCAGCTACTACAGAGTTTCGACCTCATGCAATTTGCTGCTTCACAAACCATACCAACATAAGAGAAAACATTTCATGACAAATTTCGAATTATACTCCTCTTCATTGTCCTCATGGCTACTCTTCTTCTCCTTCACTATTGTAGATAGAACTTGCTTGATATGAGTAACTTACTTTCCTGAACTTGGTTATATCAATTACAATAGTGCAGACAAGTAAAAGATTGGAAATCTAGTTTTGTTGCATCAACCAAAACACACGTTTACTTGCCAAGAATACAAGCTTCAGAAAGGTTTTCATGCTTCTTTGTTTGTGGCACTCCACATACCATGTTCAACTTATGTAGTAAAGTTAAATTAGACAAAATTAAATGTCCATACCTTAAATGCCATATTTTTCTTATATCCATTGTTGCTGCCAACACACTCGAACCCAACTTTGGCTTCTAGTTGATAAAAAAGGTCCTCCTCATAAGCGTCCATTGTGCATGTACACCCATGGTCAATGTGCTTCATCAAGCACACACATTTCTCAAATCCATCTCTAAAGATCTGTTTATTCAACAATTCACAAAGGATCCGTCTTCAAGTCAACTATGTATATCACTTCTCTCAAGCCACGTGCTTCTCTTGTATGATGTAATAAGAAACACCTTTCACCAACTATCTCAAAGATTATTTCATCTCCAAACCTAATACCTCCCTAATAAAATCATTCCAACTTCCTAAACCTCAAATTGTCTCTCAGGAAAATTTTTGATCATGTGGAAATCAATGTACCAAGTGCTTTGGGAAATCTCTATTATAAGAATTCAGGTGACCAATTCACCCTTCACAATATTCTTGTAAAGGTTTCTTTCTATTACATTGGGCAAGTGCTTCTTTTTCTACCCATGCTTTCACGTGCCAAAAAATTGTGCATAATGTCCTTCCCTGTTATAGTAGCAGCACAAGGCATTCTTCCATGAAGCCTTTCCTTACATTTTGACAATTATTGTCACCAAATCCACCTACTCATTTTTTTTAACATGATATTTATCCTTGGTTGTCTTCACAACAAGAGCTTGATTATAACACTAAATTTCAAACTTATTCTTATTGAAGTAGCATACAACCAAATTCATCACCTAAAACAATGTCAGTGTTTTATGAAATAATTAAGCTTATTATAGAATGGTGACACACCCAAATGAACGTATTGCTTGTTAAAGCAACCAAATATTTCAAATCCGTGGTATCATAAACAACAATTAGTTAAACGTTCATCTTGTATGAAAATCACATAATTAATAATATTTTGTCACCAAGTGTTGTGTCCTCACCTAGTACTCTTGAGTCCTAGCTATTAATGAGTAGCCATGAAACAATGCTTTCAAATTATCATCCTTAAATGCAAAACCTCCACAATACCAACAAATAAAGTCTCCTAGTGGGGGTAATGTGATAATTAAAATGAAACTGAAATAAACAAGAATGGATTTACAAAAATTCATTGCAACCAAACTACCATGATAATAATATAATAGCATCAACATCGTTTTGCACACTATCAACAATATTTTGGCCCATTCACCTTAGATAAGAAATAATGTGAGGATGAATAAAATGGGGTACTATATCATTATTACTCTACATCGAAGCAAATTGGTATACCTTTACAAATAGGGTATTCTTATAAATAATAACAGTCACATACCATGGTATCTTGTAGTTTATTTATTCATAAACACTAAAATATATTACAAGAATAAAATAGTCACAATATACTTTATGAGTGGGTAGTACTAGATTACAGAATAAGGGTTTAGCCTAAAATTGGAGACATGAAAACCTAAAGTAGTTGGTGAAAAATGAATCACACAAGATGTAGTGTACATGTTCAACAAATTTCAACACATTAAACAGGTTACCAAATTAAGTTACTAGCTTGCACAGGCATTCTAGTATATATTCTAAATGCAAGGAGCTGCAATTTAAAGAGAAAGAAGTCTAAGGAATAAAGGGAATTTAAAGGTAGCAGAACATAATGAAAACATTTTTTTCTTTAGAGATGGGAAGCAAAATTATGTTTTTTCTTAGTTCAATATGGATCAGTAAATTCTGTACAAATGGTCAATGTGGCAAGTCTTAACTTACTAATTTTACGATGTATAACATATCCTAACAGATTATATGGCTTCTAGCAAGATAATATGTATTAATTTTTAAAGAGATACTTAGATAAGCTAGAAAAACCTGCATCTCATAAAAATTAGAACAAGTGGAGATTCTACCTACAAATGCAATTATGTTTTCTCAGCTTTGAGAAAATCCCATAGCCTGTTCTTTTGAAAGTAATGACAATTGTTGCCCTGTCATTGATTCCAACCAAGGTAAAACCATATTTCTAGAAACATTTGGTACTATGGTTTGTATTATTCTTTTAACAATGGAATTCTTACACTTATCATTGATCTTCTCCTTTGAACATAACGATAAAAAGAAAGTAAAATTTCATCAAGAACAATGTTGTGTAGTGTAATACACCACAAAATCTATGTGTCTTAATTATCATTTGGAGGCACCACAAGAGTTATAAGAGGTGATTCAATTCCAACAACATCTTAATCATTTAATGGAATAGAGGTCCCCACTATCAAAGCTTCATGAAGAAAGTCAGGAGTAAGCTTTATCATAGATATGTGCCACCCAATAGCTGAAGATGATGGGCAGACCATGTGTGAGTCTTTATCCCTTAAAATAAATAATATTGCAAAGTCTTTCCGCTACACAAGTAGCCTTGAAATGACACAAGCTGCTAAAACATGGGAAGGAAGGAGAGGAGAATGCTTCTCAAGGAACTTTGAATATGAACTTACCTACACAATATAACATAAGTAAAATAAAATACAACAAGAAACTTCACTTACTAACATGAATGTAAACTGCACATATACAATTTAAATAATATACAAACATTAGTGACACTGGAACATGGAATAAGAAGGAAAGTATATGATTGTTTTAAAAATAAATGAAACCATTAAAACCACTCCTGGAACACTATCTGTAAGTATATACATAAATATTTAGTTGTTGAGTTGAGGCTTCTGTGATCCATATCAGGTTTACGAGAGATTTTTCAGTGCTGAAATTTTCTCATTCACAATGTACAATAAAAGATTAGGTTTACCACTTCAAATGGCATTTCAACATTAAAAACAGTTTGGATAGGAGGTAGAAGACTACTGAGGATTGA
This sequence comes from Pinus tabuliformis, assembly GCA_031772625.1. Taxonomy (NCBI): domain Eukaryota; kingdom Viridiplantae; phylum Streptophyta; class Pinopsida; order Pinales; family Pinaceae; genus Pinus; species Pinus tabuliformis. Next base: position 270,098,993 of record CM062819.1, read on the forward strand.
ATTTCGAAGGGCCTCTATTCCATCTAACCATCAAAGTTCATAATCATCTATCACTGAAAGGGTTCTTTTGATAAAAATGTGTTTATGCCTTCTTAATGAGTTAGAACTATTGAAGAAAGTATTTGATTCCATAGAGAGAATTTGACGACCTTCTCCATGCATTCATACCTCTTATGTGGGGGAAAACATGGTATAGGAGATATGTACTAGGTAATAAGGATCTAGGGAATGAATAAGGTTGCAATTGTCTCTAAGCTTACATGAAAATTATTGTATAACAAACTTTGCTTCTTTTTCACTACCCTTCCCACTAGCCAAATTACAAATTATGAAATAAATTTGTCTTGTATCTACAACATGTTCACCTACATAATATGCCAACCCCTCCTGCAGTCAGAAAATTTCACACTGTAACATCCAAGTATAGTGCATCACATAACGAATCGGTTGGATTAGTGACAATTACTATTGTCACAAGAGAAGCAATAATGGATCAAATGAATAGTAACAATTTTCAGGCAGTGACAAATAAAAATAAAGAATAGATTGCATACCTACCACAATATAGGTAAGGCACACAAAAATTCAGGCTCTTGAGGTAGAATCCTCTCGAGCCATGGCCAGGCCCTTTGTAATGTCAATAAAAATTTTTGAAGACAAATTAAAATGATGTAAAAAAACAGAAAATTCAAATAGTTCACCTTTAAGCTCGGAATAAACAAGGTAATAGAAGTTATTGTAACTCTCGATAAAAGATAAGGATATATTCCACTTCTATAATAGTCCAGGCTCTAGGACAACATCTTCATACAAAATAATAACTTTTGATGTGTAACACATAACTAGTTTAATCTCAGAAAAAAAATCTGTAGATTTTCATTAGTGTAACTCACGACAAAGTTCATATATTTTGTCATCTTTTTCTAACTCTTCAATTATTAATTGTGGCACCCTCGAAAGTGGATCTGACTCATTAATAATTGTTATATTCCCTTTCCACATAGTAGTGTTCAATAAAATATCCACAAAAGTAGTCCTACTAGAATTCCTACTATGCAATAGAGTTGATGATATTGATTCTTCTTCCTTAGCATCACAAATCATTGCCTCAGATTCTGGTTCAACTGCATTCATCTTTCTTATAGCTTCATCATTGTGATTGACAATCTATGCTACTTGTACTTCGAACATGTTCATCATAAACTTAATTTCAGTGAAGCAAATCTCACAATAAATAGAATTTAATCTCCTGTTTAGTCAATTTAATGTTCTTAAATTGTAAGCATAAATTACCAAGGAAGGAAAGTAAACTGATGAAGTGAAAGTGCAATATATGTGGTAGAAGTATTTTATGTCATTAAGGTGATTATGTTATCACTATCTAAGTTAATGCCAAACTCTAGAATTAGTGTTGATATGATGTTATTATCTATACTAGGATGTTATTTCTAAGATTTTAATGTTAATTGATTATCCTAAATGTTTTCTCTAGAATTAGTTATGATTGAATTGAGTTTTAGAATGATTGAATAATGATTTTAACTATTTTCAATGAATATATTATGTTACTCTTCTTTTCAACTTATCAATTGTTTTTGGATTTTTAGGCTGCAACTAAACAAAGCTAATTATGAAAGCATGAAATGACATACAAAAATTCCTAATTTATCAAATTGGAAATGAAATGTGCTTGAATATAGAAGCTAAGAAAGACTTCGACTCTTATCTATGACAAATGTATTTCAATGCAAAAAGAAAAACATAAACGAGATTACTGAATCATGCAATCACTAAGATGTGCTAGGAAAATGAATGAAATGAAATTTTTGAGTTTATGCTACGTATTAAGCAAACGAAATAAGTATGATTATGCTAGATAGTAGGCAAATGAAATGAATGATACATAAATTAATCAAGTAAACCTAGTCACAAAATTCATTGAAATGCATCTTAAAATAACATGAAAACAGAGCATCCATGAATTAAATCTATGAAACAAAAGAAAACCTAATTACTGTGAATCAAAGACCTAATCTGCACATAGGGGTCCTCCACGAGGTAGTTAGTCATCTTAAATCAACATCACAAAAACATATGAAACAAGAACTTTGCATTAAGATAAAATGAGTTCTACAGGATGCTCAAATTACATATGATGGTTCATGCATTACACAAAGATTCGAGTGCTTTTATAGAATTATGATTAACAATATGAGAAATTTAAACCTATAGGACTTCACTATAATCCTTATCAAAACTAAATCATATTGCTTATTTGTCGACTTTCTATTGAAAAAGTAAATCGATGAAATCTCTTAAAGCTCGGACTCAGTTTTAGTGCATTGTCCTGTTGTTGACCGCCATGGTTGACTGTGTTATGGTGTGGATCTCATGGTGAATTAGTTTTAGTAAATAGGAAGAAATCCATGAGAGGGTCATTCCCTATCTACCCATATACACATTTTCTAAGCTGGCACACTTGAACATTGTCAACAATGGAAGTAGTTGCAGTTATGTGGATTAGCTGTAAAATCAGGTCAATTATGTAGCTACATGTAAACTTCAATAGAAAAATAATGCATATTGAAAAAATATGAAAAAGAGGAAATATGAATGTTTACCTTAGCAAAACCTTATGTTTATTGCATTTATTTGGATGATAACTTTAGGAAAAAGGAGGTAAATATGGACAAAAAGAAGGTCAAGATAAAGCAGTTCTTGGAATGTACATTCCACCCACACTGGAGGTTTTGTATGTCCTCATACAACACAAAATTCTAATTTTTATCTATCCCTTTAGATACCTTTGCCAACACATCCAGGTTTCACTTTCTTCTTCTTCTTGGTAGTCATTGCCATCCTTGGTTTCCTCATAACGATCTTGTACTTCAGGTTAGTGATTTCTCTTTTCGTGGTCTTATTTTCTTTCTTCAACTTCTTATTCTTTTTATACCATAGATTTATGTGAAGAATGAGGTTATCACTTTTGGAAATTGAATTCCATTTTGTGCCTTCAACGTTTTAATTTTAGTTTTGAGGTACCTATTTAATGTCTCCAACTCAAATATTTATTCTTTCAAGATATTAAATGTTGGAGGTTCTTGTGGCTCATTAAATTGGTTGATTACTTCTTCTAGGCTATAAATTTATCATTTTTCTACTACATCCTTTATTTCTAATGATTCTATTTAATCATAGATTTTTTGTTGTACAAGATCAATACCAGGGCTTTGTACTGGACTCTTTGAAAGTGAAATGAAGGGAGGTGGTGATACCCTTGGTGAAATTCTCAATGATTCTCTTGGAGAGTCCTCAAGATCAATATGCTCTGCAAATTTTTAGGTTGCTTCTTTCACTATGTTCAATCTGGCGTTTCTTCTGAAACGTGTGGTCGGAAAACATTGAATCTTATTTTCCTTAAATTTTGGAATTTCTTTCTAAGGTAGGGTTTTTATTTGGGATAAAACCTTTGTTTTCTTGTGGGCTTTCCTTCTTCTAAGACTTTCTATGTTCATTTTCTACAAAATGACTACAATTGGTAGATCATACTCTGACAAATCTTGTTGATGTTGTCGTTCTTGTTCTATTACTGTCTCATTTTTTCTCTTTCTTCCCCTTAGGGTTTTGATACCACTTGGTTGTTCAAGGGTTTTCTCTTCAAAGTGATTTCTCACTAGAAAATCTTTCCAATTATCACCTATGCTTTGAAGATTAAACGCAATCAAAATTTTTATTAACCAATGATGGTACATTGTGTTGTCTATAAGATGGATTTTTTGTTGAAAATTTACTGACATTTTCATGGAAGATCCATTTGATGTTATTTAAGGAAATTAATCAATAGCATAATGTGATAGAAAAACATGCACCCAAATCGGTCTTCACAAGTAACAAATTTCTAAAGGATAACAAGAAAATTTCTCCATTTACTTTTGATGGCAGAGCTCAGAATACCTTTTCTGAAGACAGTAGTATCCATGCTTGTAATAAAATTTTCCATTATTCCCCTTCGATTACTCTATTCTTGAACCACTTTTCTCCAGCTCTAGGTTGTGTGACGGATTCTACAATTAGGGACTCTGTCACTACAAACTTGACGTTGCCTATTTCAACATCTGTGCCATTAAAAGATCGTGCAAAGGTTTGTGTCACCTCCCTATGGAAACCATCAAAATTTTCCATGAAATCTAATCACTAAGATTTTTGTAACAATTCTTTGGTTTGGGGTTATCCTTCCAAACATTTCCTTCCTATTGGTTATGTTCGAACAATAACACCCATGGTGAGAGATGTCTTTGTCTCAAGACTTGTTTTACTTGACATGGAAAATAGTCTCAGTAGGGTTTCACTCTTAGGATGGAAAGACTGTATCTATTGAAAGAATGAGAGAATGGGTAAGTATAATGAAGGTTCATGGGGATGAGTTAGTCAATTTAATGAATTTAATTCATTGATTCGGCGATCAAATCAATTAATCTGAAATGAGTATGGGATAGGAGTTAAAATGGTGTCATATTATAATGGATTTGATAAGGGACTATCATTAATGAACTGCAATGATTTCAATTTTTTGGTAATGTTATGTCCACATAGTTCATATATGCAATATGTTAACCCCCATTGTAAAATTAAAGTGTTACATACATTATATTTTTTTGCTAACCTGTAATTGTCCTTTGATGTCATTTGAAGGTAATTTTCACTTTGAAAGGAGTCAATAATTTCTTCAATTTGAACCACCAAGTGACCCTATCGGATTCATTGCAGAAACCTTATCAGAGTTGTAGAAACTTTCCAGAGCTGCAGAAACTCACTAATTTGGTAGCTAAATTTTTTCAAGAAAGGGATGTTTTGAAAAAGGTATTTTTAGAAAAACGATTAAGGGAAAATTTAAGGTGCCAACAAGAGTTGGTTTTCACTTTAAAGTTTTTGTATAAGCATGCCAACGACTTTTTGGTTTTCATGTTTATACTTTATTTTTTTATTTTTTTTATTTTTATTCTTTTATTAAAGAAGAAAAATAAAATTCCTAAGGTGGAAAAGAAGAATAATTCCTCTCAACCATCTTCAATTCTTAGTTATCTTGGAAAACTTTGACAAATTCTTCTTTTGTCAATGGATTCTAAAAAAGTATAAGTCAATATCCATAACTAAAATAGGATTTTTCTCTTCATCAATAGTCATGATTCTAACTGCACCATTTTCAATGACATTTTCAACTTCATAAGCTCCAAGCCAGTGAGTTTGGAATTTTCCATGGAAGTTCTTGAAATTTGATTTTAAAAGTAATGCCTAATCTCCTCGATGAAATTTTCTTTATTTGATGTATTTGTCTTAAAATTGGGATCTTTATTGTTGAACTAGGTTGGTCTTCTGGAAGTCATCTTGTATTATTTCAACAAGCTCATTGAGTTGTCACATCCTTTGTTTTTGTGCTTCTGATAAGTCAAAATCGAACTGGATTGTTGTTTTATAAGTCTAGATCTTGAACTCTATTGGATGTAAGGCTTGCTTTCCGTAAGGAAGTTGATAGGGAGTATGTCCTGTAGTTCTTATCCATGTAGTTCTATAAGCACAAAAAGCTTCTAGAAGCTTTTCTATCGAGTCCTTCCTATGTAAGTGTACAATCTTGGTGGTAATTGATTCAATCACCTTGTTTGTAGACTCAACTTGTCCATTGGCTTGTGGATGGTATGGAGTAAATTTCTAATGCTTCATTTTGTATTGTTCCACGAGCTTCTACACTAAGCTTGATGTAAATTGAGTTCCTTGATTTGTACAATTTATCTTGGGACATGAAAATGAGTGAAGATATCCTCAGAAAGAAATGAAACTACAATATTTTCATTAGAGAAGGGAAGTTCTTTAGCTTCTACCCATTTAGTGACATAATCAATATATACCAAAATATACTTTTTTTTGTTTTGAAGGAGGATTTATTGGACCAAAAAAATCTAGCGCCCATTTCTCAAAAGGTGAAATGAGTACCTGAGGTTGTAATGGAATTTCATTTGAAGAGTAGGTTTCTCCTTCCTTTGACAATTGTCACATCTCTTAACAAATTCCTTGATATCATCGAAAATGGAAGGCCAATAATATCCTAAGAGAAGGATCTTATAAGCAGTTCTTTATTCAGAGAATGTCCCCCACATGGTTCATCATGGCATGCTTTAAGTATTTCTAGTATCTAGTCTTCTTGAACACATCTTCTGATGATGAGATCTGGTCCTGTTTTGTATAATTATTCATTTATCCATGACTAATATGTACTATTGTAAATTATCCTCCTCTTTTCTCTAGGAGACAAATGAAATGTTAATTTCATTGTAGCTAAATAGTTAGCAATATATGTATAGCAAGGTGATTTAGTAGATAATACAAAAATATATTCATTAGGAAATTTATCCTCCATGGGTTTATCATCGCTATCATTATGAATTCTAGATAAAAAGTCAGTAATTGTATTTTTTTCTGGGTTGATCTAGATTGGTGATGTTGAATTCTTGCAACACTAAGAGACATCTAGTTATTCTTCCATTAGTGATCGGTTTATTCATTAGATATCTAATGGCATAATGGTACGTGTGAATGAATGCTTCATAGCCAGTTGTATAATGTTTGAATTTATTAATGGCATAAACTACAACTAAAAACTCCTTCTTAGTTACAATATAATTTAGCTATGTTAGAGTTAAATTTTTACTGGTATAGTAGATTGCATAAGGAGTAAGGTCTTCTTGTCCTAACACAACTCCTAAGGTTGTGTCTGAAGCATTAGTTGATATATGGAACCACAATATCCAATTAGGTCCTTTTAAAATAGGTGCTTTAGAGATTTTCTTTTTCAAAGTATCAAAGGCGTTTTGACAATCCGAATCCCAACTAAATTCATAGTGTTTCGTAAGTAGTTTGAAGAGTGGAGATGCAATTTTTGTGAACTTTTCTATGAATATTCTATAGTATCTAGTAAAAACAAGAAAACTCCTAACATATCGTTGACAATTTGGCACTGATAATTTAGAAATTAGTTCTACTTTAGATGAGTCTACCTTAATTCCATATCCCAAAATATGGTGACTTAAAACAATTCCTTCATTAGACACCATAAAACATTTCTCATGAGTTAATGAAATATTTGTTTCTTTACATCTTATTAGAACCTTTTCTAATTACTCAAGTGCTTCTTGAAAATAATCTCCATAAACTTTGAAACCATCCATATATACTTCCACACAATCATGAATAAGATCAAAGAAAATTCTGAGGACTTCTCTTTGAAATGTTTCCATAGCATTGCATAATCCAAAAGGAAGTACTTGGTAAGCATAATTTCCCCATGGAAAGCTAAATGCGATTTTATCTTGATCCTCAAGTGCTAGCTGAATCTAGTTGTATCCACTAAAGGCATCCAAAAACGAAAAATACTTTTTCCCTGATAATGTGTCTAAGACTTGATCTATGAAAGGAAGTGGAAAGTAGTCTTTTAATGTTGCTTTATTCAATTCCCTGTAATCAATGCATAATCTCCATTTCCCATTTTTCTTAGGAATGATTACTAGGGTTGAAACCCACTGGCCGTCTGATATTAGATAGATGAAATTTACATTTAGTAGTTTCTTGTAATTTCTCCTTGACAATTTTTTTCACATTTGGATTCATTCTTCTTTGTGGTTGTCTGACTGGTCTCGTACTCTGTTCAATGTAGATATGATGCATGGCATTTTTAGGATTAATTCCTCTCATATCAGTGTATTCCCATGCATAAGCAGAAGAGTGTTTTTGTAAAATTTCTCCCAGTCGATTTTTCTGTAATTGTTCTAGGCTTTCATTAATATTCAAAGTTTTGCGAGGAAAAATTTCTAATGAATAATTTCCAAATTTTTCCATAGAGTTTAAATACATTTGTCTAGATTATAGATATTTGATTCAACTATGGTCATAAGGCGAGGAGGGTTCATTATTTTCCATTTGATTTAAAATTTGGTCCTCCTCACTTACTTGTACAGTAGGAAAAATAGGTTGTATATCATTGTCATCATCATCTATCCATTCCTCACTCTCTATTTCTATTGTTGTTTTTGCAGGTGGATACAATGTAAATTTCTTTGTAGAACTTCCATCTAAGATAAACATGTCACCTTCTCTAGAACCAATGAAAGCATCATCTATAGCTAACCATTGTCTTCCTAGGATTAACAGATCTCCTCCTAAATTATTCTTGGGTGTTAAATCCACGAAGTCAAAATGATACTCGCAAGAATGTAAGGATACACAAACATCATCTAATACACCATCAGGTTTAATTATAGACCTATCTGCTAATTGCAACAATATTGTTGTGTATTGAAGATTAGGAAGCCTTAGTGAATCCATGATTGGTTTACTCAATAGATTTATGGCTACTCCTATATCAATCAATGTGTTTGGTATTTCAATTCCATTGATGTGATTTTTCACAATGGGGTTCTCTGGATCTAGATATTTTTGCATTGTTACATTCCCCATCCTGATGGCTCCAATTTTCCCAAATAATTGAATCCTTTTATTGTATTTTCTTTTTCTTCTTGATCTTTTAGTACTCACATCCTTGATTTCTTTTGGAAAAAATGGCATTTCTTTTATAGCTTGCAATAAAGGAATTTTTATACAAACATTTCTTAATTCATCTAACATATTGTAATCAGGCAATGTGATTTTATTTTCTAATCCTTCATGAATTTTCAACCATTCAAGAAAAGGTGGTTTAATGGATACTAAGGGCTTTTCTATAATAGGAGTATCATCAGAATTTATAGGAACATTCTCTGTTTGATTATTTTCTTTCTGAGGAATAGAGATTTCTCCTTCTTCAAATTGATTTTTATCTTTTTGGATATTTTTCCTTGCTTCCTGTATGACAACAAGGGATTTTCTTTGTAATCATCTACTAGATATTAATTGAACATTATTTATATATATTGGAGTTATTACGTAGGTTTGAGGATTTTTCCCTTCCATATTGTAAATAGTTTGTGACATTTTATTATTTGGATTCGGAAGTGGTTGAGTAGGTAATTGATTTGGCTTTTGTGTAAATGGTAGGGAGAGCGCTGGATTTTATTTTGGATTTCAACTCGAGGTAATTTATTAGCTTGAGGAATTTGATTAGATTGAGGAATTTTATAAGATTGAGTAAGAATTGTGGTGGGAAATTAGGATAGGATGGTGAATATTTTGATATTGAGCATAATCCCCATAAGGATTTTGCCATCCCTTATTCCAAGATTGTGATTGTAGCTAAGCCCATGGCTACCAAGATGGATTCTAATTTTTTGTGAAGAATGATAAAATTGTTGTGATTTAAAGCCTTGATGTTGATTTGCTTTAGAGTTCTGCCATGTTCTTTCGGAAATAAAATAAAGAGGGTCTACTTGTTCTAATACTCCTTCATCATTAAATACAACCTTAATACCTGCTAGAGAAGGACATTCTTTAATATCATGGTTATCTGTGCATATGGAACAAGTTTCTATGGTTTTTAAGTCTAAAGGAAATTCTCTTAGATTATTCTTCTTTCTACACCTGGGACAAAATATGGATAATGCAAAACTTTCGGCCTTTTCCTTGTTTTGTATTTTAAGGGTGTCAATTTGTTCACTAAGACTCCCTAAAATAGTTGTCTTAAAAGTATGAAGCAAGCTTCCTAATTCTTCCCTACTGATTGTCCTAGCTACAAATTTATTGATTCTTGAAAAGAGAGGATCCCTAGGAATTCATTGAACTCCTTCTTTACCCCTTGAGATATGTACACATAGATCACAAATATCTGCAAATGGTAATTGAGAAATATCTCCCTTTCGTATCAGGTTAAGGGGATCAATGCACTCATATACGATAGATTTGAGTAGGAGGGCTTTCAAAGTTTCTTCATCTAGGCTATCCATTTTTTCCCTTTTTAGATTATAAACAATTATCTCGACTAAGTCTTCAAGATTCTCATCTTCCTTTTGTATCATTTTGAAGACGTCATCCCTAATGTTCTTAGGTATAAATTAGCCCCTTTACTTCTCTAATATTGCTTCTTTCATTGGTGCCCATGTCCTTATAGTATTCGTTCATAGACTCATGAACCATTTCAATGTTGAATCCTTTAAGGTAGTAGGGAACAATTTTAATTTTTGAGCATCATGTAGATAATCATATGATCTACATAATACTTCAAAAAGAGAAATGTCTTTGGGTCTTCACTTATTTATCCATGGAAATTAAGAAGAATACAAAGTGAAATATTTTTCATTGTGAGGGTTGTATCCTCATGAAAGATAGGATATACAAAAGGATATTGATCTCCTCTACCCCACCTCCTCCTTTGCCTCTATCTCCACCACCTCCTCTACCTCTACCTCCTCCTCCAATCTTATGTTGTTCACCATTGGAATTGTGTACTTCTCCATCTCCTTATTCAACTATGATATATTCTTCAATATCTGGTTTCTCTACGAATGGATAATCAATATGAGTTTTTGTTCCTCTTCTTCGCTGGGAATTTCTAATTCTTCTCCTAGAATTTGTTCACTAGTGGAACATAGAAACATTATTCCTGTAGTTCAGGATGTAGGATATTCTTCGATTATAGCCTCAGTAGATGAAGTAGTTGAAGTTATGGATTCGATTTCATATATTAAGATTTGGGGAAGTCTTTCTTGGCCTGTGGATGGAATTCGAGTTTGAGTCGGTGGTGTGGAACTTCAAAGTCGTGGTTGAGTGAGTAGATTTGTGGGAATTAAGCTTCTTCCTCGACCTACAAATCTATCTCTAGAGTCTCTTTCCCTATGCATATCATCGTTTTATTTGATTTTTTTTGAACTTCTATTTGGACATCGCTGGAAACAATGCCAAAATGTTTAATCAATTTAATGTTCTTAAATTGTAAGCATAAATTATCGATCAGGGAAAGTAATTTGATGAATTAAAAGTGCACTGTATGTGGTAGAAGTCTTTTATGTCGTTAAGGTGATTATATTATCATTATCTCAGTTAATGTCAAACTCTATAATTAGTGTTGAGATGATGTTATTATCTATACTAGGATGTTATTTCTAAGATTTTATTGTTAATTGATTATCCTAAATGTGATGTCTAGAATTAGTTCTAATTGAATTGAGTTTTTAGAAAGATTGTATAACGATTTCAAATATTTTCAAGGAATATGTTATGTTAGTATTATTTTTAGCCTATCAATTGTTTTTGGATTTTTATGCTACAGGAAAACAAAGCTAATTATGAAAGCATGAAATGACATAAATAAAATCCTAATTTATCAACTTGGAAATGAAATGTGCTTGAATTCAGAAGCTTAGAAAGACTGCCACTCTTATCTACTACAACTTTATTTCAATGTAAAAAGAAAAACAAAAATAAGATTACTGAGCTATGAAATCACTAAGCTATGTTAGGAAAATGAATGAAATGAAATTATTGAGTTTATGCTAGGTATTAGGCAAACAAAATGACTGATTTTATGCTAGATATTAAGAAAATGAAATAAACGATACAGAAATCAGTCAAGTGAACCTAGTCTTGAACATCATTGAACTATATCTTAAAAAAACATGAAAACATGGCATCCATGAATTAAATCTATGAAATAAAAGAAAAAATAGTTCGTTTTCTTTCATATTAAAATTTTAAACATATTATCACAGGAAGAACAACTGCATTTCAAAATTTAATATCACTAGATAAAAAGATAAGGTGCAACATTTTTTGTAGGATTATTTGAAGATGGATTCCAGGGATAGGAATTTAAGGACTGTGTAACGAAAAATATTGAAATTTATGTAAGACCACCTCTTACACACAACTTGATGATGGATTTTTCAATACAGATATTTTATTGGAGTTTGGAAAACTTTTTGAGACCAATGAGGTATTTTTCCATCTGGAAAATAATAATTTTAAACCAAGCACGGTGTACTTAAATGATCCTCCCCTATATGACAGTTATGATCATGTCGAAGAGAATTAGTCAATATTTCTTAAAAGGTTGTTTTATGGAAGTTATGAGTTTTACCGAAAGGTTGGCCTTCAATTTCCTATTAGTGCTTTCGTCAAAGATGAAAGTTTCAATGATGAACTGGCATGATGGACAACACTCAAATGGGAAAAATCATGAAGTTTACCTTCTACAAGGAAAAGACACTCAAATTTGTAAAACACAAATAGAGGGATTGTGTGGCCCTGATCAAGGAGATAATTTAGACATTGATGTTCACATTGAAGATCTAACATAGCAACACTTGTATGCTTTTAACATACAAGCAAGTTGTACTTTTTAACCCTTTTTAACCTTAAAACCCTAACCTTCAAGTAAATTACCATTTTTAACATTATAACAAGAACTAGTGAATCATGCATGGAATATTTCATAAACAAACCCAAATTGTATACACAACATTTAATTGTGCAATGCCCATCAATATGCATTGCTTGCTAAGTTGTCGTGACTTCTAACTCAGGAATGGCTTGTAGCAAGACAAATTGCTTACTAAGTTGTCCTAACTCCTAACTCAGCCATCAATGGCTTCTAACCGAATAAATTGAAAATGAACATATTGATAGAGCCTACATCTAGAATAAAGATGATTGCTTATATATGTTTTTCTATGCATCAAAACAACACATTGGAAAAGGTTTTATAACCTTCAGGTGTAACATAAGAAGGATTTGAAAGCATTAGAACTAGAGGAAAATGAATAGTATCATGCCCAGTTACAATGCAAGATATCCATAAAATAAAGGACCACTTCAGTTTTCATTTGGTCATCCTCTTCTATAGCCAAAATTTTATTAAAAAAACACCTTGCCAATTTGAAATTTTTATTCAATTTTCCATTCCCTCTCCATTGGTACCTATTGAACATAAGTAGATTTATAAAGTTAGAATGAATAACTTTAGGCATTTTATTTTCCAAATTTTACTCCCTTGCATTGAATGTCTTGTCTACATGTTGGACATCAAATTATTTTATATCACTTGATTAAACAAGCATTATTAATAATAATGAGGTTAAAAGATGAGTATTTGGTTATAAGATGTTCTAGTCATTTGGCTCGATATTACCATGTCCACTTGAGCGTTACTAGAGTCACCCATCTAGTGTCCCCTATAAAAATATTTTTGAGTGTTTTAATGATTGAATGTATATGGGTTTATGGACGTCATTCACTGGAACCATCACAGGATTGTGCTTTGTTTCATGGCAATACAATGATGTTAATAGAAAATCTATACTCAAGCATATTATATGATCCACATTCAATTGCATTCATCACCTATTTATTGAAGCATGGCTTTCCCCTAATCACCATATGTCTTGAATTCAAGTCCAATGATAGTGATATCGAGATGGAGATACTTTCTTGATCACATTCTCTTTATTGATCCTAACTACTATCCTTATTATAAAATGTAATAGTTATTCGAAAATTGTGTTTGTACTAAGGACCTAAATGTGAGAACAAGGAGATTCATGATGCTAAAATATACCCACAACAAAACTTGATTACATATTTAGTGAAGACAAACATGATGTTTTGTTGCACAAATTGCAACCTTTGGAACCATTAGGCATTAGTAGTTACACCAATTTCTAAAATTTGAACCAAGACAATCGAGCTACTCTACATCTCAAGGATAATGAAGGAACATAGATGAAGGTCTACAAAGAAGACATAGAACTACACACAAAATTTGAACCATTCACCTCACCAAAAACTTATGAAAGTGGTGGACATTAAGATGTAAATAGAACGTCTAAGGTGTTCTTGAATGGAGATCTACATAATAAGGCAGAAAAGGGTGGAAGAGGTGAAGGTTACTTAAGAGATGTTGATGATGTCCTTTTCATGGAGGTACTCTATAGGGATTCTAGTTTTAATTAAATGAAGAAAGAAAGTTAAAGATCATTTAGAAGGAAAAGCAGGAATCTAGTTATACTATAAAAGGTGCGAAAGGTTTGTCTTTGAGACCAAGAACGGGTAGTAAATTTTTGATGACAAATGATGGTACGATTGCGCTTGATCATCCATTCAAAATAAATTATCCTTTTATGGGTAATGTAATTGTTACAGTAGTTGGCTCAAAAGGATGCTTAGGGGTATGTATGGGGAATGGGAAACCTACAAAAAAATTAATTTCAAATGTTAAGACATCATTAGGAACTCCTATTCTGCAACATTCTAGAAGGATCTCACCAATCAAGTCAAGTTCTCAGTGGAAAAATAATGGTTATATTCATGGTTTATTGACATATTTTGTGCCCCAATGTATTTTTGAATGAATACCCAGACCGTTGAATTAGATGTGGAATAAGGTGTCCACTGATTAATGTAATATTATTAGTTATTGTTTTTACACTATCTTCTTGCTCAAGTAATATATAAGTTTCTTGATTGCATGCTAAATATTGGATGCATGTGAAGCTCTTTAAGCAATATTTTGATAAGTTGATAGTCGATATTGGAAAATTCATTTATTTCATCCACTTCTATTATGTTCATTTCAAAATGCATTTTCATACAACTATGTGCTCTAGATTAATCACTTCAAACATGAGAATATTCTCAAACCTATATTGTTTCCCTTTTTTTGTTAAACAAGGACGCATACATTTTCCTTGTATATTGTAGTGAATAATATTACACTTTTCCCATAAAGGTTTATGTCTAGGTCTTGAGTATTATTCAATAAATTCTATAAATATATGAAATTCATACATGTACAAGATCTCTTTGGAAGTCCTCTTTTCAAAGGAATTTTATGACCGAGCATGAAATACTCTTTTAAAGCTTTAATCCTTTCATTAAATAGTTAAGGCCTCTTTGTATCATCATCTAATGATGTGTATAACTATCCTTATTTTAAAAACTCATGCTTACCTTTATTTACATAATTATGACTTGAGGGTTTCATAGGATTTTATATAGTTTTTATAAAATTTTGGTGATTCCTGATGCCGCTCCTAATGCGCTCTCGAAGGTAGCACACTTGAAGAGTGGATTTGGGGGGGGGGGGGGGGGGGGGTGGGGGGAGCGCTCCCCTACAAACCTACTGCAATGTCAAAACCACTTTAAATAAACATAGATCATTTTATGAAAGAATGACATTCTCCATATTTACATGATCTATCAGATAACCTTCCCTCAAATTAATTTGACTGTCTATAGTGGATTAATTAGTTTCACATCATCCACCAAACCCTAGAATAATTATATTCACTAGGAATTTGAAATCCAAATTCATCTTTTGATCACAAAAATTGGTGTTCTTCCCCTACAGTTCAGAAATATATGTTCCCACAACTTTCTGATTAAGAAAAGATGCCCAACCAAACTTCGTACTTAATAGAGAATTTGAAATGGTTGCCAAACATTGATTATGATTTTACATGTCTTATTTACAATCTGATGCATATCTTGTCTAAGACCAACATGCATTCATATGGCACAACTTGACTTATGTTCCCAATATTGTTATTCATTGCATTAATAAATGACAGGAAGATATATTTTGTTCGTTTAAAATGATGAGGGTTAGGCCCTACAAGGGAACTGATAGAAGGAACAAAAACTTTCATTGACATATAATCAACATTCGATGCATTTAAAAGGATTTCCCATAAATTCTGTACACCTAAACATGAACTACATAGAGGGTCACCCATCGAACGTGCATTTGTTGCTAAGCCTGACATTGTTGCACCATTACCACAGTTTCCATTATTTACGTTAGTATTAGGTATTTAAGAAGATATTACCATATTAATCTCACTTTCCCCCAATATTTGACCAACAATTATGTGAGTGGTTAAGGTGATCAAACCCCTTCCACACTTTTGTTACTAATGTTGTTTCAATTGTAACAGGTCAAAGCATTAGTTTTTTAAATTCACTGAGATGTTTCCACTTCTACCTCCACCCAGGCCAACAGGAAGAATATTTTTAGTTGTATGCTACCACTACATTATGTGAAATCCTTCAAGATCATCCACACGATAAATTATATCTCTAGGTGTATTAATTTGTTGCTTTTGCTGTAATTGGTTTAGTTGAATTCCAGATGTTAAACAAGGAAATGTAGTCCTTTGATTCTTTACAAGTGAAATTCCTTGACATCTTCCAATTATTTTATTTCTCTAAAGGCCTCGAAGAGAGGAAAATTCAAGAATTCTATAGGGGTTTAGACATGGAAAACCAAATTCTACTGAATCATTTAATCTACCTATAACCCCTTAGCAACAACTATCTTGGTGGCAACCTCCTTCTTCTACTGCTCAAATTTCTCTCAAGCTACAACCTTCTCAGCCTCCTTCTACTTTTGTGTTGTTATGGTCTTTGCGGAGGAACTTTACCCATCCTTGTGTGTACCTGCACCTACATCTAAGCGGTGCATCCACTCCCCATGACTATTTCCCAATGAATTCCTACACGTCTGCCACACTCACTAGCTAGGGTAACTTGTGCCACTTTTTCTTCTCATCCTGTCTCACATGGATAGACACATTGTGAAAGTCTGCCTTGAACTCTGCATAGGCTTTAAATTGTTCATATAGAGTCATTGATAGCCTTGGCCTCTAGCTGATCACCATGTAGAGATCCATCTTGACCAACACCCAAAACATTTTAGTCTTCATGAACCTTGCAGGGTCCATTTTTTCCCATAGTGGAGCAAACTTCACAACCTCTAGTAAATCAGGTTCTTGTGGATGGAATTGACTGTCTTCTAACAACCTCCACGTGACTATGAGAAATAATAGAAATAGCTAAGAATAGTGAAATTCCTTGCCCTCATCTTGTGATTCACAAAATTTGGCCAAACATTTCTTGCAGAGGTACTCCTCCTAGTTGTATTGGACACTTTTATCACATCGGGAAAATAATGAAATTATCGACACTGGAACCTCATCCACGTGACACTTCCTCATGATCTTACAGAGAAAGATCTAAGTGGAAAACTACATTGCCTTGTCTATAATAGAGTGGATGGAATATCTATGTGACTTCTTCACCAACCTGAACTTACTCTTCATTTCTTCTGCGAGTTTCTTTTCCTTAGTTTTTCCTCCAAACACCTCTATTGGATCCATGTTGTTGGGAAAAGTATCCAATACGGAATGACCCTATCCCACTCTAAGGGTGATAGTACCTCAGCAACAACTGAATGCAAATCTATTCAAGATTACTTCTTTATGAGATGAGAAAGAGAAGAGAAGGATGATTTACTAATCGTTATCTTGCGCTAATAGTCGATCCAATCCTCACTCCTTGCTGCTTGCTCCTAGCTCCTTGCTCTTTCACCAGCCCAGCTACACAAAGATCCTGTAAAAGCACAAGAAAAGGAAACTACAAGAAGCATACATCCATAATCGATTCAGGGATTAGCATAAATCAAATATACAAGCATCAATTCACCATAGAGACACATGCATATAGAAGAACCTCAAATGCTTTATTAATAGAAGAAGCAAAGTTCTGAGAGAGTTACAACCATAATAGGCCCAATCCAGCAACACCTCCCAGCAGAAAGAAATCTCCTCTTCACCTCCTTCAAGCAAATCACCCAATAGCTCTATACTCAAACCAACAGCACTTCCTTACTTGCACAAAATTCCAGCCTCCATAGACCTCATGAGAGAGCTCTATATATAGAAGTTTTGGAGAAAGCATGAGTCAGCTTGAGACTGACATGAAGCTGACTAGTGTCCTCTCCTACTTCAGTTAATCTTCAGTTCTTGAGTCCACTTGGAGATTCTTGCTTCCACTTGGAGATCAAGACCCTCTTACTCATCACAAGGCGAATTCCTTGACCCAAGTGTCAGTTTGGAAGCTTCCTGGGCAGTTGACACCTTGCAGAATGACTGTGCCACTTGGCCAATCTCGCCCAGCGCAGGTAGCCTTCCTTAGATTTGACATTCAGTGCAGGTACAGAGTAGAGCAGTTGACATTCAGCGCAGATGCTCAGTGGAGCAGCTGACATGATCCAGAAATAGCCTGTTTTTGAGTGTTTTCAGGTGGAGAACTGATTTTCAGTGCTGTGGTTTGCTGACCTTGTTCCTCTAAGGGTAAGAACAACATGTTTAGGGACTTTGGATCCCTCAGATTATTGACATTTCATGCTCCATGCTGTTAGGCACAAAAATGTCTATAACAATCCACCCCTTCATGGGGAAGCATAGTGATCCAACAAGAGACACCCATGATGCACCAGGGTGAGTAGTTGTCGAACATAGACTATGTTGATGTTGGTTTTGTTGAAATGTAGAACAAAGAGCATGTTCAGCAGGCTTAATTTCTCAATCCCCGCAACCCACTTCATTGGAAGCAGCTGCGGTACTCTGGTCTCTTCATAATAAAACTTTGCCAGATACTTGTTTGGCGCAAGTTATGGGAAATTATCATGGCCTACCAGATCCCAATCCTCCAGCTTGAGTAAGGGAATGTTCCCTAATAACGCACCTTCAAACACCACCTTTTCTGATAGCAGTAGTATAGAAACCATGAATTTGGTGGTATCTAGCTCTTTCAACACCTTAGCTTTTCCTTTTCGTGGTGGGATATATTTGGGAGCCAATTAATAGGCTCATCTTCTTTGTTTTGCATCTCCTCATTTCCTGTTCAAAGCTCTTCTTCATCAAGATCAAGGGGCTCATGTGGTTGTTGTGACTTATACATTTTCCCCTTTTGGTGAACCTTAGTGGGGTTTTTCTGTGGTGACTATCTCACTGGAACATGGTGTGGCTTCTTTGATTTCTTCTCATTGACATACGGCTTGGGCCTAAGTGACCTCAACACTGTGGGTACATAGGGCGCGTTATGCTCTTGACTTGCGAGAAGATGCCATAATACCAAATATACGAAGGAATACAACCTAGAACATGGAACAAAATGAGAAATAACAACATGTATTTTATTATTTAGAGATGAAAGCAATGTTCACTTGCCTCTTCAAGAGGGCAACCTCCAATAAAGCAGGGCTCGATTACAAAACAATACACGATGCTCCTCAATGGGGAGTCCCTATCCTTTATATAGGATTTATCAATACCATGGGTGAGTGCCATGGTTCTCTTAATACCATCTATCTAATGCCATGGCATGTTTCTAGCTAACTGTGGTCCCTTTCTTTAAATGTAGGTTAGCCACTTACAATTATTAATATGGGATTTATTAACTCTTTAACTAAATATAACCATAACTCTACCCTTTTACATAAATAAGGGGGTTAGGGTTGGACCCTAACATGCCCTACCCCATAAAAACAACATTGTCCTCAAGCCTGAAGCTATGAAAACTGCTGAAGAATAGTGGCTGGTTCCCAGGTCGCATATTCTGGAGAGGTGTCTTTCTAATTAACGAGGACTTCCTTGATCATGTGGCCACATAGATTTCATTCTCACTTGTCAAGGACCTGCTCAGGTTGGAGCCAGTCTTCATCCCATTCAGGAATATTGTTTTGAATTCTTCAATTGTTCCCCACCACTTTCTTGAGACATGATACATGGAAGACGAGATCGATTTTTGCGGTGGGTGGAAAGGATAGCTTATAGGCTACTCCGCCAATGCACTGAAGTATTTGATAAGTTTTGTATAACTGTGGAGATAATTTTTGACGACCCTTGTCTTTGAGTTATGTTTACTTATATGGTTGCAACCTCAAGAATACGTGATCCCTTTCTTGAAATGTGTGCTCCAAACGATGTTGGTCTTCCTGTTGTTTCATGTGATTCTGACCTTCATGGAGATTATCTTTGAGATGGGCTAGCATGGTTGCACGGTTCTGTAGGAGTTGATCCACTACTTACACCTTAGAGCATCCAGGGATATAAGAAGTACGTGAAGGGTGGAGTTGACCATAAAGTGGTTCATATGGAGTCATCTTGGTGGTGGTATGATAGTTAGTATTATACCACCATTCAACTAAAGGTAACCACTACACCAATTGATGTTTCCTTTCTAAAGTGAAGCACCTGAGGTAGGTCTCCATACATTTTTTGACTGCTTCAGTTTGGGGATGACAGGAGGTACTTAGTTGGAGTTGGGTGCCTTGTAGATTAAAAATGTCCTGCCAAAGGTTACTGCTGGACATCGGGTCATGATCAGAAACAATGGAAGTTGGGATGTCATGTGCTTTGAAGATCTGGTCAACGAAAGATGAGCCACCAAAGTGGGTATAAAAGGGTTGGGTAGGGCACAAAAATGAACATACTTAGAAAGTATGTTCACAACCACCATGATGACTGACTTGTTGCCTAACTTGGGAAGACCAGGAATGAAATCCATAGAAACATCCGTCCAGATTGAGGCAGGGATGGGAAATGGTTGTAAAGTGCCTGGGGACTTGACTATTTCTTCTTTGTGGTGCTGACATACATCACATTCAGCTACAAAAATAAGAATGTTCATTTTGATGCCTGTCCAAAAGAAGGAATGACGAGTGTGAGCATAGTTCTTCTAAAAGCCTGCATGGACTGCAGTGGGAGATGAGTGCAGCTATGGAAAAATGTGCATTTTGATGGTGGATGTTGGTGATATCACTACTCTATCCTTGTACCGAAGAATATCTTCCTTCAAAGAGTAGCCCACTATGGAATTAGGATATTCTTGCAAGTTATTAATGATTTGGGAGAGCGAAGGATGTGAAAACTATTCCTTGTGAGCTTCTTCAATCTAATATGGAATGGGAAGAGAGATCGCTAGCAGGGTGTTGTCCTCCTCAAATTAGCGTGATAAAGCATCCACTACGACATTTCCATGCCCTTTGTTTTAAATTATCTCGTAATGATATCCCAACATTTTGGCTAGCCATTTCTTTTACTATGGAGAGGATAGCCATTCCTCCAAAAAATATTTAAGACTTTGACGGTTTCTGCAGATTTGGAAATGACACCCCAATAAGTATAGTCACCTGGTATGCATTACATGTAATATGGCCATAATATCCTTCTCATGGGTAGATTGTCCCATATGTTTCCCACTTATTTGATGGATGGTGAAGGCGAAGGGCCGACCATCTACACTAAGACAACCCTAATACCCATACCTGAAGCATCACATTCAATCACAAAATATTTGGTGAAGTCGGGTAGTGCTAATATGGGAGTGGAACACATGGCCTGTTTGAGAGCTAGAAACACCTGTTGTCCTTCATCAGTCCAAAGGAGTGAAATTTTTTTGAGAAGGTGAGTGAGGGGTCCAACAATGTGACCATAAGTTTGGAAAAAATTGTGATAGTAAACGGTGAGACCCAAGAATCCTCTCAAACTCTTCAAGGTCTTTGGTTGGGGCCAATCATGCATTGCCTAGATCTTTTTGGGATTCACCTTGACACCTTCACACCTCACAATGTGGCCCAAATACTCAACTTCTTCCATGCCAAAAGAGCACTTGGATAATTTGACAAATAATTTATGCTTCCGGAGTAGTTGCAAGAGCAAGTCTACATGCTGAAGATGGTTTTCCCAGGTGAGGCTGTAGATCAGACTGTCATTGAAGAAATAAGGACAAATGTTCTAAGATATGGCTTGAGCAGGTGATTCATGAGGCTCTGAGAAGTGGATGGGGTAGTACAGAGACCAAATGGCATGACCAGGACTTCATAATGGCCTTCATGAGTTCGAAAAGCAGTCTTCGAAATGTCTACTTCTTTCATGCTTATTTGGTGATAGCTCAAGCAAAGATCTCCCTTAGTAAAGAATTGAGCACAATTTAGTTCATCCAACAAATCATCAACAAATGGGATGGGGAATTTACCTTTCACTGTAAGCTTGTTGAGGGCCCTGAAGTCTAGACACATATGTCATTCCCCATCTTTCTTGAGCACCATGACCACAGGTGATGAATAAGGACTGATGCTAGTATGAATGACACTGGATTCCAGGAGTTCCTTGATGATTTTTTCAATTTCATTCTCTTGGGAGAAAGCGTATCTATATGGGCGCACATTCGGTGGTTGTGCCCATGAGACCAAAGTGATGCTATGATCATGTTCCCCTCTAGAGGGTGGAATCTCATGAGGTTTGTCAAAGACCTATGGGTAGTTGTTTAAGACCTGTTGTATCTCAAGATGAATACGAAGAGCAGTGGGCTCGATGGCTTGGATGGCATTAAATGGGGCGATAACTCCATGATGGCTTTTTTAACAACTTTTCCATTCGATGCAAGCTGATGATAGAAGGAGTACCTACCTGAAGTCCGTAGAGGGTATGCGAGTGGTCCTTACACATAAAGCTCATATATAAATCCTGGAAATCCATTGTGATTGGTCCTAGTGTGCAAAGCCATTCAGCACCCAAGACAATGTCACAACTACCCATGTTGATGGAAAGCATGTGGGTCTTTAGGTGGTAATATCCCATCTGAAGTTTGATATTTTCACAACGGCCTTCACATTTCATTGTCCCCCCACCAGCAATCTCAACCTGGAAAATAGGGACTACTCTGACAAAACAATGCACCACTTTTGCAACTTTCTAATGGATAAAGTTATGCATGCTGCCACTATTAATCAATACTACTACAGGACGGTGTTTAATAGAACCTCTTATTTTGAGAGTTTGGGGAGAAGAAATGCCTGCCAAATCATGGAGCGAGATGATTGGTTCTTCTAGTGTAGTTGGGAGCTCATTATCCTATTGGTTGTCCTCATCTTCCTCCTCTGGTCCCTCAAAGGGTGGGGCTTCTTCAGATGAACTTTGATCAATAGCATCAGTTTGAAATAATTTGGGTTCCTTGCATTTATGCCCTGGGGAGTATTTGTCATCATAGTAGTAACACAATCCATGCTTTCTTCTTTCAACCATTTTTGCAGGGGACACCATTTGAACCTTAAGTGTTTGGGTAGTGCCCTGAGCCTAGGTGTGGCATCCCTTGGCTATGAAATTCAGATGAGGTGACTATGCCGCTAAAGCATGTTCCACTTCAATAGCCTTTGTGAAAGTTTCCATCCATGTGTTTGGGTGGTGCATCTAGATGTGGGCTTGGATGGCATCTTTGAGAGCACTTATAAAACATTCCAAGTAGAATTCATCTCCCAGACCTGCTATGTAGAAGGCTAATGTCTCAAAGCCTGTAATATAGTTGTTTATTGTGC
The DNA here is from genome assembly GCA_031772625.1 of Pinus tabuliformis. NCBI lineage: Eukaryota > Viridiplantae > Streptophyta > Pinopsida > Pinales > Pinaceae > Pinus > Pinus tabuliformis. Next base: position 270,122,121 of record CM062819.1, read on the forward strand.
TTGTTTGTCTAAGCTTAGTAAAACGACCCAAAAAATTAGATTCATGTTCAAAGTGGTCACAAATGGATTTTGCAAACGCCTACCAAATAATTGTCCTTGGATAACATTTCCGATTCCTCTGCCACCATAGCCATATTTCTTTGTCAAAGTAAAGGCCTCCCACATGTAGTTTAGTCTCATCATCTATGATGTGATTCAAAATGAAATATTGGTCCATTTGTGATAGCCATATTTCCATATTAGAACCATCAAATCTATACATATCCATCTTGGGTGGTTGAGGGTGGGAATGTTTGTGATTTCCATGGAAGTGAATATGATGGTTGGATTCTCCATCATTGTTTTCATTAAAAGCATATACCTCTGATTATAACGCCGAATTTCCCTTTATGACTATGTCATGTAATGTATGGATCTGCACTGTTAAAGCCTCTAATTGTTTTTCAATGGTCTCCATCTTCTCATTGGCCATGTCTTGAGCTCTAGTTTGTACCATACATAGATCCGAGTAACTTGTCTTCGCTGTGAAAAAAATTGGAGCACCTAAAAATTGAAGCTCGCAAGTGAATGGTACCGCCTTACCCAGCTCATAATCCTGATTTTTATGGGCTATGTCTCTTATAAGCATCCCCGCTTATCAATATTGTAGTAGCCAATTTCTAGAAAAGTTAATCCTGCCCAATGTCCTGCGAGAATCACCCTAGGGTATTGGAGCCACAAGCCTCCCTACAAAATGGTCAGATATGTCTGCGAAACCCTCAACTATTGAATGTGAGTTGGACTACAACAGCGACAAAGCCCCAACTGCTAGATCTGAATGGTATTGTGGCAGTAGACCGTAAACTAGTGGATTTGAGTGTTGTAGTGGCAACAGAACCTCGACTACTAGATCTGATCTTGCAATGAATATGATGGGAAATCTTCAGAGAGAAGAGGGAACTATGGTCTCAAGGAGTGTCGGGTGATAGAGATCACAATATACATAAGGGTCCAACAATAGTACTCAGCCCGATCTTTCAGGGCACTAACTAAGGAGGATCAACTGTACCCTTAACCATGCTACCCAACTACCTTGTTGTATGCACGAGTAATCTCCCCGAGCATTGTTCTTGTTGTACTATAGCAGTAATAAGGTCTACTGTTTATCTATGGTGAAGTTTCAGGTGAGCCTAGGGGGCTTCCGATATACCCAAAGGATAAGTGGAAGATAGTCTGTGCACGGTTTTGTCTAATGCGCTACTACTCGAAGGGGTACCCACATGGGTTACAAGGGAGTCCAACAAGCATGACCACCTCTTGTATCTACTACATGCATTCCTTCCCAAATCCGCAGTTTTATGCACTCAACGACAGATCCCATGGTTTAAAGATGCCAGAACACGTCTCTAGCCAAAAATGATTATGCTAAAAATGGAGATACCACCAGCCCTGGAAAGTGCTCTGATACCACTTGTTATTCTCTTAACCTATGAGAAGATGCCAAAAATACCAAATATATGAATGAACACAACCCAAAACACAGAACAAAATGAAAAATAACATAATGTATTTTATTATTTAGAGATGAAAGAAATGTTCACTTGCCTCTTCGAGGGGGCAACCTCCAATAGAGCAGGGCCCAATTACAAAATATGACGCAACGCTCCTCAATGGGTAGTCTCTATCCTTTATTTAGGATTCATCAATAGCATGGGTTAATACCATGGTTCTCTTAATACCATCTATCTAATACCATGCCTCGTTTGCAACTAACTGTGGTCCATTTCCTTAAATGCGGGTCAACCACTTAAAATCATTCATATGGGCTTAATTGACTCTTTAACTAACTATAACTATGACTCTACCCTACTAAATTAATAAGGGGGTTAGGGTTGGACGCTAATAGGGTGTCTCTTATCAGGGATTGTAGCTTCAAAACATGCGACTTCTATGGGGTGCATTTTAGCTATTGTGTCCAAGAAGACATTACAAAAAGTTTCAGACACATTAGCTTATCCTAGATGTGACAAAAGTTTTCCCCAATCAAGATGAGGCATAGAATTCAACTCTTAGCATGGCACAAGGCGAGAAAGCTCATTTTTAATTTTTATAGAGAAAAGTGTTCTAATGTAGGGTGGCATGCCATATTTATAGGTGATTCCAAATTTGAATCTGACCATTCCCTCAAATTTTTTATCATTAATGCATCTTTGGTGGAAAATTTCAAAATATTTTCCCTATAAATGTAGCCTCTGTGTTAATTTTAACAAAAATGTTTCCATCCAATCATCTAGAGTGTACTCAATGGCTACATTTGGACCTCGCTACACGACACCATCCTCGATGGCACAATGATCTTGGTGCAGCTCCTGCTGGCACCCTTCTTTCTTCCTACGTGTAGCCCCCTTACTTCTTCTTCCTACTTTTTAGGTAGTCTTGTTTATAGTCCTGTACCTCCTTGTAGCTGCATGAAGTACTAGGATTATCTCACCATCATATAGTCATTTTGTAGGGGTAGGATCACCCTTGTTCAACTTTAATTGAATGCCATTGACTCTTCCTCAAAAGAATTCCCCATTTAGTTTCACGACATGAACTACGCCACCATATGTAATTTCTTTGATGCCGTATGGCCCCAACCAATGCATTTGAAATTTTCCAAGAAACATCATGAATTTTCTATCATAAAGTAACACTAAATCATGTACCTAGAAGGTGTGATTCTTAATATGTTGATCATGTCAGGCCTTTTCATGATCCTTTTGCACCTGCTGGTGAAATCCTGCCAAAAACCTATCCTCATCCAATTCCCTTAGCTATGCAAGATGCTCCTCCATCATGTTGCGATCATCCATATCAGTGAGTGTTGCAATCCTAGACTCATCACAATAAACTCCATAGGCATCATAGCCTCTATCCCATAGACCAACCTGCAGGGAGTTTGGCCTGTCAACGTTTTAAACATTTTCCTATATGCCCATAGAACTGTTGTTATGCATACATCTCAATAATTCCTTTTCACATTGCTTAGCTTTCTCAATGCACTTTCCATGATCTTATTGAATGCTTCAACCATACCATTGACTTGAGGATGATAGGGTGTACTATTCTGGTGATAAACTTCAGAATTCATCCAGCATCACAGTCATAGTTTTGTTCAAGAAATTTGTATGTCTATCCCTAATCAATATCTTTGGGCAACCTTAAGACAAATTCGAAATGGAACTTCACAGCTATAGCACCTCTATAGTCGTTAACCGGTTGTTCTTCTCCCCATCACGTCAAGTACTTTGTTGTAGTAATAATTTATTGTACGCCCATATTTTTCCCTGGTGGTTGTATTAGACCCACAAAATCAATCGCCTATTTTTGAAGCACCTGCAAAGAGATCTATGGGTTTAAGGGTAGTTCATCCCTCTGCGATGGCTTTCCTGTGCTTTGACAAGCATTACATTCCCTAGAATATGCCTTAGAATTCGTATGCACCGTTGGCCAACAAGAACCTACGCGTAAGATCTTTTGTGTAGTTGCTCTGCTAGCATAGTGTCCTCCCACCACTCCTCTAGGTGCTTCAGCGAGGATGCTGGATCCTTCAAACTCCAAACATATTGATGCAGTATTTCATCGGAACCCATCTTATACAAGTGTCCAATGATCACAGAAAAATTAGCAATGCGGACCAACAATTCCTTTTTTCCTGTGTAGAATATTCCTCCATGGTTGTGCTAGTTGCTAAAAACTAGATTATGTTAGTAAAGTGATCGTCTGTGACATGTACAACAAAGAGTTGCACATCTAGCAACCCTTCTTCCAAACTAGTGGGTTCTTCACATGTCTCAATTCTGGATAAATGATCTAGTCCAACATTCAATTGTATGGGCTTCACAATCACCTCAAATTCATATTATTGAAAAAGAAATAACCAACTGCATATCTTCCCCCTCAACATAGGCTTGTCGACTAGGTACTTGAGATCTGAATGATCTTTATACATTTTGAAGTGCGCACCCAACAGGTAATGCCAAATTTTTTGTAGTGTGTATACCATCACCAACCCTTTGTGCTCTTTATTTGAGTATTTCTTCTCAAACTTTGATAATTCATACTCGTGAATGCTATAGGATGATCAATTCACCCTCACCTGGCTAGGTTAATACCACACCTAATGCAATACCAGAGGCATACACATGAATATGAAATTACTTCTTCCAATTTTGGAACACTAAGATGGAAACAATCACCATATTTCCTTTAAAAGATCTAAAATGTTATGAGACTCCTCATCCTAGCAGAAAGTCATGTCCTTCTTCAGTAATTTCTCCATTGGCATAGTTATCTGCACATAAGCTTTGATAAACTTCCTGTCATGCATTTTCTTTACATTATTTGGAGCCTATACATTGAAAATAAAAACTATCTGCGTAGGGTCTACCATTAATCCCTGCTTGCAAACCACATGGCCCAGCAATATGCCACATGCCACACAAAAGAGACATTTCTTCAAATTCAGGGAAATCTAGAATCTGCGACAAGTATCCAACATAAGGTGCAAACTTGGAGCATGGCACTTTACCAGCCCAAAAACAGTCCAGTCAACAAAATAAACTTCCAATAATTTATGGATGAACTCCTTAAAAGCTACAATTACAACCCTTCAGAAGATCACCGGTGCATTATTCAGTCCAAGGGGTAGCATTGTGTGCTGGAAGCATCCCAACTCCGTTGAAAACATAGTCTTGTTGCGATCCTCCAATGAAATCTTAATCTTATGGTAACTTGAGAAACCATCAGTGAATGAATAGTCCTCCTGCGTCCAAAATTCTCCAAAACTTCATGAGTAAATGGTGTTGGAAATGGGTCATGAATGCACACATCATTGAGCTTCCTCAGATCTACGCATATCCTAATTTCATCTTGTTGCTTCTTCACCTGAACAACCATACGGTTCATCCAATGAGACTCTTCCACTAATTCAATGGTTCTAGCCTCCAGGATTTTGTCCACCTCTTTGCGCACCTTCTCATTATACTTAAGATTTAGATGGTAGGGTATTTGTTTCATGAGCTTTACATCGCGCTTTAGTGTGATATTCATTACACCTAGATCCCCTACAATTTCTTTTAGATCCGAGAACTTGGTATGAAACAAGTCCTGGTACTTGCACAGTAACTCCTCAACCTTATTGACTGTATCTTCATCTCAATAATCACTTATATTTTCAAAATTAGGTTGCGCGTTAGATCCAACGTTCACTTGTCTAGTGTTCAAAGGTTTTGTTATATCAGTGTTTCTTTCTTAGGGTCCTTCAAACTCGCATTTTCCTTCAGACTCTAGAATGTTGATATTTCATGGATCCTCTTCTTCTTCTTATGTACTCACATTGTATCCTTCCACTGCATGGCATAGTTGTGTATTGCATCTATTTGAACCCATTCTACCGTTTCCTCAGGCATCCTCAAGATTGCGGCCTTAATTTCCTAGAGTGCTTAATCAATACAAGCAAATGCATCCTCAAAGCTTAAAGTTAATGAGAAACTTTCCCTCGGGATATCCCACTCGGTTATCCCATGGCATAGCTCCATTTCCAACTACCAGTTCAACGGGATAGTATCTAGGGTGTGACAAAGGATATGTACCCATTCTGGTTGAGGCGCCTTCCCTGGGGATTTAGTCCATCGCACCAAATTCTCATGTGGATGATCCTCTCCTAAGTATTTATCGGTTAGGTGGGTATTTGCATAGCTGAACCTTAGCTTCATCATTTGCTTGTACTCTTTCCAATTAGCAAATCTATGCTTATGTGTCCCCCACCATTGTGCAGGTGTAGCACACAATGCCAAATCTAGCACTTGGAATCGATATTCCTCTAGAACCTCCTTTTCAAACTAATCCAAAAAGAAGTTAACATTATTCAGACCATCATAATGAGGTAGGTTTCGTACCTCGATGGATATGCAGTGAATCATATTTTGTCATCATATTGTAGTGTAGTGTTGAGACTTTGTGCATCCTATTTTCTCATTGCTTGAGTTATTAATCTAAATTTTAGGTACACGAGTTATCTTTATCCCATGTAATTCACCCATCTATAGTGGGATTGATGCAATCTTCATCACGCATAGTAATCTTGTATATTTGATCCAAATCATCTTCTTCTTCATAACCACAGACTGGTTCAATGTAGTGCATCCCTTCAGTGGGATCCAACGGGACAACAACCTGAAGTGCCTTCCTCTAAAATTTCATTCTTCACTTTTTCATATTAATTACTACATCCATGTCGAATGCCCAATCAAATCCTAATAGTGTGGTCAAGGATTGTTTTCGTCCACTATTTAAATTACTTTAAAGTCGATCAGAGCACTTGCTCCCTCAATGTCTACTATTACCCCATACAGGCACCCCATAGAAATGATTTTCTGTTCATTGGCCATGCGTAGATGTATAGGAGACCATTGTAGTGTAGGTCTCCCCATCCTTTCCCATGCCTACCTTGGTAGCACATTCACAACAGATCCTAGATCCAGGATGACTTGATCCATTTCATATTCTCCATTTTGTGCGATCAGCGTCATTTCATGCCCTATCTTTTTCTTATGTTTACCCAATTTCCTCATAGCATGATGTTCGGGAGGAGTCTTGATTTTACCTGTACAATTGTCAATTAGCTCCTGTAACCCTTCCACTACCTTCCTATCATGCGACAATGTCATACGAGTTTTCAGAAAGTAGCCAATAGTGAGGCATCCACGTCTTGTGCTTCATTGTTTCTAGTTGGTTTCTCCTAACTTCCTCACATAGAAGCCTTAGCAAAGTTCTTCTTGGCTTCCATCAAAGTTTCTTTAGCCTTGTTGAGATTAAATATGGCCTCCTTTTTTGCAGCCTTGCACACCCAACCTTCAATTTTTGGTTGCTTTCCTTTATATTCTCCCATGGAAATACCACTTCATGTCATGATATTGATGCTATGGTCCTCTTTGCAAGCTTGCACCCTCATAATCTATATATTTTGCATGGTTGGTTGAGACATTTTCTCTTATATTTTGGCTATCAACACTCAGTAATCATCTATGAAATGGTCAAACAATCTGCAATCCTAACAAGATGGATGCATTGGGTTATGACAATCACACACAAAATCTCCTTACTCTCCACGATTGTAGAAAATAACTTGTCTTTGACCTCTTCCAACCCCTCCACCTCTTCCTGTTTCATGGCCCTAGAATCCTCCATGCACTACACCTGCACTGTGATCCTAAGGCTGAGTTTCAACTTGTATCCAATATGTAGGCATTCGTTCCATCATTAATTTGTAGCTTCGACAGTTTCTTTCATCATTCCCAACCAACTTACAAAAAGTACAAAACAACGATTGCAGAGTTTTCACTAACTTTTGCAAGAGGTGACGGTTAGTCATGTGCTTCCCAACTATCTAGAAGATATAACACCATAAGGGTACTCCTACACTTGGTCCCGCAATGTTCTCAGGTTTTAAGGGAATAAGACCTCCTCCAATCAGGTAATTGTAATAGACAGGACAATGACCCTTATCATGTCTCTTGTCTTCACACTTTATGCACTAGACTTTTGTGTGCACCTCAGACTAAGCATCCTTCCCTGTCTTCAAGATCTGCAATTTCATGCATAGGCTTATGAGCTACGACTAAATATTTTGTACTCCAACATTTTTGTCCTACACTGGTGAGGCTTCCAACCTCATTGCAATGTCCACAACCTATGCTTGTGTTCTTATCTTCTGTTGTGATAATCGAAATCTCAGATGAGGCAATAGCAAACCAGTGTACTAGTCTTTGTGTTGATCATCAATGATCTTTATATTAGCCTACTGAATAGGGTATTTTAGCCTCTGATCGAAGTCCCATGTAGACTCATTTACCCTCTCTTGTATTTCCTTAAACTCTGTTACAAACTTTTCCTAAGACTTAGGCTTTTTAAACTCATTGTTAAGTGCGTGATGAGTGTCTTCCATCGTGATGTTTGGTTGATCCGTACATAACTTGATATACCAATTCAATACCCTATCTTTCAATGATGTGACAACCTGCACTTTCTTCATATTATCATCAGTAATCCGTTTTTCCTTCCACACAACATCCACAACGAACCAGAATTGTTCGAGGTCCTCGCTTCCCACCCCTTTAAATATAAACATCTTCATCGTGTTCACCATGTTGAATGGTTGATGCAAAATTGGAGGTGGAGGTGGAGGTGTAGGCGTATGTGGCAAAGGTGGAGGTGGTGGTGGAGTGGATGGATGGGATATCCCCGAGATACCCTGGTTTACTATTTGCAGTGTGCTTCATAGTGTTCTTAGGATAGTTCCTTCATCATCACTAACAGAATATCCTAACAACAGACTATATTCAGAGCCTGATTCTTTGTTTCTTCTAAATGGTTTTCTACTTCGCGTCGTCCCAAACATAAATGTAATGGCATAAACCTCTTTTCACACAACAACATCTTAATCCAGGTCTACAGAGATTTTAAGTACTTACCTCTTGGTCCCTTAAATAATATGTGCCCTTCTTCACTATAGCTTAAAGTCATATCTAATGTGAATCCTCCTATAATGCGATCGATCAAGTGATCACACCCCACGCAATGTTATTTTCTGAAGCCTCCAAATGCTTCACCATTTCTGGGGTCCACACAATAACACCGTCAAGCTTCCAGTTACCCTGACTATCCACTAATATGGATAGCCACTCATCCAATGCACGAAGAAAATAGCAAAGTAAGATTTCAAGCTCGTCTATGTACAGGTATCTGTTCAACCACTCTTCCTTGGACAAGCGAGGATTTCAGTTTTCTTGTGGTGCAAACAAATGCAATTTTTTATCAATCCACTTCTCAATTTATTTCTTCATGGGGAACCATTTATCACACACCCCTTTACCAAGATCTTGGTCCCGACAATGGAACCATTTTCTCGCTTGATGGGACCTGACCTAGGTTTACCGTTATCTATGCCAACCAACAATACCCTAACTATTGGCCCTTTTGGCAACATCTCATGTAGCGCAGGCTGAAGTCTCACTCGAAGCAGTATTGGGGGATGACAGAGCCAAGATTTTATATCCAAAGGTCAATGTGATAGGTTCTTGTGGCTTGCTAGGGCTGAGATCTAACTTCACAAACCCTACTAGTTCTGAAACAAATGTTACAGTAAACCAACTTCTAGATCTCCGCGAACGTCCTTAATTATTCATAACATGTATAAATATTGCTAATCTACTACTTTCGCGCACTAAATAAAAATTAATTCATATAATTTTTAGCACAAAGCGAAATTATAGACAAATGCATTAGAATTGGCTCAAATTTCTCTTTACTAAGTATAATTGTTCAAGTACATACTTATTTTCCCTGCGCACTCAGCTACACGGCCTCATGCACTCAGCCTGCAGACTTACCGAGGTCTCCATGCACTCAGCTAAAGGAGCCTTCCCCTTTCAACTAAGTACACGAAACATACCTTTCCTTCCTTAGATTCTTGCCCATAATAATGATCTTCTCTATTAGCTACCTTTCTAGAGTCGCTATGACTCGTCTTTATATAGCATTTTTCTTACAATACCATGGTCCACGGACCATGGGCAGGTCTCAAAACCTATTATCACTTACCCAACTAAGGGACCAAATCCCCTTTGACTCATAATATCTTCATACTCAGCTTCCAAATTTCATGGATACTTTACATTTTATACAAAATTTAACCCCAAACTTTGACCAAACCTTACCCCAAGGGACCTCATCCCACCAACCAGTTTCCTGATTAACAAATCTTTGCTAATCCCTCATAATATAATACAAATAAAAATATATTTTGATTCAAAATGGAAGCATTAGAGATGAAATAGATTCATTCTCTAATTTCATGCACATTAATAAGAACAATTGTATTCATGCAAGAATATTGTGCTCTCTTCTATGCATTGAGAACAACATTTTCATTTCAATGAGAATTTATATGATTCATTCTTTCCCCCTTAATGTCCCAACTGTCATTTATGGCTAACCATTGCAGCCACTATGCTATGTATTATATGACATGTTTCAAGTGCTAAAATATTGATGGAATAGTGGAATGTAACTAAACATTTTCCTTTCCATTGTTAAACCCAAAACCCCTTGAAATATTTGACAGATATACATTCGTCCATAATAATTCTTACTAGTGGTTACCACCAATGTGCATACATGTAAGTAAACTGCATGGAATCACTCCAGAGTGCTCCAAAACCTTTCAATGGAAACTTATCCCCCCTTAATATGTGCTTGTCAACTTTCAATTACAATGTTGAATGTAACCTCTGCATTAAAGAATTAAGACCCATAGTGGACATGGGATACCCACATCATTGGTAGAAATTCAATCCATGGAGCTCTATTTGGAATTGTAACAATGTACTAGCACTATAACTATAGATATGAGTTCTTAACTAGAATATCATAGCAGAGCATTCAACCAAGTACCCATGCTATTGGTAGAAATTCAATCCATGGAGTTATATATAAAGTTGTAGCAATGCACATGCACTGCAGGGATCAAATTTGAGGCTAACTACAAGTGCATATGGGCCCTTCACCAAAATTATAGATTGGGGCATTTAAAATATGTATTTCATTGAAAATGTATTTAATTTTTTAACACCTAATACCCATTGATAATGATGCATAACTACACATGAATGTTTTTGTGAATATTTAATATTGAAACAACCAACATGCCTCACTCTATCCAAATACTAGATATAATCTTGTAGGTGTAAGACTTTTGGAGGTAAAGGGATCCTGCTATCAATTTTTTTGGACGTGAACTGAACAAAACTGAACCGTCTGAATGCCTCCTTTAATGTAACATAAATTCTCCATCTTGAAGATTCTAGTTCCTCCCAAACAAATTTAATGCGAATGCTTAAACAATTGGATAGTAACTTTCTAACCTCATGAGAAGCTTATGTAAAATGTTATTCCTATCATGATTACAACAATTACTTATAATCTTCTTCCTCTAGTGGTTATACCCTCATGTTTTGAATTAAAGGAACCATTCCTGAATTAGTTGCAATAGATTCTGAAAGTTATATCAACTACAAATAGGCAGCTTCATACATTCGATAGACATGGGAGTTATTTTGCTCTAGCTTTCCATTAGGCAGGGCATGTGGTTTAGTATGTCACACCAACCAAGAGCTTTATCCATTGAATGTATGTATACATTTAGCTCTCAAGTTATGTTTCAAATTAATGGAATCACTTTGGATGGAAAAAAAAAGACTGGAGATAAAATCTAGGCCACCTGCCCAAGTGTCTGCCTTATATTTTAAAGAGAAATGGTTCAAATGTTACGGGAGAGGAATGCTTCAAATCTACCAATTTTTAATGTTGATGAACCAGGTATTTTCTATATATTTCATAAGCATTCCTCAAAGTAAAAACTTATAATTTTAGTTATATTTACAAAATTTTGTCCTGCGTAAGCTCACAAGATGGACTCCTCGTCCTTTTATGGAGTATGCTATTTTAAGGCATTTATCTCTACTCTGTAGAATGAAATTTGAACCTTTGAAGAATCGTGGGACTATAATGACTACAAATCCAAGGTTGCGTTGCTTGTCTGAGCAAAGATCATGCCCCATCAGAGGCTATCTATGAGCATTACTGAAACGCTTCACATTCTCAGATCTAATGGGTAATGGAATAGCCACAATTATTAGAGCATTTCAAAGCTTTTTTTGATACTTGAAGTGACCATGCTATGAAATCCCAAGTGAGAAGGAGTGAACTTACATAATAATTGAAGAGAAGGGAACCTAACTCAATTCTAAACCTCAAAACAATTATATGCAAGGCTCACCTTTACACTATCTATTTAATGCATCCCAAAATACTTTAGATAAGACTTGGATTCAAATTTTCCTTGATATGCCATCCAATTTTCAACTAAAAGAGCATCGGTCCAATAAATGCAGAAAGTAAATGTGAACAATTGGAGTAAATTGAATCAATTATGGGCTATCATAAAAAATAAAAATGCACAAACCCATCTAAAATTTATGATTTCAGGGAAATTAGATAAGAATGACATGGACGACTTTATTTCACAATGGTGTCAATTCCTTCTGTCCGGGGGTGATGTTGAACCTTGTAAATGTCTTGGTTTTCTCATCTTCCACTAACTTTTTCATGAGTATAAAAAACCTAACACATCAAATTTCCTAGATTGATTAACCACATTATTATATAAATTTGGTTTTAAATAAGTAATTCATTGCAAATTAATGTGTTTGATAGTCTCTATGAATATTTTGAATGAAATGTCTTGGCTCTCACCAATTATGATATGTTGAAGGTTACTAGTGTTCATCAACATTTTGTGTAGAATGAACACCTAACACAGAATTCCTTACAGACAATGATTAAAGACGGTTGTGGAATCTCTAGAATCACTTCCTTAGTGTAGCTACATAATTATTCTTAATTCTACAACACACTAATTATAGGGTGGACTTCCCAAACAATAGTCAGGTTGACACATTGTACTTGGATTATAGGGAAACATAATCCCCACAATATCAACTCACCGGCTAAAAGTATAATTTTTTATTTCTAGCATTTGTTAGTTTGCATTTCCAAGAAATTTTTAGGTTATTCTTCAGAATTTGATTTTAGGAAGTTGTTTAGTTAGACCTGGGAATTCCATTCAGGAAGTTATTAGGTTATACCTAGGAATTTAGTTTAGGAAGTTGTTAAGGTATTTTGGGATTCTATTAAAATACAAAAATATAAAATCATTTGTTGGCATTAAAGATGACATAAGATAATTTTATTAATGTCCATGAATGAGCAAAATTGTACGTCAATGGGATGGCAAGGTACAATCAATGGTGAAATACTGTAGGAGTGCCAGAGAAACTCATATAAGATAATCCCTAAGAGGTCGAACATAAAATAACAAAAACTAAACTATTGAACATGGACCTAAATATAACAATATAAAATTCTACGCATCACCAAATGTAGGAGGGGAATGAGTGGGGGAAGCCCTCCACTAGTAATAGAGATAGAGGCGGACGTCAAGGAGGAAGATAATGGAAATGTACATGTATGATCATTGATAGTGGAAAATGAGGAAATACACTATCTGAGAATGTCCTCAAAAGGGATTCTAGGTCTGAGAGGTTCAAACAATAAAACAATACAAGGAAATATAGAATAATCTCCTAACAATCTAGGCCACCAGAAAGAACGTGTTGATGAAAGACCCTGGGGGATGAGGAGCACAAGAAACTATCCTGTACTCATTGTTGAGATCAGGAAATCAAATTCCTCAAGAGTCATAGGGGTAGATCTACTAGATTAAGGGGGAGAGGAGATCCATGGTTAGGCTTATCACCTGTTGCCACAGAACTCTAGAAGGGATAGAAGGAAAGAAGGAAGTGATATACCTAATGGAATTTGTTAGAGGAATACCTCATAATATCTTAAGTCCATGCCCTAACACCTGCAAGAGCTAGGAATCTTCAATCTAGATGGAAGAATTAAGAGCTTAGGGAACACCTCAATTCCTAATAAAGGAAGAAGAACCCACCTCTAACCTCATAGTAAAAGGGACATCATAAATCTTGATGTCTCTGCCAAATTCCAAGTATAAATATAGCGGATTAATGTAAAAAAATTCCTTCTAGCCAGAATCATAGAACCACTTTCTCAATATTGAATTAGCAATATATATAAAGCCTTGAAAACATGTGTTCTAGATTGGAAATGACCACTGGTTACTTGAAAATTGAAAATTGAAAATTCTTATGCCAAATGCTTCATAGAACCAAAGGCCATTTGCTATGAGGAAAAGAGGGAGTACAATGTGTTTTTGTGTTTAATTTTTGTGACAATATTTTCCAGCAAAGACTTCTCTATAATATTGAGCCATGTTGTTTTACAGGATAGTCTCCTTCCATCCTTTGTTAATAACAACAATATACTAACATTGAATGAATTCAATAGGCCAATGGTCATTTCAACATCATCTTAGGAATATAGTGTGTATAAAAAGGATCTTTTCCGGAATGTACAATATAATATGGCTTAATTTTCTTCAATGTACATGCCAATGTGCCTTATATGGTCTCCCATTCTATATTCAACTAAATACAAGCACTAGTATACAGTGGTGTTCCAAGGCTCAAAATTTAAAAGTCGTAACTAATATTAGTTTAGTAGATAGATCCGTCAACCCTGATTATGGAAGGAAATCATTATGTACAACTCTGCAAATGAGTTGTCTAAAGCCATTTTTTCCTCTATCGAAGAAGCTACAATAGTAAAAGTCCTAGTGTGTAAGGTAGTGGTGGGAGTTCTGGACATGAGTAGAGAACTTTCGTTTCATACTAAATGCCTATATGCATGAGGCAATGAATTTGCGGTGTGGGTACAGGACCATGGCACTGGCTATGGAATTTACAATTTACAATGAATTTGCGGTGTGGGTACAGGACCATGGCATCATTTATTATGAAATAATCTACATCCAATCAGGTTGGGAATCCATGTTGATATTATAAAATGGAAAAAAATATTGAGAGTAGAAGAAAAGTGAATTTGAGAGGGGGTACCTTTCCCAGGAGAAGCTCTTCGGAGGGAAGACACACAAAAAGATGAGGTGCAAGCGAAGGCCTCAAAGAATACTCTAGTTAAATTATTCGTAAAAATGTATTCGTCCCTAATTCCTAGGAAAAGGTTATCCTCACACCATGCCATTGACTTAACCACATGGGCTACAGAGAATTCATTCACTTCCACAAACTCTTGTTCCATAGTCTCCCAGCTTCGATCATCCAAATAGGACCCCATCCCCTCAGCAGGAGGAGCCTTCCATGACTCAGAGTCCTTGAATGAATATACAAAATCAATGTAGGATCCATTAAGAACATCCATTATGAAATATTTAGTTTCATTTCTAACTTGACGCATTGAATCAATGAAAAGTATTTCAGGTTCCAACTCATTAATTTCATCCAACTTCAATTTTTGAACTTTTGGATCCCAGTTGTTACAGCTTCAACTTGTAGTAGTTTCACTTTGTCCTACAAGGCATCCACCTCTCATTCTCACTTGATACTCAACAAATTAGTGGTTTTGAGTGGTATCTTCCAAAGTCATCGCATTCATGTTTATTTTTTTATCAACATTTGGAACCAAACTCTGTGGTTCATCATCAGGATCAGATGAATGAAAAAGTCAGAGATGAATTTGGTAATAAATAGAGGAGAGGGCTAGGAAGGGAATGGATGGAGCCAACAATTTAGAAATTGGTATAAAATAGATCAAGCTATTATCTGATTAATTTTTGTTAATGAATATTCAATTTTTATTAATGAATATTAAATTTTAGAAAATTATCTTAAAATTAAAATTATATCATATTAATTCTAATGTTTAATTAAAATTAAAATTAAATAGATAAAGATATAGTGTTACTTAATACCCTTCTTGCTTATTATTGTTATTCAAATGTTAATTTTTTTATTATTAAAATAATTATATTATTATAATTAAATGTTGTGCCCTAATAAATCCACTAACTTATAGTTTTTGCACAATTAATTGGTTTATGTTAATTACAAAAATTTTATGCTAATAATGTTTTAAATAATGTATGTTTTAAAATGTTAAGTCCTTATTAAAATATCATGATTAATACTCTTATATGTCTAATTAATTGAAATTTTAATTAAAACTTAATGATTAAAACTAACTTATTCCTATATGTCTAATTAATTGATATTTTATTATTTTCAAAATAATAGTTAATTTTTTTTTGTTTTAATGATTGTTATTTTTATTTAATAGTTGTTGAGATTATTTAGTTGGTGATGCTCCTTAGTCCTAATTCTTCTAGCCTATGTTATATCTATATTATTTATTATTTATTATCTATTGTTTTGTAAATATTTAAAGGCTACTTAAGTTAGCTCAAGTTTAATTAAAATTAAAATTAAAATAAATTCAAGGTACAAAGAATTAGTTAATACCTTTTTGATTAATATTGTTATTCAAATATTTATTTTGTTATTATTCAAATAATTATATTATAGTAATAAATTGTAGGGTAGGTATACCAAAGGAAGGCCATGTGATGATCACTTATTTTCCAACCCTGATCACGGTTGAGGTTGTTAGGGTGTTTTCCTATTTCAATAGCTTCTCTAAATTTTCTATGGTGATAATGATCGATCTTGGCCACAACACAAGAGTTTTTGATACAAATGTGGTGATTGGTTTTACTAGAGTGCTCGGCCAAGGCTGAGGTTTTGGAATGGTTGTGCTTGATGTCAGCGGCATGCTCTTGGATCCTAGTTAATATAGATCGCCCGGTCTCACCAATGTAGGCTTTGCCACAAGAGCAAGGAACCACATAAACCCCTTTGTGGTGTTTAGGATCAATAGGATCTTTTACCGATTTGAGACAATTGCTAATGGTATTCATGGGTTTGAAGGTGGTTTTTATATTATTCTTTTTTAGAATGTAAGAAATCCTATCTATGGTGCCTAGAATGTAGGGAAGGTGAACCTTATCAGCACAATCATCCATAGGTAGTTTGTTTATGTGATTCTTTGCTTTCTTGAAAGCTTTGATTCCTTGGTGTCTTCTATACCCATTATTTTCAAAAACATCCAAGAGGTGGTTCTTTTCTTGATCAAAGTGTTCATGATCATAAATGCGCACGACCCTAGTTGCTAGAGTGTCGAGAACCCAGAGTTTTTGAGCAGGATGATGATGAGAGTTGGCATGAAGGTAGTGTTCTATGTGGGTTTTCTTACGACAAACCTAGTGAGATATTGAACCATCCTATTTTCTCTTGATTAATATGTCAAGAAAGAGAAGGCTTACATTCTCTTCCACTTCCATTGTCAACTCGATATACTTAGATTGATTGTTAAGTTGCTCTAGGAAATTTTCTAATCATTCTTTTCGAGGAGGCCAAATGACATAAGTGTCATCGACAACTCTTTTCCAAAGTTTAGGTTTTAAAGCGGAGGACTCAATGGCTTTAGCTTCGAAATGTTAAAAGAAAAAATTTGCAATGATCGGAGATAGAGGTGATCCCATAGCCACACCGCATGTATGCTCATAAATATCATCTCTAAAGCTGAAAAAGGTAGAATTCAAACAAGCTTCTACTGATTTTGTTGTGTCAGGATTAATAACTTTGTGAACTATCTCCATGGCTTCATCTATGGGGATATTGGTATAAAGATATTTTACATCAAAACTCACCAAGATGTCATTTTGGTCTAGTGTTATCTGTTTGATCTCATTGATGAAGTGAATGGAGTCTTTGAAAAAGAAACTAGTGCTTCCCACCATAGGTTTAAGTTTTTTAGCAAGATATTTTGCTAGATGGTAAGTGGGACCTCCAATGGATCTAATGGGGATACCTTCTTTATCAATTTTAGGGTCTCCATAAATCCTAGGGGTGTAGGGATTGGTTTCAATAAGATTTTTCATATTGTGTTCCTTGCTTAATTTTGTCAAGTTATTAACATTCTTTGATATCTTTCTTATGGGATTCTTTTTTAATTTAATGTAACATCCACTATTGGCTAGTTGGTCTAGCATATTCCCATTTTAGTCTTAGTATTCATTGTGACAGTTGCACCACCTTTGTTAGCTTTCAGGACCACAATATTAGGGTCTTGAGAGCAAGGTAAATGTGGAAAATTTAAAATAAAAAATAAATGTAAATGTGGAGAGGGAAATTTAAAATTAAAAATAAATGTAAATGTAGAGAGGGAAATTTAAAATGAAAAGTAAATGTAAATGTGTAGAGGGAAATTTAAAACGAAAAATAAAATAAATTAGTGATCACTAAAAAATATAGACGGAAGGAAACAAAGAGGGCTTGGTTCTAGCTTCACTAGCCCCATATGTTAATAGTAGAAAAGGACCAAATTCCTTTGCTCAAGTGTTTATTTCTTTATGATCAATTGCTTATTCATATTGATACACACATTTATTGATTCTATGTATATTTATATATTGAACTCTTAAAAACTAAATTATAGTGAAAATGTGGTAGTCATGATAGTCATTGAGAAGAAACTCATATATATATATATATATATATATATAATTCTATTTCTATTTGTGACAAGGATATTGAATATGTTAATATGTGTTTTGGTTAACCATTTTGATAGAAACTTCTATGTTGGTTTATTACTGATTGTATGAAAGAGTTATAATTTTAGCATTATAAATGGATTCATGGAACCCTTTAAGGGGTCATTGAATCTCTCTACCTCAATTTTAGCATTGCACACGAAGGTCTCTAATTTTAACACTACATATGGACTCAGATACCTCTTTGTCTCTAAATTTAACACTGCAGATGGATTCAAAGAAGGGGGTCTCTAAATCCATCTATAGTGTTAAAGTTTAGAGACAAACGGATATTCATAATTTTAATATTGGATATATATTCAAAGACCCCTTTGTCGCTAAATTTTAAGACTGCAAATGGATTTAGAGACCCTTGTAGTGAAATGTAACACTTCAGTATCAAAATTGCAATTTTCCATTTCTAGAGTGACACAATTAGAAATTACTAACAAAAATGACTAATTCATATCCTTGTTGTACAGTTTATTTTGTCATATTTTCATTCTTGGACTATAGTAGTCATTTGTATTAATCATTATTTATGGTTTCATTATTATCTAGTCATGTATTTGAATCCTAGACTAAATTAGTCATTTATGTTAGTCACTTTTGGTTTAGTCACTTGTTGTCTAGTCATACATTTTATCCCTAGACTAAATTACTCATTTAGGTTAGTCATTTTTAGTTCAACCACTTAAAATTTCTCAAAATTAGTAGTAATTAACTTGAAATAATTGCGTTGACTAACGGATTTAGTCATCTAGTCACTATTTTCATCATTTTCTACTAGTGTGTGCTACCAAAATTGACAAGCTTTCAAAGAGTGGTAGTTGTTGGCCATACCCAACACACTTACCCAGAACCCCAAGCTCCATAGCCAGGACATGCCCCACTTCAAGGTAGACACCTTTCTTGATAGAATCCCAATAATCATTGTCTCAAATAATTTAGAAAACTAACCCTACGATGCGCCTACAAATTTCATTTTCTGGGGTGAACATCATTTCTCTGCAACCGTGTCATTTGTAGCATTTACCTCTTTTTTGTCATGCACCCTTCGTCTCTACGGTTTTTCATTTCATTTGTGCGAACTGTTAATTTTTTGATCCATGTCATCGATCAAAGTCATGGAAACTTTTATTTATACCCATGTAAGAATTCAAACATTCCACCAACATATCTTATCGTTAACTTAGCCAGCTTGCCATTCGAGCCAACCCACTATTGGATCGATTGTTTAGTCATGTGGTCATATGGGAACTAGGACAAACCATTGTCTTTTCATGTGGGTTCCCTTGCTCTATGGGTTGAATGACCATTTGGTAATGTGACACCCCTTTGTGTGTGCACGGTTCTCCCGCAGTCTTTTACTTGCATGTTAAACACTCACTAGGCATTTCCTTTGCTCACACACCATCCTTTCATGTAACCCCTTACCTGTGTCATTTCAAACACACTTGTGCGCACTTTTCTTTATTTGTCTGTCATGTCGCCCGCCCGTCACCATGTGATGCAAGTCATGTTTAGTTTCCTGAGCACCTTGCCTAACATTGGGCATGTGCCTTGTGCCATGAACACAACTCCTTGAGATCCACTTTTGTTAATTTCATTAGGTTCACCCGGTTATGTCACCCATTATGTGGCCTGCTATGTTGCCCTATCGTGCATGTCTCCTTCACTCATGGGCACCCGAGCTCCCTGCCTTCGTGCGAGCGTGCTCAAGACACTTGGCTCCTTGTTGTGCACGTGATGCCCCCATGGTCAGAGTTTGTTTTTTCACCACTTTGGTTTTTTGCCACTTCAACTGTGCATGGGTAGTCATGGGTACCCACTTAGCCTTTTTTCCAACTTGGGGATTTTATGCCATCAGATTGGTGTGATACGTGATATCTATGGCTAAGATCCATGAGTGGATATTGTGTATTATGCCTGGGATCTTTGAGCTTTAATTACAGAGGTTTTTTGGTGCAAGAACCATCCTCTAAATTATAATTATTGAATTCTTCTACAGTCTCCAAGGTCTTTCGCTTTCTTATCATACATCTGGTTAGGAAAATGAATTATTTGATCATTGAATTTCCAATGATTTTACAATATCTAGGTCATGCATGTGGAATGGTGATCAATTACATGATTTCTCGTAACATATAATATTTCGTAGTGATTTTTATTTCATATCATGTGTGGGGTTGCATTTGAGTGTTAATGTGTAGTTGAATTCTATTGTGCTGGGTAGTTCGGACCTAAATGTGTTTTTCCTGAGGAATCTCTATGAAATAGAAGCAGGTCCATTCACAGACAAACGAACATGAGTCTAGCACATGGATGGTAATAAAATTTGGCCTAACTTAATATTCTATATGGTTCTCCACTACTTTGATTAGAGTCATCGTTGCAGTGTGTTGACTCACACATCAAGTTCAAATAGTCAAGCTCATTTCCACTAAGAGGTACCATGGTTTGAAAGTTATGTCAAATTTAAATAGGCACATGTATGACCATAACTAGGTAACTTATGGATATGAAGAAGCTATACAACATAGAAGGTAAGAAGTTTCCTAAAATTTATTCTAACTCTACCCAAAATCTCCACCTTCACCTCTAATAAGGATGACATAAGGATGCTTAGTCTTGGTTATACAATTAGGGGATAAAGGAGGATATGATCTTGCCGAACATGGATAATATTGAAAGTATTATTAGCTCCAAATTTAAGGAGAAATTGTGTGGCGATAAAGATTTAGAGGGATAAAAGAGACTAAGATATTATAAAGAGGTGACTAACTCTAATGTGGAAAATCAAACGTATCTTTATGTCTTGACTATTGTAAAGAATAAAATGAGTGTTTTT
The DNA here is from genome assembly GCA_031772625.1 of Pinus tabuliformis. NCBI lineage: Eukaryota > Viridiplantae > Streptophyta > Pinopsida > Pinales > Pinaceae > Pinus > Pinus tabuliformis. The sequence continues at coordinate 270,143,141 of CM062819.1, forward strand.
AATATAACAACTAATTTTCATGAACTTCATAACGAAACTAGGTGTTGGTGAATTCCCAAAATGCCTAAGGATGAAAGAATCTAACACCTATGCAATACTAGGAGAGGTTGAATATGATAAGAATTTTTTGTTATATTGTGCATTTTACACTCATATTTGATGTAATTTTCAAAATATTTGTCACACTATCAACCTTGTTGACCTTTTATATCAACATAACTATAGTGAAATGAGAACACTTTCTCACTTCTTTTTTATGATAGAAACAAAATGTTAATTTTTTTTATTAATCTCTTACCTTCTCAATGTTTTGTAGGACATGTAGTTGTTATTAGATGTTAATCATCATCCTCTACCTTCTTAAGGAAAAGGGATAATAAAATATCACTCAAAAAGAACTATAACATAAAATAGATAAAATACACGAGGATACATTTATACAAGAATTTGATTTTTTAAATGATATCTTTCATGGGAAATTATAGTTAGTTGTGTTAAAGAATAATATCTAGACTTAATTTGCCTAATGATGAAGTTAGTTGTTAAAGTTAGTTGTTAGTGATAGTCTTTTTTAGAGATATATATTTTAGATATTCTTCATAAAGATAATTTTAGAAAATTCATATGCCTAATGAATATTAAAAATAAACTAGTAAAAACCCCTATTTATGACATTTTGTCTTTCTTTCCCACAACGAACAAAATAGTGAAAAAGGTCCCATGGTAAAAGTTGTTTTAATTAACACTCAAAAATAGCGAAAAGAAAAAAATAGAACTTATGACAGTAGCTAGGGGAACTAACTAAAACTTTGATAGAAATAATTGTACCATTGATTACAAAGACACTTAAAATGCCTCATTATCAGAAAAATTAAAAGAGGTGCTAATACTTTCACAAATACATGATAGAAAGCTTCCTATCATAAGATTGAGTATATACATATAAGGTGATTCATGCTAGGGATCAGTGAACTAACAAGCGGTTACTTCACAAGCAAGGAATGGCTAAAATCTTCTTGGTCGGTTATGGTGGTTATTTAAATCCACCCATAAAGCTCTATTTTGTAAGTGAAGGATATTATAACAAGGTAGTTGAGTGTTTTCCCAAATTAGGTTTGACCTCACCAAATGTTTGCGAATGAGTTAAGGGTTATCTCAAATTACGTTCCATAATTGTCAATAGTTTTCTTGATTGATGTTCCAACCCATCAAGGGTGGCTAATGTTCCATTCCATCAATGGAAGGAAGAAAATGGTTCTCTTATGCCTACTCTCCTTGGCGTGGTCCTTCATCCCTTCCCAAAGCAAAAAAATAACCAAAGGTAGATCCCTTTACATCTACTTGATCACTTATGTGTTGTAGAGTGAGTTGTTCAATTTATAGTTATATACCTTTTGAATTTTATTTCACACTAGTGTTAAGAGAGTTAAAACCAAGCCATGAAAACTTTGGCAATCTATATCTTAAGCTTTTGTTTGATATATTATATTAAGTACGGTTTATGTAAGTAGTTCTAATAATATTATTTTATATTAATGAATTTGCGAAAGCAAAATTTGCACATTAATTAAAAACTAATCTCTCACAAGATGACTTTTTTTTTATTTTAGTTGTCTCATAAGCTTAATCTTCATACATTAGAAATTTAGAGTAATTATCTTTAGAATTTACATATTTAATTGAGTGTTCTTCTAAACAAAAAGTTATGATGTTTTATGGTATTTACATTCTCATGATGTCTTCATTATCGAGGTCGAACATGAAAGTGCCAAGATGGACTAGATCTAGGATTAATTTGCTCAACAAAATGTTAATTAATTTATATTAAAGAATTTCAATTCACAGTATAGAGGAGTCGATGATGAGGAATACATACATGACAAAGATTAAGACAAGAGGGGGCTATGATTACATGTAGGGGCCTGATTCCTATTATTAGAGCCTCAATTTTGTTATACACTAACAAATCTATTTTCCTATTAATTTAAAAGTAATAAAAGGAGCTTGTTGACCTTTTCACATAGCTTTAAACATTTAACATCTTATCATTTTATCATAAGCAACATAAATTAAGGTGAGCATTCCATTGATATCAACTTAACAAGAGTAGTCCATGGAAAAATACCTGTTCGAGTGGTTGATCATGATACCTTTGTCTTATAGCTCCATCTGAACACTCCTTCTGAATGACCCAACCAGATTTACCTCCTAGCCAACTAGGAAATAAATTCCTAGTCCAGGAAACCTCCACAGGTTCCCTAGCCCTCCGTGCCCAAGTCCAACCAGATATAGTGTGTCCTCAAGAAGAATGTGCAAAACTAGATAATGATACTTTCCTCCTCTCAAACCAAAGAAACCTCCACAGGTTTCCAAGGTCTCCCAAAATCATAACAAGGCCAAACAATCACAACCAACCCCCACAATCCTAAGCAAGACTCCCACCCCCCTTTTCTTCCTTTCCCCTTCCCTTTTTATACCCTCTTTCCTCAACCACCTCTCATTAATGTCATTAACTTCTCATCCATCCTTAGTTGACTTCTCTTCTCCCAAGTAGCTAGGAGTACATTTGGAATTGTGACATGAATATAAAATTGAGAATTTAATGGGAAAGGATCATGTCTTCTCCCAAGTAAATCTGAAAAGTACATTTGGGAATGTGAAGTGTAATTACATGGAGAGGACCATGTCTTCTCCTTAGTAAATGTGAGGGTACATTGGGGAATGTGAAATGAATAAATATATATTGATGATAAGATGGAAAGGACTATGTCTTCTCCCAAGTAAATGTGAGGGTACATTGGGGAATGTGAAATGTACTTACATGGAGAGGACCATGTCTTCTCCTTAGTAAATGTGAGGGTACATTGGGGAATGTGAAATGAATAAATATATATTGATGATAAGATGGAGAGGGTTATGTCTTCTCCCAAGTAAATGTGAGGGTACATTGGGGAATGTGAAATGAATACATATATTTTGAAATAATGGAAGGAGACCATATCCTACATAATATTCAATTTGAGAAGGTAAGTGGGGAATTTGAATAATGGAAATCATAAATTTATATTAGACCAATATTTCTCAATATTTTTAGATAATGTAAATATTAACAAAATTTGTAGGATAAGATGTAAGTGGGGCATTACATACACCCCTCCCTCAGAAAACTTCGTCCCGAAGTTAGAATGAAAAGATACAAGGAGTTTGAAAGCATAACAAACCAGAGAGAGTTATAGCATTAAAATTTGATAAGTCAGACAATGACATTACTTCCCATCAAGAGTCTCCAACTTATCTATATCTTCCTATCCACCCTATCCTACTTCCGTTCCCACCCTATCCGTTCTCTACTGCCTTATCGGTGGAAAAGGCCATACTGACCACTGATAAAACCGACATGGTGGAAGCGTCGAATGCCTCGACCAAACTTTCCCCAGTAGGAATCTGGCAATCGTCATCACACGTCTAGGGGGAGCATTCAGCTGTCCTCCCCACGATTCCAGGTTTCGGAGGATACATGGTGGGAAACACCTCCACCCCTCCAGTCAGGTCGTCTTGCCACCTGTCATTTGCATTTTTTTTCTCGTGTCATAAGAGTGCATATCAAGTAGATACCAATGAAGTAAAATAATGTACATTATACCTTCCTCATTAGATGTCTCATCCTTCCCTCTTGGCTATCACATAGTTCTTTTCCCCTGCAGGTTAGCCTCTCATTCATGCATTTATATTACAACAAGACATATAATCATCACATTACTAAGTCTAGTATCCATATGTCAATCTAGGAATTCTCGCTAAGCCATTCATTTAAATAAATCATATCCACTTGAGCTATATATGAACCAAAGTAATTGTGATAAGTTACGCACTAGATAGTCCATCACTAAGTGAGTCATACATGTAGTCCATACATCTACCATTTCTATCATTAATATCGAATCTATCAACTGATTCATATAAGTAGTTTTATGTGTCAACCAAATGCATCAATATTACATAATGTTTATAAATAAATAACATGGAAATAGGATCTTAACATAGGTAGCTATCTAAGTCAAAATAGGCATCACAGATGCTCAAAAAGTGAGGGGTAGTCACGATGCATAGTCTCTGCATCCTCCCAGGTAGCATATCCTTGGCTATACGTGTCCCACTGGATCTTAACTTGGTCCACCGTGCCACGTCTGAGCTGTCGAACCCTACTGTCCAATATGCGTAATGGTTCTACCATTACGGTTCCCATGTCCGAGACCTGCAAGTCCTGCCAATCCAATTTGTGAGATTCATCAGAAACATAATGTCGTAAAACAGATACATGAAAAACATCATGATTTTTATGCAAATGGGGCCGCAGTACAAGACGATAGGCAACTGGTCCAATATTCTCCTTGATCCTAAAAGGTCCTACGAACCGAGGTGACAATTTTGTCCCCTTCCCAAACCGGATGGTGCTTTTGTTGGGTTGGATACGAATAAAAACTTGGTCCCCTACTTCATAACTGCGATCAATCCTATGTGAATCAGCATATCTCTTTTGTCTATCCTGTGCTTCCTTTAACCTTTTTCGAACCTGCTTTACCTGTTCCTCCATTTCTTGAACTAATTTTGGGCCAACTATCACTCCGTCTTCCAACTTTTCCCAACTCAATGACGTCCTGCAAGGTCTTCCATATAAAGCTTGATAAGGAGGCATCCCGATTGAACTGTGATAACTATTATTATAGGCAAACTCTACCAATGGTAAGTACCTTTCTCGCTGAGTCTGATTATCCATGACGTACATCCTAATCATGTCCTCCAGAACCTGATTTACTCTTTCGGTCTGCCCATCTGTTTCTGGATGATATGCAGTGCTTAGGTTTAACTAAGTTCCCAGTGTTTACTGCAAACTTGTCAAAAACCTAGATGTAAATCGAGAGTCTCTATCAGAAATGATCTTTGTGGGAAATCCGTGCAGTCGGATAACTTCATTGACAAACACTCGCGCCACATTCGTAACATCGTAAGTGTCCCTTACTCGGATGAAATGGGCACTTTTGGTCAATTTATCAACTATAACCAATATAACATTGTGCCTCTCGGAAGTGAGTGGAAAACGCACCACAAAATCCATGGAAATTACTTCCCATTTAGATGTAGGGATGTCATGAGGTTGTAGGAGTCCTACTGGATGGCGATGATCAGCCTTCACTCGCTGACATTCAAGACATTTTACGACAAACTGGACTATGTCATGCTTCATGCCTACCCAAAAGAAGAGTTTCCTTGTGTCTGGATACATCTTCTTTACCCCAGGATGTGCACAATAGAGCGCTCTATGAGACTCTCTGAGGATGGTTTCTCTTATACCCCCTTCCTTAGGTATGTACATTCTCCCTTGGAATCTCAATAGCCCATCTGGTTCAAGGACATATCCTTCAAAATTTGGTTCTATATGTTTCCCATTTTGGATAGCTGAGATGACTTTTAAATACCAACTATCTTCAAAGAGTTTCTCCAATATCCGCTCCCTTAAATTTACCTTTAAGGCTACTAGGGAGAAAGTTCGTGGCCTCCTGCTTAGTGCATCCGCCACTACATTCTCCTTTCCCTTGATGTATGAGATTTCAAAATCATACTCACTCATGAATTCGCTCCATCGCCTTTGTCTGGCGTTCAAATCCCTTTGAGTGAAGAGATGCTTTAGGATTTGATGATCTGTTCTTAACTCAAATCTTCTCCCAATGAGGTAGTGTCTCCATAGCTTCAAGGCTAACATCACTGCTACCAATTCTAAGTCGTGGGTAGCATATAACTCTTCATGCTTCTTCAATTTTCTAGAAGCGTAAGCTATTACTCCGCCTTCTTGCATCAATACTGCACCCAATCCCTGCGTCGAAGCATCGGTGCAGACAGTGAAGTCTTTTCTCATGTCTGGTACTTGAAGGATCAGTGCACTAGTTAGTAACCTCTTCAACTCTGTGAATGCGTGCCACATTCATTTGTCCATTCATACCTAACCCTCTTTCGCTGTAATGTGGTGATGGGTTTTGCAATCCTTGAAAACCCTTCCACAAACCTGCGATAATACCCAGCTAGCCCCATAAAACTACGTACCTCATGGGCATTTTTTGGTACTGGCCAATCCATTATGGCCTTCACCTTTTCTCGGTCAACTGAAATCCCTTCTCCTGAAAGATGTGCCCAAGGTAATGGACTTTCTTCTGAAAGAAGGAACACTTTGACAATTTCCCATACAATTGATTTTCCCTTAAATAAGTCAATACAACCCTTAGGTGCTTTTCATGATCCTTTTCATTCTTGGAATATATAAGAATGTCATCAAGGATGACTTGCACGAATTGGTCCAAGTACTTCCTTAACACACCATTCATGAGGCTCATGAATACTGCTGGTGCATTGGTTAAACCAAATGGAACAACTACGAACTCATAGTGCCCAAATCGAGTTCGAAATGCAGTTTTTGAGATGTCTTCCTCCTTTATCCTCAATTGGTGGTACCCAGATCGTAGATCGATTTTTTAGAAGACTGCTGCCCCCTTCATTTTATCAAATAAGTCATCTATTCGAGGTATTGGGTACCTATTCTTTATCGTGGCTCTCTTTAAGTCTCTATAATCTATGCATAGGTGTAGGGAACCATCCTTCTTCTTGACAAAAATTACTGGTGCACCCCAAGGGGAAATACTAGGTCTGATCAATCCCAAGTCTAAGAGCTCCTTTAATTGCATCTGCAACTCACAAAGCTCTGGAGTTGTCATCCTATAGGGTGTCTTAGATATTGGTTCTGCACCTCGTTTTAGATCAATGGTGAAATAAATCTCTCTTACAGGAGGTAATCCAGGCAATTCCTCTGGAAAAACATCCTTGAATTCTGCCAAAACTGGATGTTGATCCAGGGAAGGTCCTTTCTGGTCACTTACAGTCTTGACCAAATAGATTTTGCAACCTTGTCTGAGACAACGTTTTACCTTCATCATGGATATGAATCGTAGGGACACTCCCCTCTTGATTCCACAAATCTCAATTGGCCTACCTTCATCATCTAAACAGATCACCTTCTTCTTGAAACAGTCTACCAAATCTCGATGAGCTTCTAGCCAGTCCATTCCAACAATTACATCATAGGTTCCCAATTCTATGACGTATGCCTTTAACTTAGTCATACACACCCCGAGGTTTACCTGACATTGGTCAACACTAGGCCCTACTGCTTGTTTTATTCTAGAAGCCATCTCGACTTGTTTAAAGTCATAGTGCTCATAGGTTGCCAAACCACATTTTTCTAATGCAACTGGTGAAATGAAACTATCTGTAGCACCAGAGTCAAACAAAATTTTAACTTTTACTTTGTTTATCGTACCTAAGGTTTCTACTACGACAGACTGGTGTTCAACTTGTTGATTGTCAATTGCGGCATAGATTCGGTGGTGGCTACCTGCTCCCCCCATTGGTTCTTTTCCCTCTCTTTTGTTGTTACTGGTTCGAAACTCTGGGCAGTCCCGCTGGTAATGAGGTCCTCCGCATCGCCAACAAGTGATGCGTGGTGGACCTTGAACCGAATTATGTGGAGTTCTTTGGAAAGAGTTTCTTCCCCTGGAACCCCTACCCCCACTTGTTGTTCCTCGCCTATGACTTTGATTTGTACCCGCCCTTGAAACTGTGGTTGAAGCTGCACTAGAAACCATGGAAATTTGTATTGTTGGTGTTCTAGGTATAACCCTGTTTCCATATGGTGGTGGCCTCTGACTTCCCCCCCTTGGGAAGGTACGAGGGGCCTTCCCCATAAACCCTGTTTGACGTGGAAAGATGGCTCTACCTTCACCCTTTAAATCTAGGTGTTCTTCGACATAATGAGCCTGTTCTACAGCTTCTGCAACTGAGGATGGTTTCCACATCCGTACCATTGCCCTAATCTTAGGTCTCAATCCATACATAAAACGATCTGCTTGGCGTTGATCAGTATCCATGTAGGAAACATACTTAACCAATTCTATAAATCGAATTTCATATTCTTCTATAGTACGACCTCCCCGTATCAGGGCATGGAAAGCTCCTACCTGTTGTTCTTCATAATATGCTGGTAGGTACTTCTTCCTAAACCTCTCCTCAAACAATTACCAAGTAACTGTGTCTGGAGTGAGGTGTAGTTGACGCTCCAAGTTACCCCACCAATTCAGAGCACTATCTCTGAGTTGGAATATTGTTATTTTGGCTTTGGAATTGGAATTGTAATCCCTTAGTGCGAAACACCTTCCCATCCTCTCTAACTAGGCTTCTGCACGCTCACTCGCACGACCTCATGCAAATTATGGGAGTTTAATCTTTTGGAGCTCTCTAGTAATGTCCTCAACTGGAGGTCTTCTATCATAGTCTCTAGATCCCTCGGGGTTCCCTAACCCTGCTGAAGGGTGTTCCCCTTCCATTTCATTTGTTTGGCGCCCTCTTAAGGTTTCATTAATTGCTTCCAGGGAACGTAGAATTAGAGTCAATTCTGGTGAAGGTAATGGGTTATTTGAAGGAGGTCCTTGTGAAGACTCTCCAAGCCCTTGGTTCCTTCACGTCCTAACCATTTTGATTTGTTCAAAATCTGCATGATATCTAAGACTTATTAGAATTATTCCTAACATTTTCTACCATATTCTAGATAGTCCATAGAGAACCCTGAGCAATAGATCAATTCAAGTTATGCAAGATACTTCTTAGCCACAAATTTAAACTTTAGAACATGTTATCATAGGCTAGATCACTAGTTCAAAACACTGTTGGTGCTCTACTTAAGTGTTGTGTGCATTTTTACCTGCCTACCAACACCTCATTTCTATTTGCTGAGCTAGTGTTTGCTATGCAAACTGCTATAACTAATTTTCTCCCTGAATGCATAACTGGTCAACCTACAGCAGTAATTATTCATTTATGGTTTGCAAGTCCACTATAATGGTTTGAATGCAGTGCAATAGCATGGTACAGGCTATAGCGATATATTCCCCACCCAGATGCCCCTTGTAAAGATCAAAGAAAAGAAGTCCACAATCCTTGGGATTCTACAATATATGAAATCATCCATGTGCTTTGCAATGGAATTATGATTGAAAAAAAAGTGTATTATATAACTTTCATATTGATGGAAAACATATTTTGATATCTTTCATTAGTGGCTTTCTTATGAGGCAACTAGTGTCACCATACTCCAAAAATATAATTTCTTTTCCTTTCTTCATAAAGAATATACAATGTTATTATTACAATTACGTTATAATGAACACTGAACCTAGTTACAATTTCAATACTAGGGGCACAACAATTACTCTCTTGTACATAGAAAGGAATCTAGTGCTTTATGGAATTTTAATTTTAATTAATTAATTATTATTATTATTATTATTATTATTTGGTCTAGAAACCTATAGATGTTTGTTTGAAGTTCCCATGTTTAATAACAAACAACTAGTGATTGTAATAGATCCTAAAAAGAACAAGTCCACAGCAAGACCCCACTTGAATATTCAAAGGCCCATGATTCAAGGTTGATAAGCTGATATTCTCAATGTTTCATGTTATCGGGCTCTTCTTCCTACAATATGCAAGTATTGACCAATAACAAAATGTTGGTAAACACATGTTTTCTACAATCATCTAGTTGACGTTGACATCAAATAACAAAGAACACTAACAAGAGACAAATATCAATAAAATGTTTGTAGACTTTTATTACAATTATCTTTGTATGATCCATAATCTACAAGTAATATTATTTTAACTAGACTACCACTAAAATCCGATCTTATCATACAAATATTTGTCTCCATCTTCTATTTACATGTGCAAAAGCTTATAAATGCTTAACTATGATCCATATGGCCTTTTGACAACTAAAACTCTTAATTTGTTGCAACCTTTTTTTTTTCTTTTTTTTCAACTTTGGTTATAATATGAAAGAGATTTGTTGGGTAGCAACCAAGGTCCTCGGCATGAAGACAATGACTATACATTTTCACAAAAGTATTTCTCTAGATGTATCCTTGCTTTCTATAGCCTTTTCACAAATATATTTCTCTAGATTTTTTTTTTTTCTTTATACTTTGCTCATAAGCTACATAGGACATATTTTGTTGCAGAAAATGACAAATTTAAGGCTTCCTTGTACAAGTTCTGCATACCCATCCGATCCTGTTTTAAGTCACATGTTTTGTATCTTGCTAAATTTAATACAAGATGCCAAGCTCTACCTAGATGGTGGCTTTTTCCAAGGCATGGTAAGAAGGCGAGTGCATATAAGAATGAAGTAATGTTCCAGCCCTGCAATCCTGGGCTATAAAAAAATATAAAAAAAAAATGAAATGATAGTTCTTGGTATAGAAGAGAGTTGTTCCTGCATTTTTAAATGCACATGGACAACTGCAGTCAAATTTTAAGTTTCAACACTAGGTTTCTATGCAGATTCCACAAAAAACTGTGTAAGCATAAGATTTTGAGCCCACACCCCTGACATTTCAACTTGATCCTTACCAAATTGAAGATTTATAAGCAACATTTTGCAAGCCCTAGCGGTGACTGTAAATTTCTAAGTGGTGTCTTCCAAATCATAGTATGCATAACCACCTGTGTGAACTAAGTCTTTTGCCGAAAAAAGAATTGAAGTGTTGTATCCAAGAGTGCACTTGAGAACTTGTGTTATGGAAAAGTCTATATAATTTGAATTGATGGTAGAATTGCTGGTGGTGGGTATGTGGATGAAAAATGTACTACTCTCAGAAGACAGGCTCTACAACTTTGGATGTCTTTGATAACGTAGAAAGAACTCCACAAACAACAAAAATCAACACACAGGAAAATAGACGAATGGAGCCTGCATATTCTTTTAAGGTAATGTAACTTGCACAGAAGGATTTATTAAAAGTTTTTTTTCAGGACTAGGATTTATTAAAAGTTAGCATCACTCAACACAGAGCATTAATGCAGCAAATTTATTATCGTTAAAGATCACCTCGCAATCCAGGTGAACTATGTTAAATTCCAGGTTATTAACACAACCATGCAATACATCAAACAACTGTAATATAATGCATCAACTGTAATAGATCAAATCTAAATTCCAGTTTATTAAATCAGAACTCAAAATAAACAATCCTGTAATAGATCAAATCTAAATTCCAGTTTATTAAATCAGAACTCAAAATAAACAAGGCGAGCTGCGAAGCAGCAAGTCCCTGCTAGTGTCCAATAGTCTGTATTGTGGTTTTGGGTAATAATGATTTAGTTCAACGATTATGCTATATAAATGGCGTTGATTATTAGTGACAGTATTATTCTGTTTGGTGCTGGATTTGCATTGCTGAAACAGGGGATTGATGAATGAAACAGTGTTCTGGTCCGCTACTGGAACTCAAAACCCATGTTTCCATTTATGATTCAGCTACTGGAACTCAATCTTCCAACGAATCCTAGAGTATAAAGTAAATCTGCAATAGAGCGTGAATCTTGATGCCTGGCTTCAGAAGAACAAGGTGTAGAATCATTTCACAATGATGAAGCAGAACGAACAAACAAATGATTCAAAGGTAAGCTTGTAACGGAAGGCTTACTCGTAACAGAGCTGATGCCACATTAGGCTATGGGAATGGTATCATTCTTCCAAAAGAGATGATTCAATGTTTAAAATTTACATGATCAAGGATTCTACAAATATATGGCAGGATGGCTATCAACTAGTACATTGAACTTAGAACTAACACTGAAGGAACTGGAAGTTAGCTTGAAGGCAGGTTTACTGTTTGCTAGATTGATTGCGGAACACGGGATTGTTTTCAAAGAAGAGTTCTAAGATATGCCAATTTCTTTCGACCGTGTAAGAAGACAAGACTCTCAGACCTGTCTTAGTCCCAAGGATTTGTGAAACCTTACAATGAGATCTAGAGCGCCAAATGTCAGTGAAGGTAGATTTCAACCCGGAACTTTATCTAAATTGTTCTTCAACCTCATGATCTGTAGGACTGATGAATGAAACAGTGTTCTGGTCTTATAGGCTAAGGACAAAGTCAGACATATACAAAAATAAAGGGAGCTATGAGACTAAAGTTTGATGCTTCTTGAGCTGGCTAGAATCAGAACCCAGGTTGCTAAATTTATTTTTGAGTCAAAGAAAGCTAAGAAAGATTATTGATCATAGGACTCCCTGAAGGTCAAATTACTGAAATAGAGAAGCCTGAATATAAACTTCAGGAAAGGTCAAGCTATTGTTCCCCTGCTGCAAACGCTTTATTATGCAGATCAGTTAAAGACAGAGTCCACTATCATGGAGCTTCTTGTTGGTTTGAATTACATCTATGTACTCTGTTCTTGGATTTTACAGCACAACTTGTTTTAAATTACTGAAGACATTGGTTTTTAATATCCATCATCAACAACAGGACTGCATTCTCAAAGGCATAACTCGAAGCAATGTGTTATGTAATCCTTGAGCTAGATGGTACCCGAGCAATTGAAAAACACGTTGACTGGAAAGCATTAGTAATAACTTCTTACTAGAACTAATATTGATGAAGAGTTCATTATTGTCTTCAGATTGTTAGTGCTAGCTGCTTATTCTTGTCAACTAACCTTAGCTAAAATATAAAGGTTGGAATACATGACATTGCTAGAAATTTAAAATATTGGAGTACCTGACTTTAATACTCCATGTAAACCAGAGGTTCTAAAGACACAATAACATATTCAAGCTAGTGGGCTCGCTGATGGTGGAAATCAGCCTATTTCTTTGGACTATGTTGAAATGCAGAGGATGTAGAACATGAGAGGACACTAATCAAGCCAGGAATCATATCAAATTTAAACATTAGAATGTAACTAGGAAACAAAAGAAAAAAGAATAGGCTACCTTAAGTGTCTTTGCTCTTATGGCAGAGACACTTAAAGATCTCCTGTGTCTTTGATGTCATGGAAGCGGCCCTTAAAGGTCCCCTACAAATTTATTTTAGGAATAATTTTAGAGAGGTTTATCTGCAAATTAAAGATGACTACTTACATCCAGAATATATTTCTCTACACCCAAGCGAGGGATCCTTCATTACCAATAAGAGTGAAAAGAGAATGAATGCAAGAAAGTGGTAAGCAGAAATCATCTTCAAATTCAAGACAAACGGATTCATTATAAATATAAATTGAAAACCAAATCATATTGCAGAGAATTGTATTTTAATTTGAATTGCTATCGTATCAGTGCTTATAGATTTTTTGGGGAATCAACTGTCTTTGTTTGTTTGCAGATGAAATTCTCAAGTGCACCTCCATAGATCAATTAAAAGCCCAAGAGTAAGAGATGACCTTTACAGTGAATAACTAAATTTCTGTTGATTTGCCAGCATTCCGTCTAATTATCGTTGTTTCAGTGAATGCATCTATTCGTGGACCAAATCCAAGTTAAGAATTTCGCATTCCATTTTAATGTTGTAGTGAGAAATATAATATTGCGATGAAAATTAGATTGATCATTCTGAACTAAATAATAATTGCTGACTAAAACAGGGTTGAAGCAATAATTTTTCCATCGTTGCTCTTCAATCTGATTGAATTTCTGGATCCGAGCACATCTCCAAGGGCTCCAAACCAAAATCTTTCATGTGCTCGGAGATGTTGGTTGGCACTACGATTTTCATCGATGAATGACTCGATCCTGTGATGTACTGACATCGCGCCTTTGAAAATATGGTCAAACCAATCAGGCTTTTGCTAGTGGAAGAAATGTCAGAGTCAAACCAAATGCGAATGGAATACAGACTCCTGCCATAAGTGAAGGCGAGTAGCCATGGGCGGGGATTCGCATCAAACGAGAAGGAGGCTTGTGGAAAGTATGAATTGTGGGTTTAGTAGGCTTTGGGTCGAGATTTTGAACCAAAGCTCTGATACCATGTGTAGGGGCCTGATTCCTATTATTAGAGCCTCAATTTTGTTATACACTAACAGATCTATTTTCCTGTTAATTTAAAAGTAATAAAAGGAGCTTGCTGACCTTTTCACATAGCTTTAAACATTTAACATCTTATCATTTTATCATAAGCAACATAAATTAAGGTGAGCATTCCATTGATATCAACTTAACAAGAGTAGTCCATGGAAAAATACCTGTTCCGGCAGTTGATGATGATACCTTTGTCTTATAGCTCCAGCTGAACGCTCCTTCTGACCGACCCAACCGGATTTACCTCCCAGCCATCTAGGAAATAAATTCCTAGTCCAGGAAACCTCCACAGGTTCCCTAGCCCTTCGTGCCCAAGTCCAACCAGATATAGTGTGCCCTCAAGAAGAATGTGCAAAACTAGATAACGATACTTTCCTCCTCTCAAACCCAAGAAACCTCCACAGGTTTCCAAGGTCTCCCAAAATCATAACAAGGCCAAACAATCACAACCAACCCCCACAATCCTAAGCAAGACTCCCACCCCCCTTTTCTTCCTTCCCCCTTCCCTTTTTATACCCTCTTTCCTCAACCACCTCTCATTAATGCCATTAACTTCTCATCCATCCTTAGTTGACTTCTCTTCTCGCAAGTAGCTAGGAGTACATTTGGAATTGTGACATGAATATAAAATTGAGAATTTAATGGGAAAGGATCATGTCTTCTCCCAAGTAAATCTGAAAAGTACATTTGGGAATGTGAAGTGTAATTACATGGAGAGGACCATGTCTTCTCCTTAGTAAATGTGAGGGTACATTGGGGAATGTGAAATGAATAAATATATATTGATGATAAGATGGAGAGGACTATGTCTTCTCCCAAGTAAGTGTGAGGGTACATTGGGGAATGTGAAATGTACTTACATGGAGAGGACCATGTCTTCTCCTTAGTAAATGTGAGGGTACATTGGGGAATGTGAAATGAATAAATATATATTGATGATAAGATGGAGAGGACTATGTCTTCTCCCAAGTAAATGTGAGGGTACATTGGGGAATGTGAAATGAATACATATATTTTGAAATAATGGAAGGAGACCATATCCTACATAATATTCAATTTGAGAAGGTAAGTGGGGAATTTGAATAATGGAAATCATAAATTTATATTAGACCAATATTTCTCAATATTTTCAGATAATGTAAATATTAACAAAATTTGTAGGATAAGATTTATTTGCTCAACAAAATGTTACTTAATTTATATTAGAGAATTTCAATTCATAGTATAGAGGAGTCGATGATGAGGAATACATACATGACAAAGATTAAGACAAGAGGGGGCTATGATTATATTTATGGGGTTCTCATGATTGGTCATTATTGGGTAAAAATATTTCCTTGTGAAAAGATATTCTATTTATAGACACTTAAGAGGTTGTTTTAGTTATATTTTATAGATTTGTTTATAGCTACTTGGTACTTAAATTAGTGTGTGTTTGAGATGTTCTTAATGGATATTAGTGTGATGAAAATGGTTGTTTATCTTAAAATAAAGTTCATGTATTTATTGTAGGAATTTACAGGGTAATTTCCTCAGAAAGAATACCAAAAGGACACCGCTCACAACCAGATCACAGATCAATACACCAGTATTTTTGACGTGGTTAAAACCCTCAAAGAGGGAAACAGTCCACGGCCTGTCCCAACGTGGGTACTACAGGCAATTTATTAATCAAAGAATGAAAATTTACATAAGCTTCGCTCATGCCCGGATTACCCGAACAATGACCCTCCATGCACTTTAAATAGAACTCATGGACCAATCGGGTGTCAAGCCACGGATCAAGTGTCGGTAATACCGAGGAGAGAATGAACCGTCGGATCACTACATATCGTGACCGTCGGATTGTAAGTTACAAAATGTACAACGGTAAAGAAACACACTTTACCTAACTCTATACCTAACTCTATACTAGACCAAGTTGAACTTAACTATTTCCTATGTGTCGGAATATCCTAACATCCCCCCTTAAGAATAACTTGGGATAGGATTGAAGGATTTACAAATATGACACAATAGGAGAAGGAAGGAGGCACTAGAGCCTATCCCCCCTTAGTGACAACTTCCTGAACTCCAAGCATATATCGAAGTTTAGTGAACTTCGCCTCTGTGAGAGCCTTTGTGAAGATGTCTGCAACCTGATCATCTGTTGAACAATATTGCACTTCAAGAACATGGTCATGAATGAGCTTTCTGATGAAGTGCATGTGTAGTTCAATGTGTTTGTTGCGCTGATGCTGGACTGGATCTTTGCATAGTTGAATGGCACTTTGATTATCACACCAAAGTGTGGTTGGATGCTGCTGCTCAAAGCCAAACTATGATAGGATCTGACGAAGCCACAAGGCTTCCTTACTAGCTTCCACGGCATCACGATACTCTGCTTCTGCTGACGAAAGAGAAATGGCATCCTGTTTCTTACAATCCCATGTAATATGTCCTGAACCAAGAGTGAAGACATAACCGGCAGTAGACTTCCGATCATCAGGGTCACCAGCCCAATCAGAATCAGTGAAACCAACTAACAGAGGAGCTGCTTTGGCACTGTAATGAATCCCAAACTATATTGTACCTCGAATATAACGAAGTATTCTTTTAGCTGCTTTCCAATGACTTTCACGGGGGTTTTGCATAAAACGAGCAACAAGGCCAACAACAAAGGAAAGATCAGGACGAGTATGGGTTAAATACAAGAGTTTTCCTACAAGTTGACGGTATAAGGTAGCATCAACTTCAGGAGAAGTACAAGAGACTAAAAGTTTGACTCCAGACTGAAAGGGATAAGGGGCTGGCTTACAGTCTTCCATGTGAAAATGATGAAGATTATCACAAGCATACTTGGACTGGGAAAGGAAAATACCCTCCTTGGATTGCAAAACTTGAAGACCGAGAAAATAGTGTAAGTGTCCTAAGTTTGTCATTTCAAATTTCTTTTTAAGGCTGGACTTCACATGGTTTATAAGGTTTGGATCACTACCAGTAAGAATAAGATCATCAACATAAAGAACAAGGATGATAAGAGAGTTGCCCACTTTCTTGGTGTAGACAGTATTGTCAGAATGACACCTAGAAAAGCCAGATTCTAAAAGAAAGCTATCCATTTTGGCATACCAAGCCCGAGGAGCTTGCTTGAGGCCATAAAGGGATTTCTTAAGTCGACACACAAGGCTGGAGTCTATTTGTATGAAGCCAATAGGTTGTTCCATATAAATTTCTTCCTGCAAGTCCCCATGCAAGAAGGCAGATTTAACATCCATCTGATGGACTTCCCAGTTTAAAGAGGCAACAAGGGAAAGAACAAGGCGGATAGAGTTCATTTTGGCAACAGGGGAGAAGGTTTCAGTGTAGTCAATGCCTTCAACCTGTGAAAAGCCCTTACCAACGAGACGAGCTTTATGTTTATCAACTTTCCCATCTGGTCCATACTTGGTTCTGTAAACCCATTTACAAATAACAAGTTTGCTTCCCTTTTGTAGAGGAACAATATCCCATGTATCATTTGTCATCAATGAATGATATTCTTCATTCATAGATGCTTCCCAATGTGGATGGCCTGAAGCTTTTGCAAAAGTGTCAGGATCATGATTTACTGGAGCTTGAGCCAGTAAAGAAGAGCCTCTTTCAAACTGAGAACGTGTACGTCGTTGATCTGTAGGATCACCGGCAAGATCACCTGTTGCATCCGGAGTAGCACGGACCCATCTTGGAAGTTGAGGATCTTGAGAAGGTGGGGGAGGATTATCATCGTCGCTTTCATCATCTGAAGAAGAAATGTTTTCAAAAGCAGAAGAGATAGGAAGAGGTGGCACATCTGCCGGACTAGGCTCGCAGGCCGACTTATTTTCATCAAATTTTACATTTCTTCTAATGATAACATTTCTGGACTTAAATGGAATAATTCTATAAACTTTTACATCTTCAGAATATCCAACAAAAGTACATTTCTCACTCTTAGGTTCTAAAGCTTTATGCTTTTCATCTGGAATATGGGCCCATGCTTCACTTCCAAACACACGAAAGTGACTTACATCTGGTTTAATGGAACTCCAAGCTTCTTCTGGAGTGATATTCTCTAGAACCTTAGTGGGAGTGTGATTGATTATATAATTTGCACAATTAATTGCTTCGGCCCAAAAACTAAGACTGAGTCCTTTAGATTGCAGCATACAATTAGCCATTTCCTTTAAGGTGTGATTTTTCCTTTCAGCTACACCATTTTGTTGTGGAGTGTATGGAACAGTATGTTGCATTTGAATTCCATTTTCGGTACAAAAGTTGATGAATGTGTTTTTAACATATTCTCCACCATTATCAGTTCTTAGCTTAAGAATTTGATGTCCAGATTGTTTTTCAACAAAGGCTTTGAAGGCCAAAAATGTGTTAAATACTTCGCTCTTGAGTTTTAAGAAGTATACGCAAGTGCGTCTGGAGAAATCATCAATGAAAGTTAAGAAGTACTTGCAGCCAGAGAATGAAGCAACAAGAAGAGGACCACATAAATCACTGTGCACAAGCTGTAAAGGGGCTGAGGCATGCCAAGAGGCACGTTTGTCAAAACTGTCCCGATGATGTTTTCCGAGTACACGTCCGGAACAAACACCATCTCTGCAAGATACCATAGGAAGACCTGTCACCATATTTTCTTTACATAGATGCTGAAGGGAGCGATAGTTTAAGTGACCAAATCGCTCATGCCAAAGTTTGCTCACTTCATCATTATGAGCAACAAATACTGAGGGAAGATTTGATGACCCAAAGTTGTGAAACTTATACGACCTTGTGGAATCATCAGCAAGACCAGTAGCTAGAATCTGTTTAGGATCTTTTCGATCCTTGATTACAACATCATGAGGTGAAAATTCAACAATTTTACCTTCACCTGAATGAGTTATCTGATAGACAGATAGAAGGTTGCAGGATAAGGTTGGAACACATAATACATCATTAAACTGACCATTGTCTAGATGAACAGTTCCAGTCCCTACAACATTAAGAGATCTATCATCACCAACATATATATTTTTGGTGTTACAATCATTTAAAGAAGAAAACATGGCTTGGTTTTTGGCCATGTGATAAGAGGCTCCAGAATCAATGAGCCACTCATGAGAATGAGAAGAAGAAGAAGATACATTTAATGCATAACCATACTGAGATGATTGACAACGACATGCAGAAAGTGCCATTTCGGAAGTTGGAGTTGAAGTAGGCTCCACATGGATGTTATGTTTCTTCATTGCGGCTTCCAAGGCTTCCATCTTCTTAAAGCATTTAGATTCTAAGTGGCCATCTCGATTACAAAAGTTACAATGTCTATCAGTCTTCTTCCATTTGTTTTTATTGGTCTTATCATTTTGCTGAAATGATCTTTCATTTTGAGGCTGAGTTGGTTTAGGACCATTCTTTTGAGGATATGACTTCTTAGGATTCTTTGAATTTGGTTGTTGCTGGGCGGCTAACGCTTTCGTGGAAGAGTTTCCAAGATTAAGAAGACCAAGGTGTAAGAGTTTTTCTTGTTCTCTTATTAAGGAATCACAAAAGGAGTCAAAGGAAGGGGCCTTGTAGTATTTTCCTTGACAAATGAAAGCTTCCCTTGTAGAATGGAAAGTGGAAACAAATACAGAGTAGGTTGGTCCCAACTTAGTAAGGATGGAATAAATAAGGTTACCATCTTCTTTCTTAACTTTAACACCTTCCAAGAGATATCTAAGGGTCTTGAATTTGGACAAGAAATCTTCAATGCAAGGAAAATTATTAGGATCCAAAGTAAGAAACTCATTTTCAAGTTGATGGGCTTTAATTTCATTTTTAATCCCAAAAACTTTAGCGAGTTTTTCTAATGCTTCATGAGGAGTCTCAAGTTCTGCAATGTGGAATCTAAGATCAGGAGAAATAGACATCCTTATCAAACCACGTGCTTGATCTTGTCTATTTTCCCATTTTGCAGCCTTGTCTTCATCTTTTGGTTTCTTCTCTTGGTCTGTGGCTATTCTGAAGAGACCTTTACTTCTAAGTAAATCTTCCATGTAGGCTACCCATTGGAAGTAGTTAATGCTGTCAAGAATGACTTGGCATGGACTTTCCATTTAAAAAAAAAAAACTGAAGCTGAAGATGTTGAAAGTAAGTGTTCCAATGGATAGATCTCGAAAAAATAGGCGGTTTTAAAAAAAAACGGCTCTGAAAAAGGTTTCCGGATGAAGAAGTTATGGCTTTTTGAAAAAAAATTGTTGACGTTGCCGGCAAAGTGCGCGAATGTGCGGGAATAAAAAAATCCGCCCCCACAAAATGGAGACTTGAACTCAAGACCTCTACTCTCTTAAAATAGCTTTGAACCAATTGATCTATACAAAAAATTTGAGAGAGAGAGAGAGAGAGAGGGGGGGGGGGGGGTCTTGGTTTGCGTGCTTGCCTTGAGAAAGCTCTTTTTCCCTACAAAACACAAAAACGAACCTTGCGGCTCGAAGTTAGCTTTAGCCAAAAAACTAGAAATTTAAAAAAAAAAAATCTCAAAGTTAGCTTTAGCCGAAAAAATAAATATTTTTCTCAATGTTTCTGATTTTCCGAGATCACACTAAGGTGCAGGGAAAAGAGCATACGCATGAGAAAGATCCTTCCTTTCTGTTTCTGATTTGCCCAGATCGCACAGAGTCGCAGGGCAAAGAGCATACACAGAAATAAAAGGTATAGACCCGTCTAAATAAAAAGCTAAATAAACCAAAACCGAAATAAGCAGAGAGAAAATAACAGTAAACTGCAAAAAACACTGTATACCTCCCGATCTGAAAAATGACGCAACTAGGGCTACCGGAAACCTTTTCGCGTGAAACGAAAGGGGTTACTCACTGGAACAGATGCTCCGAACGCAACAGAGCAGTCCTCTCGGCCTGAAAGCAGTAAGAAACAGCAGATCTAGGAAACGACAACCGCATGCAGTTCTACCGGCTTCAGATTTGGATCACCAACGGACGCGGCCCTCAAATAGCTCTGATACCATGTAGGAATTTACAGGGTAAGTTCCTCAGAAATAATACCAAAAGGACACCTCTCACAACCAGATCACAGATCAATACACCAGTATTTTTGACGTGGTTAAAACCCTCAAAGAGGGAGATTTACATAAGCTTCTCTCATGCACGGATTACCCGAAAAATGACCCTCCATGTGCTTTAAATAGAACTCATGGACCAATCGGGTGTGAAGCCACGGATCAAGTGTCGGTAATACCGAGGAGAGAAGGAACCGTCAGATCACTACATATCGTGACCGTCGGATTGTAAGTTACAAAATGTACAATGGTAAAGAAACACACTTTAGCTAACTCTATACCTAACTCTATACTAGACCAAGTTGAACTTAACTATTTCCTATGTGTCAGAATATCCTAACATTTATAGGTATACAAATACGTTGTATGGTAATTACTAGTGTAATTAATAGATAGTGTCTACTAAAATTATTAGTGTGAAATTAAAATAATGTTTGAAATTTCTTTTGTTAAATAATTTATCATATATATAGATATATATATATATATATATATAATCAATTAAATACTCAATACAATCAATTATATGTATAGTGATATGATCTAATATACTATTTATTTAACACATTCATTATACACATCTATCATAGGATGTGTTGCAAATATCATATAAAAAAAATGTAAAACTAGATATTATTATACAAATATCAAACACAAGTAAGAAAATAAATATTATTATACATTATATTAAATATTTAATTATATTGAGTTTTTAAATAATTTATAATTACA
Organism: Pinus tabuliformis; assembly: GCA_031772625.1. NCBI lineage: Eukaryota > Viridiplantae > Streptophyta > Pinopsida > Pinales > Pinaceae > Pinus > Pinus tabuliformis. Next base: position 270,164,879 of record CM062819.1, read on the forward strand.
CTGAATTAATTAAATACTCATATATATAAATTGAATCAATTAAACAATCAATACAATCTGGTATATGTATAACATTATCCACTCTCCATTTTCCAACCTAAAGAATTTGCAACACACCCATCATTATAAGAATTATTCACATTCTCTTATACTTGTCACCATGTATACACGTAATAGATTTTGTTACATGAACAAATTCCTCTGATTATAAAGAAAATCTCTGATTATAAAGAAATTTATGTGTAATAGATTTTGTTACATGAACAAATTCCTCTGATTATAAAGAAAATCTCTGATTATAAAGAAAATTATGTGTTGCATTGATCTGTAAACTGTCATGGATATTCCAATGGAGAGTTCATCAGAACAAATATGATAATATTATATTAAAAATCTAAGATTCTTTACTATTACAGTTTTCTTTAATTTCTAGATGTGTAGATTTTACTATAATTAGTGCATGCATGTAAAGGTAAATCAACAATAAAATTAGAGAATGAAAAAATAATATCACACACACATAAGACACAAGATATGCTTTGTGAGAAATCCTTTAGAGAGGCAACCCAGCAAGAAAGTGAGGTCACTTTGCTCTATTTCTTTGTCTACAAATATGGCTGTAGAGATAAAAAAAGTAATGTTTGTGGCCCATGGGATGCTACAGTGCACAGATCCTATCTCTCATGGCTATCTTTTCTCATCTATGGAACAAAATTATCTCGAAAGAATGGAATGCCTCTTCCTTCTAGTGGCCTAGTTAAAACTGAGTCTGATACCTACTAGTGGTTAAGTTTGACTACATCAACTCTTAATTAAAGTTACAAAATAGACTCTTCTAGAGTATTTTACATCGTAAACACTTGGTGAGCCCCTTTTCAATGAATAATGCGGCCTTACATGGCATCCTCCCCAACTATAGGTGTGAAAACAAAAAGGGTAACATCTGAGTCGCATAACGTTTTCATATGGACTCCCATTGGTGCGCTGCTTACGTCATTGGAATTTATATATGTGTATCATAGCATAAAAATTTGTTGTGTTGAAGCTAAAAATTCTTACCCCAAAAAGACATCGTTTGATGCCTCAAAATGCTCCTAGAAGGTTTGAGACCCTGTTTAGGCAAACTGGCTCTCACTGGTAAAAAGTGTCCTATGAGATGATTGATCCACTTTTTCCACTCCAAATGCATTGATATGGATGAAAATAAATATAATTATGTAATTTGTATCACACCTCCCCATTTTTGGAGGCTTTTGGTCCAAAAAATATTTTATTGAATGAGGTGAGGAAATTTTCCTCCACATTCTCTCTGGTGTACCATTTAGCTTTGCTTGAAACTTGTCCCTTCAACCTAATATGCTAAAGGTCATGCTACCCTTGTCTTGTAGCTATGGACCTCTTATGTAAAATTGTATCTTATGTAAAGTCTGTCTGAGCATCTGATGCCAAATCCTCCACGGAAGGTAGGGCTTGTTCCACTTCCTGATCTAGCATGGAAGGATCATACTATTTCAAATTCTCTACTTTCACAACAAAGTAAATGCGCATATATGGTGGTAAATTGGGTCGATAGGCACTATTGCATACCGTTTCTTATATCTCAAAGGGACCATACCTTAGAGCCTTGACTTTCTTACCAGGCCCCTAGAGCCGCTCCTTGTTAAACATTAGCTATGCTCTGTCTTCCACATTAAATGCTTTCTCTATTTTTTTCTAAACATGTTTGGCCTTATACTTTTCCTGTGATTTTTGTAGTGTTTCCTGTGCCTGTAGATGGATCTTCCTGATCTTCTCTATAAAAATTTTAGCCCTCAAAGCATCTCCTATAAGATCTTCCCTCACTCCTCCTTTTTTTCCATATGCAATATCCAAAGGTAAAGGAACAAAATATCTAAAACAAGTCACAAATAGGGGCTTTCTTGTACAAGTGTGGACTTCTCTATTAGAAAAAGGTTGTATGTATATTATATTTTCATCATAGTTCTTTGGATTCTTCTCGTTTTATCCCCTCAAAAGTTGCACCAAACTCCTATTGACTATTTTTGTTCGCCCATCTATGTGTGGAGGGAATGATGTAGATATATTCAACTTTATGTCCGTATTCTCCCATAATGTAGTCTAGAATGCACTGAGAAATCTTCTATCCCTATCTGAAATGATGCTCCTTGGTATCCTAAAGTGCACACAGACTTGTCCGAAGAACAATTTTGTTGCTTCTTCTATGCTGTTGGTATTTTTTACAAGGCATTAGAACACACATATTATTGAACATGTTAACTACCATGAATAGGTAGTCATGTCCTTTCCTTGTTGTCGGTAAACGTCCGAAAAAGCCCATGAAATGATTTCCCAAGGACAAGTAAGTAGAGGTAAGGGATGATACAGACCATGTTCCTTATTTCTATGGTTGCTGGTACAATATATAATCCATCGTCTTATGAACCTATATACCTCCTCCTGCATCTTGGGCCAATACACATACCACTACAAGTTAGCCACGGTATTACCTACACCGAAGCGCCCTGCAACCTTGGAGGTGCGAGCCTCTCTAATGAGCTGCAAACAATCATCTTCAGGAACACATAGTTTATCTAGCCTATAGAGCAACTCATCCTAGAGATGGTAGTCAACAATGTTGTCACCATCGTGAAAATGAATCTGACTCTGCTACTGCTAACACATCTCCTTGAGTCCTCATCTTTTCAATATGTCTCTATGTATGCATCATGGGTGAATGGCTCCATGTGCATAAGAGTCCCGAAATATGTAATACTTTATGTGGGTGTCCTTGAAAGCATATCAGCCAATGTTTTTGTGTTTCCCTTCTTATACTTGCTCACCAAATGAAGCTGTCACAAAAACCCCATCCACTTGTAATTACTGGTCTGTCGTGTCTTAGTCTAGGAATGCAAGGACTATAATGACTAGTGATCCATGTGGATTATTGTCTCCTTTCCCATCAGATAGTTCTTCCACTTCCTTATCTTGCACCATATGTTAAAGATCCTTATCGTAGGGTAGTGTAGTTAAGAACCGCCCCATGAAATACTTCAAAATGGTAGAAAATGGGCCTTCCTCCTTGCATCAAGATAGTTTCGATAGCATACCCACTCACATGTGTCTCCAATTTAAAGCGATGCTGCAAGTTTGGTAATGCTAGAGTTGGTGCTTCATTGATATTCTTCTTTAACTCATCAAAATCCTTATACTGACCTTTTTGGCATTAGAAACTCTTTCCACTTGTTATTATGGCAGGAGCGGTGCTTCTACCGTTGAAAACGACGCTATGAATTTCCTCAGGTACTGTGCTTAAACAGTGAAACTCCTAGTCTTAGTAACATTAGTAGGCACTAGCCATTTCATGATGGCATCCATATTGGAAGGATATATCTTCAATTCTCCTCCACCAACCACATATCTGAAATGCACCATGTACTAGTATGCAAACTCACACTTCTTGAGATTTGCTAGCAATTGATGCTTATTCAATGATTCCAAAACATGGGTGAAATGTGAAATATGCTCCTCCCAGGTGGCCCTATATACTAGTATACCATCAAAATAGACAACAACAAATGAATCTATTAAAGGGTGCGGTACATGATTCATTAATCTCATAAATGTAACTGGTCCATTATATAGGCCAATGTCACAACTAACCGCTCATACAAACTTGCTTGCTTTTGAAGGTAGTCTTCCATGTATCTTCTTCTTTTACTTGAACTTGGCGGTATCCAGACTTCAATTCTAGCTTGGTGAAATACATTTCTCATTGCAACTGATCTAGCAAATCATCTATCCTAGGCAGGGGGTATTTGTTCTTGAGCGTGATTTTATTCAATGACCTATATCAGACAAGTCCCATCCTTCCATGGAACAATGATGATGGGTTACCCACATGGTGATGTACTCGGTCGAATGACACTCTATTCCAGCAGTTGCTACAACTCTTTCTTCACCTCACTTTCTTTTATAACATACTGGCTATACAACCCAATATTTGGCAATGGGGATTTTGGAAATAGTTAGATATCATGCTTCACTTCTCCTTATATGCTTCAGAACACATCCTTATATGCATATAACAACTCCTCCTTTTTTTTTTTCTTACTATGCCCCTCTAGGGATGTCTTGCCTCTTATTGACTCCTCTACAGATTGACTTGCTCTTAAAAACAATAAAACATACTTCTTGTTGGAGATGATCAATTTTTGGGCTTGGTTGGCACTTACCAATGAAACTTTCGACTTGCCTTTGTGTGCATTAATGATGAACGATTTTCCATCCTTTATGAGCTAGTACTGGTTAGGTCTCCTCATGAATATTGCATCACACATGTACATGTATTCATTCCCAAACACAACTACACATACATCAAAGGGAACCACATCCAGATCTGCTTTATCGATAAAATCAACACTGATAGAAAATCTAATTTTCACTATTTGTTTACCTTCACCTCCGCATCCTTTTGTACCCATCCTAGTGGATATGGGTTTGGATGATCACTAACTTCCAACACCAACTTCTTGACCAGATCTGCTCCAATGATAATGGCCTATGATCCTAAGTCAAATAGAGCATCAATCTTCATCTTCTTGACCTATATCTTTATATGTAAGAATTTGGTCATTCCTTTCTCTTCACGTTGATGAAGGCTACTCTGATTCAACTCCTTCTGCACTAATGTACAAATGAGCTTCTCATCCATGTCCAAGATGCTTTCAACTTGTTTTCTCGAATTAGTGACCATGACATTATTCTTCTTCTTATCATTCTTCCTGTTCTTTAGGATTAGCTCTGGACGCAAGTTCGAGTAGTTCTCCTTTGTATGGCCATCAATGTTGCAGCGATTCCAGTGGTTGCTAGGATCTCTGCACTGGTGTTTTGTGGTTGTCATCTTTTTATATTTTCCCCTTTTTACTTCTTCTTTCCCTCTTCAGAAGCTTCTTGTTGCTCCTTCTACTTCCATCCACTTTATTGCGCTCTTTTCATGCCTATGTTCTGAAGGTACTCTACATGTACATAAGTCTCATCCACCGATTTTGGCTTTAACAACATTAATTTCTCACGTAGATGGTGGGGTAGACCCCCCAAATACTTGAGGAGGACATGTGGGTTCTTTGAAGATATACCCGGTATTATATCCATATTTCTTAATTCTATGGTGTACTCTTGATGCTTTGGCTGGACTTTTACATCAAGTAATGCCACCAGATCCATTAGTCCTCCACATACTCAATGGGATAAAACTATGACTTAATGAAGGTTTTTAAATCCTCCCACTTAGTCACTTGAGGTTCTCCCTCCAACTTGAGGGTTTCTGTGTGTATCTCCCACCAAGTTAGTGCATGGTCCCTCAATTATAGTTACACGAATAAGATATTCTTCCCTTCCTCGATTTGATGAAAAATGAAATAAACTTCCAGTTGTTGCAGCCAATGGTTCAGCTTCAGAGCATTGATCTCATCGCAGTACAACTTGATATCTACTTTTGTTTCCACTTTAAACATGTATTGATTTACGAAACTCGAACTAGGTTGATCTTTGAGTTCTTTCTTCGGCTGGTTCTCTATGACTTCTTGATCTCCTAATACCTCTTCATTGTGTGTAAAATAATATGAATTTGTGCTAGACAAAAAAAACAAAATTTTATCTACAAAAAACGTCATTTGATGCCTCAAAATGCTCCCAAAAGGTTTCAAACCCCATTTCACCAAACTATGTCCCATTGATAAAAACAGTCTCATGGGATGATTCCTCCACTTTTTCCACTCCAAATGCATCGAGATAGATGACAAGAAATATAATGATCCAATATAGACCATGCATGAACAAAGTCCTCCCATATTAGCTTATGTTAAGAGGAAAAATAAATTAACATGCATTATATTTATGATTATAATAGTTATGTCTAGTATATTTATATAAATAAAATTACTAAATATAAATAAACATTCTAGCTCATTAAAATAAAAATAAATAATTATATTATAATTATATTTTATATATCTATGTATATGATTATATGTTATAGTTAATTAAAGCTATATAAGTCAGTTATTAATAACTAGTACAACGGCATGAAAAAATATTAATGTGGTTGATATAGACTAAGGCTTCATAAATATAACCAAAAAAAATTATTGCAACGCTCATAATACCTTAATGATGGACACATTTACCAATGTATAAAAAGGTTATGGGTCAATTTTAACTTGGCAAAAAAAGAAAAAAGAAAAGAATCACACCTTATTGTAAAATGGACCATTTTGCTAAATAAAATTCACTTAAATGAATGTTATAAATAATAATGAAGAACTTATTAGAATTGCAATAGTCTCGAGTCCCTATGAAATTGATGGATAGAGAAGATAATTTGAATCTAATTTTTTACATTTATTGAAAATAATATTCCATTCTACTAAATAAAATTTCATTATATATAAACTAATATTATCAATAACAATGAAATACTTATCTTGAAAAAACTTATTAAAATTGAAATAATATCAAACTTATTAAAATTAGAATAATATCAAATCCCTACAAAAATTAATAAGCCACTTAAACAGCCACTTAAACAATTACATACATACTTCAACACCGTGATTACATACATACTTCAACACCGTGAAAAAGTAAGACTGGGTTTATTAGTGTGGTCGTGGGAGAATTCGTCCCAAAAAACTCATTAAATGTTTAGTCGACTCTGACTGGAATCTACCATCTGGTTCACCTCCAGTGTCTCCAGTCTCTATCTACGGGTCATCGGGGCAGTAACGCAGAGGTAATCAATGGTTCGTGAGGCAATCAATGGTTCGTCGATTTTGTGATTAAGCGTCTCCAATGACTGCAATTATCGTGCAGTGTAGAATAAGCAACAGCTTCCTCTTATACTTTTCCTGAGCGCCGAGTCCAAGTCAGACCGTGTCGACCCAAACTCATTCCTACAGCCAACCTTGGTTGCCCGTCGTGTTGAATCTTCAATAGTAACAGTAACATCCGAGACTTCAATTGCACATTATTATTCTGCGATTATATAAAAAGCTATTCCGTTGGTACCTCCCACTCCCGCTCAGATTCCGAGCCTCTAAATTCCGGCACACGCAAATTTCTTCTTAGATTTAATTCTTCTTACATTTCATATCTTGCACCCCATATCCTTCCATCACAATCCACGCATAACTTCAACGCCAACACTATCTGCAGAGTCTCCAGGCATAACTGCAACGCCAACGCCATCTGCAGAGTCTCCAGGCATAACTTCAACGCGAACACTATTTTCAGAGTCTTCATATTCGCAATCTGCACTTACGTAAACTATAATCCTATTCTTACACAGAGCCTTCAATCCCATGTTCATTGTCTCCCACTACCATCCCCACTCAGAGATTTCATATATTGCTCTTAGAAATAGAAAAAAAGACATGGGAAACGCAAACGTAGCAAGCGCCATGGCTTACTCCCCTTATTGAAAATATCATCCAAATCATAGAAGATGTGATGCACAGGCACCAATACCATGAGATTCTCGACACTAACTTGACCCGTATAAAGGCACTCATGCACGATCTAAGGCGGTACTCTCAAACTCAGGTGAACGAGCTTCCGCAAAACGTGCAGAGCGGTTTGAAACGTTTCCGAGAAGCAATGGAACAGGCGAGAAGGCTCACGGACCCAGCACAAAAGTGTGTCTGCGACATCACAATGGCCAGACGAATTAGAAAATTGAACACCCAGTTTGATAAACATTAACATAGACTTTTCAAAAGTTCGCAACGCTCAACCGGTCGGCGGATCGCCCGCTGTACAAGGTACTGGGGTCTCCTCAACTGTCAGTTGCAACACACAATATCAAGGAAGGCACAGTAGTAGCTCGTTAAATAATGCTGTCAACAATTGCCTATATGTATCGGGCGACAGCGCTGTTTTTGCCTCTTTGCGCGTATGTTTGCTTTGCTTTGCGCGGATTAGCTGCAGTACTGCGACGGATCACAGAGCAAGCGGCGAAGTAATTAGCTATTTTTGTTTTCATTTGTACTTGGTGTAAATGCCTGGATGGCCGTTATTAACGAATGTTATTAGTCAGCGATATTCAATGGTAATTTTTCTGTTTCGATGATCAAAGAGAGGGTCTTCAGGACGGCATTCTACTCGTTAGAAAATCGACATGTACATTCATCTCGGTTTAATTAGGAAAATAGGTATTCAAATTAAGTAGGTTGCTAATTAATCTGTTTGATCGTGATGGTTTAATTAATTTTTTTGTTTGAATAGTTTAAATCGAAAGATGTTAGTATATTTAGGTAATAGTCATTTTATTAATGAATGAAATTGAAAATGGTAAATGAAATTGAAAATGGGAACTTTATTGTATATGTAAATTATATATTTAAATTATGCTTTTAGAAAATATGATTAAAATTTTAATGGATTATTGTTTATAACTCTATAATAATTAGTAAAAAATGAATTAAAAATTGTTAGGTGTCAATAGTATGTCTCTTCAACCTCTACTTCTATACAAATTTGTTCGAAAAGCCAAAGTATGGCTCCTCAACTTTTATTTTTATATAAATTTGGCGTAAGAGCTATAACTTGTTTGACCAATTTTTCTCTGATTGATCGTAAGAGTGCTTGAATAATGGAAATAGATAAATACTATAATGACTCAAAATCTTAAAACTTAACAATTATAACTTAGATTTCTAAAAACTTTTACTAGATTTTATCAATCTTACCACAATTATTTGCTAGAAAAAATTGGTGCCCCTTTATACTACACGTAAATGTTTTAGCCACACCCTTACCTCTTAGTGGCTACCTTAATTCCCTTGGCCACAACATTACCTCGGTGGCTGCCTATGCGTTATGAATTCCCTTGCCATTTCATGGTTAGGTGGTCGCATCTCTGATGTTTAATATCATTTAGTAACTACATAGAAGATCTTATGGATCACTATGCGCCAATTCCCTTGCCATTTCATGGTTAGGTGGTCGCATCTCTTATGTTTAATATATCATGTAGTGGCTACATAGAAGATCTCATGGATTACTATGGCACATGTTCAAATGCGTTTAACCGTGCCTCTTTGGATGACTAAAAACCGTGCATGATAAATCAGTGAATCATAATTGTCTAAGTCTCTAAGTGGTTATTTTATATTACATGCTCATGCGTTTTGTTGGAGTGATTTTGGATTTGTATTAACTTCTCATAAAAGAAAATTGTTTTAATGTCTTATAAGTTGGCAGCCCACAGAAGAAGGGAACAACACAAGCCGAAGTAATTTAAATTGTTCTGATTTTCTCATCTTAACAGCTACGCTCGTCACGTAAAAATTGGCCTTTTCCACTAAGTTGAAAAGTTGTTTATCTGCACAATCTTTTTCGGATTTCCTTCATTTTAATGGGATGGCACAATGATTAAGATGAAGGCCCCAATTTTTTTTTTATGTATATTCATTATTTGTTTCTTTTCAATGACAGTGGTCTTATTTTCCAAATTTCTAATTAATTTTAAGTGTTAAGGCTATTTTTTAGAAACACTCCACTAAGTGTAACTTTGTACCACTCTACATCTTTAGATTTAATATGGGAGGATTGAACAATATTCAGCCCTCACATTAATAATTAGTTAATAGTTAATAATAATTTCAGGTTAATAGTAATTTAATGGTTAATAATAGTTAACGAAAAAGAATTAGAAATTTAACTCATGGGAAACTCATTTTAATCCTTTTGGTGTCTTTATACAGAGAGAGGAAGATAGAAAAATGTCTACTCAGAAACCAATGTTAGAGGATTTCAATGTTATATCTAATCCTTGAAACACATTGAGTGAATTAAAATAATTAGATATTAGTCTGTCGCATACTATGGAATTTAAATAATTAGGTATTAGGATTAGAGGATTTCAATGTTATATCTAAACCTTGAAATAAGTTGAGTGAATTAAAATAATTAGGTATTAGTGGGTCACAGACTCAACTTAACATTGCAATAAGTTGAGTAAATTGATAATTAGGTATTATGGGTCACAGAATATTGAAATAAGGAATTAACAAAAGTGAATATAGACATGTATAAATTTATGTTTTGTAAGTGTCTATATTACCTTCTGATAGTTTGTTATTTAAGTGGTCTCTAACCCACTAAAACCTAATTATTAATTTACTCATCTTATTTAATCATTAAGTTATTAAACTCACACTAACTCCTTAAATAATTGAAAGAGATTCACTAATCCATTAAATTCAATCCATTATCATGACTTCTCATGATTCAAATAAATTCATTAAAGCCAACCCACTATCATAAACTCTCTAATTCATTCACCTTATTTAATCATTAAGTTATTAAAATTATAAACATTAATCCATTAATGATAAATTTAAATTAAACATGAATCACTAACTCACTAAAGTAAATCTATTATCGTGAACACTCTAATTCATAAATCCTAAAATCTGAAGTCTAAAAAAATACACATAATTTAATATTGTTCATCATTAACGATTAATACAAAGTATTAACATTGATGTTTCAACAAACCAATAAACTAATAATCATTAGTTAAAAGACATTTATATTAGATGGTGTCTCTCCTATTTTTAAGGCTCCTACAATAATTTTATATAATTTTAATTATTTTTCAAAACTTACATGAAAATTTCACCAACTATGGCCTTACTCATTTCTACGTGCTTCAACCCACTTTCCTAACCCTTAAACTTAATTCTACTAGTATATATTTTATTCTTCTAATATTTTTTATATATTTAATTATTATATGTGGGTTTAGGTTTATTTTATTAATCAATGAGAGAGCATTTTATGCATTTCTAAAAACATGTTTTGTACTTCATTTATATGAAAGATTTCTACAAATAATTTTTGATCAAATACACATCATCTCATATAGAGAAAACATTGTTATATCCATTGTATATCATGAGAATATTGTGGAACTTGAGGATATAAGTCAAGTAATTCACTTTTACCTTAATGGTTAATATAATCGATAAAAGTTTAACGACTAAGATGTATTATATTGTAGTATTTATAGTTAGGAATTGCACCAAATGTTACAAAGGAAACGTCGAAAGGCAATAGCATAAGGAGATATTAAATAGACCACATGACATAAAAAAGTGAGTGGTTTTCTTAATTGAATGATAATAAAAGTCACCAAGAGACAATTGCTTCAAGACATGAGAAGGTACACATGGTCAAAGGCTAAGGAACAAACCCATTGAAAGTGCCTAATGAAGGTGTTAAAGATGTGGAGTATGTACGTATTGGGCCTAAAGAAGAAACTATAGAAGACAAATACTAAAGCATCATTCCAAGATTATATCTGATGGAAAGGGTTTCAAGAGGGACAAATACAAAGTGGTTGAAAAATTTGTTGAAGGAGATATTGATAGGTATAGAGTATCAACAATAGGAAAAGAAGCATTGGTGGCTGAAAACAACTCTAAAAATCAACTATGGCATCAAAAGGTATGGATATCTTAAGTCTAGAATCTGAAACATTTAAAGAAATTTAATATGGTTCATGTTTTTCCTCCAATTCAGCACAAGTTATTGTGAATTTCACATTTTAAACAAGAAACAGGAGGATAAATTTGACCGAAGTAGTTGGATGAAGAAAAAAAATTATGTTTAGTTATTGGAAAGTCCAAATTCTTTTACGACGTCCATCAATGTCATTGGAAGAAAAACTTGGTTTTGTTTTCTCAAGTAAAATTCAGTTACAAAAATAGAAAAAACGGCATTGGTGGTTGAAAACAACTTCAAAAATAAACTATGACTTCAAAGTATGGATATCTTAAGTCTAGAATCCGGATCATTTAAAAAAAATTAATATGGTTCATGTTTTTCCTCCAATTCAACATGAGTTATTGTGAATTTCACATTTTAGACAACAAACATAGGGATAAATTTGACAAAAAAAAGTTGGATGAAGAAAAAAACATGCATGTTTAGTTATTGGAAAGTCCAAATTATTTTATGACATCCATCGATTGCCTTTAAAGAAAAATTTGGTTGTGCTTTGTCAAGTACAAGTCATTAGCTCTTATAACATTGAAGAAATACAGAGCAATGGTTGAAACTCGAAAAGAAAATTGATAAGAAAATTAAGGTTCTCAGAAATTAGAGTTTGGGAAAATAAACTCTAATTACTTCTCCAAGTATTGCAACACTCAAGGTATTTGTGCAACATAACTGCAGTGTATAGAGGAAAAGAGGACCATTGTTGAGATGGAAAAGATCATTGTTAAGGCAATAAACTCTCAAATAGCTTTTGGGCTGAAGCAGTCTATACTAATACTATATACAATAGTGTAATCATTGAATAGAAGCCACACTAAGGTTGTAAGAAACATCTCACCTACAAATGCATAAGTGATAGGAAATCATAAGTAAATTTCTAAGCTTCATGTAGGTATGGACACTTGTGATATTTGGTACAAATATGGAAATTTTCTAGAACATGAGATCTATTTACATCATTCTCAGAATTTTTACATATCACTATCAAAGTCACTTGACTTGGGTTGAAGAATAACTTTGTAGAGCTCAATTATAACTAAAGCCTAAAATAATCTTGAAAATAGGAATAAATATTGGAAAATCAAATTAAATAAAAAAGAGGATTTTTTATTCCAAGATATACTGAGTTCATAGAAAAATAAAATAAACAAAAAAATCTAAAATTATTAGTATTAGATTGGGAAAAAAATGAGTGCAGACTATCCTTGAGAGTGCTTCGAATCAAGCTACAAAATCATAGTGTTGAATTATGGTCCCATGATAACTTTAATGGAGAGAAAAATGCTCATTAGTTTTTTAGACATTATAGCACCCACCATTAATGGTAAATCTTTCTTTCTGGTGAAAAGAACAGAGTTCTTAGTAAGAAATAATGGTGCCCTTTTTCAATAAATTTCTCCAAAATGCTTTACAATTCATTGATTTCTATGATTCATTAATCTATACTAGATATATATATCATAGTAGAGAATAGAGAAACAATCACTATTCATTATAATTCTTGCCAACTCAATGATCATACTTTGAGACAAGAGTTTTATTTAATGACTGGTAAGTTGTATCTAACACATTATCCATAATAATTCATCAAAATCACATTTTTCAATAGGAACTAAATATTCAAATAAACTAAAGACATTTTGCAGATAGAAGATAATAAGCTTCCAAAAATTGCATGTTGCCATGATTGATCAGTAAAATTAAAACCAAACCACAAGTATGAAAAAATCCCACAAAAAAACATTACAAAAGGTGACATGTAAATTTAGGAATTTGCATCGAAAGTCTTAGAAATCTCGTTATTTATTTTAATAGACATGGCATGAATTCACATTCAAACAAAACCAAACCTAAAAAATCGAATGCACTTACCATAGGTTCCAACACATGGACTTCATGTTAATTATTCAAGAGCTTTTGTTTAGTGTGAAAAGAAATCCATAGAAAACCTCATGATATCATGTACATTATGCACAAAGATGATCATCTATAATAAGATATGTTAGAAAAATTGTTCAAGTTTCAGAGATAGGGCCCCTAATATGGGTCATTCAAGAGAGCATGCTTCATATAATATACAAAGCCATGATCATTTAATTACTTGAAGGCATTTTTTTTGTGTTTCTTCGTGCCAGCCAATTTGTGATAAGTACTCCTCGAGATGAGTGTAAGTGTCGAACATGTTGGCAATGAATTTGTTATGCAACAAGTTGTCAACATCGTCCTTGTTCATGAACAACTGGCCAATAGGTATATAGACCTTTCATGTCTCAAATCTTTGACCGAATGATTAAAGAAACAGTAACCACTTAGGTCATCATACAATTCATCAAGTGGATTTTTGATGTCAGATTAACTATTTAGGCACTTGCTAATGCTAGTGTTATTTCCCACAATACTCGACTTAGTTTCAAATATGGAGAATCCATTGTCATGATTGTCGTTGGAATTTTCATTGTCCTAAGAATAGAGAATAGGGTTCTCAAGCGAGGAAGAGTGTTTGCCATTCTCAAACTAGAAAGTGAGATATGACTCAAGAGGGAGAGGGAGAGAAGGGGGAGAGAGAAATAGATAGAGAGGTTTGTTGTGTGTTTTTCTAACAACCATGGTGAGCGTAGTAGATCATAAAATAATGTTGTCAACAATTTCCTATATGTATTGGGTGACAACGCTGGTTTTTCCTCCTGGTGTGTGTGTGTTTGCATTGCTTTGCGTGGATTAGTTGTAGTACTGCGATGGATCACAGAGCAAGCAGCAAAGTAGTTAGCTTTTTTGTTTTCATTTGTGTTTGGTCTAAATTCCTGGAAGGCCATTACCAATGAATGTTATCAGTCACCAATATTTAATGGTAATTCTTCTATTTCGATGATTAGAGAGAGGGTCTTGAGGAGGGCATTCTACTCTTTAGTAAATCGACATGTACATTAATGTCAGTTTAACTAGGAAAATAGGTATTCAAATTATGCAGGTTGCTAATTAATATTTTTTATTGTGATGGTTTAATTAATTTTTTTATTAGGATAGTTTAAATGGAAAGATGTTAATATATTAAGGTAATAGTCACTTTATTAATGAATGAATTTGAAAATGATAATTTCATTGCATATTTAAATTACATATTTTAATTATGATTTTATAAAATATGATTAAATTTTACTTGATCATTATTTATAACTAACTACAATAATTAGTAAAAAATGAATTAAAAGAAAATTTTTTAATGTCTAAATTATGCCTCTTCAACCTCTACTTCTATACAATTTTTCCTTAAGAGCCAGAGTATGCCTCTTCAACCTCTTTTTCTATACAAATTTTCCCAAAGAGCCATAACTTTCCTGACCATCTTTTTCCTAAAAATCTGATGGTAGGAGTGCTTGAATCTTGGTTTTGATGGTGGAAATGGATGCAACACCATCAAAAACCCCAGGGTCACCCAAAATCTTAAAATAGCCATAACTTGCCCGACCATTTTTTTCCTAAAAACTTGATTGTATGAGTGCTTCAATCTTGGTTTTGATGATGGGAATGGATGTAACACCATTAAAAACCTTAGGTTCACCCAAAATCTTAAAACTTACAACTATAACATGGATTTACAAAACCTTTTATTGGATTTTACCAAAATCTTACCACAATTTCCATTATTTTTTAGATAAATTTAGATCCACTTTATGCTAAAAGTAAATATTTTAGCCACAACCTTACCTTAGTGGCTACCTCAATTCCCTTGACCACTCCATACTGTGTGTTACGAATGCCTTTGCCATTTCATGGTGGTCGCATCTCTAAAGTTTAATATCATTTAAGATCTCATTGATCACTATGGTGCATGTCCAAAGGCATTCAATCATGCCTCTTTGAATTAGTGAAAATCATCCATGATAAATGAGTGAATCATAATTGTCTAAGTGTCAGGTTCATGTGTTTTTTTGGAGTGATTTTGGATTTGTATTAACTTCTGATTAAAAAAAGATTGTTTTAATATCTTAGCCCACAAAAGAAGGGAACAATACAAATTGAAGTAATTTAAATTGTTTTGATCTTCTCATCTTAAGAGCTACGACATATAGTCACATAAAAATTGGCCTTTTCCACTAAGTTGAAAAGTTTTTTATATGTACAATGTCTACCGAATTGCCTTTACTTCGATGGGATGGCAAAATAATTAAGCTGAAGGCCAAAATTTTCGATGTATACTGATCTTTGTTTTTTTCTAATCTTTCTAATTAATTTTTATGTGTTAAGGAATTTGCTTAGAAAGACTCCTCTAGGTGCCACCTTGCACCACTCTACACCTTTAGATTTAATATTAGAGGATTGACCAATATTCATGAGTTAATATTTAACAATATTTTTAGGTTAATACTTAATAATTAATAATAGTTTAAAAAAAAATAATTAGAAATTTAACTCATGGGAAACTCATTTTAACTGTTTCCCTTATGTGTCTTCATATAGAGAGGGAGATAGCAAAATGTCTACTCAGAAACCAAGATTAGAGGATTTCAATGTTATATCTAATCCTTGAAATAATTAGGTATTATTGGGTCACAAACTATTGAATTAAAATAATTAGCTATTAGGATTAGAGGATTTCAATGTTATACCTAATCCTTGAAATAAGTTGAGTGAATTAAAATAATTAGGTATTAGTGGGTCACAGAGTCATCTTAACATTGAAATAAGTAGAGTGAATTAATAATTAGGTATTATAGGTCACATACTATTCAAATAAAAAACTAACAAAAGTGAATATAGACATGTATAAATTTATGTCTTGTAAGTATCTACATTCACTTTTGATTGTCTATTATTTAAGTGGCCTCTAACCCACCAAAACCTAATTATTAATTCACTCATCTTATTTAGTAATTAAGTTATTAAACTAACACTAACTCCTTAAATAATTGAAAGTGATTCACTATTCCATTAAATTCAATTCATTATCATGCCCTTTTGATTCACATCAATCCACTAAAGCCAACCCACTACCATAAACTCTCTAATTCATTCACCCTATTTAATCATTGAGTTATTAAAATTATAAAAGTTAATCCATTAATGACAAATTTAAATTAAACATGAACCTTGATTCACATCAATCCACTAAAGCCAAACCATTACCATAAACTCTCTAATTCATTCACCCTATTTAATCATTAAGTTATTAAAATTATAAACATTAATCCATTAAAAAAATAAATTAAACATGAATCACTAACCCACTAAATTCAATTCATTATCGTGAACACTCTAAATCATAAAGTCTAACTCTTAATACAAAGTATTAACTTCCATGTTTCGACAAATCAACAAACTAAGAATCATTAGTTAAAAGACATTTATATTAGAATTCACAAAGTCTAAAGTCTAAATTCTAAGAACGTGCACATAGTTTAATATTATTCATCATTAACTCTTAATACAAAATATTAATATTGATGTTTTAACAATCCAACAAACCAAGAATCATTAGTTAAAAGACATTTATATTAGACGGGTCTCTCCTATTTTTAAGGCTCCTACCATAACTTTATATAATCTTAATTATTTTTCAAAACCTACATGAAAATTTCACTAGATTATGGCTCTACTCATTTCTATGCTTCAACCCCACTTTCCTAATCCTTAAACTTAATTATTGTTAAACACACATGGAAAACATAGAATAGGAAAGATAAATCATGTGAGTTCATTTTTTTATTAACAGGAGATGTACATTTATAATACAATGTTGTGACTCTTGGGTTTCAGATCCCAAGGTCTCTTGGACTGCTTAGTCTTTTCGGCTTCCACACTAACCCTTTAGGATTAGGTGTCCAACATTCCCCCCCTTAATCCGAAGGGTTATGTATGAGTCCAAGAAGAGAGCTGCAATACAAAATGTGCAAAAATCATGGTAGCACTAGGCTGAATGTGCTCTATGAAATGTTGGTATAAAGGGCGATGGTTTAAGGATGACCACCAACACTGGAACGCTTAGTGCAGTTCCCAGAACTCTTCCAAAACTGGCAAGAAACTGAAGTTTTCTGCTAGAGGAAGTGATCCTATTGTCTTAAAGATGGAAACCTTCAACCATAAAAGGGAGGTCTCACCCCGCATAAAAGGTAAAACTTCAACCTGAAAAGGAAAGTCTCAACCTGTGATGGTTTAAGGATAACCAACAACTCTAGAATGCTTAATGCAATTCCTGGAACTCTTCCAAAACTGACAAGAAGATGGAGTCTTCTGCTAGAGGAAGTGTTCTCAATTTTGTGATGGTTTAAAGATGACCAACAACTCTGTAATTCCTGGAACTCTTCCAAAACTGGCAAGAAGCTGGAGTCTTCTGCTAGAGGAAGTGTCCCAGATTGCCAACTGAAGGCATGTTCAGGCATCTTTGTCTCTGGTTACAATTCTGAAACTGGTGTGGCAGGTTGTGGCTCAGGCTCGCTTGATGTGACTTTGAAGCTTGTAGATGACCATCATTTCCCCCCCTGTCAGGTACAAGGTGAGAAGATGGAGAAAACTCAACTGCAAGACTGTTCAATACTCTAGAACAAGTTCTGACATGCATTTGGAATATCTTTTTGGCTGTTGATGCCCATTGCCAAAAAGCGATCCATCCAAGATGAATCTTTGTTCTTGCAGGACTTTTGTTTCTGAAGCATCTGTGTGAAGAATGATTGGTTTTATGACAGTGCTTACATGGATGAAGATCAAAACAATGTTCTTTCAGATGGCCAACTCGATCACAGTGTTGGCATTTCTCAATCTGTTGTTGTTGTTGTTGTTGTTGTTGTTGCTGTGGAAGAGGGGCAGAATCTGGAACAGCTGGAGGTGAATTGTCATGAGGAGCAAGTGAACTGTCATGAAGAGCAAGTGAACTGTCATGAATGAATCCAACACTCTGAAACTGAATGGGCTTGGCATAGTCTGCAATATGAAAGTACAAGTCCTTGTCATATCCAAGACCAGTTCTGTGCTTGTTGTGGACAAGATGTTCCCAAGGTCTGATGATGGGCTTGGGAAGTGCAGACTGAGTTTCTGCATCTGCATGTAAATCTGTTGTTGTATTAGGCACAGAATTTGCAACATTAGTGTCTTGCTGTTTATGGGAGTTTGTTTCAATTTTCTGAACATAAACAGGTTCAGAATGGTGTCTATTTTGATGTAGCTCTTCTTGCTGTAGCTGTGATTCAAGCTGCAAAAAATCGATCTTTTCCTGTGCATTTTGTAGACATGTCTGAATTTCTGAGAGAGATCCTTTGCTGATTTGTAATGTGTCATCAACAGTAGATAATATCAGAGTTTTAAGGAACTGTAATACTTCACTGGTTCTGGCCATTTTTTTTTCTTCAATGTCTGATTTACACCTTAACAAACTGATCACAACTACTACTCAATGCAGAAAAGTAATATCTACTCACAGTACACAACAATACCCTTTATAAATGTCAGCAAATGATCAGTGTGCAATATAAAAGATTACAATCAGTTCACCAGAATCTTTATGCAGCAGTGGAATCAAGGAATCAATGCACTATAATGAAATCTAAATACAAAGCCACACTGGGGCAGCAACAACTGCAAACTTGTTTGGATCCTTCAAGTACTCCTTCACTTTCAAATCAGCGTCAGCAACAAGTTCCCAGAATCCAGGTTCTTTAAAACGGACTAGTAACATGCATCTCAGCTTTTTACCCAAATCAAAAACCTCAATAGCTGGCAATTTCACAACTGTACCATTGCATGCGGAAGCTTATCTTTCATGTGATTCAAAATCATTCACCATTGATTTCTTACTTTCATTAAAAGCCATCATATATGGAATTATCTCAATTCCAATATCTACTCATCAATAGGAAAATTCATAACTTCTTAAACCCAATGACTCAAATCATTCAGATGCTCATCAACCAAATAAACATCATTCATATATGACCAAAATTCAATGAAACAATGTAACCATGTTTTAACATTATTTTAATGAATGAAAGGCTTGGACTTGTCCTTACTGAATGCGCCCTTGATCTTTTAGCAGTAGTACAAATGATCCCCAATAAATCTCAGCCTCCTAAAATGATGAGGAATTCGGTCTTCCAGGCATCCGGAACTCCTTTGCTCCTATTGTAATCAGCAATGTCTATATTGTGATTGTTGTCAGTAGCAATGCTAATGCAGCCTGTGCCTTAAAGTTTGTGGTTGAGGCAGTGGCGCTGTTCAAATCCTACTTTGGTGGTGCATTCGATGAAGATGCCATCCGGAATAATTTTGTGCTAATTTACGAGCTTCTTGATGAGATCATGGACTTTGGCTACCCACAAAATCTTTCTCCTGAGATTTTGAAGCTTTACATCACACAAGAAGGGGTTCGGTCTCCTTTCTCATCAGACAAACCCGTACCCAAGTGCTTGGCAAATGTTCAAAAGTCGAGAAGAAAAAAACTACTAATAGCAGGATCATATGATGGTTTCAAATACCACTGGACAACGCACATTCAATATTAAAAACAGCGCACATTCAATATTAAAACAACGCATTCAATATATATCACTGTATATCACCGTATATATATCACTTTAAAACAGCGCACAGCGCATTCAATATGTAAACTGGCTAGAACATTATAATAGACAATCACACAATGTACTGGAACATTGTCCAAGCCAAACGCTCCATGCAAGGATCCGGGCTAAACACTCGGTATAAAACCCTGATTCCAAAATTTCACGATACCTAGCAACTGAAATGGACTATATGCACTAGCCCAGATCCATCCTAACCGTGGATCTGTTACGCGCTGAGAGGTATCAAAAGGTCGATATGCCAATACCAACGTTTTTGCACTATTGAGTAAGCACATTACCTATGAAGGTAGCCAGGGAAATAGCAGAACTTACAGAGATTGATGAACAACCACCCTCTTGAGTATTTCAAAAGTTTGAAATTCTTGGACGTTTTGATGGGCGTAGCGTTGTCTTTCTTCAGCCACATTTACATTGGCTAAAGCATAAACTTTAACTTTAGTTATTGCAGGAGGAGCGGCTTCAATGAGAGGAAACCCGATGAGTGCATTTCATATTTGATTGAAGGACATGTATGAAGAAATGTACTGCGAATTCAAGTCTGCTACAACTTATTGAACACTGCCTTCAACTGATACCTCAAGACCCACGGGGCCCATGACTAAGACGCAGATGGGTAGAGGTCGCTTGCGTATAGTGCAAGGGGCATTGAAACGATTTCTTGTAAAAATTAGAACTCTGGAGCATTCCCACGCGGCGTTGATACCCAGGGAGGTACAGGACTCAAAGTCACTCTAACAAACGCGCAAGGTAATCACGTTGGAGGGACAGTTGTATGCCTCATAGCGTACGATACCGTTTGCGTTACTGTTGGCACAGTCATGAACATCAACAGGGACGTGCTACATGGGACGCTTCCCGGACTATTGCTTTCTCCAGCCGCAGTGACTGCGCAGCAGCACGTCCAATCACCCACTTTGATGACGGTGCAGCAACAAATTGACTTCCAATCACCCTCACCTACGCAAAATGTAACTGCGACTGAGAATTTAAACATGGAAATCTCAAACAGAGAGTAGGAGATCATCTCATTCTGGATGCAGATTCTATGAGTCTTTATCGAATAGAAAATTTGTTTTCAACATGGAAACCCGAGCAACTGATAATAATAATAACCATTCGAAAACTCGACACCAACTAATGGCTAGAGGACACGATGAAATTCTTTGCGAGTCTTTGAGAAACTGCAAAGTTTTGATTACGGTAACCAGATACTATAAAACACATTTATTTATTGCAGACGACTGTGATAACCAGAGGAATAGTCACTCGTTCGAATCTCATAGCGAACGAACTCTAGCATTCAAACCAAGTGGCGAAGGAAATGCAGGTCCAGAACGGCCAAATGGGTCTCCTTTAAATCCTCCCTTAGATGTTCGTTTTCGCGCTTGTGGAACCGACCTAAACACGTTTGGTGAAAACGGTTCAATGGAGCAGAGCGGTGGCAATAATTAATGTCAGCAAATTGGCAAAGCTCGCAGGTCTCATAAATAGAATATGGAAGACAGACATCTCAGAACGGCTTGGACAGATGCGTTATATGGCAGAGGCAGCATGTCAGGAGCGCTGGAAAAGAATATGGCAGAGGGCCAAGACTGACATGACATTCACATAACAGGCCACAGAAAAACAAGCAGCTCTAATACCATGTTAAACACACATGGAAAACATAGAATAGGAAAGATAAATCATGTGAGTTCATTTTTTTATTAACAGGAGATGTACATTTATAATACAATGTTGTGACTCTTGGGTTTCAGATCCCAAGGTCTCTTGGACTGCTTAGTATTTTAGGCTTCCACACTAACCCTTTAGGATTAGGTGTCCAACAATTATAGTATTATATATTTTTAATTATTATATGTCAATTTATGTTTATTTTAATAATAAATTAAAGAGCATTTTATGCACTTATAAAAATGTATTTTTTACTTCATTTATATGAATGATTTCTACACATAAATTTTGATCCAATGGTCATCGTTTCATATAGAGAAACATTCTTATATCCATTATATAATATGAGAATATTGTGGAACATGAGGATCGAAGTCAAATAATTGACTTTTATCTTAATTTTCAGTGTAATCGACAAAAATTCAACAACTCATATTTATTGTGTTGTCATGTTCATAACTAGCAATTGCACCAAATGTTACAAATGAAACATCATAAGGAAATAGCATAAGGAGATATTAAATAGACCACATGACACAAAAAAATCAGTGGTTTTCCTAATTGAATGATAATAAAAGTCACCAAGAGACAATTGCTTCAATACATGAGAATATACACATGGTCAAAGGTTAAGGACCAAACCCAATGAAAGATCCTAATGAAGGTGTTAAAGATGCAGATAGTGTGCATACTGGGCCTAAAGAAAAAACTTTGGAAGACAAATACTAATGCATCATTCCAAGATTATATTTGATGGAAACGGTTTCAAGAGAGACAAATACAAAGTGGTTGAAAATTTTGTTGAAGGAGATATTGATAGGTATAGAGTATCAACAATAGGATAACAAGCATTGGTGGCTCAAAACAACTCTAAAAATAAAATATGGCATCAAAAGATATGGATATCTTAAATGTAGAATCCAATGCATTTAAAGAAAAGTAATATTGTTCATGTTTTTCCTCCACTTCAGCACAAGGTATTGTGAATTTCGCATTTTATACAAGAAACATAGGGATGAATTTCACTGAAGAAGTTGGATGAAGAAAAAACATACATGTTTAGTTATTGGAAAGTCCAACTTATTTTATGACATCCATCAATGTCATTGCAAGAAAAAATTGGTTTTATTTTCTCAACTAAAAGTCAATTACAACAATAGAAAAAAAACATTGGTGGTTCAAAACGACATCAAAAATAAACTATGGCATCAAAGTATGGATATCTTAAGTCTAGAATCTGGATCATTTAAAAAACTTTAATATGGTTCATGTTTCTCCTCCAATTTAGCATGAGTTATTGTTAATTTCACACTTTAGAGAACAGACATAGGGATAAATTTGAACAAAAAAAAAAGTTGAATGAAGAAAAACCATGCACATTTATTTATTGGAAAGAACTGATTATTTTATAACATCAAAAAGTTAGATGAAGAAAAACCATGCATGTTTAGTTATTAGAAAGTCCAAATTATTTTATGACATCCATCAATGCGCTTTAAAGAAAAATTTGGTTGTGATTTGTCAAGTACAAGTCATTAGCTCTTATAACATTGAAAAAATACAAAGCAATGGATGAAACTCAAAAAGAAAATTGATATGAAAATTAAGGTTCTCATATATTAGAGTTTGGCAAAATAAACTCTAATTACTTCTCCAAGTATTGCACACTCAAGGTATTTGGGCAACATAACTCCAATGTATAGAGGAAAAGTGGACCATTGTTGAGATAGAAAATATCATTGTTAAGGAAATAAACTCTCAAATAGCTTTTGGGCTGAGGCAGTTGTTGTTGGGAAAAGTATCCAATACGGAATGACCCTATCCAACTCTAAGGGTGATAGTTCCTTAGCAACAATCAAAGCAACGCTATCTGAGATTACTTCTTTATGAGATGTAAAAGAGGGGAGAAAGAGATCCACTAACCGATGTCTTTCGCTAATGATTGATCCAATCTTCTCTCCTTTCTACTTGCCCCCAGCTCCTTGCTCTTTCACTGGCCCAGCTACACCAAGATCCTACAAAATGGCAAGAGAGGGAAACTACAAGAAGCATACATTCACAATTGATTTAAGGATTAGAATAAATCAAATATACAAGTATAACAACACACCATTGAGACACATGCATATAGAAGAACCTCAAATGCTTTATTAATGGAAGAAGTAAGGTTCGGGAAGTGATACAACCATAAGAGGCCCAATCCAGCATCACCTTCCCAGCATAAAGAAATCTCCTCTTCACCTCCTTCAAAGCAAATCACCCAATAGTTCTAAACTCAAATCAACAATGATTCTTTACATTCACAAGATTCCAGCCTCTAGACCTCATGAGAGAGATCCATATATAGGAGTTTTGGAGAAAGGATGAGTCAGGTTGAGGCTGGCATGAAGCTGACTAGTGTCCTCTCTCACTTCAGTTATTCTTTAGTTCTTGAGTCCACTTGGAGGTTCTTGCTTCCACTTGGAGATCTATAACCTCTTACTCATCACCAGTCGAATTCCTTGATCCAAGTGTCATTTTGGAAGCTTCCTGGGCATTGACACCTTGAGGAATGACTGTGCCACATGTCCCAACTCGCCCAGCATAGGTAGCCTTCTTTACAATTGACATTCAATGCAGGTAGACAGTGGAGAAGTTGACATTCAGCGCAGATGCTCAGTGGAGCAGTTGACATGATCCAGAATTGCCTTGTTTTTGAGTGTTTTCAGGTGGAGAACTTTTATTCAGTGCTGTGGTTTGCTGACCTTGTTCCTCTAGGGGTAGGAACAACATGTTTAGGGACTTTGAATCCCTTAGATTATGGACATTTCATGCTTCATGTTGTAAGGCACAAAAATGTCTATAACAATTGCCCCCTAAAGTATGAGGTCGTTTATCGGGTGAAATGCTTTATCAGGAGGATTTGAAGTTCATTCAATCGCTGAGAGGTGACTTGTAATAAGATACAATACAATACATTATTTTTCATACTGCTTTCATGATCTAGCTGAGGCGGGCATTCCCATGCTCAGCTTTATAAATTCATTTTGGTACATAGAACAGACGATCGTCTGATGGTAGACTGATAATTTTGGTGAAAATTATCATCCTTTGAGTAGGATGATCATCTACTGCAATGATGTACATGTCAAATGTCTTTATATTTCCTGAATATATATCGCAGCCCGGATGGATGAAACTAGATCCGGGGTCTTCAAACTCGTCCGATCTTCACTCTAAGTACAAGTCGATCCATGTGAGAATTGCGCTGAAGTCGAACATGGAAAGACATCGCTTGATTACCGGTCAATGATGTAAACCGTTAACAAGCACGAGAGGAATCACCGATAATGATGATGACCCTCAAGGTACGACAGTACAATCCACGTGGTGTGAATAAAGGACTTGGCGTCGAACACCATGTAGAATCTTTCGGTCGAAGGTCATTGACGTATACCAGTCGCCGGAAGTGAGAAGCTTGTCATTGAGGCATGCAAGCTTCAAAGTACTGAGCGGGTTGTTCCTAGATCAACTTCTTGGATAATGAGCTGAAGTCAACAAGAAGCGATCCGTCAAAGGAGGGCCTTAATGAATCCCACATCAGTGACACGGAATGGAGCTAATGATTGTGATGAAGGTGAAAACATTCTGTGAAATATGATTCAGGGTGGCGGTCATGAAAGGATGAAAGATGATGTATGGTAGTGGATGGGACATGGTTGACTCTTTCTGAACAACATCTCTTGAACATATAACGACACTGATGCGATGGATCGGTAGCATTACCCCAAATGTGGATGGTTTGGCGAGACCATGGTGGTGAGACCGGTGAATGAAACAACCCAACCCGATGTGGTACGAAGGAAAAGTGTCATGTTCAAGAGCGACTTGCTACCATTAAAGCTTTGAGGTTCTCCCAATTTTTCCCCAGTCATTTTTGACCAGTACCTCTTTATTTTTGTCAAGCTTGAGGAGGATAACATATGCTTGTTCTATAACCTACCCTTCGGGCAAGCCCATCGCTATGTTTTAACGAGCCTAGCGATAGGGAAACTCGTTCTCGTCTAAAGACAAGTTTGTCGCTATTTAATGCATTTTAACGAGTCTAGCGACAAAGACAACTCAGTCCTTTTCATTTTTAGAGAGTCTGAAAAGGTACATAAAGTTAACTCCAAAATTCCTTTTTCGTCATCTAATCCCTTAAGTCCAAAAAAGTATAAAACAATACAGAAGGGATGAGTTTTCGATAACTTTAATGAGCCGAATAAAACAAGCGCTCGACCTTTTTGTGCAATAATCCCTCAGGTCCAAAAAGATTAAAATCTAGAGGAGGGACAGCTCTTCCGGTCCTTTAACGAGCTGGAAGGCCAAAACTCGGCAATATTTTCATATTTTACGAGTCAGATGAAAAGAGCTTAAAGAAGACTCATCTTTTGAGGAACGAGTGATAAACAGGGATAGCAACTAATTCCAGGTACAGGTTGGAATTTTCCAATCATGGTAGTGTCACAAGGATGGCTAGGTGAAATCACTCTTCGCAGCTGTTCCTCAAAATGGGTAAACAATCATATGGAGGTGAACGATCGGCCAAATGAAAGTGGAGGTGGCAGGTGCAAACACGACCAAGGCTTTTATGGCTAATAAATTTACGATCACAACGATTATTTACCGGAATAGGTCCATTTTTTATTTAAAAATGAGCTTAAACTCTGGAGGAAACATTGTTCACTGCTTATATTTATTTTTTAATGAGCATGAAGACCGCGTTAAAACTTCTCGGATCTTGCGTTTATTTTTTAACGAGCATGAACTTTATGCTAAAACTGCTCGATGATAAGTTTTCATGCCCCCAGCATAATAACGAAAATCGAGGTGCATGCCCCCCAAGCTTCATTGCATTCAACTCGGTGGTTGGAATGAAGGTTTACCTTTGAGATTTGGAAAGGGGGTTTGTTTCATTTTTTAATGAGGTTGACACAGTAAAAGAAATATCCCCATGACTCCTTGTTTCATTTTTTTAACGAGGTTGACACAAGATAAGAACCGTGCTCGGAGCCCACGGTATTTACAATATTTCTATTAGGGCGATGATCCATGCCGACAAAATATTTAGGAATCTTCCGAATCCATTAGATACAGAAGATTTCATTTTGTAGGTTTCCACCGTGGCCACTCCTGCTAGATTACTTGGAGGCGGTAGGGCGAAAGTACCCATTAAGGCAGGGTCTTTTAGGAGGCCTACCCCAATATTTTGAAGCGAATGATCGCTTCCATGGATCATTGGAATGCTTCCCGTAACTTGTGAACTGTCGGGGAGGAAATTTTGTTGGTCGATGACTGTAATTCTTCCTTGAAATGGAAATGCAATCTTCCTGAAGTAGGTCGACACAACTACAGCCATGGCATATATCCAGGGCCTTCCCAGTAGGATGTTGTAATCGAGGTTTCCATCAATTACTTCAACATCAATTCCTACTGTTTTTCCCCCGAGTTCAACTTGCAAGTTACTTAAAATCCCGTATGGAGTGTATGATCGTCCATCAAATGCTTTTAACGTAGTTGATGATTTCGACAATGGTGGTGAGCCTAAATTTTTCCAGCAACTCATCGACATAAGACATGTAGATGCCCCCTCATCAATAATTGTTCGATGAACAGTTTTGTTGAGGGCTTTCACTTGAATAAGGAAAGCTAGTTGAGCTGGTAACTGAGGGTCATATCCTTTATGATCAAAGGCCACAAGATTGGAATCCATTGGGCCAATCCCACCTATTGCTGATGATAAAGCTTGCTCTTGGGAGGGGCAATTTTGCGGCACCTCAAGTGTCGACATAGCGGACGACGATTGAGCCAAGTCCTCTATTATATTATAATTCTGTGTTATTTTGGCATGAGGATTAAATGTCGATTTGTGTACTACTCCCTTTGGCGACTTTATCATTGGTTCAGGAATGTTGGGTGGCACAACTTTGGTTAAAGTTGTCGTCGAACTACTAGGTTGTTCATTAGCCTTTTTATTCGACAGCCGTGGATTCCCGTAATCTTTATTCCTTGTCAAAGCATCATTTTTCTGCTTCGAGACAGACAACATAAGCACTTGGGATCGGGAAGCATTTTGATTAGCAACCAGATTTTGAACTGGGTTGGGAAACAGATCAGTCAATGCTGCTGGGGTTTTTGAACTCTTAAAGAGTTTCTTAACTTCAGCTATATGTGGACAATCTTTCGTCCAATGATCCTCATCGCATATATGACACCCTACCGGGGGTTTCCTTTTTCTCCCTTTCTTTTTCTTCTTGCCCTCTGGTTGCTTCAGTCGTTTGCCCTTGTCTATCGACATGGAATTTACTTATGAGGCAAGAAGTTCTTCATTTTCATTTTCACTAGAAATTTTGTGTTTTCTAATCACGCCATTGCCGTCGTGAGAGTCATTGTTTGATTTAGGAGGAGGAGGAATTGAGAATTCCGGTCTAGGGGCGTCAGGTATTTTGTCATAGAGCGTGCCGGACTAAGTATAGACCAAGTCCAGATATTGCGCACGAGCGATAACCTGCTCTTCCGTTACGACTCCCCCCTTTGCCACATCTTCCGTGATGGCCGGAAGTAATGACTTGATAAACCATTCAGCTAATAGCTGATCGGGAACGTACGTTTTTACCATCCTACGACGATGTCACCACTCATGTATATGATCAGATATGTGGGTGGCAGTCGTCTGTTTGAAGTTGGTAAGGAGTTCTTTTCCCGTTTCATAACTTATTGGTAATTGAAAATGGGTTAAAAAGGTTGTGGCTAAGGTACTGAAGTTGTCGAACGAAGCTCTAGGCAATTCAATGTACCATTTTGTCGTTGGACCTGTTAACGTCCTCTGAAAGAGGCGAAGTCTTATTGAATCATCAATCCAAGTGTTCGATGAACACCATAGATGGAATGTCATCACATGATTCGACGGGTCTTCACCAGGATTTCCATTAAATTTAGGAATATCTGACGGAAGTTTATGTGGAATCGCTGGCCACCAAGGGGCATAAGAAATTGGATCATTCGTCAGCCGGTTTAGATCTGGTAATTCTAGAGTTGCTACAAAGGGCAACTGTTGATTCAGGTTAGGCGAAGCATACCCAGGATAAGATGGGATCGCCTGAGCAATGGGTCTTCGCAAACCAACATAATGCTGGAAACTTTGACAAGGTTGATGGGCATAACCATTATAGTATGGTTTCCCATTACTTACAAAGACTTGTTGCTCAGGTCCTTGATATGATTGCTGGAATGGCGGTTGTTGAGATTGAACTAGCTCTGGTTGTTGGACCATTTTTTGTTGACCAATACTGGATGATTGACCAGGATGAGGAGTCACAGTACTTGTTTGAGCCTGAGTCGCTCCAGATAAGGAGGCACTACCCTGAGATTGTGATTGAGTCGTTAAGACAAGAGGTTGTTATATTGCAACCTGAGAAACTTGGGGTTGACATACAACAGGTGGAGCTTGTACTTGCGACACATTCACTATAGCAGGTATGGTGGGAATATTCGACACCGGGTGTACTGGTTGCATTGAATATACAACCCCTGGTTGTTGAGGCAGTATTGGTACCCAACCGCTGGATGTAATTCCAGTTTGACCTGAACTTTGTTGTAAACTCCCATATGGTTGTTCTCTGGGAGGGAACAATGAAAGAGCATACTACCCTCCATATGGTGGAAATCCAATACTTAAAGGGTAAATTGGCCTTTGAAGACACATTGGATCAATTTGTTGAGTTTCAACATAAGAAATACCAGATGATAATCCGGATGAAGAAATAGGAACTAACCATGTCGTTGTCCCTGATTGGACTCCGAATTGTTGTTGA
This sequence comes from Pinus tabuliformis, assembly GCA_031772625.1. Taxonomy (NCBI): domain Eukaryota; kingdom Viridiplantae; phylum Streptophyta; class Pinopsida; order Pinales; family Pinaceae; genus Pinus; species Pinus tabuliformis. The sequence goes on from CM062819.1 coordinate 270,194,520, forward strand.
CAATTTTTCGGGATAGATGGTATACCAGTGAACACTGTTGGAGTAGCAGCAGGAGGCTCTGCTGCTGCTGCGTCGGACGACACAGTCCTAGATGTCGACGGTTGTTCAGACATATCTAGTCTATCCAAAAGATTTCTTAGCGATTCTACAAGAACTTACAATGCCAAAAGACTAACTTCGAAGATCAACGAGGGAATGTTGATGATTATCCCGTTTAAAATAAATTTTAACGACGCTTAGACACAACTTGCTTTTTCACTTTTAAAGAGTCGATAAAAAGCTAAAGATGACTCTAGTCTCCTTCGATGTTTTAACGAGCCCGAAGTGACAAATGCTCGGATGGAATTTTTCTGTTATAGAGTCTGAAAAAGGCCAAAAGAAACTGCTCTGGAGTTCTAGGCAGAGGGTGTGCCAAACTTTTCGCAAAACCACAGAATATGTTTTACGGTACGGGTGGTTTATCTTCGTGAATGCTGTGTTCACTGCATTGCGATCAGTAGGGCGGCCGACACGGCTTCCTAAGGATAAAATATATATGCCTATAGGGGTTTCCCAATATATACGCGACGGTACATGGGAGCACAAGTCCGTATTAGTGCCACCGACTCTCAGGAGGAATCACTCACCTTCTTCGAGATCGACAGTCACTACGTTTAACGACGCTGGAACACGTCTCTACCTAGACCTCTACGATGAGCATTATGTTGCAAAGCGTTGTTAGGTTCATTCAATATATTTTAAGTTGATCTTTTTAAAGTTTTCCTTTCAAGGTTCACCACGAGATGTATGGTACAACTCCTAAATGCAGTCTAGAGATGAGAAGCAAGCTTTTTCAATCCTTTCAACTTATGAAAATCTTAACTACTGAGGGAAAAGAAAGATATCATCTTTTCACACAGATCATAGAGCACACACTAATGCACTTTTTCCTAAATCAACATGCAAGCTATCAAAATGCACATGCACAATGCAGGTATTTCTTTTCTCTTTCTTAATGTTGATGTACTACAAAATGAAAGCTACTGTATAACTTTGAATTCAATTTCAAGTGAAAGCAAACAAGCTTTTGTCCAAAATCAAAAGACACCTTAAGATTTACTTGTTTCAACACTAGAAATACATAAATTCAAACCATATGACGAAAGCAAAAGCTCAATCAGCTATGAACAACAAACAAACTAACTCTTAAGATCAGAACGATACTTATCACAGGTCTAGATCTAAAAGGCCACAACAAGACTAGTTCACTTTCGTTATGGGAAATTGCAAATGATGTCAGAAATACTCAAAGAACAAATACAATTTCTTTATACAACCGAGGAGAAATAGTGGCAAAGAAAGGTGGTTTCAGATAGGTACATTGACTGATAACAGGCTGCAAAAACAGGGATGAAAACAGGGCAACAGAAAGCAGAGAACCCCAGTTGCACAAGGCCACACTGGTTCAGCGCAGGTAGAACACTGTTGTTAGAAAATTATATATTACGGAGCAATGGAACACATAAAATATTGCAGAAATATAAACACAGAAAACGCACAAAACAAGAGAGACACAGATATACGTGGTTCACCCAGTTTGGGCTACGTCCACCCCGAACAGCCAGTCCTTCCTTTCTATTATCCAGCAAAATGAAGAGATACAACCTACAGCAAAACCACTGTAATATCCTCTATTTTCTCTCATAGTCTCACCTCTATGTTTCTCGCTCACCGAATACACATCTATCACAGCCTCAAATACAATTCCCTCATATAAAGAGAGGGGTTGCCTTCTAGGGCAAAAAACCCTAAACTAAACATAAGTTCTACCGTCAGATCATCCGCCTAATGAACGACCCAGATTGACTAGAAATTACTATACTTTTACAAGGAAAGTTTACAGTTGTTTTTAGCTTCGGGGGCGCTGCCCCCGAAACCCCCCGCCAGGGGGGGGCTCCATAAAGTCGCTGCCGCCCCCCCTGGACCCCCCACGGCAGCGATCATTTTACGGGCGGCGTTGCCGCCCCATTTTGAACTGGGGTCCAAAATGCTGGTACTATAGAAGATAATCAGGCTCCACACCCAACAATCTCCCGTTTGACATTCAGCGCAGGTAGCCCCTTCGAGACCTGCGATGAAATGTAGACTGCCTTCACAGTGCCTGCAATGAAGAGAGAAACTCTCGTTTCTCTTAGGTTCTGGGTCACAGATTGCTCAAAAATCAACAGATTTTGGCCAAATCAAAGCTACCAATCAAGTACACACTAAAGGATGATTCAAAGGAGGATGAAAAGCTATCACTAAGAGCTGTTCAGAGTCCTTGTGGATCAGCTCTTCAAATCATAAACATGCCTAGAAGCTGAGCTAGAGTAGCTGCCCTCTACTTTGCATTTGAAAGATTCAAATGCAGTTCGATTCGGTACTCCCTGTGTTTAGGAAATGAATAGCAAAAACACAAACAACCAACAAGATACGATCCCCAACGGAGTCGCCAATTTGTTTTTGGGAAAAGTATCCAATACGGAATGACCCTATCCCACTCTAAGGGTGATAGTTCCTTAGCAACAATCGAAGAAAATCTATCTGAGATTACTTCTTTATGAGATGTAAAAGAGGGGAGAAAGAGATCCACTAACCGATGTCTTTCGCTAATGATTGATCCAATCTTCTCTCCTTGCTGCTTGCCCCCAGATCCTTGCTCTTTCACTGGCCCAGCTACACCAAGATCCTGCAAAATGGCAAGAGAGGGAAACTACAAGAAGCATACATTCACAATTGATTCAAGGATTAGAATAAATCAAATATACAAGTATAACAACACACCATTGAGACACATGCATATAGAAGAACCTCAAATGCTTTATTAATGGAAGAAGTAAGGTTCGGGAAGTGATACAACCATAAGAGGCCCAATCCAGCATCACCTTCCCAACAGAAAGAAATCTCCTCTTCACCTCCTTCAAAGCAAATCACCCAATAGTTCTAAACTCAAACCAACAGCAATTCTTTACATTCACAAGATTCCAGCCTCTAGACCTCATGAGAGAGATCCATATATAGGAGTTTTGGAGAAAGGATGAGTCAGCTTGAGGCTAGCATGAAGCTGACTAGTGTCCTCTCTCACTTCAGTTATTCTTCAGTTCTTGATTCAACTTGGAGGTTCTTGCTTCCACTTGGAGATCTAGAACCTCTTACTCATCACCAATCGAATTCCTTGATCCAAGTGTCATTTTGGAAGCTTCCTGGGCATTGACACCTTGAGGAATGATTGTGCCACATGTCCCAACTCGCCCAACGCAGGTAGCCTTCTTTACAGTTGACATTCAATGCAAGTAGACAGTGGAGCATTTGACATTCAGCGCAGATGCTCAGTGGAGCAGTTGACATGATCCAGAATTGCCTTGTTTTTGAGTGTTTTCAGGTGGAGAACTTTTATTCAGTGCTGTGGTTTGCTGACCTTGTTCCTCTAGGGGTAGGAACAACATGTTTAGGGACTTTGGATCCCTTAGATTATGGACATTTCATGCTTCATGTTGTAAGGCACAAAAATGTCTATAACAACAGTCTATACTAATACTATATACACTAGTGTAATCATTGAATATAAGCCACACTAAGGTTGTAAGAAACATCTCACCTACAAATGCATAAGTGATAGGAAATCATAAGTAAATTGCTAAGCTTCATGTAGGTATGGACACGTGTGATATCTGGTACAAATATGGAAATTTACAAAAACATGAGACCTATTTACATCATTCTCAGAATTTCTACATATCACTATCAAAGTCATTTGACTTGGGTTGAGGAATAACTTTGTAGAGCTCAGTTATAACTAAAGCCTGAAATAAACTTGAAAATAGGAATAAATATTCACAATCAAATTAAATAAAAAAGAGGATTTTTTATTCCAAGATATACCTCGTTCATAGTATATATCTATATATATATATATATATATATATATATATATATATATATATATATATATATATATACATATATATATATAGATATAAAATTATTAGTATTAGATTGGGAAAGAAAATAAGTGAAGAATATTCTTGAGAGTGCATTGAATCAAGCTGTAAAAACTGCAAAATTATAGTGTTGAATTATGGTCCCGTGATGACTTTAATGGGGAGAAAAATGCTCATTAGATTTTTAGACATTATAGCACCCACCATTAATGATAAATTTCTTTCTCGTGAAAAGAATAGAGTTCTTAGTAAGAAATAATGGTGCCCTTTTTCAATAAATTTCTCGAGAATGCTTTACAGTTTGTTGATTTCTATGATTCCTTAATCTCTCTAGATATATATCATAGTAGAGCATAGAGTAGCAATCACCATCCATTATAAATCTTTTAAATGGGATGATCATACCTTGAGGCAAGAGTCTTATTTAATGAACGGTAAGTTGTATCTAACACATTATCCATAATAATTCATCAAAATCACATTTTTCAATAGAAACTAATTATTCAAATAAACTGTAGATATTTTGCAGATTCAAGACAACAAACTTCTAGAAATTGCATGTTTGCATGATTGATCAATAAAATTAAAACCAAACCACTATGATTCCTTAATCTCTACTAGATATATATCATAGCAGAGCATAGAGTAGCAATCACCATTCATTATAAATCTTTCCAACTAGATGATCATACTTTGAGACAAGAGTTTTATTTAATGAATGGTAAGTTGTATCTAACACATTATCCATAATAATTCATCAAAATCACATTTTTCATTTGGAACTAATTATTCAAATGGACTCTAGACATTTTGCAGATTCAAGACAATAAACTTCTAGAAATTGCATGTTTTCATGATTCATCAATAAAATTAAAACCAAACCACATGTATGAACAAAACCCATAAGAAAACATTAGAAAAGGTGACATGTAGATTTAGGGATTTTCAAACAAAACCAAACCAAAAAATCAAATGCACTCAACAAAGGAGGCAACACATGGACTTCCTACTAGCTATTCGAGACCTTTAGTTTAGTGTGAAAGAAAACTCCATAGAAAAATTCATGATATCATGTACATTATGCACAGAGATGATCATCTATAGTAAAAACCTGTTAGAAAATTTGTTCCAATTTCAAAGATAGGGCCCCTAATATGGGCGATTCAAGTGAGTGTGCTTCATATAGTAAAAATATGTTAGAAAATTTGTTCTAATTTCAAGGATAGGGCCCCTAATATGGGCCATTGAAGAGAGCATGCTTCATATAGTAAAAATTTGTTAGAAAATTTGTTCCAATTTCAAAGATAGGGCCCCTAATATGGGCCATTCAAGAGAGCGTGCTTCATCCAATCTACAAATCCATCATCATTTAATTACTCAAAGGCATTTTGTTGTGTTTCTTTGTGCCAACCAATCTGTGATAAGTACTCCCCAGGGTGAGTGTAGGTGTCGAACATGTTGGCAATGAAGTTGTTATGCAACAAGTTGTCAACATCGTCCTTGTTCATGAACAACTACACAATTGGTCCAGGAGTTATAGGACTTTCATGTCCCACATATTCGACCAAATTATTAAAGCAAGAGTAACCACTTAGGTCATCATACAATTCATCGAGCATATTTTTGATGTCAGAGTAACTATTTAGGCACTTGCCAATGTTAGTGTTATTTCCCGCAACACTGAACTTAGTTTCGAACATGGAGAATCCACTGTCATGATTCTTGTTGGAATTTTCATTGTCCTAAGAATAGAGAATAGGATTCTTAGGCGAGGAAGAGTACTTATCGTTCTCAAACTAGGAAGGGAGACATGACTCAAGAGAGAGAGGGAGAGAGAGAGAGAGATGGATTTGGAGGGGGAGACTCAAACTAGGAAGAGAGACATGAGTCAATAGAGAGATGGAGAGAGAGAGAGAGAGAGAGATGGATTTGGAGGGGGAAAGAGAGGGAGGGAAGAAGAAATACATAGAGGGAGAAATGTGGTGAAAGAGAGGGAGTGACAAGGGAGAGGTGGAGAGAGAGTGAGGGAGAGATGGGAGGGAAGAGAGAGAGAAGGAAAGAGAGGGAGGGAGAGAAGGGGAAGAGAGAGAGAGGGAGAGGAAGAGGGAGGAGGAGAGAGACAAATAGATATGGAGAGTTTGTATGTTTGGGGGGTGAGATAGACAAAGGGAATAAAAAAGAGACACATAGATACAAATATAGATATTATATAGTATTATATAACCACCCAAGAAATAAAATCTCTTGAGGTGCATACTTTTACTCAAGTTTTGTACTCAAAAGAGATATTTTCACCTAGAGAGGTTTGGATCCCTCTAGGAACTTGATAGATTTTAGGTTGAGATGGATCTATACTAGTAGTCTACACAATCTAAGTCTATGTGCCCAAGGGAATTTTAAAAATGCAATTTAAAAAATGAAAATTACATTATCAGATAAAATTGTATGGCCTAAACATTTTGTTGATATGTTTCTCAAAATGAAGGAGTTATGCATTTCCTTCTATCCTTAACATATGGTCGATAAATTGTATACACACACCTACATACACATATTGGTTCATATTGGTTCTTTGTGATACATGGTACATACACATGTGCATTAAGGAAACTTTTATGGCTTAATATTGGTTAAATATTTTTCCGAATTGTTATTGTATAAAATTATTTCACCTCAAAAATAGCCAAAATTTTATATAGAGACTATATAAAATTATTAAAAAATTGAATATTTTTACAAAAATATAGCCACATATTTATAAATAGCATATCATGGACTAGTGAGATTCGTTAAGGTTTCTAAACTTATAAATTTTCATCCTTAAATTTTCCTTGACTCACATACTCATATTGGTGCTTTTCTAAAAACAAAGAACATGTGTAATTCCTTTTTATGCTTAGGACAAATTTTCTCTCTCTCTCTCTCTCTCTCTCTCTCTCTCTATATATATATATATATATATATATATATATATATATATATATATATATAATAGAGAGAGAGAGATATCCATAAAGTATTTAGAAGAATAAATTGTTTTGAGGTGCATACATTTCTTCAAAATTTTCTTTCTAAGAGAGATTTGCACCTCAAGAAATGTGATCCTTCTTTACCCTTTAATAGATCTATGTTTAAGATATATCTAAATTGATGTGTTTTAAAATTATTTTCTTATACCTAATATGGAAACAAATTGAACATGCCAAAACTAGTTAATTCTTGTAACAATTTCTTATTCAATTATAATATTCAAATTATTAAATTATAAGATATAATAAAAAATATTCGTTTTCTTAAAATAATCAAAATAATAAATATTTTATTTTCTTTGAAAATATTCTCTCTCTCTCTCTCTCTCTCTCTCTCTCTCTCTCTCTATATATATATATATATATATATATATATATATATATATATATATATAGATATATATATATATATATATATATATATATATATATATATATATATATATAGATATATATATATATATATATATATATATATATATATATATATATATAAAGTATTTAGAAGAATAATTTGTTTTGAGGTGCATACATTTCTTCGAAATTTACTTTCTAAGAGAGATTTACACATCAAGGCATGTGATCCTTCTTTACCTTTTAATAGATCTATGTTTAATCCTAGATCCCTGTGTCTAATTATGGTACAGGTACGTGGGCAGAAGCTTGTGCGGGCACGTGGCTCATCTCCACCACCTTTCGATCTCCCATGGCACCAGACATCAATTCCCCTGTGTTCAAGATTAATGCTGCATTAATGCAGCCTGTCCCTCCTCCTCTGCTGGTTTATCTCCTCAGCATGGCTCCCTCAACTTGCCGCATTTGTGTTTTTCCTCCTTGCTTAAGACCCTCATTTGCAACAGCCGAGGTTTGTCCACGAACACTTCCAAGGATACTCTGGGCCCTGGTTCGTTGGGAAAATTGTTGGCTAAGTCCACAAGCCCCTCCCTGCCTCATCTACATTATCACCAGCATCTTAGTCTCTGCTCCCCATCTCGGCCTTCTGGTTGCTAATGCAAAGCTTGTGATAAACTTTTTCTGCCTCCATAGTCTTTCAAATAGCCCGGATCATCCTGGTCGGCCATCTATGCCAAAACTTCATCAGAGGATGAGTAGCAGGAGAGGTAGATCCAGGGGCAAAATAGGCCATCAGGCATCCTCCTCCAGGACAAATTCTTTGACTTTCTATTCAAACTTTAGCATATATCGGTATTTGGCTACAAGAAGTGGTTGGGGCATGATCCGGATTTAAACAGGAACGCAACAAATTACAGAGATAACCGTATACACAAAGATGCAGCGGAAGTAATACTTCATTTCATTAATGGAAAATACTGAAATATGCTTACAACCAAAAATGGAAATAAACCAGCTAGGGCGATGGTAGCTTATCTCTAAGAAGAGATGTGATGGCTACATGCCTCTGAACTGTCTTACAATGAGGCTCGAAGGCCTATTTATTGTTGAGAAACAGTGGAAAAACCCTTAACATTCCAAAACCTAACCCTAGAAGATGAAACGCCAAACTATGGGCCCCGTTTGGGGTAAGTTGGTACATCAACTTCCCGGGGTCGTAACTTTGGCATACGATCTTCGTTTGAGGCATACAATAGCTCGTTAGAAAGATCTATCCGAGCACTATCATTTTTCGGTCCATTCCATGGACCTATGTTTCCCTGGGATTCCCCAAAAAACGTCGTTTAGGGCCTCAAAATGGCTCCGGAAGTTCAGGACCCGAAAAACTGCTAAAAATAGTAAGTTGTGCTACAATTAAGGACTGAAAATGCTAAGAAGAACAATGGTGGGGGTCCAGGTGGACTTGGCAGGTGGCCACCAATATCCACCTGGATCATTCCTCCCCCCTTAGGAAGCAATGGTCCCCATTGCGTCGAGCTCCTCCATGAGATGAGGAAACTTTTGCTGAACTTGTTCCCTGGTGAGCCACTTGCCCTGCTGAAGGAGTTGGCCTGCTTTGACAACTCGATACAGTTGGATATTCTGTTGGCGAGTGTTCTTGATCTGTCTGTCCATGATCTGATCAGTTGTAGCTTGTTCCATGCAATCTGGATTTAATTTTGTGGGTTTGAGTTGTTCTGCAATGTCGGATGTGTCTAGCAATGGTGGAAAGTATGGCCGAAGGCGGTCCACATTGAACACTGGGTGCAGGCCAAGGAATTGGGGAATGTTGAGCTCAAATGCATTGTCTCCCATAGTCTTAGTAATGGTGTAAGGACCATATCGGAGTGGTCTCAATTTCCAATAGGCTCCAGTAAGTCGTTCCTTTTGCAAATGCAACCAGACTTTGTCGCCCACCTGAAACTTGTGTGGCACCCAATGTTGATCATGTCGCTGCTTGTACTTGGCATTTGATTTCTCAAGAATGTCATGGACCTGCTGGAGAATGTGTTGGATGTGCTCAATGAAGCTGGTGGCCTTATCTATTTCGGACTGGACATGAGCTGAATTTATGTGAGTAGCTGCAAGTGGCATGGCCACATCAATGGGGCTGTCACACGGAATCAGTCAAGAGTGCGAACACAACCGACCTTCCTAGAAGTCTAAGACATTCTAATGACAAACAAAACAAATTGGAGCTATCCTTCTCTAAACATACATTATGATATGAGAAATCAAGTGTTTCGTTCTTACCTTTGTCCAAACGCTGTTGTAGAAGTCCAAGCTTTGTTGATCTGGATGAGCTCCTCCTTTTCTCCAAAACCTGCAATCACCAACAGTCAAACAATTAAATAGCACCTGATTATAACATAAAACAAAGCATATTCAACATATAGACCAAGGAGTACATGAAATAACCCATAAACAACAAGTTATTGAGAAGAATGGACCAATTTGCATTAAAGGTAATCAAAAGGAACCATTACAACCTGAGCCTTGGTGTTGTGCAAGCTCCTTCCAGGGTCCACAAGAGTCTTCCTCTACTTTGACAAAGCTCACCCACTTCCAAATAGAACAAGTAAAGATGGCAATATCTCCTCACAAGCTTCTAAATGGGAGTCCTAATTCCTGCAGCATTTACCCTTAGAAATGTATAGCTTTCAACCTCTCTCCTTCTAGCCCAATGCCTGTATTTATAGTGCTCAAGAGGAAGTTAATCAGGTCCACCATCAATGGGATAGTCCCATCTTTGGATGGGATCACTCCCTTATTAATGGGATAAGTTCCTCTTTGGTAGGAGTGCATGAACCATCTGGAGGCGCTCAATACACGTCAAACAACCTTCTAGAATGCTCTAGAAATGACCACAAGTAAGTTTTTGAAGATAAAACTTGCGCATTTTAACCTTTTCAGAGGGACGCACCTGCCCCTTTAGATACAGAGCGTCCTTGGACGCAGACCTTATGAACAATAGGTGCGTACCCGCAGGCAAGGTTTGAGAGAACCTGCGTACCCAAAGATAAACATATTTATAAAGACTTTCTCTCTTTCTTGGAGTTTGACATGAATAGCAGAGGCATAAGACTTGCTTAAGAGGGTAGTATGACTGTTGATAGAGCCATACCAACTGTAAATAGCCATGGTGACATTTTTTAGTGTAACAGATTGCCCCCTAAAGTGCGAAGCCTGGAATAGATTAGGGTTTTGTATTATCTAGGAAGGGTGAAGCGCTTTATCATTTCGAGGATTATCTCGTGGAGAACCTGGTTAGAACCTGCAATTTTCAACACAAAATATATGTATAAGATTATATCATCACTGAGGTAGGCATTCCCATACTCAGATTAAAATTTTAACTAACAGACTAACTACTCTGATACAGAAATGATTTTGCAGTACATCATAATCATAGACTTTTGTAGACACAGTATGGGCGCAACCATCTGTTTATGGTTAGTATACTTAGATAATGAATACAAAACTCCTCGCAGCCTGGATGGTGGAGATTCAATCCAGGGTCTTCATTCCTACTTCTCGAATTGGTACGATTCTAGCCATGCGAATAAATGAGTCGATGTCGAACATGGTAGAAACCACTTGATTACCAGTCGATGATGTGAACTGTTAACAAGCGTGAGAGAGACCACCAGTAATGTCAATGGTTCTCAAAGTACCCAGTACAATCCATGAGATGTTAATGAATGAGTTGATGTCGAACATTTCACGGAATCCTTCGATCGAAAGTCAATGATGTAAACTGACGCCAAAGGCGAGAAACTTGCCATTGATGCATGCAGACTTCAAGGAACTGACGATTTCTAAGTCATCTCTCTATATAATGTGTTGATGTCGATAGAAAGTGACCCGTTGTAGGCAAGCCCACAACATGAAATCATTGTTCAAGTTGAAGAAATGTTGCTGTAAGGACTGACTCAGGGATGGTCAAATGGATGACAAGTATTTTTCAGATGAAAGTTTTGTTTGCAGACCTCTTGGACACATAACGACACGACAGATGGTTTGGTGCTAAATAACTCAAAGTTAATCCCCGGAACCCGGTTGAAGACTTTCAAAAGTGGTTTGATCAACTGTGAGGTAAAGGATTTCCCAACCCAGGTGAATGAAAAGTGTCGTGTCCAAGAGTGGTAATAAAGTTTCTTCTGAGACAAAAGGTAACAAATAGGCTCATTCTTCTCTTTTTTCCCCCACCATTTCTGGCAAGTACCTCTTTATTTTTAACAAGCTTGAGGAGGATAACATATGCTTGATTATAAGCTCATCCTTCGGATGAGTCCAACCCAGTTTTGATTCGAACCCTAGGAAGGAGTGGTTCGTTCCTGTTTGTAATTGAACAGGTCCTTTACTGTGAAATGTTTAACGAGCCCAGTATAGGAGAAACTCGGCGTTTTTCAATTTTAGAGAGTCTGAAAAAACTTAAGAAAACTCCAAGTTGAACTTATTCGTAAATTTGTGTCCCTCAAGCCCGAAAAAGTATAAAATAATACCTGGGGGAACCGCTTGATCTTGCGACCAAGGAGTACTTTCATAATTAGTGTCACTGACCTGAAAATAAAAAGCGATCAAGGACACGTCGTTTTATTTCCGTATCGAGTTTGAAACGACAAAAACACGGCAATCTTTTCTTGATTTTACGGTCAGAAAAGAGCTATAAGGGGACCGTCTTTTAATTCCGTTTTAACGAGTGTAAAAGAAACGCTCGGCAATCTTTTCATGTTTTAGGAGTCAGAAAAGGGCTTAAAAGATGACTCTGATATTTTGTTTGTGAAAAAATGACAATTTTCCCTCTAAGTCCCTTTGTCCTGCACAAAAGCGACACATTACTCATACCTGTTTAAGATAGGCAAAAATTCATCGAAAAACATCTTTCCATGGTGAAAAATGAACAAATTCATCCAAAAAACCTATAAAAAGACTTTTTACCATGTCATTTTTACCGTTTGACTGTTGAGGTTGAAAAAGGAGCTTTTGACAAGAAACTTTCCATGGTCGTTGCGGAAAATCCGACCATTAGAATCGAACGCCGTCTCTTCCAGGTATTTCACAACATCCTCCTTGTCAATTTCATCCGTTTAGAATTTTATTTTAGGTTTCATTTTTGATTTTTGGGGGGTTTTGGGTTTTGAAAACCGCTTTGCGGGGGACGCAGGTTTCCTAAAGGCTGGCTTGCGTCCCCCGACTTTTTCCTACACAGGGAAAAGGTCGGGGGACGCAGGTTACCTTCAGGCCACCTGCGTCCCGGCGCACTGTGTGCGAAACGCGGGGTGCATCCTCCGTAAAACGCGGATTTTGAAACCCCAAGCTCCCAAATTAACCATTGAAATTATCCAAAATTTATTTTAATGCCTGTTTGTTCATGTGTAGGGCACTTATCATGCTGGATTGGAGAGAAAGAGAGCATGAGGAGGTTGATGAAGCTGCAATCAATCATCAACCTTCCCTCGATGCCCTAAGAGGATGTGGATTATACAAATTCTGGGCCATACCTGGCATGAGAGCTCAGGTAAGATTCTTGGAGTGGCTGGTCGAGAGATGGAATGTTCAAGAGCAATTCTTTTATATCGACGAGCAACAACTCGAGATAGAGCCTGCTGATATTTACTTTCTTACTGGCTTGCCGAATAGAGGTGAGCAACTCAATCTGGCTGGGACTAGGCCGGGTGGCCAATCCCTTGATAGTCTCCGAGCAGATTGGTGCCTACTTGATCGACACCATGCGAAAGGCATAGAGATCAAATATGTCTCTCGGCCTGAACTCATGGTCTTAGCTTTCACTATGACCAGGATTTGTGGCTCAGCCACTTTACATATTGCTACTGGGTCTCAATTTCGGATGGCAATTGACTGTCTCCAAGGCACCATCTTCAACTAGTGTGATGCGTTGTCGGCTAACTTGAAAGCCCAACTGACCAGGGAAAAGACCGGGAGACTAAAGACCTTTGGATATGGGCCTATAGTTGTGAGCTTTGCCCTAGAGAGAATTCCAATGCTGATCCCTCAGCATCTCACTATTGATATTTCGGGTCCTCAGGAGCCAAAGCTGGTACGATGGGTTGCGGTGATGGCCCGGCATCCGGACAAGAGTGTGGCAGTTGTTCGATTCACTGACAGTTATTTTCACTGGTTAGAGGACCAGGAGTTTGCGATTCAGGACTTTCCGTATGCCGGAGTAGATTTTCGAGGTGATCCGGACATGGTTCTTCCACAGGGAGAACAATGGGATGACAGAGGTACTTTATTTTTCACGAGTTTTCAAATTATGTATTTTTTTTTGTTTTTTATATATATCGTCTCAAAACTGACAGTAGAATTTTCAAAATGTAGATGTTGGTCCACAGCGTCCAGCCAACCTCCGGCTTTTCGAGAGGAGACATCCAGTTGCACCGGTACCGGCCCCACAGGACGCGGCGACTGCAGAGGTACTAGCTGAGTTGGAGCATGATCTACAGCGTCTGACGGCGGATATACCTGAGACTACTATGGATGATATTCCTATCAGACTTCAGCATTATGTAGTCGCGGTCCCTGGACCGTTTAGGAGATTTTTGCGCAAGGTAGCCCGTGCAGTGGTGTCGTATAGGGAGCACCACCAGTGATTGGCTAGTCACTTTGTAGACACATGTGACATTTTTGACTTTTTGTACTCTATCATTTTTGCCGATCATAAGGTGTTTTTCAACCTATGATCGAAGACGATGTATATTTTTTGACACACTCCTATCTATATATATATCACTATTACCGGCTCATCTTGTTTAACATGTATGATGAAATGTTTTTAAATTTACTTGCATGATTATCGTAAATGTCTGTCCAACACTCGAGAAGCAATTGCATCTGCTAATGTATTTAAGGACCTTGGAATATGTTGATATTCAATGTAATCAAATTCACGTTCCAAGAGACGCACTCTCAAAAACAACCTTAATAACACAGGATTTCTAATGGCATAAAATCTATTAAGCTGTAATACAACAAGTTCAAAATCTAACCTCACTATCAAACGTCGAATTCCAAATGAAATAGATTCGGATAATAATTCAACCACTGCACTGTATTCTGCAATGTTATTCGTTGTTTGACCGAGGCTTACCCCATGCATAGAAACTAACTCGTCAGAGGGTGAATAGATAACCCAAGCTGCGGAAGAGATATTCCGTGTACTACGACAAGCACCATCAGCAAATCCAATGTATGTTTGGAGGGGCGTCGACATCTACAATATCAAGGGAAAAACCAAGATAAGCCAGAATAACGACGAAAAACACACTCACTAAGCTAAGCACACTGACTAACTAACAATCATACTAGCTAGAAAGAAAACCTAACCTAACTAAAAATTCTCCATACCCACCATTTAAGCATAATACCTCTTTAGGTAAAGTCCATTTCTGGGTTTACCCAAAGAGTCCCCATCAAAATCTACCAGCTCATAAGCCCCTTTTGCTAGCTTTCGCTTTACAATATAGGGTCCATGCCACATAGGAACGAATTTTCCAGCACCTAGCTTATCGTTAGCTTGATCATATAAAAGCACTAGGTCTCCCTCCGAAAAACTTCGAGGGGTCACATTTCTATCATACTGAGCTTTCATTCGCTTCGCGTGAGTCTCGATTGCCAATGCAGCGTCACGTCGAGTCTCATCTAATTTAGCTAAGTACAATAAACGTTTCTCCTCTTCGGAAGTAGCTGGAAGTAATTCGACAGCCATTTGAAGTGATGGGATTTCACATTCAATGGGTAACACTGCTTCCAAGCCATAAACTAGCTGGAAAGGAGTGAACCCTGTTGAGGTTTTCACTGAGGTTCGGTATGCCCATAGCGCCGAAAATAACATGTTGTGCCAATTCGACCGATGAATACCAATGGTTCGTCGGATCATGATAACCAGAACTTTGTTGATAGACTCAACCAAACCGTTGGCTTGCGGATAATAAGGAGTAGAGCTGTCATGGCGCAAACCAAGCTGGCTTGTAAGTTCAGTCATCATGGTGTTTCGAAAATGGCTCCCATGGTCAGTAATAATTGCTTGTGGGACACCAAACCTAGTTATTATATGATTGAATATGAAAACTGCAGCTGTTTTTCCGCTTGCGTCGAATGTAGGCATCGCCTCGGCCCATTTAGTGAAATAATCAACCGCGAGGATGATATACGCATGCCCCCGGCCGAGTGAGGGTTACAAGTAATAAAGTCGATACCCCATTTGGCGAATGGACCAACGGCAATTATAGGGTGGAGAGGAGCAGGTGGTGCGCGCATCTTTCGATCAAACACTTGGCAGTTGTGGCACTTCCGGACTGCAATGATACAATCTTTAAACATAGATGGCCAGAAGTAACCAGCGCGCAACACCTTCTGAGCTGTGGCATACCCAGACATATGACCGCCACATGCTCCAGAGTGACAATCATTCAAAACTCTCTCAGCCTCTTCGTGAGTTAGACAACGTCGAAAAACTAAGTCTGCCCCCGGCGATAAAGTGTATCTCCAATAATTTTGTATTGCTGGGATTGAAACCTAATTTTTCGACGTTCCGCTTTTGAAGCTTCAGGCCGAAAGGTTTGGGTTTGGAGATAGATGATTATATCCCCGTACCACGGATCTAAAGTACTGATAAGAAACAAAGATTCGTCCGCAATGGACTCTTCTGCCACAGTCTCTGTGTCAGTACGCGGGAAATCACACATCAATTCCGCAAAAACTAAGGATTTCTTAGACTTGGACTTCTCGAACTCCAAGTCGAACTCTTGCAGGATAACGATCCATTTAGAGTACTTGCCCCCTAGCAGTTGTTTTGTCAAAATGTAAATCATAGGGTTGCAATCCGAAATAACTGTAGTTTTACGGAGAAGAATGTAGTGACGAAAACGCTGGACAGCTTGAACGGCTGCCAGGGCCAATTTCTCCACATGCGAATATTTTAGCTCAGTGGGATTTAAGGTCCGACTGAGATAATATATCACATGTTCCGCTCCGAATTCATCTTCTTGAACTAACACCATTCCAATGGTGGAATGCGAAGCTGCGAGGTATAAGAAGTAGTCCTGGTTGTAGTTGGGAGGATGCAACAACGGTGCATGGGTCAACGCGTGTTTAAGTGCATCAAAAGATTGTTGGGCAATCTCGTCCCAAAAGAATTGAACGTTCTGTTTCAACAACCGTGTAAAACCTTTAGTGACCTCGGCGTAGTTTGGGATGAATCGGCGTAAAAAGTTCGCTTTCCCTTGCAAACTTTGGAGTTGGCGCAAACTCGAAGGAGGAGGCAATTTGATGATAGCCTCGACTTTCGAGGGATCGACGCGAATGCCGGCTTTTGAAACAACAAATCCCAGCAATCGACCTGTTTCTATACAGAAAACACACTTGTGGGGATTCAACCGAATTCGATAATGCCTACACCTCATAAAGATTGCTCGTAGGTGGTCAAGGTGATCAGCTCGACGTAAAGAATGAGCAGGCAAATCATCGAGATACGGTTGCACAATGTGCTTGATGTCGTGAAATGCGTAAGACATCGCCCGTTGAAAAGTGGCCCCGGCATTCTTAAGCCCAAAAGGTAATTTGCAATAAGCAAATGTCCCCCATGGACAAATGAATGCCGTTTTTGGTTGGTCGGCAGGTAGAATATTGATTTGATTATAGCCCGAAAAACCATCCATGAAGGAAAACATTTCACTTCCGGCACAATCATCAATAATTTGATCGATATAAGGCGTAGGATAGTTGTCTTTTGGACAAGCTCGATTGATATCCCTATAATCGATACAGATTCTTATTGTTCCTTGTTTCTTATTGACCGGAACAATATTCGATACCCAATCCGTTAACGGGATCGGATAAATGAAACCTGCTTTCAACAGCTTTTCGACTTCTGCTTTAATCGCAGCCGCTTTTCGAGGGTGAATCTGACGCAACCGTTGCCGGATGGGTTTAGCATCCGGGTAGGTTTTGATTTCATGAACAACAATGGCAGGATCGATTCCCGGCATTTCCTCGTAAGACCAGGCAAACACATCGCGGAATTCTTGGAATAGGGCCTTGTAAGTTTGGATTTCTTCTTCTGTACATGCGGCACCTATATGAATGTTCTCCTCAATTCCGGGCTTCACTGAAATATCAATGGGAATAGTACGAGAAATATTCCCTAAATTCAACTCTGAATCAGAATGTTTCGTTGGATCCTGAGCGTCTTTGACATATTCAGCGGTAAAGATAGATGAAAAATCATTTTCAAATGCATCATCCTTAGGTAAAAACGAAGATCTGTGATGGAGATCTTCCCATGGTAGATCGTCTACACTTAGGATTTCGCGAAGTTGTTCGTCAGATGACACGACTTCGGGAAACGCTATCCGTTCTAAGGTTGAGGTGAAAAGTGATTCTTCACTGACCACATTCATTTGGTCGACTTCGGTTGAATGAAAGTCGGTAAAAGACATGAGAGCTTCATAAGCAATTTCATATGGACTCAAGGGCATAGCATTACCGAATGAGTCTATCTCAGAGTCAGATGGGACATACCAAGGATCATCATAAACAATGTTTTCTGATGTAATCATATGAATTGTTGCAAACGAAGGTTCTACGCTGAGTGGAGGGAGAGGAAAAGTTCCCAGTAAACCGGAATCCTTAACTAAACCTACACCAACGTCCCTATAAGGGATTGTCGTCTTACCAACATGCTGGATACTCTCTGAAGAGGCTGGGTCGGATGAAAAGTATGTCAGCTGATCAATAGTCACGATCTTACCGTTATGTGGAAACTTAATTACTCTGAAGACCGATGAAACGACCGCTGTCATAGCATATGACCAACTTCGACCCAAAAGAAGGTTGTAGTCTAGAGGGGCATCAACCACTTCCACATCCAGACTAACGGTTTTACCTTCTACCCCTATAGGCAATTCCTGTAGAATACCAAACGGACGGAACCCACGGCCATCAAAGGCCTTAAGGATGGTGGGGGATTGGTTCAACGAAGGAGAACCAAGGGATCTCCAACATTGAATTGACATAATACACGTAGAAGCTCCCTCATCAATCACAGTTCTATGAATAGGCCTGTTTTTGACTATCACTGGAATTTGGAAAGCCATTTGATGGGGGAGTCGTGGTGTACTATTTTCTAGATCGAAGATCATTAGATTCGGATCCTGAACATCAACAGCTCCTATAGCCGACAAAAGCAATTTTCGTTGTGCTGGGCATGATTGCAGCACTTCTAACGCCGACATTGCTGAGGGTGAAACAGCTAAGTCCTCAACAATGTTGTAATTCTGGGCCGCTCTCGCATGTGGATTGAAAGCAGACCTTCGAAGTACACCCTTGGCGGGCGGTTTAATTACTAAGTCTGGGTTAGGTTTCTCGATCTGTAGTGGATCGGAACCAGGAGCTGAGGTTGATGGGTTAGAGTGAGAAGATTCTGCTTCCTTACCATCAACAGGATTCTTACTACCATAATCTTGCGATCGAGTCGCAATCCTCACATGAGACATCATCAAAATGGGTTCTTCACTGGCATTCGAGGAAGAACCTATCATCTTATTCTCCTGCTCCGGAAATGGATTTTTTAACACAGCAGGAGTGGGAGAACCTTTGACTATTTTCACTACCTCGGCCCGATGAGGGCAATCTCTCGTAAAATGATCCTCTTCACAAATAAGACAAGGATATCGAGGTTTGCGTTTTTTGTCATTGGTTTCCGACTTTTCATTTTTCTCCTTTGGAGCCTTGTCTTCTTTAGCCTTCTTCTTTCCTTTCTTCTTTCCACCGTTTTTTGATTTGGCCGTAGATGACTCTACAGCGTGAATATCGGCGGTAAGTTCAGGAGAAGACTCTCCTGTCGGGGAATCGGGCAAAGTGATAATAGGAGTAGTTGAAGCCTTGGAAGACTTCTTCTTGCTCTTTGTATTCACGATACCAATCATACCATCAGCGGCATGAGATCCCGAAGGAGCAGCAGCGATTTGATTCGACTTTGGAAGATCCGGAATCTTCTCGTGTAATGTACCCGACTGCGTGTAAACTAAGTCAAGGTATTGTGCCTGAGCAATGACTTGCTCCTCAGTAACTACTCCGGCCTTAGCTACATCTTCAGTAATCCTTGGTAATAATGATTTAACAAACCATTCAGCTAAGATTTGGTCCGGGATAAAAACTTTCACTAGCCTTCTTCGACGTCTCCACTCGTGAATGTGATCGGAAATATACGTGGAGGTTGATTGTTTTAGTGAAGTTAATAACTCCGTACCATTATCGTATCTAACCAGTAACTGAAAGTGAGTTAAGAACGAGGTAGCTAACTGGCTAAAATTGTAAAAAGAGGCCCGTGGTAACTCAATGTACCACTTGGCCGCGAGACCAATGAGTGTACGCTGGAAAAGACGTAAGCGGATCGAATCATCCGAGATGGAATTTGAAGCACACCAGAGGTGGTAAGTCATCACGTGATTGGACGGATCCTCTCCAGACTTACCTTCGAACTTGGGTATATCGCTGGGCAACTTATTTGGCATTGGCGGCCAGAACGGAAGATATTGAATTGGATCGTTCGTTAGGCGCGTCAAGTCTGGTAAATCCAAAGTTGCGATAAACGGTAACTGCCGATTAGGATCTCTAAAACTCTGGGTCACAATACCGGCCCCAGGAGGAGGATATCCAGGATAACTAGGAACAGGAGTTGCATTTGGGATATTATATCCTCCTGGAAAACCAGGATTAACCGGACCGTGCTGGGTTTGTTGAGGTTGTTGATAAGTGTACCTAGGATACGGTTGATACTGGTAAACCGGTTGTTGGACAGCTTGCCCAGGTTGATACTGTCCCTGGTACGGAGGTTGAACAAATTGAGGTTGAGTAGTAACAACCGTACTTATACCAGGTTGGCCTACAGGCATCTGGACTGTGGTTTGAATCGTAGATCCAGACAACGGTACAGATGTCTGAGGAGTGGTTACAGAGACAGTAGAAACCGGAGCCGTCGATACTCCAGAAGTAAGTATGGTAGATGTGGCGGTAGTTGCAGCAGCCGTTTGAGATGGAGTACTAGGTGCAATTGGCGGCTGAGTAACTACCGAAGTTACAGAGGTCTGAACACTTGACTGGATAGGTTGCGGTTGCTGGGGTGGACCAGAAACTACAGGTTGTCCCGCTTGAGGTACCGACTATATACTTGGCTGCAACATCTGTTGACCCTGTGACGGATCCCACACTAACATTCCAGGGTATTGACCCATAACAGGTTGAGGGTACTGAGATCCATAGCCGGATTGAGGATAGGATTGATAACTGTAAGGTGCAGTTTCCATACCTTGACCATATGATTGACCTTGAGGTGGTTGATAACCTTGACCTGAGTATTGACCTTGAGGTTGATAACCTTGAGGTAAATACGGGTACTGGGGTTGACCTTGACCTTGAGGTTGGTATCCTTGAGGTTGATACCCTTGGGGTTGATACCCTTGGGGTTGCCATCCTTGAGGTTGCCATCCTTGAGGCTGATATTGATACTGAGGTTGACCTTGGGGTACATATTGAGGCTGGGGTTGACCTTGAGGTATGTATTGCCCCATAGGAGCGTACTGACCTTGAGGTTGCCCCCCAGACACGAATGAAGTACCTTGAGGTTGCCCCCCAGGCATTAACGGAGGCTGCCCCCCAGGTGGTAATTGGCCACCTTGAGGTTGGGTAATGGGAACTGAACCTGACATCATGTAAATGTCTCCTACACCCAATGGTACATTACCACTGTTTCCAACTAATAACCCATGATCAACGGGTTGAGGAGACGCTCCCGCAAAGGTACCAGAAAGAGATTGATACCCAGTAGGAACAGAAGGACCGCCATGTAAAAAAGATTCAGGACTTTGTGTAAACACAGATGACTGACCAGACATATTTACAGGAGTATGAATACCTCCAGGTGGAAAAGGAGTACGAGGTGTGGAAAAACCTAGCCCAAAGTTGTCTAAATAATTGGTTAACGAAAGGTACCAAGTAGTACTTCTAGGAGGACTGTAAAAGATATATTCACGCTCCCTTAGTGTTGTGGGGAAAAGTATCCGACTCGGATGACCCTATCCCTACTCTAAGGGTGACAGTCCTTAGCAACAACTGAAAGTAAAGCTTTGATATTTTCCTTTATGAAAGTACAGAGAAGGAAGAAAAGATTGACCAACCGGTGTCTTTCGCTTTTGTCGATCCTTATCCTCTCTCTTTGTCTCTTGTTCCCAGCTCCTTGCTCCCTTTGCCGGTCCAGCTACACACAGATCCTGCACAAACAAGAGAGGAAAACTACAAGAAACATGTACTCATAACTGATGCATGGATTAGAGTGAATCAGATATACAAGTAAATACAATACATCAATGCAATACAAGTATATAGGAGAACATTCAAAGCTTTATTGATAGAAGTAAAAGGGTTCTGAGAAGGTTACAACCATCAATGGCTCCAATCCAGCAGCACCTCCCCAGCAGCAAGAAGTCTCCTCTTCACCTCTATAAAAGCAATCACCCAATAGCTCTAACTGTAAACCAACAACACTTCCTTGCTTTGCACAAAATTCCAGCCCCCTTAGACCTCATAGAAGAGCTCTATATATAGGAGATTTGGAGAAAGGATGAGTCAGCTTGAGGCTGGCATAAAGCTGACTAGTGTCCTCTCCCACTTTAGTTAAACTTCAGTTCTTGAGTCCACTTGGAGATCCTTGCTTACACATGGAGATCAAGTACCTCTTACTCATCACAGGGCGAATCCCTTGAACCAAGTGTCAGTTTGGAAGCTTCCTGGGCAATCGACACCTTGCAGAATGACTGTGCCACTTGGCCAATCTCGCCCAGCGCAGGTAGCCTTCATTAGATTTGACTTTTAGCGCAGGTACAAGGAGGAGTAGTTACATTCCAGCGCAGATGCTCAGTGGAGCAGCTGACATGATCCAAAAATAGCCTGTTTTTAAGTGTTTTCAGGTGGAGAACTGATGGGAAGTGCCGTGGTTTGCTGACCTTGTTCTTCTAGGGGTAAGAACAACATGTTTAGGGACTGAGGATCCCTGTAATTATTGACATTTCATGCTCCATGTCGCGAGGCACAAAAATGTCTATAACAGTTGCCCCCTAAAGTATGAGGCCGTTTATCGGGTGAAATGCTTTATCTAGAGGGTCCGAAGTTCATTCCAGTGCTGAGGAGGCGCCCTGTAATACAATACAATACAATACATTATTTTTCATTCTGTTTTCATGATCTAGCTGAGGCGGGCATTCCCATGCTCAGCTTTATAAATACATTTTGGTACATATAACAGACGATCGTCTGATGGTAGACTGATAATTTTCTGCTAAAATTATCATCCTTTGAATAGGATGATCATCTGCTGTAATGATGTACATGACAAATGCTTTTATATTTCCTGAATATACATCGCAGCCCGGATGGATGAAACTAGATCCGGGGTCTTCAAACTCGTTCGATATTCACTCTAAGTACAAGTCGATCCATGTGAGAATTGCGCTGAAGTCGAACATGGAAAGACATCGCTTGATTACCGGTCAATAATGAAAACCGTTAATAAGCGCGAGAGGAATCACCGATAATGATAATGACCCTCAAGGTACTGCAGTACAATTCACGTGGCGTGAATAAAGGACTTGGCGTCGAACGCCACGCAAAATCTTCTGGTCGAAGGTCATTGATGTATACCTGTCGCCGGAAGTGAGAAACTTGCCATTGAGGCATGCAAGCTTCAAAGTACTGATGGGGGTGTTCCTAGATCAACTTCTTGGATAATGAGCTGAAGTCGACAAGAAGCGATCCGTCAAAGGAGGGCCTTAATGAATCCCACATCAATGACACGGAATGGAGCTAATGATTTTAGTGGAGGTGAAAACAAATTGTGACATATGATTCAGGGTGGCGATCATGAATGGATGAAGGATAATGTACGGCAGTGGATGGGACACGGTTGACACTTTCAGAATGACCCCTCTTGAACATATAACGACACTGATGCGATGGATCGGTAGCATTACCCCAAATGTGGATGGTTTGGCGAGGACCATGGTGATGAGACCGGTGAATGAAACAACCCAACCCGATGTGGTACGGAGGAAAAGTGTCATGTTCAAGAGTGACTTGCTACCATTAAACTTTGATGTTCTCCCAATTTTTCCCCAGTCATTTCTGACCAGTACCTCTTTATTGTTGTCAAGCTTGAGGAGGATAACATATGCTTGTTCTATAACCTGCCCTTCGGGCAAGCCCATCGCTATGTTTTAACGAGCCTAGCGATGGGGAAACTCGTTCTCGTCTAAAGACAAGTTTGTCGCTATTTAATGAATTTAACGAGTCTAACGACAAGGATAACTCGGTCCTTTTCATTTTTAGAGAGTCTGAAAAGGTACAGAAAGTTAACTCCATAATTCCTTTTTCGTCAGCTAATCCCTTAAGTCCGAAAAAGTATAAAACAATACAGAAGGGATGAATTTTCGATTGCTTTAACGAGCCGAACAAAACAAGCGCTCGATCTTTTTGTGCAATAATCCCTCAGGTCCAAAAAGATTAAAATCTAGAGGAGGGATAGCGTTCCGGTCGTTTAACGAGCTGGAAGGCCAAAACTCGGCAAACTTTTCATATTTTACGAGTCAGTGAAAAGAGCTCAAAGAAGACTCGTCTTTTGAGGAACGAGTGATAAACAGGGATAGCAGCGGATTCCAGGTACAGGTTGGAATTTTCCAATCACGGCAGTGTCACAAGGATGGCTAGGTGAAATCACTCTTCGTAGCTGTTTCTCAAAAGAGGTAAACACACAAATGGAGGTGAATGATCGGCCAAATGAACAGTGGAGGTGACGGTGCACAAACACGACCAAGGCTTTTATGGCTGATGAATTTACGATCTCAAAAGGTTATTTACCGGTTCATTTTTTTGAATGAGCTTGAACTCTAAAGGAAAGCCTGCTCATAAACTTATGTTTATTTTTTAACGAGCATGAACTATGTTGCTAAAACTGCTCGCATCTTGCGTTTATTTTTTAACGAGCATGAACTATGTGCTAAAACTGCTCAATATACCAGTCATCGAATAAGAACGCCTCCTGTGAGATAGCAGTTTTTTAAGGAGCTTTATCTCACGAAGCTATGCTCCAATTTTGGCAAGTTTTTACCTTTGCCCCACAGGCTTTCTTTATGCAAGGTCGGAAACGGCTAATCCTACGAGTTTAAAGGGTTAGACCTACAGGTTTAAAGGGAGGACCTAAAAATTTAAAAAATAAATAGTCGTCCCTTGCTCACATTCCGAAAGTTTGCATGCCCCCAGGTATAGGATAGAATTTCGGGGCTACCCCTTTTCAACGAGGCCTGCCTCTTTCTTATTATCCGAAGAGGGTTCTATTTGCTGCCGCAAATCAATCTCTTTCTTCGGCGATGTCTATCATTGGGTTACTCAAAGATGGTTACCCTCTGTCACAACAATAGAATCTTTTTCTTTGGAGGCTGCCCCTGCTTATCCTTCAAAACATTTGTTTTAATGGGCGAGGCTTGCTTTTCCCCAAAGATGATTACTACTTGTTGCAATAAGGGAATTCCTACTTGGGCATTGCCCACTTTTTTAGACAAAGGTGAATGACTCTTTTGCCAAACACATAACTTTAACAAAAGAATACTATTCCAGAACAACCCCACTTCCTTCTTTTGGACGGGGTACGGACCAGTCATATTCTTCTGCGAAAATTCTACCTTATACCCAGGGTTTCTTCTGCCCGAAGCAGACCAGGGTGCATGCCCCCTGGGTTCCAGTCTTTCTTTCCGAATCACTCGCACTCATCGGGAAGGAGGACTGGGGGTGGAGGCGTATCTTGAGTGAACAAACCATTTAGGATTGGTATTTGACTATTTGCGATGCGAGATCCCGGAAATGAAAGTTGGTCTACGAGCTTGACCATCCTTCCTTCGTGTGGAAAACACATTACTCTAAAGAGTGAGGAGACTATCGCTCCCATGCAATAAATATAGTCACGTCCAAGGAGTAGGTTATAATCCAAGGGTCCTTGGACGACCAACACGTTCATATTAACAGTCTTCCCTTTCAATGTAACAGGTACATTAGGGAGGATTCCTAATGGTCGACTGGTTCCTTTATCAAAACCTGAGAGATTTCTTAACTCAGGTAAAAGCGCCGAGGAACCCAGTGCTTTCCAAGCAACAGAGGAAAGGATACTCACAGATGCCCCTTCATCAATGATAATACCAGCCATAATCATTCTATAGATCTGGACAATGATTCTGAATGGTATATTGGCTGGTAACCGGGGTCTGCCCAGTTGATTCCAATCAAAGGATACAACCAGGTTGCTTGGTGGTGGGACCGAATATACGGCCGGGTATGACCCTGATGATGTTCCTTCCTGTGATAAAGGAATGGGCGAATTTCCCTGACGTTCATCAGAGTCGGTGCTGATGAAAAGAACCTGGATGGTGTCATCCTTATTCTCTTTAGCGAGGGTGTCGCATGAAGATGACTCTTCGGCGACGGTGTCATTTGAAGATGGGTCTTCAATGACGGAGTCATTGGACGATGAAACCACTGAAGGAAGAACCGGGTCAACTGCCGTTTCGACCTTTAGACTTTCGTCTGGTCTGGATTCAGTAGGTTCATTCTCAATGACCGACACTTCAGCGGATCACTTGGGCGGGTCAGCTGGATTTTCAACTATCAAGGGATTAGGCGCGAGTTTTTGGTATCCAGGAGGAAGTCGTAACGGTGAAACCGGACGATCTTCTAAAACTCTCTTTGCCTCATCTAAGAATGGACATTTGTGGATGGCATTCTTGCCTTCACACAATACACAGGGTGATCTTGGTCTCCCTCTTCGTCCTTCACTCTCGCTAGTTGACGGATTGCAATCAACATGACTATCAGAGGTTGATGCTACCGGATTGTGCAACCTTGGGGACCAGTCCCTTAGTATCCGGGGAATACAAGGACAATCACGATGGAAGTGGATCCCTTTGCAAATGACACATGGCGATTTAGGCCCGGTCGGTGCAGTGTGTGGGTTTTTGTCAGCTTTCTCCTGCTTGCCCCTAGTCGCCTTCACCATAGGCTCCTTCTGCTTCTTTTCTTTCTTCTTCTTTTCCTTCTTCTCTTTGGAAGGTTGACTTTTGCCAGCTCTACCTCGCGAAGATGAAGGATCAGAGGAAGTATCGTAAGAAGTGGAAGGCTGGTGGGTAGTTCTAGATTGTTCTGACTGTTGATTCGACTGCTCAGGATTAGTGGCGATCTGGACTACATTAGTTGAAAAGATCCATACAGGGAGGCCGATTGTCAATCCTGGAAGTGACAATGTTGCCATATGAGGCGCACCAACATCTCCCCAAGAGGAGAAGGGATTTGGACTTCCGCCAAGGTTGCTTCCTTGGTTGGTGGGCTCCATACTTTTCAACTGAAAGATCAACATGGGAATAATAGGTGATTATGTTCCGCTTAAAATAAATTTTATTAACGACGCTTTTAGACACAAACTTGCTTTTTCATGTTTTAAGAGTCAAGAAAAAGCTAAAGATGACTCTAGTCGCCTTCGATGTATTAACGAGCCCGAAGTGACAAATGCTCAGTTGGACTTTTTCAGTTATAGAGTTTGAAAAAGGCCAAAAGAAACTGCTCTGGAGATCTAGGCAGAGGGTGTGCCAAACCTTTCGCGAAACCACATAATACGTTTTACGGTACAGATGGTCGATCTTCGTGAATGCTGTGTTCACTGCATCGCAATCAGTAGGGCGGCCGACACGGTTTCCTAAGGATAAAGGATAAATGCCTATAGGGGTCTCCCAATATACGCGACGGTACGCGGGAGTACAAGTCCGTATTAGTGCCACCGACTCTCAGGAGGAATCACCCACCTTCGTAGAGATCGACAGTCACTATGTTTAACGACGCCGGAACACGTCTCTACCTAGACCTCTAGATGTTTGCGTTATGTTACAAAAAGTTGTTATGTAAATTGGGTTTATTTTAATGTTGATCTTGCTTAACAGTTTGCCTTTAAGGATCACCACGAGATGTATATATACAACTTCCTAAATGCAATCTAAGATGAGAAGCAAAACTTTTCAATCTTTCAACTTTGAAAACCTTAATCTACTGAGGGAAAAGAAAGACACAACTTTTCGCACAGATCATAGAACACACACTAAAATGCAATTTTTTCCTAAATCGTCAAGCACACAGTCAAATGCAAAATGCACAATGCATGTATTTCTTTTCGTTATCCTTAATGTTGATGTAAGACAGAAAGGAAACTGTTGTATAACTTTGAATCTAATTTCAAGCAGAAGTAAACAAGCTTGTCCACAATCAAAAGACACCTTAAGATCGACTTGTTTAGACACTAGAAATGTATAGATTCAAACCATAAAATGAAAAACAAACAAACTCAAACAGCCATGAACAGTAATAAAACTAGCTCTTAAGATCACAAAGACACTTTTACAGTTCATGATCTAAGAGGCCACAGCTATACTGGTTCGCTTTTCACAATGGGAAACTGTAACTGAAGCAAGAAATACTGAAAGAACAATCACAGTTTCATCACACAACTGAGGCGGAATAATGTCAAGGAAAGTTGGTTTACAGCAAGTACAATGACAAGCAATCAGCAGCAAAAATCAGTGAAAACAGGGCTAAGACACAGTGGGAAACCTCAGGAAGACATAGCCTAACTAGATCAGCGCAGGCTCTGGTCTGTCAGATTGACTCTCAGCGCAGTTCCCGAAGGGAGTACCTGCGCTGAAATGCAGACTGCCTGTGGACAGCCTGCTCTAAGACACGAGAGTTGCGTTTACAAGGATTTCCGGGTCATAAAAAGCTCAAAAATGCACTGTTTTTGCTGAAATAAAAAGCTATAGGTCAAGTACAGGCTAAGGGATGATCAAGAGGATGAAAAGCTATCACAAAGAGTACAAGAGTCTTTTGTAGATCAGCTCTTCAAATCATGAATCTGCTCAGTAAATGAGCAAGAGTAGCAGTCCCTCTACTTCGCTTTTGATATAGTCAAAAGCTTTTCGATTTGGTACTCTTTTCTTCAAGAAATGAATAGCAAAGATACTACAAACACCAACAAGATACTAGGCTCCCCAGCGGAGTCGCCAGTTTGTTGTGGGGAAAAGTATCCGACTCGGATGACCCTATCCCTACTCTAAGGGTGACAGTCCTTAGCAACAACTGAAAGTAAAGCTTTGATATTTTCCTTTATGAAAGTACAGAGAAGGAAGAAAAGATTGACCAACCAGTGTCTTTCGCTTTTTTCGATCCTTATCCTCTCTCTTTGTCTCTTGTTCCCAGCTCCTTGCTCCCTTTGCCGGTCCAGCTACACACAGATCCTGCACAAACAAGAGAGGAAAACTACAAGAAACATGTACTCATAACTGATGCATGGATTAGAGTGAATCAGATATACAAGTAAATACAATACATCAATGCAATACAAGTATATAGGAGAACATTCAAAGCTTTATTGATAGAAGTAAAAGGGTTCTGAGAAGGTTACAACCATCAATGGCTCCAATCCAGCAACACCTCCCCAGCAGCAAGAAGTCTCCTCTTCACCTCTATAAAAGCAATCACCCAATAGCTCTAACTGTAAACCAACAGCACTTCCTTGCTTTGCACAAAATTCCATCCCCCTTAGACCTCATAGAAGAGCTCTATATATAGGAGATTTGGAGAAAGGATGAGTCAGCTTGAGGCTGGCATAAAGCTGACTAGTGTCCTCTCCCACTTTAGTTAAACTTCAGTTCTTGAGTCCACTTGGAGATCCTTGCTTACACATGGAGATCAAGTACCTCTTACTCATCACAGGGCGAATCCCTTGAACCAAGTGTCAGTTTGGAAGCTTCCTGGGCAATTGACACCTTGCAGAATGACTGTGCCACTTGGCCAATCTCGCCCAGCGCAGGTAGCCTTCATTAGATTTGACTTTCAGCGCAGGTACAAGGAGGAGCAGTTGCATTCCAGCGCAGATGCTCAGTGGAGCAGCTGACATGATCCAAAAATAGCCTGTTTTTAAGTGTTTTCAGGTGGAGAACTGATGGGAAGTGCCGTGGTTTGCTGACCTTGTTCTTCTAGGGGTAAGAACAACATGTTTAGGGACTGAGGATCCCTGTAATTATTGACATTTCATGCTCCATGTCGCGAGGCACAAAAATGTCTATAACACTTAGATCAAGGGTAATTTGATCTTCAGGATCAAAGACGCCTATTTCTTCCTCTGGAACAAGTTCTTCAATAGCAATCAAACCAACAGGAAGATTTTCGATGATAATTCTTTCTATTCTCAGTGAATCAGGAACACTAGGAGTCGGAGTAACAGGTTCGGATATTTCTGGTTCTTCGCCTGTATCACTAGCAGACGAAAAACTACCAACAAGCTCAGAAACTGTAACATCTTCGGGATTATAACCTGTCTCTAAACTTTGGTAATCTGGATGAACTACCAAGGAAGATTCTCCTTCTTCAGCTAAACCTACTCTACTGCCACTAGGAGGAGTTACAAGGACCTTTAAACCTTCTATATGACTGGACTCGTCTTGAGGAGGTTCACCCCTAAGTTTACGGGATCTTCTCAACAATTCGGCCACAGAAACAACTTCAGGAGACTGGCCCCGAATTCTACGGGACTGTCTCGGTAATTCCACCACAGCTAAAAACTTTTAACTACTACACATGAAAACAAAATAAAATTTCAAATCAAACCACCTAAAGTCTCTAAAGAACCAAAAAAATTTGAATCACACGCCTAAAGAATCTAGGGCGTCAAACCAAACACAAACAGTATTCTTCCGGACCAAAGGCGCTAGTTGGTGATGAAGCCCAACCTCGCTGGATTCAGTACAGAAATGGCGGGTGGAACAGTTACACCGACAACCTGCTTAATGAATAGACTAGACCAAGTTCCTCCACTTTAACCGTCTCGAGTGAAGTGAACCCCCCAGAAAATCCAAGTGAGTATAGCCGACGTCTGCTCCAGGTACAGTGGGACCTTCCCTCCACCGTCACCTCGGTAGAATCCTAAAGATAATGGCCACTAAGGTTACCAACCGCAACAAATGCACCTGGGGGAACAGTCTAAACTCCGACATCACGCAAGGGCAGAGTAGCAAGCTCAATCCCCTTGCCGGCTCCTTGACAATAATCCAAGGTTTACCGACAAGTGACCCCTGGCTCCTCGACAATGGTTAATCCGAGGTTTACCGTTTGTAATACGTGCGTGTCTGGCGTCGTTCCCAACGAGGGGGGAATGATCCCCTCACTGGTTCGGACACGAGCTCGTGCTTCTCCTTTAAGAGGAGCTTTCCCAGAGTACAAGTGAGACAATTGGATTTATTCTATCACAAGATAAGCTACTTGTTTGGTTTTGTTGTCTTGGAGAGTTAATTACTCACCTACTCCAAGACACTAGCCTGATCTAAATTGGTGCTTCAGAGCCCTAGTAAATAAAAGTTACTATTTCAATTTTACTTTAAGCGTTACTTTTATGGTTGTTCTTTAAAGTCACAAGGTAATGGAAGTGAAACCAATGGTGTGTAGACTCGACTCCAACCACTACAAAGATGCACCTAAGATGATTTACGCTACTTTGCTTTTTCAATGAAATTCTTAACTAAGAGAGGTGAGAGAATGCAATTTTTTAGAGAAAACAACTTCCTTAGAAAAGACAATCAAAGAAACAATTCTCTTTTTCTTTTCAAGCACACAAACATAACCACTCTTTACTTGCACGAAAAACTCTTTTTCTTTCAAAACTTTCAAAGCTACTTGAAACAAAACTTTTCAAAGGAGATGTTTTTGTATTTTCTCTTTTTAATAAAGCATGTAAACCTACCTTTAACAAAAAACAATCTCAAAAGCTACAAAACTATGAAAACTTGACTCACAAGCAAATCAAAAGAGAGATTACTCTAAGCAAACCTAACAAGGCAAAAGCTCACAAAGATGATTCTAGGTTGTTTTACTTGATCAAAATCAAATCAAGGACCAGCTAATGCAGAATCAAAAGACTAGTCAAAACAAAACTCAAATCTTTTTGTTCTTTTTGTAAAATGGAATTCAAGACTTAAACAACAAGCACTTCGAAATTGGCCCAAAAGACAACTCGATGGTAAGTTGCTCTCACAGGTAGACTTTATGACAGGTCTGACTTCTTAGAATGTTGACAAAACCAGAGAGATCTAAGGCTTGACAACTCCTACTGCTAAAGTCACTACAAGACCTACTCAAAAATCAAACCCTAGGGCTTACACTTCGATGAAATCCACTAAAACACTCAATGCTATCGAAACAAGTTTAGGTGAAGATTCTGGGCAAGGGACTAATGAATCTGGGCAGAAAAAACTAAGAAAAAACAAAATCTAAGAGCAAAAAAGGCAAAAAATGGAATTTTCTTAAATTTTGGCAGGGGACGCAGGCAACCCGTTAGCACAGGTGCGGGCCTGCTCTGTGCACACAGCAAAAGTGCGTCCAGGGACACATTGTGCAGCACTCAGAGGGTGTGTCCTACTGAAAAACTCAAGAAAACCCAAAATAAAACTAATCCTAAGCTAACCCACCCAGAGACAAGGTCACAAAGCCAAAACCAGAAA
This sequence comes from Pinus tabuliformis, assembly GCA_031772625.1. NCBI lineage: Eukaryota > Viridiplantae > Streptophyta > Pinopsida > Pinales > Pinaceae > Pinus > Pinus tabuliformis. The sequence continues at coordinate 270,226,551 of CM062819.1, forward strand.
AATAAACCAATTTTCTCAAAGCAAAGTTCACACAAAAGAAAAGACTCTTCTCATCAATGGAATCTTTCCCCAGCGGAGTCGCCAATTTGTCACACGGAATCAGTCAAGAGTGCGGACACAACCAACCTTCCTAGAAGTCTAAGACATTCTAATGACAAACAAAACAAATTGGAGCTATCCTTCTCTAAACATACATTATGATATGAGAAATCAAGTGTTTCGTTCTTACCTTTGTCCAAACGCTGTTGTAGAAGTCCAAGCTTTGTTGATCTGGATGAGCTCCTCCTTTTCTCCAAAACCTGCAATCACCAACAGTCAAACAATTAAATAGCACCTGATTATAACATAAAACAAATCATATTCAACATATAGACCAAGGAGTACATGAAATAACCCATAAACAACAAGTTATTGAGAAGAATGGACCAATTTGCATTAAAGGTAATCAAAAGGAACCATTACAACCTGAGCCTTGGTGTTGTGCAAGCTCCTTCCAGGGTCCACAAGAGTCTTCCTCTACTTTGACAAAGCTCACCCAATTCCAAATAGAACAAGTAAAGATGGCAATCTCTCCTCACAAGCTTCTAAATGGGAGTCCTAATTCCTGCAGCATTTACCCTTAGAAATGTATAGCTTTCAACCTCTCTCCTTCTGGCCCAATGCCTGTATTTATAGTGCTCAAGAGGAAGTTAATCAGGTCCACCATCAATGGGATAGTCCCCTCTTTGGATGGGATCACTCCCTTATTGATGGGATAAGTTCCTCTTTGGTAGGAGTGCATGAACCATCTGGAGGCGCTCAATACACGTCAAACAACCTTCTAGAATGCTCTAGAAATGACCACAAGTAAGTTTTTGAAGATAAAACTTGCGCATTTTAACCTTTTCAGAGGGACGCACCTGCCTCTTTAGATACAGAGCGTCCTTGGACGCAGACCTTATGAACAATAGGTGCGTACCCGCAGGCAATGTTTGAGAGAACCTGCGTACCCAGAGATAAACATATTTATAAAGACTTTCTCTCTTTCTTGGAGTTTGAAATGAATAGCAGAGGCATAAGACTTGCTTAAGAGGGTACTATGACTGTTGATAGAGCCATACCAACTGTAAATAGCCATGGTGACATTTTTTAGTGTAACAGGGGCATAGTGGCTGGAATCCCAAGCCCACCTGAAAAGGGCTATGGCCAGTGGAGCTGTGAAGAGCTCGGTTGTAGCTGTGCTGAACATAGGGGAGGCTCTCGTCCCATGTGCGTGGATGCTTTGAGTTATACATGCACAGAATGTGCACAATCATCCTATTGACAACCTCTGTCTGGCCATCAGTTTGAGGATGGAAGGTTGTGGACTTCGTGAGTTTGGCGTCCAGCATTGACCAAAGACTGGACCAAAATGTGTTGAGAAACCGATTGTCCCGATCTGAGATGATAGACTGTGGGATCCCAAAGTGCACCCACACTCATTCAAAGAAGAGTTTAGCAGTGGCTTCTGCTGTGATATTCTTCTTGCAGGCCACCATAATGGCCATCTTCGAGAACCTGTCGACGACCACAAAAACACAGTCATTTCCATGCTTAGTGGAAGGAAGGCCTGACACGTAATCCATGGAGATGGATTCCCAAGGTCGACTAGGGGTAGGCAATGGGGTATAGAGGCCGTGCTTCTTAATGGACGGTTTGGAAATGGCACAGGCAGTACATGATCTGATGTACTTCCCAACATCCTGTCGAAGATTCGGCCAATAGAAATAATTTTGCAGAACTGCCATTGTTTTCTCGACCCCGAAATGGCCAGCAACCCGACTGTAGTGGGCTTCCCAAATCATCTTGGCACGCTCGCTTGAAGGAACACAAAGGTGACCGAGGTGGCATAATAGGGCATCCTGGAGGTGAAAATCTAGAACATGCCGACCCTCTAAGGGTGTCTGGTATGTGTGGCCGAATTCAGGGTCGCTTTTGTAGAGAAGTGGACAATCAGAAGTCTCGTGCCCATAAGAGTTGAGCACGGTGGTTAACACCATGATCGGTGGTCGACTGAGGCAATCTACAATATTATTGGTGTTGCCCTTCTTATACTTGATATTCAAGTGGAACTTTTGCAGGTAGGTAGACCACTTCTGATGGCGATCATTCTGCAATTTCCCTTGGGTCTGTATGAACTGCAGGGGTCGGTGGTCTGTGTGGATGACCGTTTCCTTCCCCTAAATGTAATGCTTCCATTGTCAGCAGGCATGTACAATGGAATGCATCTCTTTATCATAAGTGGGGTACTTCCGGACTGTGTCTGAAAGTGTTTCACTGTGATATGCCACTGGATGTCCATGTTGAGTAAGGACTGCCCCAATAGCATAGTCAGAGGCATCTGTCTCGACCTCAAATGGTTGTTGTAAATCTGGTAACGCTAGCACTGGTGCCGTCTAGAGGCGATCCTTCAACTCCATGAATGCCTTCTGTTGAGATTCAGACCAAAAGAATTTTGCTTTCGCCCCTCCCTTGGTGACTTGACTCAAGGGCCAAGACATATGAGAAAACCCCAACACAAACCTGTGGTAGAAGTTGGCAAGACCTGGAAAGCTGCGGAGCTCTGTTAGAGTGGTTGGAGAGGGCCGATCCCGAATGACTTGGATCTTGGCTGGATCGACATGCACCCCCTTTTCATCAATGATGAATCCCAGATACTGAACCTGGATCATGCCAAAAGTGCATTTCTCCAAATTGGCACATAGCTTGTGTTGCCGCAGTGTTTGGAGAACCTGTCGGATGTGGTGGAGGTTCTCTTCCCAACTCTGGCTGAAGATCAGAATGTCATCCAAGTATACTACTATAAAGGAGTTGGTGAATGGCCGCAAGATGTCATCCATTAGCCTCATGAAGGTTGCAGGAGCATTCGTCAATCCGAAAGGCATAACCAACCATTGGAAGAGGCCCTCCTTGGATTTGAAGGCAGTCTTCCACACATCAGAGGGTTCGATTGGTACCTGGTGATATCCTGACTTCAGGTCGATCTTGCTGAAATATTTCGCCCCCTTTAGTTGGTCTAGGAGGTCATCAATCCGCGGAATCGGGTACCTATTACGAACAATGATCTTGTTCAACGCCCGATAGTCAATACAGAGTCTCCACGTCCCATCCTTCTTCTGTACCAACACGATAGAGCTCCCACAGGGCGATGAACTAGGACGGATGTGACCTTTCTGCAGGAGCTCCTGAATCTGCCTCTTGATTTCATCGTTCTCCAGAACGGAGCACCAATAAATTGGTCCATTGGGTAGCGGCGCACTTGGGGTCAGATCGATGGAGTGCTTGACTTGACAGTGCAGAGGAACCCCTACCAGGGAGGTGAAGATGTCCTCGTACTCCTCCACAACCTTGTCCATCTGTAGTTGTTGTGCATAGGGACCCCGTCTGGAGGCCGCGGCCACTGTCTTCTTCTTTCCTTGAGGGCATATCATCAGGAAAAAAAAATTCCCGGTTTTGGAAATGATCTTACTGCATTGTTTTGCAGAAATCAAAGAGATGGCGGTAGGTGGTGCTACCTCTGGTATCCTGTACAACTTATTTCCCAACGTAATAATAATAGCATGGGGCCTTGATTCATATACAGCATGTCGCTTCCACAAGTATAGTTGTCCTAGTAATACATCACAAACTTTAAGGGGAGCAATGTCACACAATACCTCATTCGTGAAGGGCTTGATGTTGTATGGAAGGCGACACTGCTGGCTCACGCAAAGATCTCGTCCTGGGTGAAGCCACCCAATGGTGTATGGTTGTGGATGTGCTGTGGTCGGTAAGCGCAACCGCTTCATGACCTCTGCCGAAATGAGGTTCTTTTGTCTCCCGCTATCAACAATGAACTGTATTGGGGAGCCCTTTACCCACATTTGGGAGTGGAAGAGACGCTCCTCCTCCTCTGGATCTTCGGGTTCATTTTTCTGGATCTTTGCGGTAGCAACAGTGGCACTGGGATCCGCATCAATGATCTGCTTCCCTTTTTCATTCCCCTTCTCGGGTTCTGACTCCGAGTCTGAACATGCATCTGATTATGAAACCTTTAGCTCAGCCACTAGTGACTGCTTGGCCCAACACTCACTTGTGTTGTGAGTGGAGCTCTTATGGAACTCGCACCATTTTCTAGTGTCCTTTCTCGGCTTCGCGGCGCTGTTCTTTGTTTGCATCTTCGGATGGTTGTCTTGGGTTGTCCCGCCTTGGCTTTGTCCTCTGTTCTGTGGTTTAGGGGCACCTTTCCCCTGCTTTGGATTCGCAGATCCAAAGTCTCGCTTCTTTTGTTTAAACTTCTGCTCGACCTTGACGACATATCGGTATGCGGCACCGAGCGAGGAGATGTTCAGGAATTGTATTTCTTCCTGGATGTACTTATGCAGGCAGCCACGGTATTTGAGTATCAAATGTTACTCTGAATCCTTGATACCCAACTTTGTGCGAAGGGTATGGAAAATATTGGTGAACTCCGGCACGTCTTGGTCCCTTCCCTGCCGCAGCGTGGTCCACTTTATGTATTCGTCCTCATAGCTTCAAACAGGGTAGTACTGCTCCTTGATGGCATCCCGGAACGAATCCCAGGTGGGTGTGGCTGAAAATAGTGAGACAGTACTTTCATCCTTCTGCTCGGAGTAGGTTTCCCACCAGTCCTTGACGTGGGGGGCTGCTTCGAGAAGAGAAAAAACAATCTTTTCCCGACTCGAAAATTCATGAACAGAAAAATAACCCTCTAGCAGATTTAACCATTTATCTACGGCATCTGCATCTATCTGACCCTCGAATATGGGGATTTCAAAATTAACTTGTACCTTAAAGGGTGTGGCGTTTCCAGAGTAGCTGCTGGAAGCCGATGCGTTGCTTCTGGGTAACCGCTGAAGGATCTGGGCAAAGCTGTCCATCATCGCGTTCCGTTGTCGCTCGAGGGCTTCTTTGACCAAGATTTTGATGGGATCTCCTGCGCCCTCGTCTTTCTTCTCATCCGCCATGGGAGGCCGTCGGGATTTGCAAGGCTCGTCTTGCAAAGGTTCAACCAGTTCAAGCCCTAACTCCTTATATCCCGACCTTGTTGGGGACATGCAAAGAAAGACAGAGAAAAAGAAAACCGCTCTGATACCACTGATCCAGATTTAAACAGGAACGCAACAAATTACAGAGATAACCATATACACAAAGATGCAGCGGAAATAATACTTCATTTCATTAATGGAAAATACTGAAACATGCTTACAACCAGAAATGGAAATAAACCAACTCGGGCGATGGTAGCTTATCTCTGAGAAGAGATGTGATGGCTACATGCCTCTGAACTATCTTACAATGAGGCTCGAAGGCCTATTTATTGTTGAGAAACAGTGGAAAAACCCTTAACATTCCAAAACATAACCCTAGAAGATGAAACGCCAAACTATGGGCCCCGTTTGGGGTAAGTTGGTACATCAACTTCCCGGGGTCGTAACTTTGGCATACGATCTCCGTTTGACGCATACAATAGCTCGTTAGAAATATCTATCCGAGCACTATCATTGTTGGAACAGGCCACATCGGTCCATTCTATGGACCCATGTTGCCCCCGGATTCCCCAAAAAACGTCGTTTAGGGTCTCAAAACGGCTCCGGAAGTTGAGGACCCGAAAAACTGCTAAAAATAGTAAGTTGTGCTACAATTAAGGAAACTGAAAATGCTGAGAAGAACAATGGTGGGGGTCCAGGTGGACTTGGCAGGTGGCCACCAATATCCACCTGGATCAGGGCAGGGGCAGAGGCCTCCACAACTTGGCAGCGAGCTCCCTCACTTCTAACTCCACTCGCCTAAAATTCCCCTGCAGTCACGGTAATCTCTCCTTCATGGCCTCTGTTACCATAGAGCTCAAAGAGATCAATTTTGGTCAGGTTGTAGGTTCCCTTGGAATGACAACGGAAAGGCCGGCGGAAGACAGACATGGCACAATCCAAATGAACTCTGAGCCGAGCAAGGCTTCAGGCTCAAGCAAAATCACGGCTTCCCATATCATGAAGGATTATGCAGGCCTAAGCGTATCTATAGTTGGAGGCTCTACAAGTAGAGAGGGCCACCCCTCTGAGGACGTAGATGATTACCAGTTTGGATGCCGCATCATCGAAGAGTAGCATGATCCCTCCCATGGTTGTTATAGACATTTTTGGGCACTACAACCCCAAGCATGAAATGTCCATAAACCAAGGGCTCCTAAGTCCCTAAAAGTGTTGTTCTAACCCCTAAAAGAACAAGGTAAACTCATTACAGCTTCTCCCAGAAGTTTTCCATAAAAAACTGCTCACAATTGGTCAAAACAAGATCATTTCAGCTGCTCCATAGGCAAAGTGCATTGCATCTCACCTAAACACACTGTGTGGGTGCATTGCATTTCAAAAAGCCCTTCTATTGAGTGCAATGGGCGAGAAGTGACAAATGGAAGTGTCATTCCGCGAGGTGGAGAGGCATGGAAACTTCTAGAAACTTCTCTTGTGACACTTGCCTCTCTGAATTCAACCAAGGATGAGTAAGAGATCATCAATCTCCAAGTGGAAGCAGGAACTATCAAAGGGGAGACACTAATCAAATCACAAGCTGACTCATCTCCCTTACAGATATCTATATATGGATCCCTCATCCCAGAGATCCAGAGGCTGGAATTTTTCATATTGTAAGGAATTGTTGTTGGTTTCTTGAGATAAAACATTAGATTGTTGGGTGATCTAAGCTTTGCATGAGGTGAAGAGGGGCTTCCTTGCTGAGAGGATGATGCTGGGTCAGAATAACTGGTTGTAACTCCCCTTGGATCTTTCTTGTTTATCAATAAAAGCTATTCAAGTTTTCCTCCATACTCTTGTGTAATTTATGTTTGCTGCACTTGTATGGTCAATTTACATCTGATCCTAGATTGTTTGTGATTATATATCCATGTTCTTGTATAGTTCTATGCTACTGTGATCGTACAGGTACTCTGTGAAGTTGGGCACGGAACAAGTAGCGAAAGACTATCAAGAAAGAGAGGAACCGAACTAGGAGATTAGCGCAAGACAGGGGTTGGTCTTCTTTGTTCTTCTCTATCTATACTTCATAAAGGAAAAAGAAAAGTAGCTTTACTTTGTTTGTTTCTAAGGCAGTTATCACACCTTAGTGGGATAAGCAGTTCTGAGTAGACACTTTTCCCTGTAACAAAATGGTGACTCCGCTGGGGATGAATTAGTTTTCTTATTTATATTCCTTGTTTTCTATTTCATAAACTTAAGTCGAGCCAGGTAGCTTTCAAACTGCATTTTCTATGTAAATGCAAAGTAGATAAATTCCGCTTCAATCATTCTCCGGGATTTGTTTATGATTTAAACAACTAATTCAAAAACCCTCTGATTGCCCCTTGTGGTAGCTCTTAGATCCTCCTTAGATCTACCCCTGATTGTTGCATTGCTGATCACCATTTTCTCGGCCAAAACCCATGAACTGAATTGCAAAATGTGACCCGGAACCCAAGCAAAGTCTCGTCTCTTGCCCAACACAGGTACTGTTTTGAAAATCTGAAATTCAGTGCACTTCCTGAGTGTAGTAGGTGCGCTGCATTTCAAATTCCCTGTGTTACAGGTGCGCTGATCAGACTAGGCATTGTTCAGTTTTGGTTTCTGCAGTTCATTATTTCCAGTTCTATTCATGAATTTTGCTGCCTGTGATCAATATATCTCTGTTTGAAACCCCTTTTCTTTGTTGTTATTCTGCCCCCTTTGCACGAAAGAACTATAAATGTTTTTGTGTGTTTGTTGAGTCATTTTCAGTTCTCCTTTACAAAAAGTAACATAATCGCACTGTCGTCCTTTGATTTGAAAGTGTCGCAAGTGCCGTTTTTAGGCATAGGAAAATGTTTGATTGCTGTAGATAGTCGATTATCCTGTTACTGTTGTTTTTGGTCTGAATTTGTAATTTTTCTAGTGTCGAAAACAAGTATTCATTTCCAAATCGTAAGGTGTTGTGATTGCCTCCATTTTTTATTTCGAAAAGAAACTTGTTGATAACTTTCGCTTGAAAAGTAATTCAGGTTTGTGTATCAACTTTCTTTTTATCATTTACATACAAATAAAGTCGAAAACAAATACATGCATGTGAATTTGCATTTAGACAGTCTGATTGGTTTGATTTAGGAAAGTGCATTTAGAGTGTGCTTTTTTCTCTTTGTGAAAGACTTCTGTCTTTCTTTCCTTAGTAGCGAGGATATTCATTACACAAAGAAGATAAAAAGATTGTTTATCATCTTAGATTGCATTTTAGGAATTATACTACACCTCGCGGCGAACCTGAAAGGCAAACTTCATAAACAAGATCAACTATAAAATAAATTTAATGAATCTAACAACGCTTTGGAACCTAATGCACAACATTTAGAAGTCTAGGCTAGAGACGTATTCGGGCATCGTAAAGCCTGGTAACTATTGTTCTCACTGATGGTTGGGTGATTCCTCCACTTTGAGATGATAAGTCCCAGTACGGACTTGTGCTCCCACATACCGCTGAGTATATTTTGGGAGACCACAATAGGCTTAATCCTTTATCCATAGGAAGCCATGTCTGCCACCCTATCGATCGCAATGCACTGAACACAGCATTCAGGAAGATTGACCGTCGTACCGTAAAAAGTATTCTGCAGTTTTGCGATTGGTTTTGGTAATCCCTCTACCTAGATTTCCAGAGCAGTCCCTTTTGCTCCTTTTCAGACTCTTTAACAGAAAAGGTCCATCTGAGCACTTGTCACATCAGGCTCATTAAAAATCGAAGGCGACTAGAGTCATCTTTTATTTTTTCTCGACTCTTAAAAATTGAAAAAACAAGTTGTGTCAAAGCATCTAAAATTTATTTTAAACAGAATAATCATTACCCTTTCCTACATTGATCTTAGGTTGAAGAAAATGGAGTCCACCAACCAAGGAGTTCCCCTTGGAGGAAATCCCAGTCCCTTCTCCTCTTGGGGAGATGTTGGTGCACCCCATATGGCCACATTGTCACTTCCAGGACTGACAATCGGATTGCCCGTATGGCTCTTCTCAACCTCTGTCGTTCAGAACACCGCAATTCCTGAACAATCTAGTCAGCAACTAGATGAATCCAGAGTTACCCACCAACCTTCTACTTCCTCCAATTCTTCCTCTCCTCCTTCTTCTTCACTTGATGGGGTTGGTAAAGCCAAAAATCAAGTACCTGAGAAGAAGAAGGAAAAGAAGAATACAGAGAAGAAGAAGAAGGAGCCAAAAGCAAAAGGGGGCAACCAAGCATCATCTAGCGAAAATCCACACACTGCACCGACCAGGCCTAAATCACCATGTGTCATTTGCAAAGGAGACCACTAACATAGAGATTGTCCTTGCAACCCTCAGATCTTAAGGGACTGGTCTCCTCGTTTGCACAACCTGGTGTCGTCAACCTCTGATGATCATGTTGAAAACACACTGTCAACTAGTGAAAGTGAAGCCCCAGGACAAAAAGGAAAATATAAATTTCCTTGTAAATTGTGTGAAGGTGACCATTCCGTCCACCGTTGTCACTTCTTAGAACCAGAATAGACTTTTCAGGTTCAAGGCATTCTAGTTGAGAGATCCCAACTTCATAGAAAAGATGAAGAACTGGTGGAAGGAGACTCACATTGGGATTGAAAGAAGAAATAAAATGCACACTCTCCAACTCAAATTAAAAGACCTAAAAGGAAGGATAAAGAAGCGGAACGAGGAAGAATTATGAAATATTCGAAAGGAACAAGAAATGCTCTAGATTGAAAAGAATACAATAGAAAATCATAGTTGAAGGGAGAAGTGAAGAACTGGTAGAAGATGAAGGACATGTGTTAAATAAACTGGACGAAAGAAGAAAGCAAGAGGAAATATTATGGAAACAAAAATCGAGAATCCAATGGCTAAAAGGAGAGAGAAACATGAAATTCTTCCATAAGGCAATGTTGCAGCATCGACAGCAAAATAGAATATTCTCCCTAAAGGACAACCAAGGCAACAGGCTAACACAGAAAGTGGAAATGGAGAATTTGATGGTACAACATTTTAAATAGACCCTAACAGAACCCAATATGAAGAGGGAGTACGACATTGATAAAATCAGTCAACATATCCCCAAAATAGTGATGAAAGACCAGAACTTAACACTCCTAAGGGTCATAACGAAAGAAGAGGTGGATAAGGTAATAAGAAATATGGCCAAGAATAAATCACTTGGGCTAGATGGATTCACCTCATAATTCTATCAAGCCACGTGGAGCTTTATGAGTCAGGATATAATGAATGCAGTAGAAGAGTCTAGATGCACCAAAAGAATGCACCTAACCTTTAATGCTACATTCTAAACCCTGATACCAAAAACTAAAAACTCAGAAGAACCACAAGGGTTCCAACCGATAGCACTCTGCAACATTATATATAAAATACTAGCTACAATGATAGTGAATAGACTAAAACCGATACAACTAGATCTGATATCCCAAGAACATACGGGGTTTTTCAAAGGTAGTCAAATAATAGATGGCAACATAGTAGCATAAGAAGCAATCCACTCAATGAAAAATTCAAAAACTAAAAGGATGATGATAAAATTAGACCTAGCTAAAGCTTATGACAGACTTGGTTGAGGATACCTGCAAATCCTAAAGGCATATGACTATGATGACAAGTGGATAAAGTGGGTAATGCCAATGATAACTACGCCAGTGATGTTAGTACTATTAAATGGGTCACCAACAAAAGCCTTAAATTCGTCTAGAGGACTCAGGGAGGGCCACTTGATATCCCTGTTCCTATTTATCCTGCAACAGATGGACTAGGAAGACTAATAAAAGCAAAATTTAATAGCGAACAACTGAAGGGATTGCGAATATAGGGAAATGACCTACCTCTAACCCACCAATAATTTGTTGATGATGTTATGTTATATAGACATACAACACTCGAAGAAGCAAAAAAAATAATGGAAATTCTCACGGAATTCACAGGGGCCTCATGGATAGAGATAAGTAAAGAAAAATCTGAAGATTATTTCTTCAATACTCAAGCTTCCTCCCAAGCCTTCCTAGCAAGAACCATGGGATTCGGAGTCAGGAAATTCCTTACAAAGTACTTAGGCATCTTGTTAAATGATAATAAAAACATAGTTTCTAATTGGGGAACCTTGATGGGTAAGATTCAAAAGAGAATGAAAAACTGAACATTCAGGGCACTGGACATCCTGAGCTACATAATCCTGCTCAAATCGGCGCTCCAATATATATCGATCTATCAATTGACCAACCAAGCCACACCTAAAATAATCTACTAAAAAATGGTAGACATGTTTAAAAAGTTCCTATGGCAAGGGTTGAGTAAGATAAAACAAAATGGGTTCTTCTCTCTTGGAGTTGGCTAAGTAAATCCATAAAAGAAGGAAGACTAGGCTTGTGAGACCCATACATCCTGAACCAGGTAATGGGGGTAAAGTTGTGGTGGCAATTGATACAAGGAGGGGACGACCTATGGAAAAAACTATGGGAGAGAAAATAGAAGATGCTTAGGTCTCCAGAAGGAAAGCTGAAAATCTAAACTGAGAAGAAAGGCTCTGTAATATGCAACTTGGCAAGAGCCAATATGCACTTGATCATGGAGCATAGCTTCTAGGAAGTAAGAGAGGGTGACAAAGTGAATTTCTAGGAAGAGGCATGAAAATAGAGAGAAAAACTCAACCAACATCATCTACTCCAAGAGATCCACCAGTTCACCATCCAAACTGAAGGCGATACAGTATGAAACTACTAGAGCCCAGAGTCGGATGGATATTAGAGAAAGTGGAAGAAAAAGGAAAACTAGCCAGAAGCACTTGTAACAGCTTACTGTGAAGTATATGAAAAGGAAATGGCAACAAGGAAAGTAGTGGTTAAAGAAGGGACAAACACTTTAAGATGGGGAAATAGAATCAAAAGTATGTTCACAATAACAGAAGGATACCATCTAAAAGCAGGATACAATAGACACTTAGAAACAAAAAATGGGATCGCATACGAAAAACAAAAACATGGTCAAAAGTAGCATTTTTTACATGGATCCTGAGCCACGAGAGAGCACTAACATGGGACCAGCTGAGGAAAAAAGGAACGCAAGGCCCATCGTGATGCGCCCTCTGCCGAGAACAGGAAGAAACCATGGAGCATTTAACCAATGCTTGCAAAGTCAGCGACAACCTGTGGAGACAACATCAACAACTTTTTGAAATCAGTGACAGAGACATAAACAACATGAAAATAACAATAGAGAATTGGAGGAACAAACCTTACCAGAATACAATTCTGAACAGGGCTTGGAAACTATCAATAGGATTCGTTTTGTGGAACATCTGGAAAGAGCGGAACCGCCTGATTTTCAAGGAGGATGGTAGAGAAAATAATGAGATATGGAACCAAATCATCGAGAATATAAGAGAGACCATTGTCATAGAGAGGTGGTATGAGGAGGATTGGAAAACTAACGAAATGGAGACAAGAATAATGACACGCCTACAACTAAAGCCTAATGTGATGAATAAGATACTAAAGAAACACCACAATAATGAGATGGAAGAGGTCAATCACTACATAAATCCCCAATAGGGGTTCATCAAGTTGAATTTTGACGGGGCAACGAAAGGAAACCCAGCTGAGGTAGCGATTGGCAGAGTATTCAGAGACGACAGGGGAATGATGCTTAGGATATATGCAATGGACTATGTCAATGCAACAAACAATGAACCAGAGCTTCATGCACTAAAAAGAGGGCTAGAAATTGCCATAAGGGAGGAGTACCAAAAGATTCACGTAGAAGGGGATGTGAAACTGGTAGCGGATATAATCAAACGACTACAGCAAGGCACACCAGTAGAAAAAATCAGTCATAGATGGAAAACCAACTAGTTGGTGAAGGAGATAAGTGAATTCCTAAGACAAGTATCCTACATCCTTCCAACCCATGTGAGAAGGAAGGGAAATAAACCATCAGACAGTTTGGCCAATTGGGGTTGCAGGAATGAAGGAAGAACATTGGATGCAAGTGAGGCCAAGCTAATTTAGACAGAGGAGATGGAAAACTTAATGCAACTCCTTAAGAAAGACAAAGAATGAGAGAAAAACACCATAGAAAATCTAGCGAAACCAGGGAGGCGTGGTCGGGAAGGGCAAGGAAGAGGACAGGTGGGGGAAAGGATAGACACGCATAATGAAGTGAGTAGACAGGTAATCTAGTAGATGATGGAGTAGGGTAGAGAAAGTACACCTCCCGAGAGTACGAGGGTAGTGATAGATGAGAATGACAAAGAGGCAGGCAGGGCAGAGAGTAGGAGGGCAAGCGGAAGAATGATACCAAGTGACAGAACAAGGACAGTAGTAACACGGCAAGAGCAACCGAGAGAGAGTGTGAATTAATGAGAGGAAATGACAGAAAGGACAGAAGGGCAGCATCCCAAGATGAGGGTGAAGGGATCCATGCTGGTAAAAAAGCCAGATAGGGGGCGGTAAAGACAATGGACCAAAAGGGAGAAAGAAATAAAACTTAACAAAAATAAGAATACAAAAAAATTCATGTAGATGAAGACGAGGAAATCTAGTGAGAAGGAAGGTGGCAGAAGATAGAAGACGCAGGTGGTAGAAGGAAGATTAAATAAATCGACAAGTAGGTATATTGTCCTTTCGCTCCACACTCCTGCTAGACTCAAAAGTATTTTCAGTAGGAAAATAGGAATACTGAGTTGGAATATGTATAAGACTGTAAAAAAGGATATCAGAACTTCTTGCGATAAGGGAAAAACCAATTCCGCAGAGCATCTGAATTTCCAGGGCAGGGAGATTGGGAGGGAGGGTCTCACACCGAGGAAGGGAGAGGGCCATCCTGGGAAAAAAGCCTATAGTATTCCCTGAAAGATCATGACCCTAGCCAGGCCTATAGGAATGGAAGGGAGTGAGCTAGTAGAAAAAAAGGAAACAAATTAGCAGGGAAAAATCCTAAGGTTTAGAGGGATCCAGGAAATCCTACAACCTAGAGGGGAGGGTAGGAAAGCCAGATCCAACAAACCTCTAGACAAGATAAGGAGACCCCCGGAAAGGTGGAAACAAAACCTGACCTCATCTGGGGAGGAACCGACGTGGTTTTCTAAAATGGAAGGCAGGGCACAGATTGCTACCAGGGGTGGAAAAAGGGAAGAAACCTAAGAAAATACCCAATGTTGACCAAAATAAGGGCCGGCTCTAAACCCAATTTGACCAAAAACCCGAACGTAGCAATTATAGGAAAGGGAAATAAAATGAGCAATTGGGAAATTACTTTCATTCAATATCTTAACTCTGATAAATGCATCGATTTTGTGAAAGGTATATTAACATACTGGTGAAATTATAGTGAACTGAATAGAGAACACCAGGAAAAAGACGGTTGCAGCTAGGTAGATAGAAAAATGCCCCCCAAGAGAGGAAAGAGAGTAACCGACGGAAGAAGGAACAAGTGGATCAACCAGGAAAAGAGGTACGAAACTAGGCAGTGAACATATGAAGACAATCCTCGACACCTACATGGCAGGGAATCTGCAAGACATTAGAGCCCAAATTGCAAGGTGGGAGAGGGAACTAAACGATAGTCTCAAGCATCGGGACATCCCCATGGAAGAATGGGAAAGCATGGTGTCGAACCCCGGGAACACTCATGGGAGGCATTCCCTTTTTAGGAAAACCACACAACAGTACTGGGTAATAAAGAATGTGGTGGCATGGGCCATGACCCTACATTAAGAGAAAAATGCGGGAAAAGAAGCAAAGGCACAGGACAAGAACAAGGAAAAGGACCTAGTCAGGGCGGAACTACTCACGGAGATAGCAACAATTTAGATACAAACCTATATAAATAACCTGGCCCTGCGTAGAATTGAACAGAATCTAAAAGACCTGAAGTGGATAATTGAGCAGCGGAGTGAGATTCCAGGATCTAGTGCCAAGGCACCAGCCCTGGTATATCCTTAGATGAGGAGTGAAGCAGCGAACCGGTTTGATATCAAAATGATCTCTTTTTTGATGAAATGCATATACATGCTTAATTTTCTTTCAAGGAACAATAGTATTGACAGTCAAAACAGTGATGCTAGATGGATAACAATAAACTTATTTAAATTTTGGACAAGTTTTAAAGCTGACATGTGGTTATATGGTTTCCTTTGGGCAAGTAAACCACCTGGACCAAATGGTTGTTAAAATTTCTGAAAGTAGAATATAAATAGAGAATTGCCAAGTTTACAAGAAAAAAATGTAATATTTTCTTAAATAATAAATTGTTCATTGGAAGCATTAGACTTAAGGGTCAGTGAAGGAAACTCCTTTCACGTCCAATTCTTACATATCAAATAAAAAATAGTTTCTTTCATGCTTAATAATCTCAAAACACAAAGAATAAAATAAATTCAAGTGCTCATTTCTATGAAAAAATTTGCAAAAATTATTAAAAGAAAAATTGCATAGAAAACATAATTGCAAGAATCACAGCACCAACAAAAGAACTATGGTGTGTATTAATGTTCATCAATACAATATATGGTGACTAACTGATTGCCTCTCATTTTCATCATCTTGTATCCACCATCCTCCCACGAAGACAACCCTCTTCCCCTACTTTGTGTCTGGATTGTCCATCAATTTCTTGTCAACCCCATCCATTGCATTTCCATTTTTAAAAAGTGTTTTGATCCACATAGGAACAATATCAAACAATATCATGTCATTTCGAAGTAGATATCAATCTTGGCAATAGTGGGTAGGCCCTAAAGCCACTCTGGGTCAAGTATCCTCTTGTTCCTCTCATGGTTGTCAAAACCCTACTATAGTCCCAACCTAGGAGTCTAACCAGGCTAAAATTGACCAACTTTTATCAATACCACTCTTGTTATTAGCTCTCCAACGAATAAACAATGATGAAATTTAAATTTCAAATCTAGCTAGCTAATGATGAAATTTAAATTTGAATTCAAATTTATAACTTGCGACCTTTTCAAATTTAAAAATGATCCATGGTAGGGTAGATACATGGATCATAGATGGCATATGAAAGTGTGAAGATGGTAGATTGATAACAGAGGTTAACAAATGGTGTGAGACGAGGATGGTGTGACTTCCGCATAAGGGGAAGGGACAGGTTTGACCACGGTAAAATGCATTAAGACTGAAAAACATCAAGGTCGAGAGACAGATATGGAAGAAGTTGCAAGAACTGAACACAAACATTGAGGTGGTGACGAATGATAATTCTCAGGTGAAATTGTCGCTAGGCTAGACTACTCCCAAACAGATATACTTACCAACTAATAGCCCACATGCTTAATGGGAAAAGATAAAGAGAGGAATTTATGGCTCCAAACTATGAGTTCGTACTAGCAACATGATAAGTCTTAATAAAAACCAAGATGATAAGGTCATCGATACATAAGGAAACTATTGCTTGATTACATTATTGCATTAAGACCCCTTGGTGAGTAAGTGAATGTCAACAACCATATAAGAAATTAAACATTATTCTATGAATCCATAAACATAGTAATAACTTATATCTAGAATTATAACATTATTCTAAGAAATTAAACATTATTCTATAAATCCATAAACATAGTAATAATGTATATCTAGAATTATGTCCATGGCTTGATTACATTATTGCATTAAGACCCCTTGGTGAGTAAGTGAATGTCAACAACCATATAAGAAATTAAACATTATTCTATGAATCCATAAACATTGTAATAATGTATATCTAGAATTATGTCCCACGGTTATGTTTGTACTCAAATTTGTTGATTATGTTGGTGCTCAAATTTGGTGATTATGTTGGTACTAAAAAAAAATAGTAATAATATATATGTAGAATTATGTCCCACGGTTATGTTGGTACTCTTATGTCCCATGATTATGTTGGTACTCAAAAAACATAGTAATAATGTATATCTAGAATTATGTCCCATGGTTATGTTGGTACTATGATGTCCCACAGTTATGTTGGTGATCATAATAACAGAGGGTACAAGCCAATTATTTGTTTTCGAATTTTTTTTAAGAAATGATTTTCTAATGATGCTTAATTCATGATTAAGTTACTCATTGACAAAACCTCACCCATGCATAAATTATGATTTGGTGAGCATAATAACAAAGGGTACATGCCAAGTGTTTTCTTACCAATTGTTTGAAGAAATGATTTTCTAATCATGATTAAGTCACTTATTGAGAAAGCCTTACCCATGCATAAATTATGTTGAATATGTGGGGGAATGAAATTAGAATTTGGACCTCCCACAAAATATCCATGTGGATCAACAAAATCTAATATATGAGGGTAAATAACTTTAGGACCAATTTTCTCTTTTAGGATAACATAATCAATGATTGAATCTTTTCTTTTGGTCATTCTCCAAGGTCAAGTCTAGATGTTCAGGAGAAGGGAACTCCTATAATAAGGAGACATTCTCTTCCAGCAACTCCTAATGGGAAACCCAATTTCGTATCACCAAGGACTCAGAGAATGTTGCAGATTCATGATTTGACTATCAACATAAATTTTTATGGGTTGACATCGGATAGTTGATTCATTGACTTTAAAATGTCATATTGCAAATTTTGTTTTAGTTCCAAAATGTTTTTAGAAGGGCTCCAATATGATGCATGCTTTAATCCCATATTTGTTCTATTTTATGATGTACATATGGGTTTGACCTCTGAAACACTAAAAATAGCTTTTAATATCTTATGAAGCATGTACTTATGATATAATTTGGGTAAATTTGAGAAATTTTCTTTTAGTGTTCACAACCATGATTTATGATGAATATATTGGATGCAGACACGTAGATTAGTGCAAAAAATATTATTGAAGATATTTTTACTAATATTTTTTGGGAAGAATTTATCTTGAATCTCAAAAACCTCCTCTTTTATGCTATGATGAGAGGGAAGGAGTCGAGGAAGAAAATTAATTTTGTGGATTCCCAAAAATAGTAAAAATGATAAAAATAAATAAATAAATAAATAAATAAAAACTATTTAACAACATGCATGATTGTAACATGAAATCTATTCAAGCTATTGATATCTGAAAAATGCATGATTGTAAGTTAAACATGAATTCAAAATAGAAAATGGTTAGATATTAATCTTTCTTAGGGTCTTTATACATTGGCACACCCTTTTTATTTTTAAGCAATAAAGTTCCTTTGGTTCTAAATATGTTTTTCTTTTAGAATGCATCCGAAAGGAAAAAGATGACTCGAGGCTTTGCAATCTGAAATAGGGTTTGAGTTAGGGTTTGATTGCTAGTAACCATGGTGGGTCATCGAGGAGGGAGTTCTTCTCCCTCCTACAGTCAAATAGCCGTAAACAGAAGCAAGGTAACTGGTGTGCATTGCTTCAAGAAACCACTGGAGGTGATAAATGAGGATATTAACACTGGAAATATCAAACCTCACGGAAACAAAGAAAATCATGAGGAAGATAGCAGGGAGAAGAGGAAAGAGGGTAGCAGTTAGAAAGCTACACGTATGAGTGTAACAGGGGTTTGTAAACCCATGTTGACCATTATTCCTTGGGTCGTTTTAAGTGACCCAGTGCTACAGGTGGACAAAGAACACATGGCAGAACACGCGGTTATATGAAAATTTATGGGGATTTGGCCGATTGAAAAGGCCTTACATACATGGATAAAGAACCATTGGAAACCAAAGGGGCAAATAAACATTCACCTTGGATCAAAGGGCTTCTTTATGATGGTGTTCAAAAGCTTAGAAGATAAAGACAGAGTGGTCAAGGGAGGACCCTATTTTTACATTGTTGCAGGCCTTTACATGCGACCATGGGTGATGAATTTTGTCCCAGAATGAGAAACATTCACTTCAGTATCGGTATGGATCAGACTATACTCCCTTCCTTTAGATTATTCATTGGGAAGTCTATAAAAGCTATAGGCAATAAACTAGGGCATTTTATAAAAATATCAGATGTGACTCTAAGAGGTAAACACACTTCCTTCACTTGGATCTATGTGGAAATGGACTTATTTGGGGCACTTCCGGATGAGATCATTTTAGTAGTGTATGATGAAGAATGGGTGTAAGTGGTGGACTATGAACATGTCCCATCGAGGTGTCGTAAGTACCATGAATAGGAGAACCTATACAGAGACTGCCCATCAAACAAACTGGAGAGTAACACAAAAACCACCACAAGTAAAGATCCCGAGGGCTTCACTAAGGTGGGGGGCAAAGGGAAAGGAGGAAAGTTGTACCAAAATAAAATCAACAAGGATGGGCAACCAAGACACAATCGTTTCAAAATTTTAGAAGAATAAGTTGGAAACAATAAGGCAAACTAGTAATCAGAGACTAATACCAATGAGAAGGATAGGGATGCTAGCATGGAGGATATACTAGAGAATGACCAGCAAAATGATGATCTACCGAGCATTGTGGAGCTCAGTAGGGACCATGAGATGACCCCTATTCAGGCGGCAATGGAGGACCATGAACTACAGAAGATTCTTGAGAGGGAGAACTTA
Organism: Pinus tabuliformis; assembly: GCA_031772625.1. Taxonomy (NCBI): domain Eukaryota; kingdom Viridiplantae; phylum Streptophyta; class Pinopsida; order Pinales; family Pinaceae; genus Pinus; species Pinus tabuliformis. Next base: position 270,246,119 of record CM062819.1, read on the forward strand.
GATCTAGAAAATTTCTGGAGGAGGGTTTTGCCAAAGGGGTTGACTCCCTGCCAAAGGAGGAGTTTGACAGGGTTCAACAACTATTTCCTCTGGAGATCCCGATTGAAGGGCTCTAGAGTCAAGACAAAACATGACAACCAGGAGAATAGAAGGATGAAAGCAATGGAGGAAACACCGGGACATTCTTTCAAGAATCTGGGTAGGAAAAGAGGAAGAAAAAGACAGAATGACCTGCTAACTGAATGTGGAAAACTCATGATCAACTCAGGTAAGATGAGAGATCTCACCAGCTACTCCTTTACAATATTTCTTAATTAAGCTTACAACCTATAACATTAGGGCCCTAGGAAGTAAAAGGAGACGAAGAAATATTAGTAGTAGGATAAAAGAAAAAAAACTAGATATGGTTTTTATTCAGGAAACTAAGTGTTTGATGGAAAAGATCAGATAAATACATAGCAAATGGCTAATAAAGTATGAGTAAATAGATTTTAAGGTAGATAACTTGGCAGGAGGGATTCTTATGCTTTGGGAACCCTAGAAACTTGGAATCCTAGATGCGAAAGTGTCTAAGAAGTATCTATCGTTAGTGATTCAACCTTTGGGTGATAGGGAGACTTACATGATTACAAATTTCTATGGTCCTGAAAAACTAGAAGACAAACTCAAGCTTCTCGCCTCCCTTGAGGAGCTGAGAGAGAGATATCCTGATATGCCCTGTATTCTGGTAGGGGATTTCAATATGATCAAATCTCTTACAGAGAAAGAAGGTGTCACCAAAACACTAGGTAGAGACGCCTTCCAGAACTTCATAAATAAAATGAGACTAGTGGATGTTGAAACAATAAATGGCACTTTGACCTGGAACAACAAGAGAGGAGGGGCTTCTCAAGTTGCCTCTAAACTAGATAGATTCATAATCTCAGAGGACCCCCTCCTCATAGGACTTGACATGTAAGCTCTAATCCTTCCCTTTGGAGGCTCGAAGCACTCACCTATCTAGCTTGAAGCCACTTTTATGGGTACACAGAGGAACATGCCTTTTAGGTTTGAAAATGTCTGGCTCTCTCACCCTGACTTCACCAGCAATATTGGCAAATAGGGGATGGAATATTTTCCCATTAAATGCACTAAAATGTTCATGCTATAAGAAATATTAAAACACATCAAATCCAGATTCAAATATTGGAACAAAAATGAGTTTGGTCATATTTTTAAATCCAAAAGAGAATTTGAAGAAAAACTCTATGGGATTAATCATATCATAATCACAGATGGTTTTACCGAGGAAAGGAAAACTCAAGTTGATTCTCTTCAGAAGGAATGTGAATATAGGTGCATCCAAGAGGATATATTCTGGAGGAAGAAATCGAGAGTGTAGTGGATTAGAGAAGGAGAAAGAAAGACAATTTTTTTCATAAATCAACTTTGGATCAGAGGTCAAATAACAAAATTTTAAAACTCAAATATTTTCAAGGGAAAGATCTTGTCTCCCACAAAGAAATGGAATTTGTCCTAGTACAACACTTCTTTAGCATTGCAAAGGAGCCTCTCTTAAACGTGTTACAGTTCATTAACAATTTCACAAAGTACATTCCCAAGCTTGTAACAAGGGAAGACAATCAAAATCTTAACAAGCCAGTGTCTGAGGATGAGGCCAGTGAAGTTATCAATGAGATGAAAAATGGGAAAGCTCTTGGCCTGGATGGATTCAATGTGGTCTTCTACAAAGCATGTTAGAAAATAGTCAAACAAGACATCCTTGATGTAGTGAAAGACTCCAGAAGATCCAAAGCGATTTTGAAGGCTCTCAATGCCTCTTTCATAGATTTGATTCCAAAGAAGGAAAAAGTTATAACACCGGGTAGATTCAGACCCATAGCTCTATGTAATGTGGTGTAGAAGATTATTTCCAAAGTGATCGCTAAGAAACTCAAGCCCCTTCTTCCAGCTCTTGTCTTAGAGGAGAAAGCTAGTTATGTGGAGAGAAGATAGATTCTCAATAACATCATACAATCTCATGAGGTGTTACACTCTCTTAAAACCAATAAGCAAGCTGGTATGATCATACAACTTGACCTAGCAAAAGCTTATGATAAGCCAAGTTAGTCTTACATCAGGGGAGTGTTGAGATCTTATGGTTTCAACCACAACTAGATTAGATGAGTTATGGCCCTAGTATCCATGGCTAGTTTTTCAATCCTACTTAATGGATCACCCTCAAGAAGATTTATGCCTTCTAGGGGTCTTAGATGAGGAGATCCACTTTCCCCCTTTCTCTTTGTGCTAATGATGGAAGCGGTAGGCAGAGCGATAAAAAGTTCAAGTGTTGGAGGAATAATCCACGAAGTGAAACTTACCATAGATGGAGTTGCTTCGACTCACCAACAATTTGTGGATGATACTATGCTACAAGGCATTCCCACCGTCAAGGAACGAATTTTCTATGACCGCTGGTACAAAGGTAAGCCTTGACAAATCAAAAGTTTTCCTTTTTAACACTATCATTGCTATTCAGAGAAAGCTCACACGAATTCTAGGGTTTCAAAGGGATCAGTTACCTTCGAAGTACCTTGGAATCCCTCTTACAAACAAACCTCTATGTAGGGGAGTGTGGGAGCCAATAATTAACAAACTTCAGGATAGCATTAGGAAATGGACATGCAGATCATTAATTTGGTAGGGTGCCTTGTGCTTACAAAGGTTGTCCTATAGGCTATACCCATTTTTATGATGTCGGCCCTTCCTGCTCCTATAAGAGGTATGTAACAGATCAAGAACATTTAAAGAGATTTTATTTGGGGCAAAGGGGAAGAGAGAAAGAAATGGGCTTCGGTAGCTTTGGACAACATTTGTAAACCTAAGCCCCATGGCGCTTTGGGGCTTCATGACCCTGAAACCCTCAGTAGAGTTTCGGGTGCAAAACTTTGGCGGAGGTGGCTTAAGGAATCAGAAACCCCTTGGGCCAAGCTTTGGAAACAAAAATATGCAAATAATTGGTAGGAGAGGGATCATATCTGAATGTCTGGGTTTATCAAGGGCTCCCACATTTGGAATCTTTCTTGGGAAAATAGAGCCATTATCCAACACCACAGCTTCTAGGAGATCTGAGCTCGGAACCTAGCAAGATTCTGGGAGGACAACTGGTAGTAGGAACCAAACTTGTTTAGGGAAGAACTAACTACTCTCAAGAATGAAACTGACAACAAAGGCTTATGCATGGTAAGTGACTTCTGGAATCATGCTAGGAACAACGGTAAATGGAGAATATGGAAGGATATCAGCTACAGTGAAGAGACCCCTTTGAAAGCTCAGGCAGGCTCTCTTCCTCCAAACTTGGAATAGAGGAAGATTTGGTATCATCCTCGTCTGACCAACTGAGATGGGGAAGAAACACAGAAGGTAACTTCAACCTCAAATAATCTAAAGGAATAGAACTAGGGTTTGATTATCAAAACCCTGATAAGTTATGGAAGGACCTTTGGCAGCACCAACATTGGATGAAAATAATGTTGTTTATGTGGTTGGATCAACAAAAGAGACTCTAAATTGAGAAAATCTTATGAAAATGGGGTTTGTTGGCCCATCCAAATTCCATCTATGTGGTTCACAACAAGAGACAATGGAACACTTACTCAACCTCTGCCCTTTCAACTCTACCTTGTGGGATTGGGTGGCCTCAATCTTTAGGCAGACTAACAGAGACAGAATCAGTATTACCAACACTTTGAAGAATTGGAGGAAAGAGTTATTAGATAATGAAATCATCAATAAGGCTTGGACTCTGGTTCCAAGCTTCTTAATCTAGTTTGTCTAGAAAGAACGCAATGACAGGATTTTCAAGAATAAAACTGGCTCAACCTAGAACATTATTGCGCAAATATTAAGACAACTCAAAGACACTATTGGAGCCCTTTTAGGAAGACATCCTAAGGACCCTACACTTCCACAGGACACTCGTATACTGCTGCGGCTGGGTCTACATTCACTAGTTCCCCGGAGCATAAACAAGGGTGTGAACCAAATAAATGCTGGTAAAGACTTCTGGAAACCTCCTCCTCATGGTTTCTTGAAATTAAATATAGATGGAGCCTATACAGGTAACCCATGGATGACTGGTTTTAGAGGGGTCATAAGAGATGAGAATGGGTGCATTAAGGATATCTTTCACAATCATTTGGGGACTGCCACTAATAACATGGCGGAGCTTGTGGCCTTAGAGAAATTCCTGGAAATATTGATTGAGTCAAATTTACATAATGCCATCATTGAAGTAGACTCTGAATTGATTATTATTGTGGCCAAGAAGATTTGTAATGGAAAAGCACGGGGAAAAGTTTCCAACCTTTGGTGGTTTTTGTAGGTCTTTCAATGCATCCATACCCACTTATAAACCTTGAGGATGGTTAGCTTCGTTCATGTGTGAAGAAAAGCCAATATGCTAGTCGACCATCTTGCAAACGGAGTGTTATGCAAAGAAAGTTACAATAGGTGTGCTTGGGATTCAACACCCTCTGGAAAATTATGTGAGGACTGTCAAACATAGGCGACAAAAGACATGGAGAAATTCTAGACTATTAGGAATGAACAAGAAATAAGACTAGTGGAGGGATGAGTGAGCGGAAGTCAAAGTCTTTCTGAATCGTTGGTCCCTCAAAAATGTGTAAAACAAAGCTTTCTGCAGGGGAGGGGAACTTGGTAAACAACAGGCTTCTTAGTAGGTCGTTGACCATAGATCTGATAGCCTTCTCCATCGAATGACTATCGAGTGGGAAAGTGATCGAAGGTTAAATATTCAAGCGGACCCAAAGATTTTCAGGTCAATGGTTCATAATCTTGATCGGGTCCGTAAAGAGGGTAAATACCATGCAAGTTTCTGATTCGATATCTCGAAGGACCATCAGATCAACAGGGACCTAATCGTATGGATATCGAGTTCTAAAAGTAATCAAACGTTAAGTCTCAGACTTTACCCGAACATTTATAAACCAATGGCTTATAATCCTTATCAGATCCATGAACCAGGTAAAAGGGGGCATGTTGGTGAGGCGATAATGTTCGTGACTGTCATATCTTATGGGATCTGGATCAAAGGGACATCAGGTTTCAACATGGGAGGAGGTTATGTCCAAGAACGGACTCAAAGTTTTATACATTGATAGTTTATTTACCTTGTCAGCTTCGTAAATCTGGTAAAGGTCGAGCATATCTCCAAAGTGATTTATTTAACGACCATTGGATCACTGTGGGTCTTATCAAATGGCCATCAAGTTGGATAATGGGCATAGCTTTATAGGTAAGATTAAGGTTTCAGGTTTCAGGTTTGTTTCAGGTATGTTTCTGGTTGTTACGGGTTAATCTTGATCAAGTTAGCCCTTGTTGGTCTTTACACTTGTAAAGACATGTAATATATGTAACATTTCTTGCAGTTAATAGAAGGCTCCACTATTACTTGAGCAAAAAAAATATGTTTTACTTTTAGGGTTCTAACAATCATACCACAAAAGCTCAAAACTCCTTGTTGTCTTTTAGTCAACATGCAATTTAATGCACAATAACTATCTAAGTTTGATCTTCTACATTTCAATTGTCATTTCATCAAACATATATTTTTTTCAATGGTTGGTATTCTACCCCTACCCATCTTGATTGAACTTGTATAATCTATAATAGCATGACATTTATTTTTTCTAAGTTTAATCTTCGCACATCAATATTGATAATGACCAATATTTTTAATGACAAATAAAGTTTGGTAATATTAATGAGAACTATCTTTTTAGCTTTATTTCCAAATTCATGAATGACATTCCGAAAATTGTCTCCCATTCTTGCATGCAAACACATATTTATCTATATAAATTGATTGTGTCCTAGCCATATTGTATCGAGGTTGTTTTAGAAAATTGCCATATTTTTACTAGATATCACATGTGTCCATACCTACATGAAGCTTGGCAATTTACTTATGACTTCCAGCCACTTATTCATTTGTACATGAGATTACAATGTAAAATCAATTGTTGCTATGTTTTTTCTAAAGCATTCATATACATAACAAACAATGATAAATTCAATATTCAGATATAATAATTGAGTTTTGAATCATTGTGACAAAAAAAACATCACATTAGTTCTTATGGACCACACTTGCTTGATTTCCAAGATAAAATGGTTTAAATGTTTATTAATGACCTTTACATTATTTTCAACTATATTACATGGGTTAGATTTACTTAAGTGGAATCTGTTGGATTAAAACAAGAACATGGAAGACACCAAGGAGATTAACGGTAAAGACAAATGTGATCATTTGAATAGTTTCAAGGATCGTGAAGGAAATAATATTCAGGGGAGTCAACATTCAAAATAGAAACAAAGGCAATTTTCTCAAGAAGAGTTGTGGTTAATGCAATTCTTGGTTTCAATTTCTAGATTGGAGATATGTGCATTTTTATTAAGTGTAGATCTTAATTCACATAGAAATTCAAAATTTAGTTACAAAATTGTTATATTTCTTTTCAGACACATGTTTCAAACTATAAAGAAATTCTTTGTACTAATTAAGTTTTTCTTTAGCAAGAGGAAGTGATCAAGAAGAAATATGGAGGAATTCTAACAAAACGACAACTGATTTCGAAGGTAGCAAATCGTGATCCATTTCTTCATTTACGAGGCATTCACGTTGGCTTAATCACACAAGGTTTTTAACTTCAACATAGGCCTCATGATTTGTAAGGCTCAAGGAAGTAGTATTGTAATTAGATTTCATTTTAGCATAGTCTTTGCCTATAGCATGGTCCTTTCCTTTAGTTGATATTTTTCTGTCTTTCAACAATTGTCAAAAAAACATTAATTAGCACTATATGTTACTACCTTATAGCATTTCCTTTACAACATCGAATGCAGTTACTAATTAAAACTATTGAAACAGAATTTATCATTATCATTAGAGATATATTAGAGATGGGTTAAACTCTCTTACCATTAAGAGAATTTTATGAAAATCAAATATGATTTCTCATCAACTTTACATATTTACATTATTGTAATTTTCTTAATTATTAATATAAAAGCGCAATTAAAATTAGAGAAAATTGTGAAGATTTCACACCACCGATTAGAATTAATATTAATAATTTACTATATAAATATAATTAATCTCAAGTCGGCTGCTCTATTGAGTGGGAATGGTTCATTTATTCAATAATTTATTGAGTCAAATTGGATACTTTTGAGTGTAAGGTTAGATTTTTCCTTTCCACAACCTGCATATCACGTTTACCAAGGCAATGGTGGTATGGCATTTTTTAGAAACCTTAGAAAATCCAAAAACTTAAATTTATCTTTAAATACATATTAATATTTATTTAAAAAAAAACTAATATTTATTTCTTATAATTTTTGGTTTCAAAATTATTTGACTTAATGGTTCAAACCATTAAAAATCAAAACTATTGAACCTAACATCCTACGAAAAAATAATTTGAAAATAATAAAAATAAATAATATTAAGTAAGCTTGAAGATACAAACGTACACAATCTATCTTCCATTTATATAAAATTTTATAAATAATATTAAATCCATTTTTTATTAAAAATATCTTACTATTCAAAAAAACATTATAAAATTTAAAAAATTAATATCGACAACACAACCAATAATATTCTTTAAAATTTTATTCCCAATAAAATTATCTTTTGTTTTATTTAAGATTATTTTTTATTTTATAGAAATATACATTTTATTTTCTTAATTGTCTAAGTAAATCATAACTAAATCGAGTCAATATCTGGTCGATCGATGGACATTATAGTCAATTAACTTTTAAGACGTAGTCTTTAACGCGACTTTTTGAAAGTTTTTCCGGCGATTTTTTCCGATGAAAATCCGGCAGTAATTTATTGAAATCGAAGTTTGATAACTAGTTTCTGCACAATGAAAGCATCCCAGGGGTTTTTCAGGGTGCTGAATCCGAATATGCAGTTAAAAAACCATTTTAACTGCAACAAATCATGATTTCATCTCAATTTCTTCCGCCGGATTCCGTCACCGGAATCTCAAAAAGTCGCATTATAGACAACTCCATTAACTTTTAATATTTAGAAGCTAAGTATCTTCGATAGGCATGGATTTTATATATATATATATATATATATTACAAACATTTTAAAGAAATTATAAGGGCATAGCATTACAAGATTTAGTATATTTTTGGTTCAAATATATATAAACATAAATAAAAATTCTGACAAATTTTCTTAGCCATGTTGTATACGGATGTCATAAACGGCACATACAGACCAATACAAGATGCCGGTTTCTGCTGATCATAATTTAACAGTGGGAGAGTAAGATATTGTTATCGTTTCTTAAAAAGTGAAATTTAATTTGATGTAGATGTAAATTTAGTTAATATAATTATATGTATATATTATATTAATATATTAATATAATATTGATTAATATATTATGTGAATTGAATTAATATATGTTCAATTTATGTTTTGAAATAATATTTGATATAAAAAATTGAATCTAATAATAATAATATAATGTATTTCATAATGACATGTAAACTCTTGTTTGTAAAAGATATAAACTTTTGATATTTACATTTATAAATTTATATTGATAATAAAGTTAATAATATTAATTTTGTGCTATTTATTTTTAATATTTAATATGAAAAATCTACAACATATTTAATATTTAAAATATTAAATATTCTCTTAATAAATCCTATTTATATTTTTTCAATAAATTAAATTTGAATCCTTTATATGTGATTGCTTAATAATATGAATTTTTATTATTATTTTTTTTTATCCAAGGGAGCATTGACAAGATTGCGAGTGTCACGCCCCTACACCTGCGGTGATCTTTCAACCGTTTGTAGCGAGGTGCGGCACCACCGAATGCTTTCTTTTTAACAATACTAACGTTTATGGACTACGCCTAAACTTACTTTAACTTATGTTCTCTTGCAACCAAGTAAAGGGTTATCCTTTATACTTTAAAGAAGATCATTCTCAATCATTAACCATGTACAATAAACCGAGAACAATAACAAGTACAAAGGGAGGGGCAACTCCCAGAAATTCTGCCCAGTAATATATTATAATAGCTTTACTTCAATTGTACAAATGCAAGTGATGCTTGACAAACTTCAAGCCAACACTTAGAATATTTTTACATCAAGGCATAGAACAACCTTCTTACAAATTATGTGCACCTTTGCACAAAGTGAAACACTCACCCGAGCCTCCTAATTCACCTTGCCAAATCCTGCACACAATTGCTTGCATAACCGAACCTTCATATCTCAACCCGGGTCGAAATTCTATCTCCACACAAGGAGAGAACTACACATAAGACATGTGTATTCCCCTTTACCCTTGCGTAGTCTTTTACCCCTTGCGCTGATTTCAAGAGCGAATGATTCGATGTCTTATGAGCTCCCACGCTTGTCTTATATATATGCTTTCGTATGTGATGTTACATGGGGTGTTAACCCATGGCCGACCACCCCCATAATCTTTTGTCGTATGCTCCACACTCCTTTTACATGTCGGCTTCATTATATTTTATGTTTTATTATTCCACGCATGTAAAACTCCATATTACATAGTTTTAACTTGTCGTATATGTATGTGCTCCACGCCTAACACTTAGTCGTATTATGTGTTTACATTATCGTCACATTTTATGTCGCATGTGTCGTCGCAAACTGTCGTTCAGCGTGCCCGTGCACGATCGCCCGCCCGTCGCACCCGCAACCGGAGGTCCTTACATTCTCCTCCACCTGAAATCGTTGTCGTCCTCGACAACATACCATCATCCATGATGTCTATAATCCATGCTCAGGTCCATGGAAACTCCATCCATCTCATCTGCAACATGTTGTCCATGTGTGTGTCCCCTCCAAAGTTAAGAGATCATCTCATCAAACCAACTCTCGATGTGTCCCATTCAAGTCCATGAAGTCCTCTTCATCATCTGTAATGTGCCACCATCAATCATACCTGCCCCATGTGCTTGAGGGCTCACTGCCGGGAGCAGCTAACAATGAGCCCATCTTCTTATTCATCTAAGAAGATGTAGAGGGAGCAGAGCCTGAAGGCTCCTCCTCACTAATCAATTCAATCCATCTATCAGGATCCTCAATCTCCATCCTTTGTAGATAAGCAACCCGGTCTTCCTTCTGGACATCTGGCCTCACATATACCTCATCATCATCATCATCATCCTCCACCAACTCTAGCCTTCTTGTTAAGTCCAAGATGCTATCTGAGAGTTATCTAATGACCAATGACTGTTCCACAAGCTTTGCCTCAACAGTGGACAACCGCTTGTTCTCCTTTTCCTTATCCTCCATTTGCATTGCTCCCACTTTACAATGAGGCCTTGTTGCACCAATGGTAGGCACACCAATAGGTACATCTTCCCTTCCATCATAAATGTAGAGCTTCTTCAAATGTGGTACAATCATAGCATCAAACTGCTTCATAAACTCCATCCCCAATACAGCCTCATAGTCATCAATCCGCACTATAGTGAAGTTCACCTTCCCGGTCCATTCACCAAGTGTAGTGTCCACCTTCTCAGCTATACCAAGGATGTTCATAGGAGGAGAATTCACTGTCTTCATTTGTGCCTTTGCCGGTACAAATTTCAGCCCAATTCTTCTTGCAGTATCTTCTCCCATGAAGTTGTGAGAAGCCCCACTATCTACCATAGTGAGCACATTAGTATCTCCAATCTTCATTTGAACATACTCTAACTTGTTTCTTTCTGGATCATCCTTAGAGACTGCTTTTGTAGTAGCAGAAGCACCAAGTATTTGCATCATCCCCACAGAAGCATCATTATCCTCGTCATCAGATTGTGCAACCGTAGCCACCTTTAGTTTAGAGGCACAATTCTTCACCGTGTGTGGTCCTTCACATAACCAACACTTCAGAGGTTTCTTCATCTTTGCACCATCATCTGATTTTGGAGTATCATCTTTCTTCTTCTCTTTTGGCTTTTCGGACTTCTTCTTGTCATCAGAAGTTTCCTCAAAGTGATCCACCATCCTATCAACTACAGCAAAAGCTTCTTCAAGTGTGTTAATCTTCTGCCTCCTTACTTCATTGCGTGCCCAAGGCTTCAATCCCATAATGAAGTTGAACACCTTGTCCTTTTCTGTCATGTCATGCAGTTCTAGAGCTGCACATGAATACTCTTTCTGGTATGCTTGTAGGCTTCCTGTTTGCTTTATGTACATGAGTTTGGTCCTTGCTTCCCATGTGTCATCTTGAGGACTGAAGTGGGTCTGCAAAGCCTTCTTCAAGTCTTTCCACAAAGTGATGTCATCAGCACTGCCATTGGCAATCTGGTCCAATCTCCTTTGCCACCACATCTTAGCATCCTTTATCAAGAACTGAGTAGCTACCTTGACTTTTGTCTCCCCATCAACCAGGTTCAACCGCTCCAAGTACTGCTCCACGTCCCAAAAGAAGTTGCCAAGAATTGCTGCCTTCCTTGTTCCATCATAAGATTCTGGTTCCTTGACCTTCACATGAGGCACTCCTCCACCTGAGTTATGCCCCACGGCCTTCTTCACAATTGTAAGCTCATTCTTTGTATCTTCAAGAGTCTTCTTCACGTTCTCAATTTCCGCAAGACCTTGATCCCTTGATTCCTCGACTTCTCTGACCCTTTGTTCGAGTTGTGCACACCTATATTCAGTGTACTCATTCTGTGTCTTGAGCTCATCATACTGCATTTGAAGTCCATCAAGTTTTTCTTCAAAAGAAATCTCCATATCTTCAAACTTTACCAACACCCTTTCAGTGAACTCCATAGGAGTTTCTTTGCCACCATGACTAGACCCGGAATGAGACCCGGCTGCCATCTCGACCAGCTTCTTCTTCCTTTGTGATCTAGTCTCGACCATAGAAGAATTCCACCGAGTATCCTGCAACCTGAACCAACCCTTATCTCTGTCCCGAGCAACCTTTGCTCTGATACCAACTGTCACGCCCCTACACATGCGGTGATCTTTCAACCGCTTGTAGCGAGGTGCGGCACCACCGAACGCTTTCTTTTTAACAATACTAACGTTTATGGACTACGCCTAAACTTACTTTAACTTATGTTCTCTTGCAACCAAGTAAAGAGTTATCCTTTATACTTTAAAGAAGATCATTCTCAATCATTAACCATGTACAATAAACCGAGAACAATAACAAGTACAAAGGGAGGGGCAACTCCCAGAAAGTCTGCCCAACAATATATTATAACAACTTTACTTCAATTGTACAAATGCAAGTGATGCTTGACAAACTTCAAGCCAACACTTAGAATATTTTTACATCAAGGCATAGAACAGCCTTCTTACAAATTATGTGCACCTTTGCACAAAGTGAAACACTCACCCGAGCCTCCTAATTCACCTTGCCAAATCCTGCACACAATTGCCTGCATAACCGAACCTTCACATCTCAACCCGGGTCAAAATTCCATCTCCACACAAGGAGAGAACTACACATAAGACATGTGTATTCCCCTTTACCCTTGCGTAGTCTTTTACCCCTTGCGCTGATTTCAAGAGCGAATGATTCAATGTCGTATGAGCTCCCACGGTTGTCTTATATATATTCTTTCGTATGTGATGTTACATGGGGTGTTAACCCATGGCCGACCACCCCCATAATCTTTTGTCGTATTCTCCACACTCCTTTTACATGTCAGATTCATTATATTTTATGTTTTATTATTCCACGCATGTAAAACTCCATATTACATAGTTTTAACTTGTCGTATATGTATGTGCTCCACGCCTAACACTTAGTCGTATTATGTGTTTACATTATCGTCACATTTTATGTCGCATGTGTCGTCGCAAACTGTCGTTCAGCGCGCCCGTGCGTTCGCCCGCGCGCCCGCCCGTGCCCATGCACGATCGCCCGCCCGGCACCCGTCGCACCCGCAACCGGAGGTCCTTACAGCGAGGATCCTAAGGAAGCATGAGGTGGCTTCAACCTTTGGGCCTTTAAATACCATCCAAAGCTCCCTTAGATCTGTAAAGACCTAGTGAACACCAAGAATACTCCCTCATGCTCGTGTGGGACTCCCTACATCGGTTTGACTAGTTGCTTGATTAATCAAAGGATTCGTGAGCATGTCACTGATATCAAGCATGGCAGGACTCGCTCCTCTACTTTGGCAGAGCATGCAGATAAATCTAAGCATCACATCTGCATTGAAGAGGCCCAAGTCATTTCTAGGGTTAGTAATTTTCATCATTGTAAATTGAGAGAGGCCCTAGAAATCGAAAAAAGACCCAATAATTTGAATAGAGACGATGGTTGGATTATTAGTAGAATTTGGGTCGCTCTCCTGTCCTCCTTGTTTTTTAGGTCTCTTTTTGGGATCTATTTTGTTTGTTTATTTATCTATGTAAGTATTGGTGTCTTTCTATAGTATTTGTGATTGATTTATTCTTCATTAATGTTTATATTCTTGATCCTTCGTGTTTTCTTAACTATTTTATCATCCTATTCGTTCTTAACTACTTGTAGTAATTTTGTTATTTGTTTAATGGTCCTCAACCCCATATTTTATTGTTAACCCTATTTTATTATATATATATATATATATATATATATATATATATATATATGATGATGATGATGGTGGTGGTGGTGGTTAATGTCCACTGAGAAGAAACTTTGGTCTATCGGACCTAAAGAAACAAATATTTTATTTTGATTTATGATTTTATTCCTATGCTCAAAAAGCTTGGAGAGAAGCCTCTCGAGCTCACTATAATTTTGACATCGTAAAAGGCTAGGAAGGTCAGTATTGCGACAAAGATTATGAAACTGAGATCTAATGTGGTTGTACACGGGGCACTCTAAGAGGAAGTGGTTTTCATCCACAATGTTCCTATTCTCACAGAGATGGTAGATCCTTTCCATCCATGGTGTTTTAGGAACTGCCCAATGACCTATTTCACTATAGAGCTCATGAGAGTTTGTTCTAATCTTCGCTATATTAATTTTCTTCATTGAGCTAGTTAAAATAGAGGGATACTTTTGATCTTCTAGTGTGGGATTGATGACCTTCTTATAATAACTTAATTTTCTTTTGGCTGCTAAATCTTTCTCACGCCAAATTTTTTTCTTTGAACTTAGAAGTAACAATGTTTTTAATTTTATTAATGCTTTGCAATGCATCATTCTTGTTGATCTCCCAAAGGTTTAACCAGGCCCTCATGTCTTTATACCACCCTCACTTAAGCCTTAGGTGGTTTTGGTTGGAATTTAAAGCTAGTTTAGGAAGTCTATGATATCCTATGTTATTGAGTTTGTGCTTCTACAATAGAAGCCTAGTCATAGCGAGGATTTTGATAGGGGAAAGACTTACTTCAATAAGGAGAATAGGATAGGGTGTATTGCTTTTAATTTTCAGGTTATACACTATAAAACACTTCTGGATTTGCTTAATCTTTCTCCAAGATTCTCTAGAGATGTTGCAACCCTAGACCTCACATCCATATAAGATAACAGGAGTGACTAAAGTTTCAAAGAGGAACTTATTTTTATCCCACATTACGAGGTTTGTCATTTTACAATTATTCTCAAGACCAAAATAAGCTTTCCTCCCACCATTAATCCTTTTCTCAATGCTATAGTTCCAGTTGAGCTTATGATGAATATCAATTCCTAGGTACTTGTAAGAGTACACTTCCTCCAAGTTATTATTGTCATACATAAAATTAGCATAAGTATCCTTCTTGGATTTGGTAATCATAACTTTTGTTTTGTCAGTATTAATAGACATACCCATGGTAGAGAAGAAATCCTTAAGAAGCCTAAGTTTCTTATCAAGATCATATGGGCACCTTGTGAGAAGAACAATATCATCAGCATAGAGAAGAAGGATGATGACAATCCCAGCTAAAATCGTGCCAGCACAACCTGATTTCTCTAAATAACCTTCAATCTTGTCGATGTAAATGCCAAATAGGGTAGGGGAGAGGCGACAACCTTGTTTAACTCCAATATCACATTTAATATATTTTGACCACCCCTCATTTCTTTTTAGCTTGGCAATTACATTCTCGTATAATATTATAGCACAACTCTCAACTCGAAAGGAACCTTTAGCTCTTCTAATCTATTCCAAAGGTTGTTTCTAGGAACCATATCGAAAGCCTTTCTAATGTCCACAAAGCAACAAAAGAAATTGGATTTATCATTACGACATTCCTCCACAATGATCCTAAGTGTAATGAGCTGGTTTGTTGTTGAGTGATGCCTTCTAAAACCCGCTTGGTCTTTAGCCTACTTGCCTTCACTTTCAATCTATATGCTCAACTTCTTTTCCAAAATAATACCATATATCTTGTCTAAGAGAGGGTTGATCATAATGGTCCGATAATTAGAGGGGTTATTTGCATCCCCACTTTTAAAAATAGGTATAATGAGGCTCTCTGTCCAAGGTTTAGGGAACCCTTGCTTGACTAATTGATTGAAAAGCTTGTGGATGTGGGTGATGAGGGCAGGACCTCCAATTTTTGAGATTTTTTCCTGGTAACCTTCGATGTCCTTAGCTTTCCCAATTTCCAGGCGTTTAACCCCAAAATAAATGTCTTCTAATGAGGAAACTTCTTTTTTTGTGAGTAGGGTTTCAAAGTTATCCATGACATTTGGAGATTCATAAAACTTTTTAAGATAGGAATTCCAATCATGTAAAGCAATTTTATTATTATCTTTAGTTTTCCTAGTCAGAATCTGCATCCAAAATTTCTTAGGAGCTACCTTAGAGAGGTGTAAGAGATTCTTGTGTCTTTTACGAATGTACTCCCTCTTTTTCCTTTTAGTTAGGGCTTTGCATATTTTTATCTTGCCCATTGTAAGAGATTCATCAACAACTTCCTTAATTGCTCTCTTCGTACTTTTACAATCTTTGTCATACCATGGGTTGGTTTTGCTATTTATTTTATTATTTGAAACTTCAATTGAGAACCTGCTAATAGAATATGAGAGCGTTGTAGTAAAATTATGATAGAGGTCTTCTATGTTGTCCATACTAGACAAAGGAAGCAAATTAATTTTTAATTCATTTAGAAAGAGATCATTTTTATTTCTATCAAATATTAGGTTCTATTGGCTATAAGGATTATTTTCTATGGGATCTCTATCCATGACAAAATTGAGAGCTATAAGTAAAGGCCTATGATCAAAGTGAGGCTCGTGGTCGTTTAAGATGTCAAAATTTATTATTTCGTTCTATAAAGGGAGATCAGAAATAACATAGTCTACAATTATGCTACCAAGCCCATGGATGCAGGTCATATGGCTAGAATTGGGCCACTTCTTTAGACCAGTGCAAATTATGATATCATGAGCACTACAGGGTTTGACTAGCTCTGACCCAAACAAATTCTCCCTGAGGTCTTGAGAGATCCTTTTATACCTACTAGCCATAGTAGGGTATTTGTCTAACCAAAGAGGATTAGGGTTGGAATGATTTCTTAGAATAATAGCTTAGTTGCTTGAAGTTTGAGCATTAATGTCACCTATTGATCCAGATTTAAACAGGAACGCAACAAATTACAGAGATAACCATACACACAAAGATGCAGCAGAAATAATACTTCATTTCATTAATGGAAAATACTGAAATATGCTTACAACCAGAAATGGAAATAAACTAGCTAGGGCGATGGTAGCTTATCTCTGAGAAGAGATGTGGTGGCTACATGCCTCTGAACTGTGTTACAATGAGGCTCGAAGGCCTATTTATTGTTGAGAAACAATGGAAAACCCTTAACATTCCAAAACCTAACCCTAGGAGATGAAATTGGTACATCAACTTCCCGGGGTCGTAACGTTGGCATACGATCTCCGTTTGACGCGTACAATAGCTCGTTAGAAAGATCTATCCGAGCACTACCACTTTGGGAAGGGCAACATCAATCCATGGACCCATGTTGCCCCCAGATTTCCCAAAATACTTCTTTTAGGGCCTCAAAACGGCTCCAGAAGTTCAGGACCCGAAAAACCTCTAAAAATAGTAAGTTGTGCTACAATTAAGGAAATTGAAAATGCTGAGAGAAACAATGGTGGGGGTCCAGGTGGACTTGGCAGGTGGCCACCAATATCCACCTGGATCATTCCTCCCCCCTTAGGAAGCAATGGTCCCCATTGCGTTGAGTTCCTCCATGAGATGAGGAAACTTTTGCTGAACTTGCTCCCTGGTGAGCCACTTGCCCTGTTGAAGGAGTTGGCCTACTTTAACAACTCGATACAGTTGATTATTCTGTTGGCGAGTGTTCTTGAACTGGGTGTTCATTATCCAATCAGTTGCAGCTTGTTCCATGAAATTTGGATTTAATTGTATGGGTTTGAGTTGTTCTGCAACGTCGGATGTGTCTAGCAATGGTGGAAAGTATGGCCGAAGGCGGTCCACATTGAACACTGGGTGCAAGCCAAGGAATGGGGGAATGCTGAGCTCAAATGAATTGTCTCCCATAGCTTTAGTAATGGTGTAAGGACCATATCGAAGTGGTCTCAATTTTTGATAGGCTCCAGTAAGGTGTTCCTTCTGCAAATGCAACCAGACTTTGTCGCCCACCTGAAGCTTGTGTGGCACCCGATGTTGATCATGTCGTTGCTTGTACTTGGCATTTGATTTCTCAAGAATGTCATGGACCTGCTGGCGAATATGTTGGATGTGCTCAATGAAGCTGGTGGCCTTATCTGTTTCGGACTGTACATGAGCTGAATTTATGTGAGTAGCTGCAAGTGGCATGGCCGCATCGATGGGGCATAGTGGCTGGAATCCCAAACCCACCTGAAAAGGGCTATGGCCAGTGGAGCTGTGAAGAGCTCGGTTGTAGCTATGCTGAACATAGGGGAGGCTCTCGTCCCATGTGCGTGGATGCTTTGAGTTATACATGCGTAGAATGTGCACAAGCGTCCTATTGACAACCTCTGTCTGGCCATCAGTTTGAGGATGGAAGGCTGTGGACTTTGTGAGTTTAGTGTCCAGCATTGACCAGAGACTGGACCAAAATGTGCTGAGAAACCGACTGTCCCGATCTGAGATGATAGACTATGGGATCCAAAAGTGCACCCACACTCGTTCAAAGAAGATTTTAGTAGTGGCTTCTGCTGTGATATTCTTCTTGCAAGCCGCCATAATGACCATCTTCGAGAACCTGTCGACGACCACAAAAACACAGTCTTTTCCATTCTTAGTGGAAGGAAGGCCTGACATTTAATCCATGGAGATGGATTCCCAAGGTCGACTAGGGGTAGGCAACGGGGTATAGTGGCCGTGCTTCTTAATGGTCGGTTTGGCAATGGCACAGGCAGTACATGATCTGATGTACTTCCCAACATCCTGTCGAAGATTCGGCCAATAGAAATAATTTTGCAGTACTGCCACTGTTTTCTCGACCCCGAAATGCCCAGCAGCCCGACTGTAGTGTGCTTCCCAAATCATCTTGGCACGCTCGCTTGAAGGAACACAAAGGTGACCCAGGTGGCATAACAGGGCATCCTGGAGGTGAAAATCTGGAACATGTCGACCCTCCAAGAGTGTCTGGTATGTGTGGCCGAATTCTGGGTCGCTTTTGTAGAGAAGTTGCCAATCAGAAGTCTCGTGCCAACAAGAGTTGAGCACAGTGTTTAACGCCATGATCGGTGGTCGACTGAGGCATACTGCAACATTATTGGTGCTGCCCTTATTATACTTGATATTCAAGTGGAACTGTTGCAGGCATGTAGACCACTTATGATGGTGATCATTCTACAATTTCCCTTGGGTCGGTATGAACTACAAGGGTCGGTGGTATGTGTGGATGACCGTTTCCTTCCCCAAAATGTAATGCTTCCATTGTCGCCAGGCCTGTACAATGGAATAAATCTCTTTATCATAAGTGGGGTACTTCAGGACTGTGTCTGAAAGTGTTTCACTGTGATATGCCACTGGATGTCCATGTTGAGTAAGGACTGCCCCAATAGCATAGTCAGAGGCATCTGTCTCAACCTCAAATGGTTGTTGTAAATCTGGTAACGTGAGCACTGGTGTCGTGCAGAGGCGATCCTTCAACTCCCTGAATGCCTTTTGTTGAGATTCAGACCAAAAGAATTTTTCTTTCGCCCCTCCCTTGGTGACTTGACTCAAGGGCCAAGTAATATGAGAAAACCCCAACACGAACCTGCGGTAGAAGTTGGCAAGACCTAGAAAGCTGCGGAGCTCTGTTAGAGTGGTTGGAGATGGCCAATCTCGAATGACTTGGATCTTGGCTGGATCGACATGCACCCCCTGTTCATCAATGATGTATCCCAGATACTGAACCTAGGTCATGCCAAAAGTGCATTTCTCCAAATTGGCACATAGCTTGTGTTGTCGCAGTGTTTGGAGAACTTGTCGGATGTGGTGGAGGTGTTCTTCCCAACTCTGGTTGAAGATCAGAATGTCATCCAAGTACACTACTACAAAGGAGTTGGTGAATGGCTACAAGATGTCATCCATTAGCCTCATGAAGGTTTCAGGAGCATTCGTCAATCCGAAAGGCATAACCAACCATTTGAAAAGGCCCTCCTTAGATTTGAAGGTAGACTTCCACACATCAAAGGGTTCGATTGGTACCTGGTGATATCCCGACTTCAAATCGATCTTGCGGAAATATTTCGCCCCCTTTAGTTGGTCCAAGAGGTCATCAATCCGCAGGATTGGGTACCTATTACAGACAGTGATCTTGTTCAACACCCGATAGTCAATACAGAGTTTCCACGTCCCATCCTTCTTCTGTACCAACACGATCGGGCTCCCACAAGGCGATGAACTCAGACGGACGTGACCTTTCAGCAGGAGCTCCTGAATTTGCCTCTTAATTTCATTGTTCTCCATAACGGAGCACCGATAAATTGGTCCATTAGGTAGTGGCGCACCTGGGGGCAGATCGATGGAGTGATTGACCTGACAGTGCAGAGGAACCCCTGCAGGGGAGGTGAAGATGTCCTCGTACTCCTCCACAACCTTGTCCATCTGTAGTTGTCGTGCAGAGGGACCCCGTCTGGAGGCCGCGACCACCGTCTTATTCTTTCCTTGAGGGCGTCTCATCAGGAAAACAAATTTCCTGGTTTTGGAAATGATCTTACTGCATTGTTTTTCAGTAATCAAGGAGATGGCGGTAGGTGGTGCTACCTCTGGTATCCTGTGCAACTTATTTCCCAATGTAATAATAACAGTACGGGGCCTTGATTCATACACCACATGTCGCTTCCACAAGTATGGTTGTCCTAATAATACATCACAAACTTCAAGGGGAGCAATGTCACACAATACCTCATCTGTGAAGGGCTTGATGTTGTATGGAAGGCGAAACTGCTGTCTCACGCGAAGATCTCGTCCTTGGTGAAGCCACCCAATGGTGTATGGTTGTGGATGTGCTGTGGTCGGTAAGCCAAACCGCTTCACGACCTCTGCCGAAATGAGGTTCTTTTGACTCTCGCTATCAAAAATGAACTGTATTGGGGAGCCCTTTACCCACATCTGGGAGTGGAAGAGACGCTCCTCCTCCTCTGGATCTTCGGGTTCATTTTTCTGGATCTTGGCGGTAGCAACAGTGGCGTTGGGATCTGCATCAATGATCTGCTTCCCTTTATCATTCCCCTTAACGGGTTCCGACTCAGAGTCGGAACATGCATTTGATTCTGACACCTTTAGCTCAGCCACCAGTGACTGCTTGGCCCGACACTCACTTGTGTTGTGAGTGGAGCTCTTATAGAATTCACACCATTTTCCAGTGTCCTTTTTCGGCTTCGCGGCACTGTTCTTTGCTTGCAGCTTCGGCGGGTTGTCTTGGGTTGTCCCGCCTTGGCTTTGTCCTTTGTTCTATGGTTTAGGGGCACCTTTCCCCTTCTTTGGATTCGCAGATCCAAAGTCTCGCTTCTTTTGTTTAAACTTTTGCTCGACCTTGACAGCATATCGGTATGCTGCGCCGAGCGAGGAGATGTTCAGGAATTGTATTTCTTCCGGGATGTACTTGTGTAGGCAGCCACGGTATTTGAGTACCAAATGTTGCTATGAATCCTTGATACCCAACTTTGTGCGAAGGGTATGGAAAATATTGGTGAACTTCGACACGTCTTGGTCCCTTCCTTGCTGCAGCGTCGTCCACTTTATGTGTTCATCCTCATAGCTTCCGACAGGGTAGTACTGCTCCTTTATGGCATCCCGTAATGAATTCCAGGTGGGTGCGGCTGAAAATAGTGAGCCAGTACTTTCATCCTTCTGTTCGCAGTAGGTTTCCCACCAGTCCTTGACATGGGGGGCTGCTTTGAGAAGAGCGAAAACAATCTTTTCCAGACTCGAAAATTCATGAACAGAAAAATAACCCTCTAGCAGATTTAACCATTTATCTACGACATCTGTGTCTATCTGACCCTCGAATATGGGGATTTCAAAATTAACTTGTACCTTAAAGGGCGTGGCGTTTCCAGAGTAGTTGCTGGAATCCGATGCGTCGCTTCTGGGTAGTCGCTGAAGGATCTGGGCAAAGTTGTCCATCATCGCGTTTTGTTGTCGCCCGAGGGCTTCTTCGAGCAAAATTTTGATGGGATCTCCTGCCCCCTCACCTTTCTTCTCATCCGCCATGGGAGGCTGTCAGGATTTGCGAGGCTGGTCTTGCAAAGGTTCAACCAGTTCAAGCCCTAACTCCTTATATCCCGACCTTGTTGGGGACATGTAAAGAAAAACAGAGAAAAAGCAGACCGCTCTGATACCACTGATCTAGATTTAAACAGGAACGCAATAAATTACAGAGATAACCATACACACAAAGATGCAGCGGAAATAATACTTCATTTCATTAATGGAAAATACTGAAATATGCTTACAACCAGAAATGGAAATAAACCAGCTAGGGCGATGGTAGCTTATCTCTGAGAAGAGATGTGGTGGCTACATGCCTCTGAACTGTGTTACAATGAGGCTCGAAGGCCTATTTATTGTTGAGGAATAATGGAAAACCCTTAACATTCCAAAACCTAACCCTAGGAGATGAAACGCCAAACTGTGGGCCCCGTTTGGGTAAATTGGTACATCAACTTCCCGGGGTCGTAACTTTGGCATACGATCTCTGTTTGACGCGTACAATAGCTCGTTAGAAAGATCTATCCGAGCACTACCACTTTGCGAAGGGAAACATCGGTCCATGGACCCATGTTGCCCCCAGATTTCCCAAAATTTTCGTTTAGGGCCTCAAAACGGCTCCAGAAGTTCAGGACCCGAAAAATTGCTAAAAATAGTAAGTTGTGCTACAATTAAGGAAACTGAAATGGCTGAGAGAAACAATGGTGGGGGTCCAGGTGGAGTTGGCAGGTGGCCACCAATATCCACCTGGATCACCTATTAAAAGGATATTACCTTCAGACTACAAATACCTTCTTTAAACCATTGTAGGGACTACTTTTATCTAGATTCTTCTTCTTATAGAAGTTAGAATTGATGGGGAGAAAATAACATATTGCCATGTAGTTCTTTTTATTATTAATCTCAGTGACTCTATCCAACTATATTGGTTGTAAAGGCCGTTTTTATAAATCCTAGCATAGGGGGAGATGTTCTTCTTAATGTAACAAGCTATTCCCCCAATGCCTCTACGGGAGGATCACTTGTTCCAAGTAGACCATAGCGTAAAGCCATCTATGTTAGGGACCTTAGATTCTTCGTTCTCCCAAGTTTCAACAAGAAAATATATATATATATATATATATATATATATATATATATATATATATATATTTCTTTTGGCTCGTGTATATTTTTGTTTCATTTTATCTATTTTCCATTAATTATTTTGATTTTAGTTTATTTTTTTCTATTAATTATTTTTATTTATTAAATGATATTGTGATTCTTTTTTATAATTTTTTACTTCCCTCTTTATTTGGAGTTTGACTTTGATTTTTTTATTCTTGTATTTTGATTCTTATTTTTTTACTATGATTATTTCTGAGTAATAGAATTTTTTAATAATATTTGATTTTAATAAATTAATTTAAATATTATTTTTCAAAAACTAGTCCTTAAATATAGTGGTTACTTAACAATATTTATTTTTAATAGATATATAAATTAACATAATAATTTAAATATTATTGTTCAAATATAGTCGTTACTTGAAATTATGGTGTGTACATTGCTCTCTATTTAAGTCTTTGTCATGGTCTGCCTCTTCATTTGGTCTGATAATGAAGCACACTTGTTGGTTTGAAATGCGTAGGCCAAAAATTTCTCTTATGTAATTTCTACCGAAAGACTTTTCTTAAAATACAACATATTTAATATTTAAAATATTAAATATTATGTTGATAAATGTGATAACTTGAGGCTTTATAATTTTAGGTTATTAAATATTAAAAAAAAGGAATGTTCAAGTTATTAAATATGAGGTTTATAAATGTGAGCATTTAGGTTTTGAATTTTAGGTTTTTATAGCCTTATGTTATTTAGCTTTTACGATGTTAGATTAGCTTTTTATAAATTTAAGTTTTTAGGATTTTAAAATTTCATTTTTGGTTTTAATAGTAACATTAAAAACAATATAAAAACAATATAGTAGGAAATATTATCCATAAAAAAATATTAATAGTACTATTAATACAATATTAATGATGTTTATAAAAATAGTGTTAATAATATTATTAATTATAATAATTTTTAAAAATTACTAGCATTTAATATTATTAACATAATAACTTTTACATTATTAATAACAATTAAATATTTTTTGGGTTTATTAACTGTAAGGGTTTATAATATTAGTCCCCAAGGCTTATAATATTAGTAATCTTTTGGGGGTATTAATCCATTGGGTTTATAATATCAATCCCTTAGGCTTTAATATTAATGCTTTTGGTTTATAATATTAATTCAAACGGTTTACAATATTATTGTGTTTATTAATTCATTGACTTTATGATATTTATCCCTTTTGTTTAAATACTAATTTTAGGGTTTATAACCCTATCGTTTAATATATAAAAATAGGTTCTAATATACTTATCTTAGGGTTTACAATGCTTTGGTTTATAATATTGGCTTTATGATGTTAGTGTTTATAATATTTAGTTTAGTTTTAAGGTTTAATAACGTAATGCTATAATGATACATAAATGTGTCCAACATTGGTTTCTTACAAACATTGTTTTAATGCAACGATAAATCTAAGAATGATAGCCGCAATGTTACATTACATTGAAATTTACTCAACGTTAGAATGTGAGATTACAAATTTGGGGTTTAATATCAGGGTTTATAATATTAGGGTTTCTAATATTGGGTTTCATAATATTGTGTCTATAATATTATGGTTTAATGTTAGGGTTTAATATTAGGTTTTATAATATTATGGTTTTCAATACTATCTCAAGGGTTCATAATATTAATCTTAGCATCTATAAAATTAGTCTTACGATTTAAAATATTTATTTAGGGCTTATAAAATTAGTCCTAGGGATAATAATATTAATATTAGATTCTATAATGTTAGGTTTTATAGTATTTGGTTTAATATTGTAATGTTGGAATGGTAAGGAAATTTGTCTACCATCGTAGTGTGTCAAGCATCATCATATTTTGACAAGAATTATGACAATAATTTCCACAATGATGCATTACATTGCAATTTATTCAATGTTGCATTACGACATTGACTAAAGTAGGGTTTAATATTGATCTAGGAAATCAGTTTAGTGCTCAAAATTCAAAGCGTTCAAAAGTACTCGAAACTTCTACTAGTACGTAGATCTTGGCAATCTGAATCCAACACAACTCATTTCATTAAAAACCCATACCATATGCTCTCAATATCGTGTTCTTGTCGAATTCTCAAATAGGAATTTTTTTTTTTAAGAATTGACACAGTGGCAGTACATTATGGGTCAATTGTAGGTTTCCACTTGGCCACTCTTGATTGGTCCAAAAATTTCAAGTTTAATTGGCTCATAAATATTTTTAATGTTGTGGGTTCAAATTTTTTATTAACATTTGTGTTGACTATGTAATTGGGTGGACCAATGGGGGAGAGCCATGTGGGACAACTGGAGGTTTCCATGTGGCCTCTAGTGATGGCTCAAAATTTTTTGTAAGGGGCCAAGCTCTCCACGATAATCGAACCCGTGACCAAGCACCGTGCACCAAAAGTCTCTGCCAGTGTGCCATGCATGTGTTACTTAACCATATCGATTACAACTTTTATTTTAATTGAGCACAGTTCACATTGGAGTTTCCCCACAAACTCAGAACCAAGGGGCGAGATCGTAGGCCAAGGCTGAGCCCAATCCCCATGGTCACAACCCTCCACTCAATGCAGCTGAGCTAGAACTATGGTAGAGGTTGAATGGGGGGCAGCCTCAGGCCACATGCGGCCAATGCAACCTCCAATGTGAAGAGCAGAGGGGGCCAACCCATAGGCACCTACATGAGGGGTCAACCCTAGGTCCTATGACCCTAAATATAACCATGTTGACTGGAGATAAATTTCCTTAGCGCTCGTTGACACCAGGCCCAGATTTTATGGGCACATAACATGACCATGTGCCAGGTGTTTGGGCCTAGTCAGCATGGGCGAGTCGTTAGCCACGACCCCTTAGAACGTGGCCCCTAGATGACCACGTTTTTTTTGTAATAGGGGGTTAATGGAAAATTTAACTTTCCGAAAAATTCACCTGTCATGTGGGATAATAGGCCAGGTTTGCTTGTCGGTTCAAGGTTTGGGGTGCTTAAGTCAGATTTGGGTCGAATGGTAGCATGTTTAGCTAGGGAATTTGGGAAATACTTGTAACAAGCATAAATTTCTCATTTTTTGTCGAAATGAGGTGAAAAAAGAACCCAGATGGGGGTTTTTGATAGTTGTGGATCCATTGAAGACATTTTGTTTGCATTTTTGGAAATTTAAAGTCATGAAAACATAAACTTGAGCACTTAATTAAAGAGTCCCTACATTGGAAGATGAACAAGGAGATGTGGCCTACAAGAAGGGTGAACTCCTTTATCATGTTTGTTGTTATGTGTTTTTGATATGGTATTTTGTATCTATTTTGGTTATTTATTATGTTTAAAAATCACTTGTTTATGTGCTTAGTAATTTGATCCATTACCCAAAACAAATATAAAATTTCACTTGCAATTTTTTCAAATCTTCAAGTTTTTCAATTACAGACCATTTTGGTATAATCCATCAGGTTATTATAAAAGTTTGATTTTTTTTGGAAGTGATTTTTGATGCTTACAAGTTTAAATCTTAAAAGAGGAGAAGGAGAACTTGTGGATCCAAGATCTCAAATTGTTTCAAGGAGAAAAACACACCTTAAGCTTCAATTGTCACGACACATGAAGAAGGTCCTTAAGAGATGTCTGAAGGTGAAAGAAATTTTATACAAGATTTCTTTGAGATGTCTAAAATGGTAAAGATTCTTTATGAAGAGATTTATTCAAGGTTATGTGGAGAGCGCTCAAAACCTCCAGAAGGAGATGTAGGAAAATGAGACAAGCCTCCAAAGGGGAATGAAGGGAATGGTGACAAACCACGACCTTCACCTATATCATCCTCATCTTCTTCTGCTTCTTTAGCCCTTTCAAAAAAACCTACAAATTCTTCAAAAGTACATGGCAAAACTCCTTTGCTTAAGCTCGATATAAAGTTTGAATTACCTATGTATGATGGGGAGGTATATGTTGAGAAATTAGATAATTGGATTCATTAGATTGAAGTGTATTGTAGGATACAAAGAATCAAGGATGATGAGACCAAAATTCAACTTTCTTCTCTCACAGAGTCTTCATTGGGGGAACAATACCATACCACGTAGGTTCATATTGGGGAATATATATTGAGGAAAAATGGCACAATATATTGGTGGATATATAGGGGCTAAAGAGTTTTTATATTGACACGTATAAAAAATGGAACTCAAAGCTAATGAAAAATATAAACGTGTATAAAAAATGCTAATGAAAAAATGGATACCTACAATATCTAGTGAAAGTATGCATTTTTTAAATTGGGAAGGTATATTGGGTTAGTATTAGTAGGGGGTTAAATACTGTGATTTTTAAGAGTATTTTCCAATATGTATTCAAAATAAGGGTATTGTTTAATATACCATGAATGCACGTGATAGGCCAAAGGTTCATTTAGTGAAGCCCCCATGGCTTCTCTTAGATTGGAAGGTGCAACACTTATTTTGTGGGATGCAAAAAATCAAGAGTACATGAAGAAACGCAGTAAGGTTTTTTCCTCTTAGAATTATTTTTTTGTTGCAATAAGAAGGAAGTTTTATCCATTACCATACACGCAAAAAGATGTCATGGATTGACAAAAATTTAGGCAAGCTAAAGCCTAAAGGTCAAAATGTGCAAAGCTATACTCAAGAATTTAGGAAAAGGGATTCGATTTTGAGTATAGATTTCTCCTCTCAAGGTACTTTTCTAAAATATATTGGAGGATTACATAGTTACTTGAGACCCTCCATTCTCATGTTTAACCCTATAGAACTAGATGAAGTTTTTGTACAGGAAACTAATTTAGAGGCAAGAGGGAAGAGGGAAGAAGTTTCTAAAGAAACTAGTGAGAAGTCATTCAATTCTAGAGAAAAAGGAAAAGGGGAGTTGAAAGGTAATGATAAAAAGAATGCTCCAGTCGAGAAACAAGGAGAAAAAATCACATGTAAATGTTGTTCTCGAGAAGGCCATGATGAAGACCACTACTGCAAACTTCATCTTCAAATGAGACCCAAAAAGATTAATAAAAAGAAGAAAGATGAGGTTGTTGCAACTACGAAACAAGGTCTATGATCTGATTTTGGAGATGAAACAAAAATCATAGCCATGGGATTGAAAGGTAAGGAGTCAATTTCAAGTACTAGATATTCTAGAAAAACTATTGAAACTCAAAATGAAAGAGAAAGAATAGAGTTGTTCCATATTAGAATCATCACAAAACATAACAATATAGATACTTTATTTGATAATGGTTCACAAGGAAACTTAATTTCAAAAGACATTGTCATGAAACTAAATTTGGAAACCATTCCTCATCCTAAACCTTATCCTTTGGGTTGAGTATGTGAAAATGCAAAGTTGCAAGTGACAACAAAATGCATACTTATATTTTCCATCACTACAAATTTTATTCATGTGGTAGAACTTGAAGTGATACCACTTGACATTTGTGGGATTGTTTTGGGAAGTTTGTACTTATATGATTTCATCATCATGAGAACAAGTACCACTTGTTTAAATATGTGATTGAGTAAATTGTTAGAACATATAGCAAGAAGTTGAATATATCTCTTATGAATTCTAGACAAATGAATATGTTTCTAGATCCTAGTCATAATTTTAAATTTTTGATGATTAAACGTAAATATGTTGATGAATTTGAAGCTTTTCAAGGATATGAATCAAGTTCGAAATATGATTTTACTGAGGTTTCCAATCCATGTGAAAAGTTATTTCAAGAGTCTAACATGTTGTCTCCTAAAACAGGAAAACAATATTAAGTTCATTTGTAGCAAGATGTATATATTTTTGCTTGTATATTCAACAACTTATGTGATATGCTAAAACATAAGACAAGAGTCTACTCTACTCATCACTGGAAAAAAAAAATGATCAATGAAAACACTAAGAAGAAAAGGGAGAATTTCAATCACACATAACACAATATTTTTTTTGGGAAATAAACTTATCAAAACCCCAACTATCTATATTGAATTAACCAAAAGATCTAAGAAGAAAATTCAATGCTTTTTCAACCCCAACAATTCCTTCATAAGTACAATCTATCTCTCTACTTCAGAAACCAGCTCAAGCAAACACTTAGCCAATTCTGCTGCCTGCTAAGCTCCTACTTCCTTATGCAATTCTTGAGAGAATTAACCCATATTTAATTGGGAAATTCCTCATCCATAACTGAGAAATTCATCATAGGCCTTCTACTATTTGGATGCACCATCTATACAACTCAGAAAATTACAAAACTGATAGTACACTATCCTTGAGCTCTAATCTCAAGTAGGTCTTCCTCTGAAATGACATACATGAGTTATTTATGAGTGAATTATTAGTTAACTTACTAAGCACTGAAGATGATCCCCACTATTAGACCTCCTACAACTTCCTCCAACTGTTGGAACTAGTTTAATCAACTTTAACTTAGTTAGACATAATTAATTCAACTCAAATAACTCAACATAGATCCCTAAAATTTAGGGATCACTCTACATGCCTCTAAATATACTTCCAACTCAAATTTACTGAGACAACTAAGTCAAATTAACTTTGTTAACTCCTACAGGTTGCTATGAGAATAGAATTAAAATTTAGTTCCTAATTTAATTCAAGGAAAAATTAAATTAGGATTTTTCTAGATATTATTCTTGACATTTCTAGTTGTTATTTTTAGAAATACCTCTCAATAAGAAAGGAATTCAACTCTATCCTGATCTGGTACCTTTGGAATTTTCTGCATGCAACACTTCTCTCTAGTGTTGCTTTTGCTACAACTTAAGAAACTGAAAAAATAAATTCCAAATTGAATTAGTATGATGCATTTGTCACCAGAGTCTCTGACTGCTACAGGTTATTTGAGTGACTATAGAAAACTTTGCACTATTGTTGACTCTGCACTGTGCTATCCGCATTGCTGCCAACTCTACTCTGCACTCCCCAGTCTATGATTGTTGCTAGTCTCTGACTTTATCACTCATACATCTAACTACATCGACCACCAATGGTACATCATGCTACTATGTACCTTGGGTTCTCGTAATAAGGTAATGATGCATGAGACAAAACATCTAAATGGTCCCTGCCCAAATGTTTTCACTCATGGGACTATTACTTTACATCTACCCACCTCTCCCCTGGAGGTATGGCTGCATGTGCTCCCTCTACCCATTTGGCTTGAAATTTCCCCCTACTGGAGGTCTCTACTTGAATGAATGCCCCCACTCGATCTCCTCTCTGCTTCTCTAATTGTGGTTGCTCCACAACTTGTTAAGGTTTCTCTTGAGGTTGCATGTTGACAGGTAAGTCATGCTCCCTCTCAAACACCAAGTCTCTAACTTTTCCTTTCCCCTCAGGGCTTTGCATTCATCTTGTACCTCAAGTGCATACATTTTCTTGGCTCAGACACTAATATGTTTCACTTGTCCCATGGCGACATGTCTAAGAGAAACCTTTCCTTTACTAAAAATCACATCATAGCCTTGGTATTCCAATATTGTGATGGAAACAAGATTCTTTCTTAGTCCTAGAACATACATCACATGTGTGATTCTCATAGGGGAGCCAAACTCCCTTTGAAAGGTAACTGTACCAATTTTGGTCACATTATACCTCTCATAATCTCTAAAATCTATGTTCTCCTTGAGGTATTTCTCCTTTGAGTCATTGAAGAGATCTAAATTCCCATCATATGGAATGAGTAACCATATTTGAGATACAACATGCTTCCCATTATAGTGCTAACCATGCATGAAATGAGAGTGAAATCAAGTTTGAATTTTGAAGTTAGAGCCTCACTTACTACTGCTACTACATACTCCTTGCTTTATTTCTTTAGTGGACAATCTGTTGCATAGTGCCCATATTTGTGACAGTGAAAAAACTTGATTTTCAACTGACTAATGCAAAGTCCTCTTCCACTTCTTTGGATGAGGTCCGATCTCTTGTTTTCCACCGAAACTCTTCTTGTACCAAGCCAAACCACAATCACTCTCACTTTGGTAGCTTCTCCCTCCCATTAATTGAGTCTTGGTAACTGTGCCATCTCTTGGGAAGTCCTAAAAGTGATAGGCTCACTAAATCATCTTTGGAAACAATAATACTAACACTTCCAAGCTCATCACAAAATTGAGTGAACTTGGTCAAGTACTTCGAAATAAAGTCACACTTATCGATCTTGACCTTTCTAAGTTTTTCCTTTAGTGCTAGCTTCTCGTGGTCACTCTTATTTTGAAACAGGTCCATGAATGCCTTCCACATTGCAAATGTAGTTTCCTTACCATGGATATTCGAGACAATATGATATCGAACTCCTTCTAGGATAATCCTTCTTGCTTTTTCCACACACATTCTCTGTGCATCCACATTTTTAACATCATATGTTGAAGGCTTCGAAATATCATGATCTATGAATTCCTTTAGCCCATTCTACTCGAACAATTCCTCCCTCTTGTCCTTCCAAGATATGTAATTCGAGCTTCCCTCCAGGGCATACTCAACTCTCAAATCATAGACTGATATACTTTTGACTCTGAAGTATGAACCTGGAAAATCAATTTTACCATCACAACAAACTCAAATTCTCCTCTTCTATAATGTCTTCAGCTCTGACAACATGTATATTTTTACTTGGAGATTCAACAAACTGTGAGATATGATAGAACATAAGACAATAATCTACTCTACTTATCAGCAGAAACCAAAATTGATCATTGAAAGCAATAATTAGAAAAGGAAAAAGTTTAATTGAACATAACACAATATTTTTTTTGGGAAAGAAATTGACCAAAACCCTAACTATCTATCTGTAATTGACCAAAATATCTGAGAAGAAAATACAATGCTTGTTCAACTCGAATAATTCTTATACAAGTACAATCTATCTCTCTGCTTCGTAAACCAACTCAAGCCAACACTTACCCAATTATGCTGCTTTCCAAGACCCTAATTCCTTGCACAAATCCTGAGAGAATTAGCTCATATTTCATTGGGAAATTTTGCATCCATAATTCTATAATCCATCATAGGCCTTCTACTAGTTTCTTGCACCATCTATACAACTCATAAAATTATACAATTGATAGTACATTGTCCCTAAACTCTAATCTCAACTAGGTCTTCCTATGAACTAACCTGCATGAGCTATTTATGAGTGAATTATTAGTTAACTGACTAAGCACTTAAGCACCCCCCCACTGTTAGACCTCCTACTAGTTCCTCCAACTGTTTGAAATAGTTTAATTGACTTTAACTCAGTTAGATAGAATCAATTAATTACAACTCAAAAGAACTCAACCTCGACCCATAAAATTCAGGGATCACTCTACATGACTCTATATAGACTTCGAAATCGAATTTACTAAGACAACTAAGTCAAATTCACTTAGTTAACTACTACAAGTTGCTATGAGAATAAAATTACAGTTTAATTCCTAATTTAATTCACAAACAAATTATATTGGGATTTTTATAGATGTTTTTTTTAACACATCTTGGTGTTATTTTCAACAAGATGCATCATTGCTGAACATTGGTTTGAACAAGATGTCATTGTTAAGGAATGCATGGGCCAAAATGTAGAAGAAAAAGTTATTTTAAAAAGAATACATCCATTCTAAAATATATTCTTGGAGGTTTCATAATGTTTTGGCTTTGAGGAAGTATGGTGCATGGTGACAGGGATCACATTTGATAGAGAGTCAAGCCAAGTGCAAGGGTAGACATGTTAATCATCATTATAAGTATAACATTCAAGGTGAAGTGAACCTGAAATTGAATAAGCCTCTTTGATTGTGATCCAGGTGGATATTTGTGGCCACCCACCTATTTCACTTGGATCCTCAAAATTGTTTCTTTTAGTTTTTCAGTTTCCTTAATTGTATCACAATTCACTATTTTTGGTAGTTTTTTGGGTCCTGAACTTCTGGAGCCGTTTTGAGGCCCTAAACGACGTTTTTTTGGAAAAATTCCCCTAGAAATTGGTAAGTCAGTCACATCGAAAAGTGCAGCCTTCAGAAATATATTTCCAACGAGGTATCATACGTGTCAAATGGAGATAATATGATCAAGTTATGACCCTGGGAAGTTGGCTGCCCAACTAACCCCAACAGGGCCCATAAAATCTTGGTGTTACATCTCCTCGAGTTAGGGTTTTGGTTGCTTAGGTTTTTCTCTTATTGTTCAATAATAAAAAGGGCCCTTGAGCCTCATTATAACTTAGTTCAGAGGCATGTAGGCACCACATCTCTTCTTAGAGATAAGCTAGCATTGCCTAAGGTATCTTATTTCCATTATATTTATAAGCATAGTTTAGATTTTTATATTAATGAAATGAAGTATTTTTTTGCTGCATCTCTATGTTTATGATTATATCTGTAAGTTGTCGCATTCTTGTTTATGTTTGGCTTAGTGGTATCATAGCGGTCTTCTCTTTCTCTATTTTTCTTTGCATGTCCCCAATGAGGTCAAGGTATAAGGAGTTAGGGCTTGATCTAGTTGAACCATTGTAGGATCAACCTCGCAAAACCCAATGACCTCCCATGGTGGAAGAAAATAAAGACAAGCGGGGTAGGATATCCTTTCAAAATATTTCTCGAGGAAGCCCTCGAGTGACAGAGGGACGTGATGATGGAAAAAATTTGCCCAGATCCTTCGATGACTACCCATCGATGATGCATCTTCATCCAACAACCACTCTGGAGCCACTACTCCTTTTAAGGTACAAGTTTTCTTTGATATTCCCATATTTGAAGGCCTATTAGATGTAAACAACATAGATAAATGGATAAATTTGTTGGAATGATATTTTTCAATTAATGACTTTTCTAATCGAGAAAAGGTTATTTTTTCACTTGTCAAAGTCGCCCCACACATCAAGGACTAGTGGGAAACATACCGTGAACAAAAGGACTAGAATGAACCCTCACTATTCTCAGTCACACCCACTTGGAATTCTTCTGGGAGATATGAAGATAAACACATAAAGTGGACCACACTACAGTAGGGAAGGGACCAAGATGTGTCAGAGTTCACAAATACTTTCCATACCCTTCGCACAAAGTTGGGTATCAAGGATACTAAGTGGAATTTGGTGCTCAAGTACCATGACTGTATACACAAGTATATCCAAGATGAGATGGAGTTCATGGACATCTCCTTGCTCAACATGGAATATCGATATGTTGTAAAGATTGAGCATAATTTAAAACAGAAGAAGCAATACTTCAGATCTGGGAATCCAAAGTAAGGAAAAGGCACCCCTAAACCACAAAACAAAGGGCCAAGCCAAGGTAGGACTACCCAAGACAAGTCATTGAAGCTACAAGGAAAGGAAAACACCATGAGATGAAGAAGGACATAGGAAAATAATGTGAATTACATAAGAGCTCCACTTACAATATGAGTGTCTAGCCAAGCACTCACTAGTGGCCGAGATGAAGGTTTCTAAATCAAATGTAGGTTCTGATGCTGAATTATAACCTGATAAGGGAACTGACAAAGGGAAGCAGATCATTTATGCAGAGGCCAATGCCGTCATGGCCTCCACAAAGATCCAGCAAATTGAGCATGAAGATCCAGAGTGGGGGAAACGCCTTTTCCACTCATAGATGTGGGTGAAGAGTGTTGAAAAGTGTGCAACAAGAAATGCTAAATTTAGAATTTGCTAAAAATAGACCTGATAAAAATAGCAGTTTGGCTAGTGAGGTCATTGGCCACATTGGGTGAGAGGTGAAACTGCTAAAAATGGAAATTTCTAAAAATAACATTTCTGGTTCCCTTCCTATTTATAACAGTCCCTAGTCTATCTATAGGAAGTAAAATTAATTTTGGTCTTAACAGCAGTTGGAAATATTAATTCATTAATTCAGTTGAGTTAATTAATTAAGGAAATTCAAATTTGAAGTCTTTGTGAGCATGCACATGAGTTTCCTCCACTGGTTTAGGGAATAAGAATGAGTTCTATAATGAGAGAATCAATTGACTTAGTTCTAACTAGTCAAGTGCAGTTAGATTATTTTAACAAGTTGTTAAAATAATAAAATATAGTTTGTTAATGTTTGCATGCATGTGACAACTATTATTTTAGATAACTGAGGATTCACTCATGGATAACTATTGC
The DNA here is from genome assembly GCA_031772625.1 of Pinus tabuliformis. NCBI lineage: Eukaryota > Viridiplantae > Streptophyta > Pinopsida > Pinales > Pinaceae > Pinus > Pinus tabuliformis. The sequence goes on from CM062819.1 coordinate 270,281,045, forward strand.
ATGTCAGTTCTGTCAGAGACCCAGTTCAGATCAAATGTGGGACAATGTACTATCAGATGCTTAACTATTTCTAGTAAGTAGTTTTTGCATGGTTGAGGAACTAGTGTTCTCAAGGAATACGTAGTTGGAACATTGGTTGTTTTTGGTATGTTGGAATTAATAGCATATGATTTTGATATTATTTCCTCAGCAAACTATGTAAGAACCATAGGGAAAGAGTATATAGATAGGGCGTGGGTGGTTGCTAAGACATATCTTCATATATTCATAGTTCATTGAGAACTGAATAGCTAGAGAGATAATTATTCTTATATTGTGAAGAGGATTTCCACTTGATTGATAATACATGTTTGGGGTTTTATGTTGGTGCTTTCCCTTGGATATATATTGTGTTATGTGTGATTAATTCGGTTGATCAGTTATGCATGTTTCTACTTGATGTTGCTCATGATTTTGATTATGCTTCTGCTTAATGTTTTGTAGAAGTAGAACAAGTATTATGCTTTAGGACATTGCATATGTTGGTTTGTTCTACAGGTGAAATTTCTACATGGTATTGGAGCACAAGTGATCAAGCAAGAACAATATACTAGTAGGAGAAAGTCGAAGTTTATTATTTAGGATATAGATCTCAAGTTCTTATCACATCTATTTCATTGATGGAATTCTATGGTTTGAGGCTTGAGTATGCCCTTGATGGTAGCTCAAACTATATAGCTTGGGAGGATCGCAATGAGGTAGTTTTGGCATATAATGGCCTTAAGGATTTCATTGATCAAGAAATTACTAAGCCTACTAACAAGATTGAGCAAGTCGAATGGAGGAAGGGTGTGGCTAGAGCTAGGAGAATTCTCTTGGAGGGAGTATGAGATCACATTGTCTAGAGCCTCCATGGGAAGGAGACTCCGCATGCAATGTGGAAAACATTGAAAGATTTATATCAAAATAGCAGTGATCAGAGGAAGATGGCACTGAAGTACAAACTTCGAAAGATCAAGTGTGAAAGGGATGAGACGATCTCTATTTATTTGACCAAGCTCATCACATGCAGGGATGAGCTTGCAAGTGTAGGGGTTGTGACATCAGATGAGGATATGGTGAGTCTAGCACTTCTTGGCCTTCCTAAGAGCTGGCATAGCTACTAGGACTCGGTGAATGGAAGGGAGAAACTGCCAAATTGGGAATGACTATGGTCATATTTGATGTAGGATGAGATCAGACAGAGCACTAGAGATATTTCTTCATCCATGCATGATGAGGAGAATTGTGCCTTACTGAGTGAGGCAAAGAAGGGGAAGGAGAAGGTTTCTCTTTCCAAATCTAGTTCTTCCAATGATGGGAAGAAGGTTGAAAAATCAAAAGTGCGATGCTTTCATTGTCATGAGGTGGGCCATTATGCTACAAATTGTCCGCGGAGGAAATCCAAGAAGGGATCCAGGGAAGGATCTGAAGGTGAGGCACTTGCTTCATAGTTTGAGTTGGATTTCACACTCTTCACATGCACGGTTTCATCCATGGTGGGATGTGGTTGGTTTCTTGACAGTGGATATTCTTTCCACATGACCGAGGATAAGAGTTTGTTCAGTACTTTGGAGGAGAAAGATCTCTAGATACTCATAGTGATGGTTAATGATGAGAAGTATAGTGTCTCAGGTGTAGGCATGGTTATTTTTCAGAAGGAGCACGGATCTCACCTTACCTTGACTGATGTCAAGTATGTACCAGGACTGAAGAGAAACTCTGTGTCAATCGTGATGCTGGAAGATAGAGGCTATGCTATAGTCTTTAGTAAGGGAAAGGTTTTCCTTCGACACATCATCACTAGATAGGTGAAGAAGATTGGTTCATGAGTCAAGAACCTATATGCTCTTGAGGTTCAAGATGCATACAAAGGCTTGAGCAGCAAGGCACCTGATGGAGACTTGGTGGTTGAGAGGGAGGGTATATTACCTCTCAACATGTAGCACCAGAAGAAGTCTTAGACAATTGTGGAGGCACCATGATTGGTGCAACAGCTTCACGAGGTTGTGGAGCAACCACAACAAAGGAAGATGAGAGGAGATCAAGTAGAGACATCTACTCATGCAGAGACCTCCAATAGGAGGAAACTTTGAGCCAGGTGAGCTAAGGGATCACATGTAGCCATACCTCCAGGTAGGAGGTGGGGTAGCAGGAACTAACTGATTGGGTAGAGACAGATGTGGATGGAGCGGCAGAGAGAGCTATAGTGCAGGGAATCCTAGGACAACGCATAGCTAGTAGGCTGCAACAATGCAAGAGGCACAAGTGTTTTGCACAATGCTAGGTGGCACAAGGAAGTGTGTAATCATGTGAGATGCATGGAGATGTTGCAGTAGGGCAGATGTCAGAGAGGGAGCACATGTCAGCAGCAAGTAGAGCATCAACATCAGAGTATGTTCATAGCCCAACAAAATGGTTAGTTGGGAGTGTTTTTGTTCCAATTATTGTTGGAGCAAGTGGACCAGGTAGATGTGCTGCATGCAGAACATTCCAGAGTTACAGGATCGGGTTCGAGAGAAAGCCTTTGTTGTTGAGAGGGAGTGTTGAAAAGTGTGCAACAAGAAATTCTAAATTTAGAATGTGCTAAAAATAGACTAGCTAAAAATAGCATGTCTAAAAATAACATGTCTAAAAATAGCAGTTTGGCCAGTGAGGTCATTCACCACATGGGGTGAGAGGTGAAACTGATAAAAATAGAAAGTTCTAAAAATAACATTTATGGGTCCCTTCCTATTTATACCGGTCCCTAGTCTATCTATAGGAAGTAAAATTAATTTTGGTCTTAACAACAGTTGGAAATATTAATTAATTAATTCAGTTGAGTTAATTAATTAAGGAAATTCGAATTTGAAGTCTTTGTGAGCATGCACATGACTTTCCTCCACTGATTGAGGGAATAAGCATGAGTTCTATAATGAGAGAATCAGTTGACTTAGTTCTAACTAGTCAAGTCCAGTTAGATTATTTTAAGAAGTTGTTAAAAAATAAAATATAGTTTGTTAATGCTTGCATGTATGTGACAACTATTATTTTAGATGAATGAGGATTCTCTCATGGATAACTATTGCATGTCAGTTCTATCAGAGACCCAGCTGATATTAGATGTGGGACAGTGTAGTTTCAGATACTTAACTATTTCTAGTAAGTAGTTTTTGCATGGTTGAGGAACTAGTGTTCTCAAGGAATACGTAGTTGGACCATTGGTTGTTTTATAAATATCATATGATTTTGCTATTACTTCCTAAGAAAACTATGTAAGGACCATAGAGAAAGCCTATATAAATAGGGATTGGGTGGTTCATGAGACATATCTTCATATCTGCATAATTCATTGAGAACTGAATAGCTAGAGAGATAATTCTTCTTGTATTGTGAAGAGGATTTCCACTTGATTGATAATACATGGTTAGGGTTTTATGCTGTTGCTTTCCCTTGGATATATCTTGTGTTATGTGTGATTAATTCTCTTGATTAGTTATGCATTTTTTTACTTGATGTTGCTCATGATTTAGAGTATGCTTCCGCTTAATGTTTTGTATAAGTAGAACAAGTATCATGTTTTAGGACATTGCATATATCGGTTTGTTCTACAGGTGAAATTTCTACAAAGAATTCTCTGCTAAAGTTCATTGTCGACAAAGGGGGACAAAGGAACATCATTTCAACACATGTCATGAAGCAGATGGGCCTAAAGACTACAACACACCCACAACTGTACACCATCGGTGGCTTCACCAAGGACGAGATCTTCACGTCAGCCAACAGTGTCACCTTCCATACAACATCAAGCCCTTCATGGATGAGGTACTCTGTGATGTTGCTTCTCTTGAAGTTTCTGATGTATTGTTAGGACAACCATGCTTGTGGAAGAGACATGTTGTATATGAGTCTAGACCTTGTTCTGTGATTATTATTTTGGTTAATAAGTTGGACAAGATACTGGAGGTAGAACCACCTACCGCCATCTCTTTGATCACTTCAAAGCAATGCAGTAAGATCATTTCCTAGACTAGGAAATTTGTTTTTCTTTTGATTCACCCCCAAGGAAAGAAGAAGGTTGTGGCGACCGCTTCTAGACAAGGGTACAATGTACAAAAACAACAGATGGAGAAGGTTGTGAGGAGTAAAGGAATATTTTTGCCTCACCCACAGGGGTAACTTAGGACTGTCAAGTGAAGCACTCCATCTATCTGACCCCAGGCATGTCGCTTCCCAATAGACTGATCTATTGATGTTCTATTTTAGAGAACGATGAGACCAAGAGGTAGATTTATGAACTACTATAGAAAGGGGACATAAAACCAAGATCATCAAACTATGGGACCCTGTTTCTATTGGTACAAAAGAAGGATGGGACCTGGAGGCTCTTTATTGAGTATTGGACACTGAACAATATCACTGTCCAGAATAGGTACCCAATCCTATGAATTGATGACCATCTGGACGAGCTCATGGGGGAAGAATATTTGAGCAAGATTTACTTGAAATCAGGTTATGACCAGGTGCCTATCAAACCCTCTGATGTCTGTAAGACTGCCTTCAAATCCAAGGAGGGCCTTTTAGAATGGTTGGTCATGCCGTTTGGATTGATGAACACCCGTGCAACCTTCATGGGACTGAAGAATGACATCTTGCGAACCTTCACAAATGCATTCATGTTTGTGTATTTAGATGACATCTTGATCTTCAGCTAGAGTTGGGAAGAGCACCTCCACCATATTCGATAGGTCCTTCAACCGTTTGACAATAGAAGTTGTGTGCTAACTTAGAGAAATGCACCTTTGGCATGATCCAGGTTCAATATCTGGGGTACATAATTGATGAGCAAGCTGTAGATGTGTACACATCCAAGATACAAGTCATTTTGGATTGGCTAGCCCCAATCACTCTCACTTGGCCTTTAAGTCAATTCAATAAGGGCGGAGCGGAATAAAATTTCTTTTGGTTGGAAGCCCAAAAACGACCATTATTCGAGTTGAAGAATCACCTATGTTCGACACTAGTGCTAAGATTACTAGACCTGCAATAACCATTTGAGATTGAGATAGATGCCTCCAACTATGCTATTGGTGTGGTTCTTATAAAGCATGGGCATCCAGTGGCCTACCACAGTGAGAAATTGTTTGACACAGTCCAAAAGCACCCCACTTACGACAAAGAAATGTATTCCATTTTGCAGGCCTACTGTAAATGAAAGCATTACATTCTAGGGAAGGAAATGGCCATCCACACAGACCACTGACCTCTACAATTCATACATACACAAGGGAAGTTGCAGAATGATCACCATCATAAATGGTCCACCTATCTACAACAGTTCCATTTTAACATTAAGTATAAGAAGGGCAACACCAATAATGTCATTGATTTCCTCAACCGACCACCGGTAATGGCACTAATCACTGTGCTCGAGTCCTATGGGCCTGGGACATAGGGGTTGCCGCATATTTACAAGAGTGACACATAATTCAAAAGCATATACCAGACACTCCTGGAAGGGAAGAATGTTCCAAATTTTCATTTTCAAGATGCACTATTATGCCACTTGGGACACATTTGTGTTCCTTCAAGTGAGCGTGACAAGATTATTTGTGAGGAACATTATAGTCAGGTCACTGGAAATTTAACAGCCGAGAAAACAATGATGGTATTGCAAAGGGTTTTTATTGGCTGAAACTTCGTCAGGATGTTGGGAAGTACATTAGATCCTGCACTGCCTACGCCATTTCCAAACTAACCATAAAGAAGCAAGGGATGTATGCTCCTATACCTACAACTAGTTGGCACTGGGAATTTGTCTCCATGGAGTATATGTTGGGCCTTCCTTCTACTAAGAATGGCAATGACTATGTTTTCTTGGTCGTTGACGGATTCTTTAAGATAGCCATCATGGCAGCCTGTAGGAAGAGTATCATAGGATAGGCCTCTGCTAAGCTCTTCTTTGAGTGAGTGAGCGTACAGTTTGGGATCTCACTATCCATTATCTCATATCAAGGCAATAGGTTCATGAGTATATTTTTGTCAAGTCTCTCGTCGATGGTGGATACAAAACTTACTAGGTCCGCAACTTTCCATCCCCAATCTAATGGCCAAATAGTGGTTGCGAACATGATGATTGTACACATTCTTCGCATGTACAACTCAAATCATCCATGTACATGGCATTAAATTCTCCCCTATTTCTAACACAGCTACAGTGGAGGTCTCCATATCTCAACAACCTACAACTCCTTTTAGGCATGGTTTGGATTTTAACCATTATGCCCCATTGATGTGGCCATATCATTTGCAACTACTTAGGTAGATTCAGATCATGTGCAACCCGACATTGAAAGGGATAACAGATTCGTTAAGTGCATTCAACACATCCATTGATAGGTTCATGATATATTGGATAGACTTAATTCTAAGTATAAGAAATTCTATGATCAAAATCAAGTGCCACACAACTTCGAGGTGGGAAATAATGTTTGGCTACATTTGCAGAAGGAGCACCTTGCTGGACACCACCACAAGCATTTATCGCTCCGATATGCGCCATACAACATCACCAAGGCCATTGCTGACAATTCCTTTGAGCTCAACATCCCACCGTTCCTTGGTCTGCACCCAGTGTTCAATGTATATCAGTTTCTGCCATACTTTCCACCATTTTTGGACACACCAGACATTGTAGAATAGCTAACACTAACAAAGCTCAAACCAAACTACATGGAACAAGCCAAAACTTATCAGATCTTGGACACATAGATCAAGAACACTTAGTAACATAGGATATAGCTATATCGAGTTTTCAAAGTAGGCCATCTCCTTCACCAAGGAAAATTGCTCAACAAGGACAAAGTTCAACAGAAGTTTCCTCATCTCATGGACGAACTCAACAAAATGGGGACCATCGCTTCCTAAGAGGGGAGAAATGATCTAGGTAGATATTGGTGGCCACCCGCCTATTCCTCTTGGACCCTCAACATTGTTTCTTTCAGTTTTTCAGTTTTTCAGTTTCCTTAGTTGTAGCACACTTTACTATTTTTGGCAGTTTTCTGGGTCCTGAACTTCTAGAGTGGTTTTGAGGCCCTAAACGATGTTTTTTCTAGCAAAACTCCTGCAGTGATTTCTATAGCAATCACATCAACAACTATATTCTTGTGAAATAGATTTCCAGTGAGGTATAATACATGTCAAACGGAGATAATATGACCAAGTTACAACTCTGAGAAGTTGGTCACCCAACTAACCCCAACAAGGCCCATAAACTCTTGGTCTTACATCTCCTCGGGTTAAGGTTTTAGTTGTTTAGGGTTTTCTCTTATTGTTAAACAATAAAAAGGCCTTTGAACCTAATTTTAAATTAGTTCAGAGGCATGTATCTGCCAAATCTCTTCTCAGAGATAAGCTACCATCACCTGAGCTATATTATTTCCATTATGTTTGTAAGCATAGTTCAAATTTTTCTATTAATGAAATGAAGTGTTTTTCTGCTACATCTCTATGTTTATGATTATATCTATATGTTGTAGTGTTCCTATTTAGTTTTGGATCATATTGAAAATTGAGAAGATAATGTTCAAATTTTTTTAACAAAAGTTTTCTCTTCTAAACATCTTGAAGAATTTAAGCAAGGTCCTATCTTTTAATGAAAAGACAAAGAGTTCAAAAGTGAAGTACCTTCATGAGGAGCTCAAAGCGACAAAAAAAAACAAATCCAAATGGATTGAGAAGGGAAGGGTGAGGGAACTGCACCCTCATCTATTTGTTGTCTGAAAATGATCTTTTACAGATCCAAAAGTTTCCAATAAGGAGGAGTGATCCAAGGGATCAATTTAGTGCTCAAAATTAAAAGTGATCAAAAGGGCTCGAAACTTATACCAATTCATAGATCTTGACGATATGAATCCAACACAACTCATTTCACTCAAAACGAATAACGTATGCTCCAGATATCATCCTCTGGTCGAATTCTCAAACATGCAAAAATTTGTAGAATTGACAGGGTGACTATACATTTTATGCTAGTGGTAGGCTGCCACTTGGCCACACCAGATTGGTCCAAATATTTCAGTTTTAATTGGATCATATTTTTTTTTAATGTTGTAGGTTCAATTTTTTCATTAATATTTGGGTTGACTGTGTAATTGGTTAGACCAATGGGGGGGAGCCATGTGGGCCAATTGGAGGTTGCCACGTGGCATCTAAAAATGAGTCAAAATTTTGTGTAAGGGGCCAAGCTCCCCACGAGAATCGAACCCATGACAGAGCATCGAGCACCAAGAGTCTCCACCAATGCGCCATGCATGTGTTACTTAACCATATTGTTAGCAACATTTATTTACATTGAGCGCATTTCACATTCAAGTTTGGGGTCAGGTCTATGCCCTAGCTCTGGTCCCTACACCCTTGAAACCAAGGGGTGGGATCATGGGCCAGGGCTTAGGCCCATTCCCATTGTCACAACCCTCCATTGAACGCAACTAAGCGAGAACCATGATAGAGGTTAAATGAGGGCCAACCCCTAGGGGGTTAACTCAAGGGCACACACAACCAATATAGCCAACCGTCTAGAGAGCAGAGGGAGTTAGAGCGTAGGAACGTATAGTGTGGGCCAACCCAAATACCTATGGCCTACAATATGACCAAGTCCTTCAGAGATAAAAGCCCTCAACATGCATTCGCACCAGGCCTGGGTTCTATGGGTTTATAAAATGACAAAGCACTAGGCGTTGGGGGCCCGAGCAGTGCGGGTGGGATTGTAGGCCAAGTTTGTGCACTGGTTCGTGGTTTGGGTTGCTCAAGCCAGATTTGGGTCGAATTCTAGGATGTTTATCTAGGGAATTTGGGACAAACTTGAAACAAGCATAACTTTCACAATTTTTGGCCAAATGAGGTGGAAAAAGAACCCAAATGGGATTTTTTTACAATTTTGGATCCATTAGAGACATTTTTTTTTCATTTTAGGTATTGTAAAGCCACGAAAACACAAATTTGAGAACTTTATGAAAGTGGCCCTACATTGTAAGTTGGACCAGAAGATGTAGCCCAAGAGAGGGGTGAACTCCTTTCTCTTGTTTGTTGTTATGTGTTTCTGATATGGTATTTTGTCTATGTTTAGGTGGTTAATTTTGTTTAAAAATCACTTGCTCATGTGTTTAGTAACTTGATCCCTTACCCAAAGCACATATAAAATTTCATTTGCAATTTGTTAAAATCTTCATGTTTTTCAATTACACACCAAATATTCTAGTTTATAATGTTGGGCTTAGCGTTTGTAATCTTAAGTTTTATAATGTAGGGTTTATACCATTAACCAATGATTTTTATTCCCTTTGGTTTATACTATTAATAATAGGGTTTATAATCCCTTTGGTTTATAATATAAATCCCAGGGTTTAATATTATTCCCTTGCATTTATTATTCCTCGGGTTTATAATATTGAAATTGATTGAATATCAAAATGTTATATTATAAAATTGAGGTTTAATATCAAGGTTTCTAACAATATTGTTCTTAATATTGGGTTTATAATATTAGGGTTTAATATTGAGTTTATAATTTTAGTATCTTTAATATTATGTTTAGTATCACAATTTGAAATGTTGGGTTTATAATATTAGGTTTAATATTAGGTTTATAATATTAGAGTTTATAATATTAATGCAAGGGTTTATAATATTAATCATAGCATTTATAATATTAATCATATGGTTTATAATATTTGTTGTAGGGTTTATAAAAATAAATCTAGGGATTATAATATTAATCTTAGGTCTTATAATGTTGGGTTTCATAATGTTAGTGTTTATAATATTTGATCTAATATTAAGATATAATATTGTGACATTGGAATGGTATGGAAATATATCCAACATCGTTGTGTGACAAATATTATTGCAAACAGACGAGCAATGTGGCAATCATTGCGAGAATGATACATTACATTGCAATTTATTCAATGTTTAATATTTTGCTTTATAATATTGGGTTTATAATTTTGTGTTTAGGTTTGAAATGTTGGGTTTTCAAAATATATATATATATATATATATATATATATATATATATATATATATAATTATTATTATTATAATATTATATCTTAATTTTTATATAATCTATATATTGTTAATATTATCATTATCCTCAAAATATATATATGAATATGAATGATATGGATAATTATTTTAATAAATATATAATAATTATTCACCATAAAATAATGATGAGAGAGAAATATATATATATATATATATATATATATATATATATATTTCCCCTTTGAAAAAGTCGTAATTTCCATTAAAGTTTGAAAATTAGATTTTGTGGATGCCTTAGCATATGCATATGTGAGAGGTTATAGCTTGTTAGTTTGTAGATGTACAAAAATAAAAAAACATGTGTTCCATGCAGGGAGCAGTGATATATCAACATAATATCAACATAAAACTGCTCTACGCTGAGAGAATGATCATAGTACTGTTTGTGTGAAAGATCATAAAAACATAGATATATAATCAAAAATTTCTACCGAGCACATGAGCCCATTAAACTGCATGTAAATATATGAATGGCCTATGATAGTGTTGGTAGAAATCACCATCCTTCTCTTCCTATATTAACCAATTGTCATCTCGCCTGTGCGTTGCCTCCTTTGATAGGAAGTCTACCCTTGTGTTCCGCTCCTTGTAAATGTGATGACATACAAAAGTGTCAAATAATGATATAAGCCTGTGTGCCTTAGCCAATATGTGCCTCAATGAGTATGCATTACAGTTAGCTATTTTATTTATGCAATTGCATACAATTTTAAAATACACAAAGAGTTGTAGATGTCTACATTGTTTTTCTAAGGCAAATTATATAAGGTATTTGGCAGAGCAGAGATTAGCAAAATTGTTGGTTCCCCTTTCGAGGCCCATTTGAATTTTAAAGAAGTGTACATAAGATAAATATAATTTTTCCCCACCCCCACATCCCAAATCCTATGCTGATCGACTTAAGCAAGCCCTCAAGATGGACTTATTGAGGATTCATGTTATAACAATGTAAACTTTGAAACGGGAACTGATACTGTTACCCGTTTCGTAGATATAGCATAAAAGTGACCTGATTTTGAAAAGGGGTGATGCAGAACAAACATGTTTTTTTAGAGCATATTTTTTGGCACTTTAATTTTTTTATGTACATTACATTTTAGAATCGTAGTGATTTTCATGCTGATTTAAAAAAGTGAGTATTCTGCATCACCCCCTTTTTTTAAAAGACCTTTTTTTTGGCTTTAAATTTTCTAATGTATAAAATGTAAATAATTATTTTGTAAATTTGATCATTGGTGAAGTGGTAATTTTCTTCACATTTTCTTGTTTTTTATTTTAATTTTAACTTTTTTTTTAGTGAGGTTTTTATTGTTTTGCATTTTTAAATTAGGAGGTCGATATTTAGAATTTTCGATATTCTACATACTTATATATCCTTAATTAATTTTTCAATCCACATGAAATAATTGTTTCTAAAAAAAATTTTTTTTTAACAATGGAGATAAAAATAACCATTTTTAACATAAATATAACTAAAAAACTACACATTTTGATAATTTTTTGCTAGAATTGACATGTCAAAATCGCAATTTTTATATGATAATTTTAACTAAAAATGGTTAAATAATAGTTTTTTTTTATGAATTTCATGTCAAAAAAATAATAATAATCACTTTTTTTTTCCAAAAATAATGATTAACTTAAAAATCAATGCAAAAATCACATATTACAGATATTCAACGTATAACAACCCTAATTGAGTGTTTATTCTTCTCATAAAATGTCAAAGTCAAAACATTGCAAAGCTTGATTTACAAGCATAACTTAAATTTAATCAACAATGTCACGTAATCCAAACTCTTCGTCCTCTAGAGTTTCATCATTGCCTTCTTCCACAATATTTTCCGTTTCCTTTTGCTCATTTTCCTCTTTTAATCGGTCTTTGATGTCTGCAAATCTCGCACACAACCCCCGGCGCCCCAACCCTCTCAACCCCCCCCTCCATCGGCCCGGGTGCCCTCACCCGGCCCCCCAATAGACACCCCACCCTGCCCCGGCGCCCTCACCCACCCTCACCCGCCCCCCACCTCGGCCCGGGCACCTTGCCAAACCCCCCCGCCCGGGAGCCCACACAACCCCCCGCGACCCAACCCTCTCAACCCCCCTGGCTCGGGCGCCTTCACCCGCCCCCCCAACCGTCCCCCCACCCGGCCCCGGCACCCTCACCCTTCCCCCGGCCCCGGCGCCCTCACCCTTCCCCCGGCCCGGGCGCCCTCACCCACCCTCACCCGCTCCCCCACCGGGCCCGGGCGCCCTCACCCGCCCAGCCCGCGCGCCCTCACCCGGCCCCCTACCCAGCACCCTCACCTGCCCGCCCTCACCTAGCGCCTGTCGGGCGCCCTCATCCGCCCGCCCACCCGGCGCTCTCACCCACCCCCACCGCCCACCTGCTAGGCCCGGGCGCCCTCACCCGTGATTCCGGGAATCGCCCTGTCGCCTGCAGGGCAGGGGCGCGGGCCACCCGGGTGCCGCGGTCGAGGCAGGCGCCACCTGGGCGGCCTGCGCCCCCGCCCGGCCGGTGGCAGGGCGAATACCGGAATCACCCTGCCTCTTGCCGGGCCGGGGTAGGGACCGTCCGGGTGGCGCAGACGAGGCAGGGTGGGTGAGGGCGCCCTGGGGGGGAGGGCGGGTCAGGGCGCCCAGGCAGGGGGCAGGCGGGTCAGGGCACTGAGCGAGTGAGGTGGGTGAGGTCGCCGGACGAGCGGGCAACCGGGTGAGGGCGCCGGGGCGGGCGGGCGGGGGCGCCCGGGCGGGTGAGGCGGGTGAGGGCGTCGGGCGGGCGGGCGAGGGCGCCTGGGTGGGTGAGGTGGGTGAGGGTACGGGGCGGGCGGGTGAGGGCGTCGAGCGGGCGGGAGGGCGAGGGCGGGCGGGCAGGTGAGGCGGGTGAGGGTGCCGGGCGGGTGGGCAGGCAGGTGAGGCGGGTGAGGGTGCCGGCGGGCGGGCGGGCGAGGTGGCCCTGGCGGGTGACGCGGGTGCGGGTGTCGGGCGGGCGAGGGCGTCAGACGGGTGGGCAGACAAGGGCACCTGGGGGGGCAAGGCGGGTGAGGGCGTCGGGCGGGCGGGCGGGTGAGGGCCGCCCGGGCGATTCCCGGAATCGCCCTGCCGCCTACAGGGGGGGGCGCATGCCGCCCGGGTGCGGGCGCGGTCGAGGCAGGGTGGGTGAGGGTGTCTATGGGGGGCCGGCGGGTCAGGGCGCCCGTGTGGGGGGGCGGGTCAGGGCGCCCGGTGGGTGAGGTGGGTGAGGGCATCAGGGCGGGCGGGCGGGTGTGCCTGGGCGGGTGAGGCTGGTGAGGGCGTCGGGCGGGCGGGTGTGGCGGGTAAGGGCGCCGGGCGGCCGGGCGAGGGCGACGGGCGGCCGGGCAGGCGAGGGCGTCGGGCGGGTGAGGCGGGTGAGGGTGTTGGGCGGGCAGGCGGGTGAGGGCACCCGGGCGGGTGAGGCGGGTGAGGGTGCCGGGCGGGTGAGGCGGGTGAGGGTGCTGGGCGGGCGGTCGAGGGCGCCTGGGCGGGTGAGGGCGATTCCGGGAATCGCCCGGGCGCCCTCACCCGCACGCCCGCCCGGCGCCCTCGCCTGCTCGGCGCCCTCACCCCCCTCACACGCCCGGGCGCCCTCGCCCGCCCGCCCGACACCCTCACCCGCCTCACCCACCTGGGCGCCCTTGCCCGCCCGACGCCCTCACCCGCCCGGGCGGGCGTGTGGGTGAGGGCGATTCCGGGAATCGCCCAGGCGCCCTCACCCGCCCGCCCGCTCGTTGCCCTTGCCCACCCGGCGCCGTCACCCGCCTCACTCGCCCAGGCGCCCTCGCCCGCCCGCCCGCCGGACGCCCTCGCCCGCCCGCCCGACACCCTCACCCACCTCACCAGCCTGGGCGCCCTTGCCCGCCCGACGCCCTCACCCGCCTGGGTGGGCGGGCGGGTGAGGGCGATTACAAGAATCGCCCGGGTGGTAGGGCGATTCCGGGAATCGCCCGGGCGCCGTCACCCGCCCACCCGCCCGATGTCCTCGCCCTCCCGGCCCCCTCACACGCCTCACCCGCCCAGGGGCCCTCGCTTGCCTGCCCGACACCCTCACCGCCTCACCCGCCTGGGCGCCCTTGCCCGCCCGGCGCCCTCACCTGCCCGGGCGCCCTCTCCCGCCCGCCCGCCCGGCGCCCTCACCTGCCTCACCCGCCTTGGCGCCCTCGCCCGCCCGCCCGCTCGGCGCCCCCACCCACCCACCCCGCCCGCCCCCACCCACCCCGCCTGCCCCCACCCTGGTTCCCTCACCCACCCACCCGGGCGATTCCTGGAATCGCCCTGCCGACTACCGAGTGGGTGGCGCCTGCATCGGTCGTGCCAGCCGGGAGGCCCAGTTGGCGCGGCGGAGGCAGGGTGGGTGAGGGTGCTGGGTGGGGAGACGGCGGAGGCAGGGTGGGTGAGGGTGCCGGGTGGCGGCGCAACAGAGGCAGGGTGGGTGAGGGTGCCGGGGGGGGGGGGGCGACAGGTCAGGGCGCCCGTGCGAGGGGGGGGGGGGGGCGGATCAGGCCACCGGGCGAGCGGCGCGAGCGGGCGGGTGAGGGCGGGTGAGGCTGGTGAGGGTGTCAGGCCGGCGAGTGTGGCGGTTAAGGGTGCCGGGCGGGCAGGCGAGGGCGCCCGGCGGCCGGGCGGGCAAGGGTGGGTGAGGCGGGTGAGGGCGCCGGGCGGTTGGGCGGGCGAGGGCTCCCAGGCGGGTGAGGCGGGTGAGGGCACTGGGCGGGGAAGGGCACCGGGCGGGCGGGAGGGTGAGGGCGCCCGGGCGATTCCCGGAATCGCCCTGCCGCCCGGGAAATTCCGGGAATCGCCCTCACCCGCCCGGGCACCCTCACCCGCGCACCCGCCCGGTGCCCTCGCCCGCCCGGTACCCTCACCCGCCTCACCCGCCCGGGCGCATTCGCCCCCCCCCCTCTAGACGCCCTCGCCCGCCCGCCCGAAACCCTCACCCGGCTCACCCGCCTGGGCGCCCTTGCCCGCCCGACGCCCTCACCCGCCCGGGCGGGCGGGCGGGTGAGGGCGATTCCCAGAATCGCTCGGGTGGCAGGGCGATTCCGGGAATCGCCCGAGCGCCCTCACCCGCCCGCTTGCCCGGCGCCCTCACCCGCCTCAGCCATTCGGGCGCCCTCTCCCGCCCGCCCGCCCGGCATCCTCACCCGCCTCACCTGCCCTGGCGCCCTCTCCCACCCGCCCGCCCGGCGCCCTCACCCACCCATCCCGCCCGCCCCCGCCCGGGCAATTCCCGGAATCGCCCTGCCACCTGCCGGGCGGGTGGCGCTTGCCTGGGTCGCACCACCCGTACAGCCCACGCCCGCGCCCGACAGGCGGCAGGGCGATTCCGGGAATTGCCCTATCGCCTGCCGGGCGGGGGCGCAGGCGGCCCGGGTGGCGCGGTGGAGGCAGGCGTCACCGGGGCGGCCTGCGCTACCGCCCGGTAGGCGGCAGGGCGATTCTCGGAATCGCCTTACCGCTTGCCGGGTGGGGATGGGGTCGAGGCAGGGTGGGTAAGGGTGCCCGGGTGGGGCCGGCGGGTCAGGGCGCCCGTGTGGGTCAAGGCACCGAGTGGGCGGGCGGGTCAGGGCACCGAGCGGGCGGGCGGGTTGGGGCGCATTCACCCGCCCGTCCTCCCGACGCCCTCGCCCGCCCGCCCGACACCCTCACCCGGCTCACCTGCCTGGGTGCCCTTGCCCGCCCGGCGCCCTCACCCGCCTGGGCGGGCGGGCGCGTGAGGGCGATTCCGGCAATCGCCCGGGCGCCCTCACCCGCCTCACCCGCCCGGGCGCCCTCGCTCGCCCGCCCGCCCGACGCCCTCGCCCGCCCGCCCAGCACCCTCACCCGCCTCACCCGCCTGGGCGCCCTTGCCCACCCGGTGCCCTCACCCGCCCTGGCGCCCTCACCCGCCCACCCGCCCGGCGCCCTCGCCTGCCCGCCCAGGCGCGCTCACCCGCTCGCCCAGGTGATTCCTGGAATCGCCCTGCCGCCTGCTAGGAGGGGGCGCAGGCCGCCCTAGTGGCGCGGCTGAGGCAGGCGCTACCCGGGTGGCCCGCACCCCTGCTTGACAGGCGGCAAGGCGATTCCCGAAATCGCCCTGCCGCCTGCCTGGCGGGGGTGCAAGCCACCCGGGTCGCGCCGCTGCGCGGTGGAGCCAAGCATCACCCGGGCAGCCCGCGCCCCCGCCCGGCAGGCGGCAGGGCGATTCCCGGAATTGCCCTGCCGCCTACCGGGCGGCCCGCTCCATCCCCCGGCAAGCGAGGGCGCGGCCGAGGCAAGGTGGGTCAGGGCGCCCGGGCTGGTAGGCGGGCGCCGAGCGGGTGAGGGCACGTAGGCGGGCAGGCGGGTGAGGGCGCCCAGGCCCGGCGGGTGAGGGCGCTCGGGCCAGTGAGGGCGCCCGGGTGGGGGGGCTGGTGAGGACGCCGGGCGAGGGGGCAGGTGAGGGTGCCCGGGCCTGGCGGGCAGGCGGATGAGGGTGTGCGGGCCGGGCGGGTGGGCGGGTGAAGGTGGGTGAGGGCATCGCGGCCGGGTGGGGGGGAAGTTGTGGGCACCTGGGCCGGGGGGATTGGGGGTTGATAGGGTTGGGGCGCGGGGGTTGTGTGGGTGCCCGGGCGGGTGGGGCTTGGCAGGGCACCCGGGTCGGGTGGGTGGGCGGGTGAGGGTGGGTGTGGGCACCAGGGCTGGGGGGCGGGTGAGGGCTCCGGGGCTGGGTGGGGGGTTGGTTCGGGGGGCGGGTGAGGGCGCCCGGGCCAGGGGAGGGGGCCGTTGAGAGGGTTTGGGCACGGGGTTTGTGTGGGTGTCCGGGAGGGGAGGGTTGCAGGGTGCCCCGGCCGGTGGGGGGGGGGTTGGGAGGGTTGGGGGGGCGAGGGTTTAGAGGGCGCCCGGGTCGGACAGGGGGAAGGGTGAGGGCGCTCGGGCAGGCGTTGGGTTGGGTTGGTAGGGATTAAAGGGGGCAGGGGCGCGGGGTGTGGGTGAAGGTAGTGAGGGTGTCGAGAGGGGGGTTAGAGGTAGGGGACGAGTCGGGCTGTGGCACCCACCCTAGCATGTTATGGTTGAAAACATGTTAAATTTATACTTAGGAAAGAAAAATGATATTCTACCAAAAACATTAATGTGTTTTTTTTCCTCATAAACAACTTTGTTTGACACATAAAAATTTGGTTTTATTAGCTTTTTTTTTAAATGTTGAAAATTGACCCTAAAAAAAAAATCATTATTCCAATATCATCACTTTCATTTTGAAGCTGTATTTTGCACGAAAATTACATAGTAAAGTTTGTAGTTACTGCCATTTTTAAAACATGTTCAAAATTAATACCTAAAAAATAAAAACATCGTTCCAGTATACACACTTTTCGTTTTTAGCACTGTTTTTTATGTTTTTCTGGGGTTTTTTGGCCAGAGTTCCCGTTTTGAGTTTATAGTTCCCGTTTCAAAGTTTACATTGTTTTATATGATTGTAGTGGGGTGGACCAAATCTTCTTCAGGTAGAAGGTCATAATTAGCAATGATCCTAGGCTATATTGAGTTCCAGTGAGGTGCTTTGTGATGAAAAACAGCCTGATTCTGAGCAATCTAGATAGCCCGACACATGATTAATGGAATGTTCCTTTGTTTCCCACTATAAGTCATCCACCATAAGCTCCAAGCCTTTGAGATATTACTACCCTGCCAAGCTTTTAGGGAGGGGTAGTGTGATGCTATATGTCTCCATTGCTCTTTAATTATAGGGAAATCTAGAAATAAATGTTCTGTTTCCTCGAAATTCTCTCTGCATAAATGACACCAAAACGGTCCATGGAAAGCTCCATTGCTCTTTAATTACAAGGAAATCTAGAAATAATAGTTCTATGTCCTCAGAATTCTCTCTACATAAATGACATCAAAACGGTCTATGGAAATCTCTTTACATCAGGTTTGAGCGTGTTAGGATCTTGTTGGAGAGGATTGTCCACATGAGGACATGAGTTAAGGGTGCATCTTTAAGTTTCCATAAGGCTTTCCACCAAGGCTCAATGTGATGTGGCTTATCTGATTCCATTAAGATTAAATATCCTTCCTTTGGTGTGTATCTGGCATGCTTGGCATAAGCCCAAATGATCTCATCTTCTCCTTAAGGTATCCAAATATGAGACTCAGTCAATGAATCAGTATAAAGAAGCCAACATTGATGCCATTGTGCAGGTATGTTGAGGTCAGGTGCAGATATCCAAGCTTATTGAAACATTAAGGAGTGCATCGCATCCACTATGTGATTGATATTCATAATTCCTTGTCCTGCAAGATAATGCTTCAAATCCATGGGTAGTTGATGTGCATTGCCACATCCTATCTAGGGGTCAGCCCCAATTTGAACAGAGGTTCCCGATTGTATTCTCCATGTATGTCCATATTGAATGAGGTTGATGGAATTTATGAAAGCCTTCCAAATGATTAATATATTAAAGCTAACTCTCTGTTCGTGCCGGATCCAGTCCATAATATAGGAGGGACTAATGTATTTGGAAATAGCAACTTTAGTCCATAGATTGTCTATATAGATAAGCTACCAACCCAGTTTTGCCACTAGATCTTTGGAGAATATGTCCAACCGCTTTATTCTGCACCCTCCCCATCTTTTAGGTCTGGTGATGGTATCCCATTTTACCTAGGCAAATATTCTTCCTTGATGGTTCTCTTTCCATAAGAAATGACATCAAATGTTTTGTATTCTAGTTAGGATACCTCTGGGTATCCAAGCTAGCATCATCCAATACATAGGTGTAGCTTCTATAATTGCTTTGATGAGGACCAGTCGGCTAGCCCTTGAAAGGTACTTGTGATACTAGATGTTGAGGCGTTTTCCAATCTTGGTGATGAACCATATCCAATCGGTAATTTTGTATCCTTGCGGCTTTAGTCTATATCCAAGGTATCTCAACCCTTCTTCAATGGATAGAAGGGTAAAGGGAAAATGCCTGAGAGAAAATTGAATCTCATGTTGTGTACATCTTGAGGCTATAAGAGTGGATTTGTTGACATTAATTTCCATACTAGTAGCTTGCTAGAATAGCCCAAAATCATTCTGAAGTGTTGTGATATCCCCAATGCTCCCATTCAAGAAGATGAGCACATCATCCACAAATAAAATATTTTTAAGGATGTAGGAATCCATGATTTTAATGCCTTCTATCCTTCCCCTTCTATGTTCAGAAATAATGATCTTGCTCAATCCTTCCATAATGAGATGAAATAGAAGTGGGGAGAGTGGGCATCCTTGTCTGAGCCCACGCTGAGCATGAAAAAAGGGGGTAGCTACTTCATTGATTAGTACAGTGAAAGGCACATTAGTGATACATCACATGATCCATTTGATATAAGCATAAGGGAAGCCCAAGTGAGTTAATTACATCCTGACGTAGAGCCAATTTACTCCGTCAAAAGCTTTTGATAAATCAACTTTTGAAATCATGCCTTTCAATTGCCTCAGATGAATCGAACGAAGAAAATCATGGGCTGTTCCAGCCACTTCATGAATTTGTCAGTTTGGAGGAAGGAAAATTTCTCAGGGGAAATATGGGAAGATAGTATGTGTTTGAGGCAGTTAGCGATGATCTTGGCAATAATATTATAGATGCAACTACATAGAGATATAGGTCATATATCATTGAAAGTGGAGGGGTTATTGTTATAGACATTTTTGTGCCTTACAGCATGAAGCATGAAATGTCAATAATCTAAGGGATCCAAAGTCCTTAAACATGTTGTTCCTACCCCTAGAGGAACAAGGTCAGCAAACCACAGCACTAAATATCAGTTCTCCACCTGAAAACACTCAAAAACAAGCTAATTCTGGATCATGTCAACTGCTCCACTGAGCATCTGCGCTGAATGTCAACTGCTCCACTGTGTACCTGCACTGAATGTCAACTGCAAAGAAGGCTACCTACGCTGGGCGAGTTTGGCCAAGTGGCACAGTCATTCCTCAAGGTGTCAATGCCCAGGAAGCTTCCAAAATGACACTTGGATCAGGGAATTCGACTTGTGATGAGTAAGAGGGTCTAGATCTCCAAGTGGAAGCAAGAACCTCCAAGTGGACTCAAGAACTGAAGAATAACTGAAGTGGGAGAGGACACTAGTCAGCTTCATGCCAGCTACAAGCTGACTCATCCTTTCTCCAAAACTCCTATATATAGAGCTCTCTCATGAGGTCTAGGGAGGCTGGAATCTTGTGAATGTAAGGAAGTGATGTTGGTTTGAG
Source organism: Pinus tabuliformis (assembly GCA_031772625.1). NCBI lineage: Eukaryota > Viridiplantae > Streptophyta > Pinopsida > Pinales > Pinaceae > Pinus > Pinus tabuliformis. The sequence goes on from CM062819.1 coordinate 270,301,392, forward strand.
TATAGAACTACTGGGTGATTTGCTTGAAGGAGGTGAAGAGGAGATTTCTTTCTGCTGGGAGGTGATGTTGGATTGGGCCTTTTATGGTTGTATTACTTCCTGAACTTTACTTCTTCCATTAATAAAGCATTTGAGGTTCTTCTATATGCATGTGTCTCAATGGTGTATTGCTATACTTGTGTATTTGATTTATTCTAATCCTTGAATCAATTATGAATGTATGCTTCTTGTAGTTTCCCTCTCTTGCCATTTTGTAGGATCTTGGTGTAGCTGGGCCAGTGAAAGAGCAAGGAGCTGGGAGCAAGCAGCAAAGAGAGAATATTGGATCAATCATTAGCGGAAGACAACGGTTAGTGGATCTCTTTCTCCCCTCTCTTACATCTCCTAAAGAAGTAATCTCGAATAGCTTTGCTTTGATTGTTGCTGAGGTAATATCACCCTTAGAGTGGGATATGGTCATTCCATATCAGATACTTTTCCCAACAACAAATTGGCGACACCGTTGGGGATCGTATCTTGTTGGTTGTTTGTGTTTTTTCTATTCATTTCATAAACACAGGGAGTACCGAATCGAACTGCATTTGGATCTTTCAAATGCAAAGTAGAGGGCAGCTACTCTAGCTCAGTTTTTGGGCATGTTTATGATTTGAAGAGCTGATCCACAAGGACTCTAAACAGCCCTTAGTGATAGCTTTTCATCCTCCTTTTCATCCCTTAGTGTGTACTTGACTGATAGCTTCTGATTTGGCCAAAAACTGTGAATTTTTGAGCAATCTGTGACCCGGAAAATGAGAAAAACGAAAGTTTATCTCTTCAGTGCAGGCACTGTGAAGGAATTCTGCATTTCAGCGCAGTTCCCGAAGGGGCTACCTACGCTGAAGGTCAAACTGCCAGTGTACTACTTGTGCTGAACCAGTTTTGCCTAGTGCTACTGGGGTTCCCTCCTGTTTATTGCCCTGTTTTCATCCTTGTTTTTGCAGCCTGTTACCAGTCAATGTACCTGTCTGAAACCAACTTTCCTTGCCACTATTCTGCCTCGGTTGTATAAAGAAACTGTGTTTGTTCTTTGTGTATTTCTTATATCATTTACAGTTTCCCATAACGAAAGTGAACTAGTCTTGATGTGGCCTCTTAGATCTAGACCTGTGATAAGTCTCGTTTTGATCTTAAGAGTTAGTTTATTTGTTGTTCATAGCTGATTGAGCTTTTGCTTTCGTCATATGGTTTTAATTTATGTATTTCTAGTGTCGAAACAAGTAAATCTTAAGGTGTCTTTTGATTTTGGAAAAGCTTGTTTGCTTTCACTTGAAATCGAATTCAAAGTTATACAACAACTTTCTTTTTGTATTACATCAACATTAAGAAAGAAAAAAGAAATACCTGCATTGTGCATGTGCATTTTGACAGCTTGTATGTTGATTTAGGAAAAAGTGCATTAGTGTGTGCTCTATGATCTGTGTGAAAAGATGATGTCTTTCTTTTCCCTCAGTAGTTAAGATTTTCAAAGTTGAAAGATTGAAAAGCTTGCTTATCATCTTAGACTGCATTTAGGAGTGTTACTATACATCTCGTGGTGATCCATAAAGGAAAACTGCTAAACAAGATCAACCTTAAAATAAACTGAATTTACATAACAACGCATTGAAACATAACGCAAACAGATAGAGGTCTAAGCTAGAGACGTGTTCCGGCGTCGTTAAACGTGATATCTTAGCGTTGAGTGGTTGGGTGATTCCTCCACGGTGAAGCGATAAGTATCAATACAGACTTGTGCTCCCACGTACCATCACGTATATATTGGGAGACCCCTATAGGAACAAAGCCTTTATCCATAGGAAACTGTGTCGGCCGCCCTACTGATCGCAATGCAGTGAACACAACATTCATGAAGATTGACCACTCGTACCGTAAAACGTATTCTGTGGTTTTGCGAAACGTTTGGCACACCCTCTGCCTAGAACTCCAGAGCAGTTTCTTTTGGCCTTTTTCAAACTCTATAATTGAAAAAGTCCATCCGAGCATTTGTCACTTCGGGCTCGTTAAAACATCGAAGGAGACTAGAGTCATCTTTATCTTTTTCTCGACTCTTAAAAAGTGAAAAAGCAAGTTGTGTCTAAAGCGTCGTTATAAAATTTATTTTAAACGGAACATAATCACCTCCTATTCCTGCGTTGATCTGTAGGTTGAGAACATGGAACGCCCCAACCAAGGAATTTCACATGATGGAAATCCTAGTCCTTTCTCCTCTTGGGGAGAAGTTGGTGCGCCCCACATGGCCACATTGTCGCTTCCAGGACTGACAATTGGCCTGCCTATTTGGCTATTCTCAACCAATCTAGTTCAGAACACCATGGTTCCTGAACAGTCGAGTCAACAGTTAGATCAGTCTAGAGCTGCCCACCAGCCTTCAACTTCCTATAACTCTTCCTCCAATCCTTCATCTTCGCAAGGTAGAGCCGGCAAAAGCCAAGCTCCCATGGAGAAGAAGGAGAAGAAGAAGAAAAAAAAGAAGAAGAAGGAGCCTAAGGTGACTGGGGGCAAGCAAAAGACATCTGAAAAAAATCCACACACAGCACAGACCGGGCCTAAATCGCCATGTGTCATATGTAGAGGAGACCACTTCCATAGAGATTGTCCCTGTATTCCCCGGATACTAAGGGACTGGTCCCCTCGTTTGCACAGTTCGGGAGCATCAACCTCAGATAGCCATGTTGAATGCTTACCGTCAACCAGCGAAAGTGAAGGTTCAAGACAAAGAGGGGGAGCAAGATCCCCCTGCAGACTGTGTGAAGGCAATCACGCCATCCACCATTGTCCCTTCTTAGACGAGGCGAAGAGAGTTTTGGAAGATCACCCGGTTTCACCGTTGAGATTTCCTCCTGGATACAAAAAACTCGTACCAAGTCCTTCGTTGGTTGAAAATACAGCTGGCCCGCTCAAGTGGTCAGCTGAAGCGTTAGTCATTGAGAATGAACCTACTGAATCCAGACCGGACGAAAGTCCAAAGGTCGAAACGGCAGTTGACCTGGTTCTTCCTTCAGAGGTTTCATCCTCAAATGACACCGTCATTGAAGATTCATCTTCAAATGACACCCTCACTGAAGAGAATAAGGATGGCACCATCCAGATTCTTTTCATCAACACCGACTCTAATGAGCATCAGGGCAATGCGCCCATTCCTTTATTGCAGGAAGGAACATCGTCAGGGTCATTTCTGGCCGTGTATTCGGTCCCACTGCCAAGCAACCTGGTTGTGTCCTTTGATTGGAACCAACTAGGCAGACCCCGGTTGCCAGCCAGTGTACCATTCAGAATCATAGTCCAAATTTATAGAATGGTAATAGCTGGAACTATCATTGATGAAGGGGCATCTGTGAGTATCCTTTCCTCTATTTCTTGGAAAGCACTGGGTTCCCCGGCGCTCTTTCCTGAGATAAGAAATCTCTCAGGTTTCAATAAAGGAACCAGTCGACCATTAGGGATCCTCCCCAATGTGCCTATGACATTGAAAGGCAAGACCGTTCAAATGAATGTGATGGTCGTTCAAGGACCCTTGGATTATAACCTACTCCTTGGACGAGACTATATATATTGCATGGGAGCGATAGTCTCCTCACTCTTTAGAGTAATTTGTTTTCCACACGAAGGAAGAATGGTCAAGCTCGTAGACCAACTTTCATTTCCGGGATCACGCATCGCAAATAGTCACATACCAACCCTGAATGGTCTATTCAATCAATAAATGTCTCCACCCCCAGTCCTCCTTCCCGATGAGTGCGAGTGATTCAGAAAGATGGGACTGGAACCCAGGGGGCATGCATCCTGGTCTGCTTTGGGCAGAGAAAACCTTGGGTATAAGATAGAATTTCCGCGGGAGAATATGACTAGTCCGTACCCCGTCCGTGATTGGAAGAGGGGTTGTTCTAGAATAGGATTCTTTTGTCAAAGTTACGTGTTTGACAACAGTCATTCACCCTTGTCTATTTCGGTAGACATTGCCGAGGAAGTGTTCAGTTTGAAGATTAACAGAACAATCTTTGGGTAACCTGAAAGAGGTAAGCCTCACCCTTTAAAACAAATGTTTTGACAGATAAGTAGGGGCAGCCTTGAAATTCTACTTTATACCTGGGGGCATGCAAACCTTTTGGAGTGCAAGCTAAGAGCGGTTATTTATCTATTTTTTGGATTAGCCGTTTCTGAAGTTGCATAAAGAAAGGATATGGAGTAAATCTTAGTGAAGATGAAACTCCTTAAAAAATAGAGATCTCACAGGAGACATTTCTTATCTTATGACTAGTATATTCGAGCAGTTTTACCGCGGAATTTATGCTCGTTAAAAAATAGAAAAGCGAGATCCGAGCAGTTTTAGCGCATAGTTCATGCTCGTTAAAAAATAAACATAAGATTGAGCATTCAAGCTCATTAAAAAATGAACATACCCCGATAAATAATCTCTGTGATCGTAAATTTATTAGCCATAAAAAGCCTTGGTCGTGTTTGCACCTACCACCTCCATTCCATTTGGCCAATCATTCACCTCCATATGATTGTTTACCTATTTTGAGGAACATCTGCGAAGAGTGATTTCGCTTAGCCATCCTTGTGACACTGCCGTGATTGGAAAATTCCAACCTGTACCTGGAATCTGCTGCTATCCCTGTTTATCACTCGTTCCTCAAAAGACGAGTCTTCTTTGAGCTCTTTTCATCACACTCGTAAAATATGAAAGTTTTGCCGAGTTTTGGCCTTCCAGCTCGTTAAAGTGACCGGAAGAGCTATCCCTCCTGTAGATTTTAATCTTTTTGGACCTGAGGGATTATTGCACAAAAAGGTCGAGCGCTTGTTTTATTCGGCTCGTTAAAGTTATCGAAAACTCATCCCTTCTGTATTGTTTTATACTTTTTCGGACTTAAGGGACGAAAAAGGAATTTTGGAGTTAACTTTCTGTACCTTTTCAGACTCTCTAAAAATGAAAAGGACCGAGTTTTCCTTGTCGTTAGACTCGTTAAAATGATTAAATAGCGACAAACTTGTCTTTAGACGAGAACGAGTTTCCCTATCGCTAGGCTCGTTAAAACATAGCGATGGGCTTGCCCGAAGGGCAAGTTATAGAACAAGCATATGTTATCCTCCTCAAGCTTGACAAAAATAAAGAGGTACTGGTCAGAAATGACTGGGGAAAAATTGGGAGAACCTCAAAGCTTTAATGGTAGCAAGTCGCTCTTGAACACGACACTTTTCCTCTGTATCACATTGGGTTGGGTTGTTTCATTCACCGGTCTCATCACCATGGTCTTCGCCAAACCATCCACATTTGGGGTAATGCTACCGATCCATTGCATTAGTGTCGTTATATGTTCAAGAGATGTTGTTCAGAAAGAGTCAACCGTGTCCCATCCACTGACATACATTATCCTTCATCCACCCATGATCGCCACCCTCAATCATATTTCACAGATTTTTTTCACCTCCACTAAAATCATTAGCTCTGTTCCATGTCACTGATGTGGGATTCATTAAGGCCCTCCTTGACGGATCGCTTCTTGTCGACTTCAGCTCATTATCCAAGAAGGTGATCTAGGAACACCCCCCTCAGTACTTTGAAGCTTGCATGCCTCAATGGCAAGTTTCTCACTTCCAGCGACAGGTATACATCAGTGACCTTCGACCATAAGATTTTGCGTAGTGTTCGACGCCAAGTCCCTTATTCACACCACGTGAATTGTACTGTAGTACCTTGAGGGTCATTATCATTATCGGTGATTCTGTTACACTAAAAAATGTCACCATGGCTATTTACAGTTGGTATGGCTCTATCAACAGTCATACTACCCTCTTGAGCAAGTCTTATGCCTCTGCTATTCATGTCAAACTCCAAGAAAGAGAGAAAGTCTTTATAAATATGTTTATCTCTGGGTACGCAGGTTCTCTCAAGCCTTGCCTGCGGGTACGCACCTTTTGTTCATAAGGTCTGCGTCCAAGGACGCTCTGTATCTAAAGGGGCAGGTGCGTCCCTCTGAAAAGGTTAACATGCGCAAGTTTTATCTTCAAAAACTTACTTGTGGTCATTTCTAGAGCATTCTAGAAGGTTGTTTGATGTGTATTGAGCGCCTCCAGATGGTTCATGCACTCCTATCAAAGAGGAACTTATCCCATCAATAAGGGAGTGATCCCATCCAAAGAGGGGACTATCCCATTGATGGTGGACCTGATTAACTTCCTCTTGAGCACTATAAAAAGAGGCATTGAGCCAGAAGGAAGAAGGTTTAAAGCTATAGATTTCTAAGGGTAAATGCTACAGGAATTAGGACTCCCATTTAGAAGCTTGTGAGGAGAGATTGTCATCTTTACTTGTTCTATTTGGAAGTGGGTGAGCTTTGTCAAAGTAGAGGAAGACTCTTGTGGACCCTGGAAGGAGCTTGCACAACACCAAGGCTCAGGTTGTAATGGTTCCTTTTGATTACCTTTAATGCAAATTGGTCCATTCTTCTCAATAACTTGTTGTTAATGGGTTATTTCATGTACTTCTTGGTCTATGTGTTGAATATGATTTGTTTTATGTTATAATCAGGTGCTATTTAATTGTTTGACTATTGGTGATTGCAGGTTTTGGAGAAAAGGAGGAGCTCATCCAGATCAACAAAGCTTGGAATTCTACAAGAGCGTTTGGACAAAGGTAAGAACGAAACACTTGATTTCTCATATCGCAATGTATGTTTAGAGAAGGATAGCTCCAGTTTGTTTTGTTTGTCATTAGAATGTCTTAGACTTCTACGAAGGTCAGTTGTGTCCGCACCCTTGACTGATTTCGTGTGACAAATTGGCGACTCGGTTGGGGAAAGATTCCATTGATGAGAAGAGTCTTTTCTTTTGTGTGAACTTTGCTTTGAGAAAATTGGTTTATTTTTCTGGTTTTGGCTCTTTGATCTTGTCTCTAGGTGGGTTAGCTTAGGATTAGTTTTATTTTGGGTTTTCTTAAGTTTTTCAGTAGGACACACCCTCTGAGTGCTGCACAGTGCGTCCCTGGACGCACTTTTGCTGTGTGCACAGAGCGGGCCCGCACCTGTGCTAACGGGTTGCCTGCGTCCCCTGCCAAAATTTAAGAAAATTCCACTTTTTGCCTTTTTTTCTCTTACATTTTGTTTTTTCTTAGTTTTTTCTACCCAGATTCATCAGTCCCTTGCCCGGAATCTTCACCTGAACTAGTTTCAATAGCATTGAGTGTTTTAGTGGATTTCGTCGAAGTGTAAGCCCTAGGGTTTGATTTTTGAGTAGGTCTTGTAGTGACTTTAGCGGTAGGAGTTGTCAAGCCTTAGATGTCTCTAGTTTTGTCAACTTTCTAAGAAGTCAGACCTGTTCTAACGTCTACCTGTAGGAGCAACTTACCATCAAGTTGTCTTTTGGGCCATTTTCGAAGTGCTTGTTGTTTAAGCCTTGAATTCCATTTTACGAAAAGAACAAAAAGATTTGAGTTTTGTTTTGACTAGTCTTTTGATTCTGCATTAGCTAGTCCTTGATTTGATTTTGATCAAGTAAAACAACCTAGAATCATCTTTGTGAGCTTTTGCCTTGTTAGGTTTGCTTAGAGTAATCTTTCTTTTGATTTGCTTGTGAATCAAGTTTTCATAGTTTTGTAGCTTTTGAGATTGTTTTTTGTTAAAAGTAGGTTTACATGCCTTATTAAAAAAGAGAAAATACAAAAATATCTCCTTTGAAAAAGTTTTGTTTCAAGTAGCTTTGAAAGTTTTGAAAGAAAAAGAGTTTTTCGTGCAAGTAAAGAGTGGTTATGTTTGTGTGCTTGAAAAGAAAAAGAGAATTGTTTCTTTGATTGTCTTTTCTAAGGAAGTTGTTTTCTCTAAAAATTGCATTCTCTCAACTCTCTTAGTTAAAAGAATTTCATTGAAAAAGCAAAGTAGCATAGATCATCTTAGGTGCATCTTTGTAGTGGTTGGAGTCGAGTCTACACACCATTGGTTTCACTTCCATTACCTTGTGACTTTAAAGAACAACCATAAAAGTAACGCTTAAAGTAAAATTGAACTAGTAACTTTTATTTTCTAGGGCTCTGAAGCATCAATTTAGGTCAGGCTAGTGTCTTGGAGTAGGTGAGTAATTAACTCTCCAAGACAGTAAAACCAAACAAGTAGTCGATCTTGTGATAGAATCAAATCCAATTGTTACATTTACACTCTGGGAAAGCTCCTCTTAAAGGAGAAGCACGAGCTCGTGTCCGAATCAGTGAGGGGATCATTCCCCCCTCGTTGGGAACGACGCCAGAGAGTACGTATAACAAACGGTAAACCTCGGATTAACCATTGTCGAGGATCCAGGGGTCACTTATCAAGAAACCTTGGATTACTGTCAAGGAGCCGGTAAGGGGATTGAGCTTGCTACTCTGCCCTTGCGTGCTGTCGGAGTTTAGACTGTTCCCCCAGGTGTACTTGTGGCCGTTGGTAACCTTAGTGACCATAATCTCTAGGATTCTACCCAAGGTGACGGTGAAGGGAAGGTCCCACTGTACCTGGAGAAGACGTCGGCTATACTCACTTGGATTTTCTGGGGGGTTCACTTCACTCGAGACGGTTAAAGTGGAGGAACTTGGTCCAGTCTATTCATTAAGCAGGTTGTCGGCGTAACTGTTCCACCCGCCATTTCTGTACTGAATCCAGTGAGGTTGGGCCTAATCACCAACTAGCGCTTTTGGTCCGGAAGAATATTGTTTGTGTTTGGTTTGACGCCCTAGATTCTTTAGGCGTGTGATTCAAATTTGTTTGGTTCTTTAGAGACTTTAGGTGGTTTGATTTGAAATTTTATTTTGTTTTCGTGTGTAGTAGTTAAAAGTTTTTAGCTGTGGCGGAATTACCGAGACAGTCCCGTAGAATTCGGGGCCAGTCTCCTGAAGTTGTTTCTGTGGCCGAATTGTTGAGAAGATCCCGTAAACTTAGGGGTAAACCTCCTCAAGACGAGTCCAGTCATTTAGAAGGTTTAAAGGTCCTTGTAACTCCTCCTAGTTGCCGTAGAGTAGGTTCACCTGAAGAAGGAGAATCTTCCTTGGTAGTCCATCCAGATTACCAAAGTTTAGAGACAGGTTATAATCCCGAAGCTGTTTCAGTTTCTGAGCTTGTTGGTAGTTTTTCGTCTGCTAGTGATACAGGCGAAGAACCAGAAATATCCGAACCTGTTACTCCGACTCGTAGTGTTCCTGATTCACCGAGAATAGAAAGAATTATCACCGAAAATCTTCCTGTTGGTTTGATTTCTATTGAAGAACTTGTTCCAGAGGAAGAAATAGGCGTCTCTGATCCTGAAGATCAAATTACCCTTGATCTAAGGGAGCGTGAATCTATCTTTTACAGTCCTCCTAGAAGTACCACTTGGTACCTTTCGTTAACCAATTATTTAGACAACTTTGGGCTAGGTTTTTCCACACCTCATACTCCTTTTCCACCTGGAGGTATTCATACTCCTGTAAATATGTCTGGTCAGTCATCTGCGTTTACACAAAGTCCTGAATCTTTTTTACATGGCGGTCCTTCTGTTCCTACTGGGTATCAATCTCTTTCTGGTACCTTTGCGGGAGCATCTCCTCAACCCGTTGATCATGGGTCATTAGTTGGAAACAGTGGTAATGTACCATTGGGTGTAGGAGACATTTACATGATGTCAGGTTCAGTTCCCATTACCCAACCTCCAGGTGGCCAATTACCGCCTGGGGGGCAGCCTTCATTAATGCCTGGGGGGCAACCTCAAGGTACTTCATTCGTGTCTGAGGGGCAACCTCAAGGTCAGTATGCTCCTATGGGGCAATACATACCTCAAGGTCAACCCCAGCCTCAATATGTACCCCAAGGTCAACCTCAGTATCAATATCAACCTCAAGGGTGGCAACCTCAAGGATGGAAACCCTAAGGGTATCAACCCCAAGGGTATCAACCACAAGGGTATCAACCTCAAGGATACCAACCTCAAGGTCAAGGTCAACCCCAGTACCCGTATTTACCTCAAGGTTATCAACCTCAAGGTCAATACTCAAGTCAAGGTTATCAACCACCTCAAGGTCAATCATATGGTCAAGGTATGGGGACTTCACCTTAGAGTTATCAATCCTATCCTCAATCTGGCTATGGATCTCAGTACCCTCAAACTGTTATGGGTCAATACCCTGGAATGTTAGTGTGGGATCCGTCACAGGGTCAAAAGATGTTGCAGCCAAGTATACAATCGGTACCTCAAGCAGGACAACCTGTAGTTTCTGGTCCACCCCAGCAACCGCAACCTGTCCAGTCAAGTGTTCAGACCTCTGTAACTCCGGTAGTTACTCAGCCGCCAATTGCACCTAGTACTCCATCTCAAACGGCTGCTGCAACTACTGCCACATCTACCATACTTACTTCTGGAGTATCGACGGCTCCGGTTTCTACTGTCCCTGTAACCACTCCTCAGACATTTGTACCGTTGTCTGGATCTACGATTCAAACCACAGTCCAAATGCCTGTAGGCCAACCTGGTACAAGTACGGTTGTTACTGCTCAACCTCAATTTGTTCCACCTCCGTACCAGGGACAGTATCAACCTGGGCAAGCTGTCCAACAACCGGTTTACCAGTATCAACCGTATCCTGGGTACACTTATCAACAACCTCAGCAACCCCAGTACGGTCCGATTAATCCTGGTTTTCCAGGAGGATATAATATCCCAAATGCGACTCCTGTTCCTAGTTATCCTGGATATCCTCCTCCTGGGGCCGGTATTGTGACCCAGAGTTTTAGAGATCCTAACCGGCAGTTACCGTTTATCGCAACTTTGGATTTACCAGACTTGACGCGTCTAACGAACGATCCAATTCAATATCTTCCGTTCTGGCCGCCAATGCCAAATAAGTTGCCCAGCGATATACCCAAGTTCGAAGGTAAGTCTGGAGAGGATCCGTCCAATCATGTGATGACTTACCACCTCTGGTGTGCTTCAAATTCCATCTCGGATGATTCGATCCGCTTACGTCTTTTCCAGCGTACACTCATTGGTCTCGCGGCCAAGTGGTACATTGAGTTACCACGAGCCTCTTTTTACAATTTTAGCCAGTTAGCTACCTCGTTCTTAACTCATTTTCAGTTACCGGTCAGATACGATAATGGTACAGAGTTATTAACTTCACTAAAACAATCAACCTCCACGTATATTTCAGATCACATTCATGAGTGGAGACATCGAAGGAGGCTAGTGAAAGTTTTTATCCCGGACCAAATCTTAGCTGAGTGGTTTGTTAAATCATTATTACCAAGGATTAATGAAGATGTAGCTAAGGCCGGAGTAGTTACTGAGGAGCAAGTCATTGCTCAGGCACAATACCTTGACTTAGTTTACACGCAGTCGGGTACATTACAAGAGAAGATTCTGGATCTTCCAAAGTCGAACCAAATCGTTGCTGCTCCTTCGGGATCTCATGCCGCTGATGGTATGATTGGTATCGTGAATAAAAAGAGAAAGAAGAAGTCTTCCAAGGCTTCAACTACTCCTATTATCACTTTGCCCGATTCCCCGACAGGAGAGTCTTCTCCCGAACTTACCGCCGATATTCACGCTGTAGAGTCATCTACGGCCAAATCAAAAAACGGTGGAAAGAAGAAAGGAAAGAAGAAGGCTAAAGCAGACAAGGCTCCGAAGGAGAAAACTGAAAAGTCGGAAACCAATGACGAAAAGCGCAAACCTCGATATCCTTGTCTTATTTGTGAAGAGGATCATTTTACGAGAGATTGCCCTCATCGGGCCGAGGTAGTGAAAATAGTCAAAGGTTCTCCCACTCCTGCTGTGTTAAAAAATCCATTTCCGGAGCAGGAGAATAAGATGATAGGTTCTTCCTCGAATGCCAGTGAAGAACCCATTTTGATGATGTCTCATGTGAGGATTGCGACTCGATCGCAAGATTATGGTAGTAAGAATCCTGTTGATGGTAAGGAAGCAGAATCTTCTCACTCTAACCCATCAACCTCAGCTCCTGGTTCCGATCCACTACAGATCGAGAAACCTAACCCAGACTTAGTAATTAAACCGCCCGCCAAGGGTGTACTTCGAAGGTCTGCTTTCAATCCACATGCGAGAGCGGCCCAGAATTACAACATTGTTGAGGACTTAGCTGTTTCACCCTCAGCAATGTCGGCATTAGAAGTGCTGCAATCATGCCCAGCACAACGAAAATTGCTTTTGTCGGCTATAGGAGCTATTGATGTTCAGGATCCGAATCTAATGATCTTCGATCTAGAAAATAGTACACCACGACTCCCCCATCAAATGGCTTTCCAAATTCCAGTGATAGTCAAAAACAGGCCTATTCATCGCACTGTGATTGATGAGGGAGCTTCTACGTGTATTATGTCAATTCAATGTTGGAGATCCCTTGGTTCTCCTTCGTTGAACCAATCCCCCACCATCCTTAAGGCCTTTGATGGCCGTGGGTTCCGTTCGTTTGGTATTCTACAAGAATTGCCTATAGGGGTAGAAGGTAAAACCGTTAGTCTGGATGTGGAAGTGGTTGATGCCCCTCTAGACTACAACCTTCTTTTGGGTCGAAGTTGGTCATATGCTATGACAGCGGTCGTTTCATTGGTCTTCAGAGTAATTAAATTTCCACATAACGGTAAGATCGTGACTATTGATCAGCTGACATACTTTTCATCTGACCCAGCCTCTTCAGAGAGTATTCAGTATGTCGGTAAGACGACAATCCTTTATAGGGACTTTGGTGTAGGTTTAGTTAAGGATTCCGGTTTACTGGGAACTTTTCCTCTCCCTCCACTCAGCGTAGAACCTTCATTTGCAACAATTCATATGATTACATCAGAAAACATTGTTTATGATGATCCTTGGTATGTCCCATCTGACTCTGAGATAGACTCATTCGGTAATGCTATGCCTTTGAGTCCATATGAAATTGCTTATGAAGCTCTCATGTCTTTTACCGACTTTCATTCAACCGAGGTCGACCAAATGAATGTGGTCAGTGAAGAATCACTTTTCACCTCAACCTTAGAACGGATAGCGTTTCCCGAAGTCGTGTCATCTGACGAACAACTTCGCGAAATCCTAAGTGTAGACGATCTACCATGGGAAGATCTCCATCACAGATCTTCGTTTTTACCTAAGGATGATGCATTTGAAAATGATTTTTCATCTATCTTTACCGCTGAATATGTCAAAGATGCTCAGGATCCAACGAAACATTCTGATTCAGAGTTGAATTCGGGGAATATTTCTCGTACTATTCCTCTTGATATTTCAGTGAAGCCCGGAATTGAGGAGAACATTCATATAGGTGCCGCATATACATAAGAAGAAATCCAAACTTACAAGGCCCTATTCCAAGAATTCCGCGATGTGTTTGCCTGGTCTTACGAGGAAATGCCGGGAATCGATCCTGCCATTGTTGTTCATGAAATCAAAACCTACCCAGATGCTAAACCCATCCGGCAACGGTTGCATCAGATTCACCCTCGAAAAGCGGCTGCGATTAAAGCAGAAGTTGAAAAGCTGTTGAAAGCAGGTTTCATTTATCCGATCCCGTTAACGGATTGGGTATCGAATATTGTTCCGGTCAATAAGAAACAAGGAACAATAAGAATCTGTATCGACTATAGGGATATCAATCGAGCTTGTCCAAAAGACAACTATCCTACGCCTTATATCGATCAAATTATTGATGATTGTGCCGGAAGTGAAATGTTTTCCTTTATGGATGGTTTTTCGGGCTATAATGAAATCATTATTCTACCTGCCGACCAACCAAAAACGGCGTTCATTTGTCCATGGGGGACGTTTGCTTATTGCAAATTACCTTTTGGGCTTAAGAATGCCGGGGCCACTTTTCAACGGGTGATGTCTTATGCATTTCACGACATCAAGCACATTGTGCAACCGTATCTCGATGATTTCCCTGCTCATTCTTTACGACGAGCTGATCACCTTGACCACCTACGAGCAATCTTTATGAGGTGTAGGCATTATCGAATTCGGTTGAATCCCCACAAGTGTGTTTTCTGTATAGAAACAGGTCGATTGCTGGGATTTATTGTTTCAAAAGCCGGCATTCGCGTCGATCCCTCGAAAGTCGAGGCGATCATCAAATTGCCTCCTCCTTCGAGTTTGCGCCAACTCCAAAGTTTGCAGGGGAAAGCGAACTTTTTACGTCGATTCATCCCAAACTACGCCGAGGTCACTAAAGGTTTTACACGGTTGTTGAAACAGAACGTTCAATTCTTTTGGGACGAGATTGCCCAACAATCTTTTGATGCACTTAAACACGCGTTGACCCATGCACCGTTGTTGCATCCTCCCAACTACAACCAGGACTACTTCTTATACCTCGCAGCTTCACATTCCACCATTGGGATGGTGTTAATTTAAGAAGATGAATTCGGAGCGGGACATGTGATATATTATCTCAGTCGAACCTTAAATCCCACTGAGCTAAAATATTCGCATGTGGAGAAATTGGCCCTGGCAGTCGTTCAAGTTGTCCAGCGTTTCTGTCACTACATTCTTCTCCGTAAAACTACAGTTATTTCGGATTGCAACCCTATGATTCACATTTTGACAAAACAATTGCTAGGGGGCAAGTACTCTAAATGGATCGTTATCCTGCAAGAGTTCGACTTGGAGTTCGAGAAGTCCAAGTCTAAGAAATCCTTAGTTTTTGCGGAATTGATGTGTGATTTCCCGCGTACTGACACAGAGACTGTGGCAGAAGAGTCCATTGCGGACGAATCTTTGTTTCTTATCAGTACTTTAGATCCGTGGTTCGGGGATATAATCATCTATCTCCAAACCCAAACCTTTCGGCCTGAAGCTTCAAAAGCGGAACATCGAAAAATTAGGTTTCAATCCCAGCAATACAAAATTATTGGATACACTTTATCGCCGGGGGGTAGACTTAGTTTTTCGACGTTGTCTAACTCACGAAGAGGCTGAGAGAGTTTTGAATGATTGTCACTCTGGAGCATGTGGCGGTCATATGTCTGGGTATGCCACAGCTCAGAAGGTGTTGCGCGCTGGTTACTTCTGGCCATCTATGTTTAAAGATTGTATCATTGCAGTCCGGAAGTGCCACAACTGTCAAGTGTTTGATCGAAAGATGCGCGCACCACCTGCTCCTCTCCACCCTATAATTGTCGTTGGTCCATTCGCCAAATGGGGTATTGACTTTATTACTTGTAACCCTCACTCGGCTGGGGGGCATGCGTATATCATCCTCGCGGTTGATTATTTCACTAAATGGGCCGAGGCGATGCCTACATTCGACGCAAGCGGCAAAACAACTGCAGTTTTCATATTCAATCATATAATAACTAGGTTTGGTGTCCCACAAGCAATTATTACTGACCATGGGAGCCATTTTCGAAACACCATGATGACTGAACTTACAAGCCAGCTTGGTTTGCGCCATGACAACTCTACTCCTTATTATCCGCAAGCCAACGGTTTGGTTGAGTCTATCAACAAAGTTCTGGTCATCATGATCCGACGAACCATTGGTATTCATCGGTCGAATTGGCACAACATGTTATTTTCGGCGCTATGGGCATACCGAACCTCAGTGAAAACCTCGACAGGGTTCACTCCTTTCCAGCTAGTTTATGGCTTAGAAGCAGTGTTACCCATTGAATGTGAAATCCCATCACTTCAAATGGCTGTCGAATTACTTCCAGCTACTTCCGAAGAGGAGAAAAGTTTATTGTACTTAGCTAAATTAGATGAGACTCGACGTGATGCTACATTGGCAATCGAGACTCACGCGAAGCGAATGAAATCTCAGTATGATAGAAATGTGACCCCTCGAAGTTTTTCGGAGGGAGACCTAGTGCTCTTATATGATCAAGCTAACGATAAGCTAGGTGCTGGAAAATTCGTTCCTATGTGGCATGGACCCTATATTGTAAAGCGAAAGCTAGCAAAAGGGGCTTATGAGCTGGTAGATTTTAATGGGGACTCTTTGGATAAACCCAGAAATGGACTTTACCTAAAGAGGTATTATGCTTAAATGGTGGGTATGGAGAATTTTTAGTTAGGTTAGGTTTTCTTTCTAGCTAGTATGATTGTTAGTTAGTCAGTGTGCTTAGCTTAGTGAGTGTGTTTTTCGTCGTTATTCTGGCTTATATTGGTTTTGCTCTTGATATTGTAGATGTCGACACCCCTCTAAACATACATTGGATTTGCTGATGGTGCTTGTCGTAGTACACGGAATATCTCTTCCGCAGCTTGGGTTATCTATTCACCCTCTGACGAGTTAGTTTCTATGCATGGGGTAAGCCTCGGTCAAACAACGAATAACATTGCATAATACAGTGCAGTGGTTGAATTATTATCCGAATCTATTTCATTTGGAATTCGACGTTTGATAGTGAGGTTAGATTCTGAACTTGTTGTATTACAGCTTAATAGAGTTTATGCCATTAGAAATCCTGTGTTATTAAGGTTGTTTTTGAGAGTGCGTCTCTTGGAACGTGAATTTGATTACATTGAATATCAGCATATTCCAAGGTCCTTAAATACATTAGCAGATGCAATTGCTTCTCGAGTGTTGGACAGACATTTACGATAATCATGCAAGTAAATTTAAAAAACATTTCATCATACATGTTAAACAAGATAAGTCGGTAATAGTGATATATATATATAGATAGGAGTGTGTCAAAAAATATACATCGTCTTCGATCATAGGTTGAAAAACACCTTATGATCGGCAAAATGATAAGTACAAAAAGTCAAAATGTCACATGTTTCTACAAAGTGACTAGCCAATCACTGGTGGTGCTCCCTATACGACACCACTGCACGGGCTACCTTGCGCAAAAATCTCCTCAACGGTCCAGGGACCGTGACTACGTAGCGCTAAAGTCTGATAGGAATATCATCCATATAAGTCTCCGATATATCCACCGTCAGACGCTGTAGATCATGCTCCAGCTCAGTCAGTACCTCTGCAGCCGCCGCGTCCTGTGGGGCCGGTACCGGTGCAACTGGATGTCTCCTCTCGAAAGGCCGGAGGTTGGCTGGACGCTGTGGACCAACATCTGCATTTTGAAAATTTTACTGTCATTTTTGAGATGATATATATAAAAAACAAAAAAAAAATACATAATTTGAAAACTCGTGAAAAAATAAAGTACCTCTGTCATCCCATTGTTCTCCCTGTGGAAGAACCATGTCCGGATCACCTCGAAAATCTATTCCGGCATACGGAAAGTCCTGAATCGCAAACACCTGGTCCTCTAACCAGTGAAAATGACTGTCAGTGAATCGAACAACTGCCGCACCCTCGTCCGGATGCCGGGCCATCACCGCAACCCATCGTACCAGCTTTGGCTCCTCAGGACCCGAAATATCAACAGTGAGATGCTGAGGGATCAACATTGGAATCCTCTCTAGAGCAAAGCTCACGACTATAGGCCCATATCCAAAGGCCTTTAGTCTGCCGGTCTTTGCCTTGGTCAGTTGGGCTTTCAAGTTAGCCAACAACGCATCACACTAGTTGAAAATGTTGCCTTGGAGACAATCAATTGCCATCCGAAATTGAGACCCAGTAGCAATATGTAAAGTGGCTGAGCCACAAATCCTGGTCACAGTGAAAGCTAAGACCATGAGTTCACGTTGAGAGACATATTTGATCTCTATGCCTTTCTTATGCTCTCGATCAGGTAGGCACCAATCTGCTCGGAGACTATCAAGGGATTGGCCACCCGGCCTAGTCCCAGCCAGATTGAGTTGCTCACCTCTGTTCGGCAGCCCAGTAAGAAAGTAAATGCCAGCAGGCTCTATCTCTAGTTGTTGCCCGCCGATATAAAAGCATTGCTCTTGAACATTCCATCTCTCGACCAACCACTCCAAGAATCTTACCTGAGCTCTCATACCGGGTATGGCCCAGTATTTGTATAATCCACATCCTCTTAGGGCATCGAGGGAAGGTTGATGATTGATTGCAGCTTCATCAACCTCCTCATGCTCTCTTTCTCTCCAATCCAGCATGATAAGTGCCCTACACATGAACAAACAGGAATTAAAATAATTTTTGGGAAATTTCAATGGTTAAATTGGGAGTTTGGGGTTTCAAAACCCGCGTTCTGTGGAGGACGCACCCCGCGTTTGGCACACAGTGCGCCGGGACGCAGGTGGCCTGAAGGTAACCTGCGTCCCCCGACCTTTTCCCTGTGTAGGAAAAAGTCGGGGGACGCAGGCCAGCCTTTAGGAAATCTGTGTCCCCCGCAGGGTGGTTTCCAAAACCCAAAACCCCCCAAAAATAAAAAATGAAACCTAAAACAAAATTCTAAACGGATGAAATTGACAAGGAGGATGTTGTGAAATACCTGGAAGAGACGGCGTTCGATTCTAACGGTCGGATTTTCCACAGCGACCACGGGAAGTTTCTTGTCAAAAGCTCCTTTTTCAACCTCAACAGTCAAACGGTAAAAATGACATGATAAAAAGTCTTTTTATAGGTTTTTTGGATGAATTTGTTCATTTTTCACCATGGAAAGATGTTTTTCGATGAATTTTTGCCTATCTTAAACAGGTATGAGTAATGTGTCGCTTTTGTGCAGGACAAAGGGACTTAGAGGGAAAATTGTCATTTTTTTCACAAACAAAATATCAGAGTCATCTTTTAAGCCCTTTTCTAACTCCTAAAACATGAAAAGATTGCCGAGCGTTTCTTTTACACTCGTTAAAATGGAATTAAAAGACGGTCCCCTTATAGCTCTTTTCTAACCGTAAAATCAGGAAAAGATTGCTGTGTTTTTGTCGTTTCAAACTCGATACGGAAATAAAACGACGTGTCCTTGATCGCTTTTTACTTTTCAGGTCAGTGACACTAATTATGAAAGTACTCGGTCGCAAGATCAAGCGGTTCCCCCAGGTATTATTTTATACTTTTTCAGGCTTGAGGGACACAAATTTACAAAAAAGTTCAACTTGGAGTTTCCTTAAGCTTTTCAGACTCTCTAAAATTGAAAAACGCCGAGTTTCTCCTATACTGGGCTCGTTAAACATTTCACAGTAAAGGACCTGTTCAATTACAAACAGGAACGAACCGCTCCTTCCTAGGGTTCGAATCAAAACTGGGTTGGACTCATCCGAAGGATGAGCTTATAATCAAGCATATGTTATCCTCCTCAAGCTTGTTAAAAATAAAGAGGTACCTGCCAGAAATGGTGGGGGAAAAGAGAGAAGAATGAGCCTATTTGTTACCTTTTGTCTCAAAAGAAGATTTATTACCACTCTTGGACATGACACTTTTCATTCACCTGGGTTGGGAAATCTTTTACCTCACAGTCGATCAAACCACTTTTGAAAGTCTTCAACCGGGTTCCGGGGATTAACTTTGAGTTATTTAGCACCAAACCATCTGTCGTGTCGTTATGTGTCCAAGAGGTCTGCAAACAAAACTTTCATCTGCAAAATACTTGTCATCCATTTGACCATCCCTGAGTCAGTCCTTACAACAATATTTCTTCAACTTGAAAAATGATTTCGTGTTGTGGGCTTGCCCGCAACGGGTCACTTTCTATCGACATCAGCACATTATCTAGAGAGATGACTTAGAAATCGTCAGTGCCTTGAAGTCTGCATGCATCAATGGCAGGTTTCTCGCCTTTGACGCCAGTTTACATCATTGACTTTCGATCGAAGGATTCCGTGAAATGTTCGACATCAACTCATTCATTCACATCTCATGGATTGTACTGGGTACTTTGAGAACCATTGACATTACTGGTGGTCTCTCTCACGCTTGTTAACAGTTCACATCATCGACTGGTAATCAAGTGGTTTCTACCATGTTCGACATCGACTCATTTATTCGCATGGCTAGAATCGTACCAATTGGAGAAGTAGGAATGAAGACCCTGGATCGAATCTTTACCATCCAGCCTGCGAGGAGTTTTTTATTCATTATCTAAGTAGACTAACCATAAACATATGGTTGCGCCCATACTGTGTCTACAAAAGTCTATGATTATGATGTACTGCAAAATCATTTCTGTATCAAAGTAGTTAGTCTGTTAGTTAAAGTTTTAATCTGAGTATGGGAATGCCTACCTCAGTGATGATATAATCTTATACATGTATTTTGTGTTGAAAATTGCAGGTTCCAACCAGGTTCTCCACGAGATAATCCTCGAAATGATAAAGTGCTTCACCCTTCCTAGATAATACAAAACCCTAATCTATTCCAGGCTTCGCACTTTAGGGGGCAATATGTTACACTAAAAAATGTCACCATTGCTATTTACAGTTGGTATGGCTCTATCAACAGTCATACTACCCTCTTGAGCAAGTCTTATGCCTCTGCTATTCATGTCAAACTCCAAGAAAGAGAGAAAGTCTTTATAAATATGTTTATCTCTGGGTACGCAGGTTTTCTCAAGCCTTGCCTGCGGGTACGCACCTTTTGTTCATAAGGTCTGCGTCCAAGGACGCTCTGTATCTAAAGGGGCAGGTGCGTCCCTCTGAAAAGGTTAAAATGCGCAAGTTTTATCTTCAAAAACTTACTTGTGGTCATTTCTAGAGCATTCTAGAAGGTTGTTTGATGTGTATTGAGTGCCTCCAGATGGTTCATGCACTCCTATCAAAGAGGAACTTATCCCATCAATAAGGGAGTGATCCCATCCAAAGAGGGGACTATCCCATTGATGGTGGACCTGATTAACTTCCTCTTGAGCACTATAAAAAGAGGCATTGAGCCAGAAGGAAGAAGGTTGAAAGCTATAGATTTCTAAGGGTAAATGCTACAGGAATTAGGACTCCCATTTAGAAGCTTGTGAGGAGAGATTGTCATCTTTACTTGTTCTATTTGGAAGTGGGTGAGCTTTGTCAAAGTAGAGGAAGACTCTTGTGGACCATGGAAGGAGCTTGCACAACACCAAGGCTCAGGTTGTAATGGTTCCTTTTGATTACCTTTAATGCAAATTGGTCCATTCTTCTCAATAACTTGTTGTTAATGGGTTATTTCATGTACTCCTTGGTCTATGTGTTGAATATGCTTTGTTTTATGTTATAATCAGGTGCTATTTAATTGTTTGACTGTTGGTGATTGCAGGTTTTGGAGAAAAGGAGGAGCTCATCCAGATCAACAAAGCTTGGACTTCTACAACAGCGTTTGGACAAAGGTAAGAACGAAACACTTGATTTCTCATATCATAATGTATGTTTAGAGAAGGATAGCTCCAGTTTGTTTTGTTTGTCATTAGAATGTCTTAGACTTCTAGGAAGGTCAGTTGTGTCCGCACCCTTGACTGATTCCGTGTGACAGATTCCTCTCACGCTTGTTAATGGTTTACATTATTGACCGGTAATCAAGCGATGTCTTTCCATGTTCGACTTCAGCGCAATTCTCACATGGATCGACTTGTACTTAGAGTGAAGATCGAACGAGTTTGAAGACCCCGGATCTAGTTTCATCCATCCGGGCTGCGATATATATTCAGGAAATATAAAGACATTTGACATGTACATCATTGCAGCAGATGATCATCCTACTCAAGGGATGATAATTTCAGCAGAGAATTATCAGTCTACCATCAGACGATCGTCTGTTCTATGTACCAAAATGAATTTATAAAGCTGAGCATGGGAATGCCCGCCTCAGCTAGATCATGAAAGAAGAATGAAAAATAATGTATTGTATTGTATTTTATTACAGGTCACCTCTCAGCGATTGAATGAACTTCAGATCCTCCTGATAAAGCATTTCACCCGATAAACGACCTCATACTTTAGGGGGCAACTGTTATAGACATTTTTGTGCCTTACAACATGAAGCATGAAATGTCAATAATCTAAGGGATCCAAAGTCCCTAAACATGTTGTTCCTACCCCTAGAGGAACAAGGTCAGCAAACCATAGCACTAAATATCAGTTCTCCACCTGAAAACACTCAAAAACAAGTTAATTCTGGATCATGTCAACTGCTCCACTGAGCATCTGCACTGAATGTCAATTGCTCCACTGTGTACATGCGATGAATGTCAACTGCAAAGAAGGCTACCTGCGCTAGGTGAGTTTGGCCAAGTGGCACAGTCATTCCTCAAGGTGTAAATGCCCAGGAAGCTTCCAAAATGACACTTGGATCAGGGAATTTGACTTGTGATGAGTAAGAGGGTCTAGATCTCCAAGTGGAAGCAAGAACCTCCAAGTGGACTCAAGAACTGAAGAATAACTGAAGTGGGAGAGGACACTAGTCAGCTTCATGCCAGCTACAAGCTGACTCATCCTTTCTCCAAAACTCCTATATATAGAGCTCTCTCATGAGGTCTAGGGAGGCTGGAATCTTGTGAATGTAAGGAAGTGCTGTTGGTTTGAGTATAGAACTATTGGGTGATTTGCTTGAAGGAGGTGAAGAGGAGATTTCTTTCTACTGGGAGGTGATGCTGGATTGGGCCTTTTATGGTTGTATTACTTCCTGAACCTTACTTCTTCCATTAATAAAGCATTTGAGGTTCTTCTATATGCATGTGTCTCAATGGTGTATTGCTATACTTGTGTATTTGATTTATTCTAATCCTTGAATCAATTATGAATGTATGCTTCTTGTAGTTTCCCTCTCTTGCCATTTTGCATGATCTTGGTGTAGCTGGGCCAGTGAAAGAGCAAGGAGCTGGGAGCAAGCAGCAAAGAGAGAAGATTGGATCAATCATTAGCGGAAGACAACGGTTAGTGGATCTGTTTCTCCCCTCTCTTACATCTTATAAAGAAGTAATCTCGAATAGCTTTGCTTTGATTGTTGCTAAGGTACTATCACCCTTAGAGTGGGATACCTCAGCAACAATCAAAGCAAAGCTATTCGAGATTACTTCTTTATGAGATGTAAGAGAGGGGAGAAAGAGATCCACTAACCGTTGTCTTCCGCTAATGATTGATCCAATCTTCTCTCTTTTCTACTTGCTCCCAGCTCCTCGCTCTTTCACTAGCCCAGCTACACCAAGATCCTGCAAAATGGCAAGAGAGGGAAACTACAAGAAGCATACATTCATAATTGATTCAAAGATTAGAATAAATCAAATACACAAGTATAGCAATACACCATTGAGACACATGCATAAAGAAGTAATCTCGAATAGCTTTGCTTTGATTGTTGCTGAGGTACTATCACCCTTAGAGTGGGATAGGGTCATTCCGTATCGGATACTTTTCCCAACAACAATTATCCAATTTGGCTATAAGGGAAATAAATGTGGATTTTATGGCTACAGACAACTTGCCATTCCTACGGCATTTCTCAATAACATTTAGTAAGTCCATGCCTAGAATGTAAAAAAATTCAATAGACAACTCAATAGACCAACCATCCAGTCCTGGGCTCTTATCTTTCTTGAACCATTTTAATGTGGCCTGAAGTTCTCCCATAGTGACCTCCCTTGTAAGTTCCAGAGCCTCGTCCTATTCCATAAACCTAGGGAAAATCTCAACAGTGCGCATAACTTCCACCAAGTTAACAATATGGGGAGCCTTGTAAATGTCTTTAAAATGTGAAGTGGCTAGGTTAGCCAGATCGCAGGATGATTGAATTGTATGCCCCTGTTCATTCTGTAGTTCCCATATTGTATTTATGGCCTTCCGTCCATTAGAAAATCTATGATAGAATCTGGTGTTATCATCACCCTCCTTTAACTAGATTTCCCTACTTCTAAGTCTCCAACATTCTTCCCTGTCCTTCAGTATTTGAGTCCTCTGTTGAATGAGGGAGGTGATCATATCTTTGTGGTCCTAGGAGTAAAATGTGCCTTCAATGTTTTCCTCATATGTGGTGATTTCCTGTTCAACCTTCCAAAGTATGTGATCATCCTGTATCCTCTTCTTGTGGGCCCAATGTTTGGATAAGGATTTCAATTCCATTAGGTTGCACACAAACCTAGCTGCAATATCCCCTCCTTCCCTAATCGGGTGATTAATATGATAATCAGATACTAGTTTTGATATAAGTGGGGTCTCGTAACTAGGTAGAGTTAAAATTGAAAGGGGCCTTAATTATGTACTTATTACCTTCCAGTTCAAGAAATATAGGTCTATGATCATATATGCCACCTGATCCTACCCATTGACGAATCTGTGGGGCATCATTGTATAAGGCCTCCTTAATGAGAAATATATCCAATCTCCTAGATAAACTAGGTTCACCAATTCTATTGTTCCTCGAGGTGTGTTGTATCTTTGCTGAGGGGATGTCTATCTATTTGTGATCCTCCAGGAGATTTGAAAAAAGTCAGACAACCCATCTACCTGAGCCTATTGACCTCATGATTCCATGAAACTGATAGATAAATTTAGGTCCCCTCCCAGAATGTTTTTTTTTATTGGTTAATAGAGGAGCTAAGCAATTTACTCCAGTAATCATCCCTATTGTTGGGTAGCGGAGGCCCCGTGTAATGGTTTTGGGGCTTAAAGCCTATAAGTTAGGGTAAAGATATTGTGAAAATATCCATGAAATGAATGGATCAAGAAATGTAATAGGTCAAGTTATAGGGTTGTCCACCCAAAAATAATATAAAATAATAGGAAGTGAGTCGGCCTACCCATGGTCCGCGGAACCTAGGGATGTATAAATAGAGCAAGGCTCTAAGGGTAGAAGGAAGTTTTTGGTTTTGATCATGAATGCTATGGGTTTATGAAGGCAATATTTTCTCAGTGTTTGTAAGTTCGAGTTGAGGGTGTTGGTAGATAGATAGAGGCTCTGTAGCTATGTGCGTAGAGGCCAGGTAGAGTCTACAGTTGTGTGCGCGGATGCCTGCAACTGAGTGTGCAGGGCAGATCTGGTTGTATTGACAGAAGATAAATAAAGATAAGAATTGTGGAAGCATTGTGTGCTTTATTGTGAATCTATCTGTTGCTTATGTTCTGAATTTCTGCATTGGAATCTTGTTAATTATGATTGCGCGTACTAGGTTTTATTATTGGATTTTTGCTTAAATACTGAAAGAATAAGATCAGATCTATGATAAATTCATTAAGAAGAAAGCACATTTGTGCATATCTACATGGAAGATCGATAGCAGTATAGAGAGGTGTGAGGCAAAAGAATGGCTCACGACCCCTCCAGACCACATCAAGACATCCCAAGGGCATGGAAACCTGGTTCTAGAATCCTCCCCTACTACCTCGGGTGAGACTTCATTTCATGCTCCGCGGACTATTCCCGAAAGGGACGGTAGTTGTGGGATTTTTTTGGCTAATAGCTCTTCCGAAGTTGGGTTAGGCCCCAATAATCCAACACCTATCTTGGCAAGGGCCATATCCATTGATAACTCTGTATTCTACCTCTAAGGATGTAGAATATATGTCAGACCCCAAATGACCAATTCCCCCCCAAACCCTCTTCAATTCAATGGTGTGATTCTTGACACCTAGGGTTATGACACAAATGACCTGAAACATCCAGTGCATGGAATGACTAACCAAGAAACCATGATTCAAAGAGAGGGATAATAGTGTTGGACATGTCTAGGGTTTCTTGTAGAAATATGATATCAACTGTAACAGAAGAAAAAAGTCTTCTCAGAGCTATTTTTTATAGGGCTAGCTAACCCTCGAAAATTAAATGATAGGATCTTCATGGAGTGGGGCATGCTAGGGAATTCCTTTCTCTATGTACCATGTCAAGTGTTAGTTTTCTACCTAGCGCTACCCCTTCACCAGCAAGGTGCTTGGATTTGGAGAGGGATGATGGTCATCTCCTAGGAAGTTTAAGGGGTGTAGGGGTGACCTCTAGATAAAAAATAATGGCATCCAAATCTTGGATTTTTCCTTTTGAGCACAGAGGAAATAGGGAGTTGGAGGCTACTGAAAGGGGAGGTGGAGGGTCGAACGGTGCTGAGGCAATGGAAGGTTGAGTTTATGAGAATATTGGATGGGGGGCTTGAAAGGTGCAGGTCACATTGATGGGATAAGACGGCTTGGTTCCATGGTAAAAGAAGTGACCCATAGGGGGGGGATATAGTGAGATGAACATGAATTGTGTGCAGATGAGATCGATGTGGGATATGAATTTATTGAACTATTTGTAACAACAATTGATGAGGTGAGAGGGAGAGAGAAAGTAGACATACCCGTGGAGAAGACATCTCCCTGAGCTGCCTGAGATCTCGTCAGAGGAGGGGAGGGTGGCTGGTAAGGTGTCTTCCCATGCTTCTTCTTTGTTCCTTTCGACGAGTCCACCTTCGCTGCCTCACTTGTCATCTCTTGTCCCTCTATATCATCCTCCTCAGTTGACTACTATGAATGAGGTTCTGGTATTTCAAAATCCTTATTCTGTGCCTCTCTTTTGTCCTTGTGGTTCAACAAACAATTTCTGAATATGATTCTAACCTTATGACATCCCTGGCACTGGTAAGGGACTCCTTCATAATCCAGTAATTGATTTCGTGAGAAAGATCTCCATTGAATGGTAATGTGCTCCTACAGTCTTCCTCTGGTGTTTAGGTGCACTAATATCCTTGCATAATCCATCATCCCTGTGGTCTAGAATGATTTATCATATTCCATGTTAGTGCCAAGAGAGTTGACGATCCTTCTAAATATATCTTCTGACCAGAACTGCAGTGGCAAGCTAGGTAGCCTAATCCAAATAGGTCGAACCCCAATCTGTTCTATCTCCAGGTCAAATAAGGGTGTCCATTTCTTCAATAATATAGGAACATGCTCGAAATGCGAAAAGGAAGACAAACCCAGTTCATGTGGTCAAGTTTGGCAAATCTCAGTGTGAACCATCCCTGAACGAATGTTTGAACAAAGGGAATATCAACCAAGTGGTGTCCCTGAAACTCCGATGCCCAAGGCTTCAAGCGTGTTGTAGTGTAATTTATACCCCTAATTCTGCCAACAAGAACTCTATCGCCCTACTGTATATCCTCTCCAAGCCTCAATATTACGTCCTTCTCCCTGGTCTTAAAGCATTTATACTTTTTCAGGGTTGAGGCTCACCTGCAAATGCGAGCCTCTTTCAATATTCTCTGTAGCTTCCACAGCAGGGTTAGGGTTTACGAGGATGGCATCTAAGAGTGGCATAATGGTTGTGAAACATCTCGATGGGGGATTGGATGAGGTATGAGGGTTTAGGGGAGCCTATTACGAAGCAGCATTTGTAACGACGAGAGTAGTGAGGGTAACCAAGAATGGCGAGGGTTCAAAAACAGGGCCAGCGTCGATGGGGCTAGGGTTAAGAGACCTCTAGATAAATCCCAAGGTAAAAGGTGATGGGGGAGGTGGGGAGAGAGTCGGCCAGGTTGGCAGGTAGTCCGGTAAGATAACCGCAAGGTTGGAAGGACCAAAAAGCTAAGATAGCTCAACAATAGTGTTGGTAAGTATGTCAATGTAGCATATCATTCCCTCTGATGTGGAATGCATGGACATCCAAATGGATCCCTCCTCTAGCGGGTCTTCCAAGTAGTCCACTACGTCTATGTCCATCGTGCCAGCTGCCAGTGGAGCAAGAATGAAATGAGCTGTCATTTTAGCAACAAGGGTGGTAACCAATAGTGAACACGGGAATGGTGGAGCAGCAATGTCGTCGAGGGAGAAAAACCGACGAGAAGGAAATAGGTAGCGGGTAAACGAGGAGGTATCATGATGGTATCGCATTGGTGAGCCAGCAAGGAGGAGTGAAACATAAAAAAACCCTCAATTAAAAACCAAAAACAAATAAAACACCACTAAATTTCTTGTTTTGAGATTGTGTAGACAAAAACAGGGGGAACGGGATGGTATCACTACCTACAATAGTATCCCGTAGTCTAGATCGTAACCCCTCTCATCGCCGATCTCTACACTTTCACTATCCAATAAATATTATTAATAATTAGTAAATGTTATTGATATTAATCAATTTCATTTGGTATAGATTAATATTATAAATATTCTCATTCATATATATATATATATTATATTCTTTATACTTAATATTATATTATATTTTGGCTTTATATAACCTATATATAGTTAATATTATCATTATACTCTAATTATATATAAAATTTATTAACAAATATATAATAATTATTGACCATAGCGTAATGGTCAGAGATATATAAGTACTATTAATAATAACTAAATGTTATTAATATGTTATATGTTAATTATTTTTTAATTTGAAATATAACTTTCAATATATAAAAATAATATTATATAATAACATAATATTATATTAATATATAATTTAATATTAATATAATAACCATAAATATATAAATATACAGTAATATGTTTGTTATTATTTATATAACTCTTCATAATGAGAAATACTTTACCTTTCATAAGATATACTTAATAATCATTAATGTGGTTAATATATGTTATATCAACCACATTTACTAATGTGATTGTAGATGTGAACAATATAGGCCTATCAACCTATATCAACCACATGGGTAAATGTGGTTGTGATAGTTTTAAGTCTATTGTTATCATTTTTGAATGGATTTCTTTAAAATATTAAATTATAGATTAAATTTCTAATTTTGTTTTTTTTGTTTGTTTTGAAATAAGTTTTCCAAAAATTTAATTTATTTCTCAAATTTTACTATATGTGTGTGTGTGAAAGATTCAAACAACGAACAAACCATGGAATATGAAGAACTAATACTCAAACCCAAGCATCATGTCTCAACACAAGTAAACACCAACAACCACAACCTTCATTGACTTATTTGAATTTGCATTGAAATTCAACATGGGGTGCATCAGAACGAGTAGAATAAGCGATACCATGAACACTATGTAGGAATTTCACACTTGTAGATCAAACTGATATATGCAATGTACTAAAGCGTAATACTTGATCTAGTTCTACAAAGCATTAAGCAGAAGCATAATCAATTTCATGAGCAACATCAAGCATTAACACGTATAACTGATCAAGAGAAATAATCAACCATAACACAAGATACATCACTGGGGAAAGCACCAGCATAAAACCCTTACCTATATTATCAATCAAGTGGAAATCCTCTTCTATTTACAAAAGTAATCCACTCAAGAGCTATCCTGTAATCTATGCAATCAAAAGATGAAGATCGTAGACTACCTAGGCCTCAATATATAGGCCACAAGTCCTCCAATCTCCTGTATTACGTATTTCTCTTGGAAATAGATCTTTCTCCATGTAAGGAATACTTACTAGAAATATCCAAGCATCTGATAGTACATTTTCCCTTATGTGATCTCAACTGGGTCTCTGTCTGAACTTACGTGCATCAGTTATTCATGAGGGAATGCTTAGTTATCCGAAATAATAGTTGTCACATGCATGCAAGCATTAAAAAACAATATCTCATTAATTTAACAACTTGTTAAATTAATCTAACTAGACATAACTAAGTAAAACTAAGTCAAGTGATCCTCTCATTATAGAACTCATACTTGATTCCTCAATCAATGGAGAAAATCAGGGATAAATTCCTCAATCAGTGAGACAACTAATTTCATGTTCTCACAAAGACTTCGAGTTTAATTTTCCATAATTAATTAACTCATGGAGATTGATTAATTAATATTATAAACTGTTGTTAAGACTAGATTCATTTTTACTTCCTATAGTTAGACCAGGGGCTGTTAAAAATAGGAAGGCACCCAGAAATGCTGTTTTTAGAAGATTCTATTTTTAGCAGTTTCACCTCTCACCCAAGGTGGCCAAAACGCTCATTGGCCAAACTGCTATTTTTAGAAGTGCTATTTTTAGGAGTTCTATTTTTAGCACATTCTAAATTTAGCATTTCTTGTTGCATACTTTCCAACACTCCCTCTCAACAATAAAGGGATTATCAAAAACCTTGATCTTATCTCTATGGAACTCAAACTTGCCCTTTGACAATGCCTTTGTCAAAATATCTACATCCTATTCCTCGGTCGAAATGTATAGCAACATCATGATCCTCTTGACCACACAATCCCGTAGATGATGATAGTGAATATATATATATGCTTGGACCTGTGATGAAACACTGGATTTTCAGAGAGTTTAATGCAACTTTGATTATCACAATATATCACGCTAGGATCCATCATCTAACCAAACAATCCCACTAGAATCTTCCGCATCCAGATGGCCTCACAGGTAGCCTGACTAGCAGCCATGTATTCAGCCTCCACTGTGCTAAGTGAAACTGATCTTTGTTTCCTGCTATACCAAGAAACCGCAGTTGACCCAAGGTTGAAGATTCCTCCAGAAGTGCTCTTCTTGTCTGATGGACTACCTCCCGAATCTGCATCCGTGAAGCCTTGGAGCTTCACTTCCTCTGTCTGCCTTTACCATAATCCATACTGAGTAGTGCCTCTGACATATCTCAGCACATGCTTTTCCGCCTTCCAAACTAACCTGGTTTCCTTAACCATAGCTTCACTCACCTAGTTCACCACAAAGCACAAATCTAGTTGTGTATTCACTATATACATAAATGAACCCACAAGCTGTTGATAAATAGTAGCAACTACTACCTCACCTGAAGTAACATCCTCCTTGCTCTAGTTCCCTGCTAGAGGAGTCTCCATGGCTTTCACTTCTCCATGTGGAAGCGCCTGAGTATCTCATTGGCGTACTTTCCCTAAGACACAAATACTTCCCCATCTCTCTACGACACCTCCATGCCTAGAAAGTAGTGCATGAGGCCCATGTCCTTCATCTTAAACTCTCTTGTAAGGTCCTCCTTGCAAGACTTGATCAACTGATCATCACCTGTCAAAATCAAATCATCCACTTAAAGTACAATAATCAATACCTTACCTTCTACCATGATGTTATATAGGTTTGCATCCACTTCACTCTTGGTGGAGCCCAACACGGTGAAATAGATGTCGATCCTAGTATAGCAAGCATAGGGTGTTTGCTATAGTCCATATAATGCTTGCTTGAGTCGTCACACATGCGACTCATGATCAAAGGTCTCAAATCCATCAGGCTGCTCTATGTATACCTCTTCCTCTATTTCCTCATTGAGGAAATTTGTCTTCATATTCATTTGATGGATATTCCTACCCCTCTTTGCTGATAGTACTAGAATCGAACTGATCAATGAGTACCTTGAAACAGGAGCAAAGGTCTCATCATAGTCAATCCCCTCCACCTATGAGAAACCATGGGCAACAATCCTTGCCTTGTGTTTCTAAATACTGCCATTAGCTGCATGCTTTACCTTGTAAAGCCATCGGGAAGTAACCACTGACTTGTCGCTCAATATAGGGACAACATCCCACACACTATTTCACATGATAGAATCACACTCCTCTGCCATTGCATCCACCCAAACTGGATGCTCCACTGCCTCCTCGAAAGATGAAAGGCTCGGTCGCGACACACTCCCCAACCAGGGCCATGTAGCTAGTGTGTCTATCAGGAGATATCCTCTGTTTGCACTAAGAGTATGGCTGCCCTATATTCTCTCTCGCATCTTGCATCAATCTGTCAGCTTCCTGTGAACGTTTCTTCCCATCTCTGGAAGACTCTCCAACAGTGGTGATCTCCACTACTAGAATATCTACATGTGGCTGATCCACATCATCAGGAGGCTCCTCCTCCTTAGGAACTAATAGTTCCTCATCATCACCATGCAACTTGAGCTCCCTCTCAAGTGGCACTCGCACAAATTTCTACTCATCAAAATTTAGATCCCAGTGCACTACAGTCCTCTAACTGGTAGGTAGAAACACACGATAGTTGTGAGGTTTATCGGTGTACCCCACAAGTATTCCCAACTCATTTGATGGGTCTAGCTTCTTTTGAGCATATTTGGTCACATGACAAAAGACTGGTGATCCAAAGATGTGGAAGTGACTCACATCCGGTCACTTTCCTAAAATATCCTATATAGGTGTCTTCATCCCCAACATGTAATGATGACTTATGTTCTGAAGATATACTATTGTATTGCATGCCTCAGCTCACAGGTGAAGTGGTAGGCCTTGGTCGTGCAACATCGCTTGAGATGCTTCCACAATAGACTTGTTTTTCCTTTCAGCTACCCCTTTTTGTTGTGGGTTATGAGGTGCTGTGAGTTCATGTTTAATTCCTTCTGAAGCACAGAAGTCTTTAAAATGCTGGGAAACATACTCTCCACCGTTACCAACTTGCAAGGCCTTTATTTTCATCCTTGATTATTTCTCTGCCAAAGCTTTGAACTCACAAAGCTTCAATAAGGTTTTATCCTTCTTTTGCATGAAGTAGATCCAATGTCTATGAGAAAAGTCATCAACAAAAATAACATAGTACCTATCCTTTTTCATGGAGGTTATAGAGAAAGGCCTGCATACATTTGAATGAACTCGCTCCAAAACTGCTCCTTCTCTACTATCCTGATCATGAAAGGAAGATTTTGCATACTTACCCAAAGTGAAACCTTTGCATGTTCTCATTTGCTATAGCTTGCACTTGGGTTATCGGGTAGAAATTTGTTGCATGATATTCAATGCCCCATGATGCAAGTGGCTTAGTCTCTTATGCCATAACTTGCCAATATCTTGGCCATGCACCACCTCTACATTAGAACTCAATGCAACACAGTCTTCTACCTGTAACTTATAGAGATGCTTAATTCGAATCCCTATCTGTTTGGTCTGTCCAGTGCCGATATGCCTTAGGAAAACCTTTCCCAAACTAAAGGCTACATCATAGCCTTTATCCTCAAGCATAGGAATAGACACAAGATTATTTTTCAACCCTGGTACATACATAACATTAGAAAGAGTGAGGGGAGAACCATGCTCCCTCTAAAACACAACCGTACCTTCACCTGAGACACGGTACTTTCCATCATCGTCCATATCGATCTGTATCTGGAGATGCTTCTCCTCCAAAGTGTTAAAAATATTCTTGTCACCTGACATGTGGAAAGATGCTCCACTGTCCAAGTACCAAACACATCCCATGTTAGATGAAACCATGCATGAAATAAGTGAGAAATCCATCTCAAACTGTGAACCTAGTGCATCACCATCAAATTCTTTGGAGGAACCTTTCTTGGACTTCTTCTTTGGGCAATTAGTAGGAGAATGGCCCAACTCATGACATTGAAAGCATCTCACCTTTGACTTTTCAAACTTCTTCCCTCCTTGAGAAGACTTGGATTAGGATGCCTTCCTTTTCCCTTTCTTAGCTTAAGCTGCTAAATCGAAGTTCTCTTCATCATCATGTTTTATTGAAGAAGATCCATCCCTGGTGCTTCATCTAATCTCCTCCTGCATCAAATCTGACCATAGTCATTCCAAATCTGATAGTCTATCCCTTCCATTCACTGAGTCCTGGTAGCTATGCCAACTCTTAGGAAGTCCAAGGAGTGGTAGACTCACCATATCATCATCAGGAGTCATGACCCCTACACTTGCAAGCTCATCCTTGCAGATGGTGAGCCTATTTAGGAACGTAGAGATAGTATCACCCTTTTCACACTTGATCTTGTGAAGTTTTTTCTTTAGTGCCAGCTTCCTCTAATCACTGCTATTTTGATATAAATCTTTCAATGTCTTCCATACTGCATGCAAAGTCTCCTTCCCATGGAGGCTCGAAATTATGTGATCTCGAACTCCCTCCAGAATGATTCTCCTAACTCTAGCCACACACTTCTTCCATTCCGCCAGTTGAGTAGCATCAGTAGTCTTAGGGACTTCTTGATTACTGAAGTCCTTAAGGTTGTTATCTTCCAATATAGCCTCCATGCGATCCTTCGAAGCTATGTAGTTTGAGCTGCCATCAAGGGCATACTCAAGCATCAAACCATAGAAATCCATTGGTGAAATAGATGTGATAAGAACTTGAGATCTATATCCCAAATAATAAACTTCAAATTTCTCTTACCTGTATATTTTTCTTCCTTGATCACCTGTGCTTTGATACCATGTAGAAATTTCACACCTGTAGATCAAACTGATCTATGCAATGTACTAAAGCATAATACTTGATCTAGTTCTACAAAACATTAAGTGGAAGCATAATCGATTTCATGAGCAACATCATGCATAAACACATAAATTATCAAGAGAAATAATCAACCATAACACAAGATATATCACTAGGGAAAGCACCAGCATAAAATCCTTATCTGTATTATCAATCAAGTGGAAATCCTCTTCTCTTTACAAAAAGAATCAGCTCAAGAGCTATCGTGTACTCTCTGCATTCAAAAGATGAAGATCATAAACTACCTAGGCCTCAATATATAGGCCACACTTCCTCCAATCTCCTATATTACGTATTTCTCTTGGAAATAGATCCTTATCCACGCAAGGAATACTTACTGGAAATATCCAAGCATCTAATAGTACACTGTCCCTCATATGGTCTCAACTGGGTCTATGTCTGAACTGACTTGCATCAGTTATCCATGAGGGAATGCTTAGTTATCTGAAATAATAGTTGTAACATGCATGCAAGCATTAACAAACTATATATGATTAATTTAACAACTTGTTAAATTAATGTAACTAGACTTGACTAAGTAAAACTAAGTCAATAGATCATATCATTATAGAATTCATACTTGATTCCTCAATCAGTGGAGAAAATCAAGGATAAATTCCTCAATTAGTGGGACAACTAATTGCATGTTCTCACAAAGACTTCAAATCTAATTTTCCATAATTAATTAAATCATGGAGATTAATTAATTAATATTTTAAATTACTGTTAAGATCAAATTCGTTTTTACTTCCTATAGTTAGACCAGGGACTGCGAAAAATAGGAAGGGACCCAGAAATGCTATTTTTAGAAGATTCTATTTTTAGCAGTTTCACCTCTCACCCAAGGTGGCCAAAATGCTCATTGGCCAAACTGCTATTTTTAGAAGTGCTATTTTTAGGACTTATATTTTTAGCACATTCTAAATTTAGCATTTCTTGTTTCACACTTTTCAACACACTATTTTTAATTATTCTATTAAGGTTGGTATATTTTATTCAGAAGACATTGATTTTGGGGTTAAGCAGCTTACTAATGAGAAAGCTAAACATATTGAAGGCTACTTAGCTGAAAAATTTTAAATGGGAGGACCTATCCTCATCTTACACATACACAAGATCTTCAATTCAGTAGTGAAGCAAGGATTCCCTAAGTCTTAGACATGGTCTTAATGTCCATACCTTTAAAAGTGGGGATAAAATAATTCTGTCTAATTACAAGAGCATTACTATTAGTCATTTTTTAGCCAATTTGTATGGAATTAGTTTAGAAAATAATATTAGCCTTTGGCTTGAAATCCATGGTAAAAGAGCTAAAGTCAAGATATGTTTAGGAGATATCATCCAATTTTTTACTATCTAATCACACTTATGATAATTGCATAGGAATTTTGAGAAAATAAAAAAAGATATTTATGTTGTTTTATTGACTTTAGAAAATATTTTGACATTGTTCCTAAAACAAAGCTTTAGAAGAGGATATAATAGGTAATGGTTCATCACGAGCTATCATTTATATGATAAGGATATATGAGAACATTACTACTAAGATTAAGAACACTGAAGGTTGGTCAAAATAAGCTAAATACAATATCAGAGTCAAGCAAGGGTGTCACTTATCCCCCAACAATTTTGGCATATACATTGAAAATATAGAAGAGTATTTGGAAGATACAAGATTTTTTTCCATATGCTCATTGTTATAGCCATAATTCTTCTCCTTTATGCTGATGAAATTTCCATTTTGGAAAGGAATCATTACGACCATGGAAAAAAACTAAGAATCATCCAAGATTTATGCTCAAATATGGGTAGACTATTAATACCAAGAAAAATTAATTCATAATAATTAAATCCAAAATGATCACCTATGATACTTTAATTTGTGACAAAAAAATAAATGGAGGAAGTTCCTTCATACAAATATCTAGGAATTGACATCCATCATAAGTTGAATTGGAGTTACAATATAGATAAATAGATAAATAGAGCTTGGAAAGGTTCGTATGGGCTTGAAACAATTGTAAGTCGATAGATGTTTGGATATGGAAATAAGAAAACTCCAATTTGAGGTTTTTCCATTCTTGTAATTTTATATGGATGTGAGGTTTTGGATTGTAGTATATCTAAAGAATCATGGATGAAGGTTGATTAGATCCAAAATAATTTTTATAACCTAGAACCTCAATATTAATGGAAATACTCCCTAACTTATCATTTTGATTGGATAAGTTCTTTTTGCTATCAAGAGCTTGGCCATGAATATGTTCTCATGGACATGAATAAGTTATACAATGTAGAAGCTAAGATGTATGATAAATTTCTTCTAACTCTAGCCAAAACATCCACCTTCACCTCTACTAAGGATGACATAAGGATTCTAGTCTTCATTGAATCGTGGGAGATAAAAGAGAAGGTGATGTTGTAGAACAAGGATAATATTAAAAGTATTATTACTTCCAAATTTAGGGAAAATTTGTGTGGTGATAGAGAATTTGATGGATAAATGAAATTATGATATTATAAAGAAGTGACTAACCCTGATCTCAAAAATAAAAAATGTCTTTAACTAGTGTAAAGAAAAAAATGAATAGTTTTAAGATAAAAAGTAATTCTCTTGAACATCATAGTGAAACTAGGTGTTGTTATATTGCCAAAATGCCTTAGGATGAAAGAGACTAACACCTATCCAATACTAGGAGTGTTACACAAAAATATCGTCACCATGATTATTTGCAGTCAGTATGGGTCTATAACCACTTGTACTGTCCTCCTAAGCAAGTCTCAAACCTCAGCTCTTCAATTCAAGCTTTGAAAATGAGAGAAAGACATTGAAAATCAACAAAGCTCTGGTTCCGCACTTTCTCTCACTGTTGCCTGTGGTCCCGCACCTTCTGTTTACAAAAACTGTGGACCTAACCGCTTTGTCGCTAAAGGTGTGGGTGCGGACCCCTGTGAAAGTAAAAAAGGCGCAAGTTTATTCTAAAAAAATCACTTTGGGTTAATTCTAGATGATTCTAGAAGGAATTTCTACGTGGATTGGCCGCTCTTAGGTGGTTCATGCATCCCAAAAGAGAAGGAGCTAATCCCTTGATGAGAGGAGTTATCCCTTGATGAGAGGAGCTATCCCTTTGAAGGAGGACCTAGTAACTTCCCTCCATTGCACTATAAATTTAGGCATTGGGCTGGTTGTTGGGGAGGTTAGAAGCTGAACATTTTTGAGGGTATATGCTGGTGGAATTAAGACTTCCTAGTTAAGCTTGAGAGGAGAGATCACATACCTTTTTGGCTTCATTGGGAAGAAAGTGAGACTTGTCAAAGTAGAGGAGACTTCTTGCTGGACCCTGGGAGGAGCTTGTACACCATCAAGGCACAAGTTGTAAAGTTATTCTTTGATTTGAATTAATACAATCAAATTCATTTTTCTCAACAAATTGTCTCATGTCATTTGTTTCATGAATTCCTTCACTTTCATGTTAGATATGTTTTATGATATTTTCTTTTCAGGTGCTATTTAATTTGTTTGCTTTTTTGTGTTTGTAGATTCGTGACAAGGGAGCTCATTTGGATCGAAGGAGCAAGGCTTCCACAAACTTGTGTTGGACCCAAGGTAGGCCTAAAACACTTGTTTGCCTTTGTTTATAAATGCATATTTAGATAAAGATAGTTTGTGATTGGTTTGCTTGACATTAGGTCTTCTTTAGATTATAGGAATTTCTATCTTATCCCCAAGATCAACTCATTCCATGTGACAAAATGGCGACTCCACTGGGGACTTGATTTTTTCCTTGTTTTTACTTTGACCTGAGAAACTGTGTTTTTGTTTCGGTTTTTGGCTTGTTGTGTGTGGAATTTGGTAGAAATAGTAGATCCAGGGTTATTTTTTGTTTTTCATAACTTTGGGAGAGGACCGCACCCTAGTCTTTTGACACAGTGCGTACTTATCCGCACTTTTTCTTTTAGCACAGAGCGGTACCGCACCTATGTTAACTGTGGGCCTGGGAACCCTGTCAAAATTTTGGAAAACCTAAGATTTCCTCTGTTAGTTAGCTTAGTTTTTGTTTAGAAGTTATTATCCACTGCCCGACCTGCATATAACTTGTCAGAAGCTTTCCTTAGGTTGATTTCATTGGTGTTAGGGTTTCAGGTGAAATTCCTAGAAGTTTTGCTTGTTGGGTTTGTTTTTCATTTTGGTCTTGTAGTAGCTCTGAGCTTAGAAGCTGTATGAACCTCAGATCACCTTGGATTCTACGAGCCTTCTTATGAGTCCGACCATTTGCGAAATCTACCCTTGTTGAGGAATCTGCCTTGTGTTTTCTATTTACAAAACTTCGAAAAGCTTGTGTTTAAAAGTTTGGGTTTTCATTTTTAAAAGGAAAACAAAATTGGTTGTTTTTTACTGATTTGTGATTCTACATAAATTGGTCCTTAGTTTACATCTAGCTAAGTAAAACATCCCTAAAAAAGACATCTTGTAAGCTTTGACTTCAAATAGGTTTTTATAGTTTATAGATCTCAAAGTTAGTCATTTCCATAGTTTTGAGTGTTTTATAAAAAATAAAAAAATATCTTTTGGAAAAAGTTTGTTTTTGTAGTGGTTGAGTGCTTTGAAAAGAAAAGGGAATTTTTTGTGAAAATAACTAGTTGTCTCATTTTGAGTGCATTGGAAAGGACAAAAGCTCTTCTTTTAATTTGTTTGTTAAGAAAGATTTGTGTTTACAAGTATTTGCATTCTCAAACTCTTTCCTAGCTAGAAGTTCATCGAAGGGAAAATATTGTTTAATCATCTTAAGTGCATTTTTAGTGATTTTGAGTCGATTCTTCATACCATGAGTTTCATCTCCACACCTCTTGACTTAAACAAAAACCAATAAAAATAACGCTTAAAGTAAAATTCATCTAGTAACATTTTTATTTCTAGGGCTCTGATACACCAACATAGCTTAGGCTAGTGCCTTGGAGTAGGAGAGTAATTAACTCTCCAAGACAGTAAAAACAAACAAGTAGCTGTATCTTGTGGTAGGGAAGAAATCCAATTGTTGCATTTATGCTCTGGGAAAGCTCCTCTTAAAGGAGAAGCACGAGATCGTGTCCGAACCAATGTGGGAATCAATCCTTCCTCATTGGGAACGATGCCAGATATTCACGTATTAAAAATCGTAAACCTCGGATTAACAATTGTCGAGGAGCCTCGGGTCACTTGTTCGTAAACCATGGATTATGTCAAGGAGCCTTCAAGGGGATTGAGCTTGCTACTCTGCCCTTGCATGCATATCGGACCGTAGACTATTCCCCTAGGTATATTTGTTTCAGTTGGTAACCTTAGTGACCATATTCTTTAGGATTCTTCCTAAGGTGATAGTGGTGGGAAGATCCCACTGTACCTGGAGCAGATGTCGGCTAGACTCACTTGGATTTTCTGGGGGGTTCTCTTCACTCGAGACGCTTAAGTGGAGGAACTTGTGCCAATATTTTCATTAAGTAGGTTGTTGGGGTAACTGTTCCAACCGCCATTTCTGTATTGAATTCTGCGACGTTGGATTTCATCACCAACTAGTGTTTTCATTACGGAAAGCTATTGTTTGTGTGTGTTTGATCTCCTAGATTCTTTAGGCATGTGATTCAAATTTGTTTGGTTCTTTATAGGCTCTAGGTGGTTTTCATTGAGATTTTACTTTGTTTGCGTGTGAAGTAGTTGAAAATTTTTAACCGTGGCTCAATTACTGAGGAAGTCCATAGACTTCGGGACCAACCTCCTGAGTCTTCACCAAGCCTGCCTGAAGGGTTGCGAGTCCTCGTAACTCCTAGAGACAGTAGAGTTGGGTTACCTGAAGAAGGAGAGTCTTCTTTGGTGGTGCATCCTGATTTTCAAGCTTTAGTAGCAGATTATAATCCACAATCAGTGTCTATTTCCGAAGTTACTGGTAGCTTTTCATCTACTAGTGATATAGGTGAGGAACCTGATATATCTGAACCTGAAAGTGAATTTGTTGCTACTTCGACATCGGGGTTTGCTTCTCCAGCTTCTAGTGGTCTTGGTTCACCTAGGGTAGAAAGAACAATTACCCAAAATCTTCCTTCTAGACTTATAGCTATCGAATAACTTTCTTCGGAAGAAGAAGTAGGTATCCCTATCCCTGAAAATCAACCTGTTATTGAGCTAAGGGAGCGTGAATCAATTTTTTACAGTCCACCTAGGAGTAGTGCTTGGTATCTTTCTTTGACTAATTTCTTAGAAAACCCAGGGTTAATTTTTTCACCACCTCGTGTTCCTTATCACCCAACACCTAGAGGTTATTATCCTTCGTTAAATATGTCAAGACAGTCGTCCATGTTTACTCAATCACCAGAATCCTTTTTGTACGATAGTCCTTCTATTCCCTCTGGGTATCAGTCACTTTCTGGTACTTTTTTGGGAGCATCTCCTCAACGCATTGAACAAGGGTTATTAACTGGAAGCAAT
This sequence comes from Pinus tabuliformis, assembly GCA_031772625.1. Classification (NCBI taxonomy): domain Eukaryota; kingdom Viridiplantae; phylum Streptophyta; class Pinopsida; order Pinales; family Pinaceae; genus Pinus; species Pinus tabuliformis. The sequence continues at coordinate 270,341,768 of CM062819.1, forward strand.
GGTACTAAGTCGTTGAGAGTAGAAGATATTCTCATGATGTCAGGTACTATTCCCAATCCTCAACCTCAAGGTGACAGGGCAGCCTCAAAATCCTCAATTATCGCCTGGGGGGCAACCTCAAGGTACCCAATTTGCGCCTGGGGGGCAACCTCAAGGACAATACATACCTACGGGACAGTACGTTCCTCAAGGTCAACTCCAGACTCAATATGTACCCCAAAGTCAACCCCAATATCAATTTATGCCTCAAGGTCAACCCCAATATCAGTACGTGCCTCAAGGGTATCAACCCCAAGGTCAGTACTCGAACCAAGGTTTCCAACCACCCTCCGGTCAATCATATGTTCAAGGAACGGGAAATGTACCTTTGAATTATCAATCCTACCCTCAACCCGGTTATGGTCCTCAATATTCTCAATCTGTTATGGGTTTGTACCCCGGAATGAATTTAGTGTGGGGTCCATCGCAAACTCAACAGGTCTTGCAACCAAATGTACAATTGTCATCTCAAACTGGACAACCCTTAGTTTCTAATACACCCCATCAACCTGTCCAGTCTTCTATTCAAACTTCTGTACCTGCGATAGTTTCTCAACTTGGGCCTAGTACGCCTCATACTCTGCCTCAAACGACTGTTGCAACTACCGCAACATTTGTTCAATCTACCCCACCTACTTCTGGAGTATCGACAGCTCTGGTTTCTATTGTTCCTGTATCTACTCCTCAGACATATTTACCTCCGTCTGGATCCATGATTCAAACTTCGGATCAGATGCCTGTAGGACAACCTCGTTCAAGTACGGTTGTCACAAGTCAAACACAGTTTACATATCAACCACACTAGGGAAGGTACCAATTCAGTCCTGCTGTGCAGTAGCCAGTCTATCAGTATCAACTGTACCCTAGGTACACATATCAACAACCTCAACAACCCCAGTACGGTCCGGTTAATCCTGGTTTTCCGGGAGGATACAATATCCCAAATGCAATCCCTATTCCTAGTTATCCTCGATATACTCCTCCTGGGGCTGGTCTCATGACCCAGAGTTTTAGGGACCTAATCATTAGTTACCGTTTATCACAACTTTGGACTTGCCTGACTTGTCTCTACTAACGAATGATCCCATTAATTATCTTCCGTTTTGGCCGCCAATGCCGAATAAGTTGCCTAGTGATACTCCTAAGTTCGAAGGAAAATCAGGAGAGGACCCGTCGAACCATGTGATGACTTATCACCTCTGGTGTGCTTCTAAGTCCATTTCAGATGATTCAATCTGTCTAAGGATTTTCTAGCACACTCTAATTGGTCTCGCGGCCAAGTGGTACAATGAGTTACCCCGAGGCACTTCTTATAATTTCAGTTAGTTAGCTACATCACTTTTAACTCATTTTCAGCTGTCGTTCAGGTATGACAATGGCACGGAGTTACTAACTTCATTAAAAAAATCAGCGTCCACTTACATTTTAGATCACATCCCTGAATGGAGACGTCGACGACGTTTAGTGAAGGTTTTTATTCTGGATCAGATCTTGGCTGAGTGGTTTGTAAAATATTTGTTGCCAAAGATCACTAAAGATGTAGCTAAAGCCGGAGTTGTTACTAAAGAGCAAGTCATTGCTCAAGCACAGTACCTTGACTTGGTCTATACTCAGTCAGGTACGTTACATGAGAAAATCCCTGATCTTCCCAAGAAAAATAAAATCGCTGCAGCTCCTTCAGGGTCTCATGCCGCTGATGGTATTGTGGAGCTATATAAAGGGTCTCTTTCACCTCTAATTATCTCACATTAGTATGTCAATCCGGGAGCGTTTGGTTATTACAAAGAGTGATTCAATCCAAGGCTATTTTTCAGATTAATGCTAGTAGAACATCGTTCTACAAAAATACAAGAGTAAAAGAATGCTTGCCTATAACTAAGTTACTTCAAATGACTAAAGAACACACTCTTAAAACTAGGCAACTGATCAGTCAAGGGTTATGTGACGATAATCCATCCCTTTGGAAACTGACGGAAAGGAAATAAAAGCAAGCAAAATCACACATTCAAAAAACTAGGCAACTTACCAGTCAAGGGTTCGGCAACAATAACCCATCCCTTTGGAAACTGATGGAAAGGAAATTAGAGCATGGATCACGGGTCTAGGAGTGAGGCAGTGAATGCCGAGGCTCACTACAGCCTTGGATCGTCTCTCACACCAAAATAACAAATGCAAGTAAATGGAACAAAAAATAGCAAAATGGAACAACAAATAAAGAATTGAACGACAAATCTGGAATGGAACAACAATAATAAAATGGAACAACAATCAAACAACTAAGTCTCGCGAGTCATAACCAAACTTAATCTATTAACCCAAATGAACTATTCACAATCAAATATCAATCTCTCACTCTTAAGGCATATCAAGCAGAACTCACTAATGGAACACCACTAACTATTGATGAATTATGGAACAGCGCCAATAGATCATACACACGTAACACTCTGAAACAGTAATCTGATCAATCTTAATTTAACAGCATTATTTCTGAATACAACTTCGAATGAATCTATGACGTAAATGTTCAGTACAAGAGCTCTGTAACGAGACAGTAATAATATTCGGCCAAGACTAATAATCATTCAATCAACTCTGAAAGGATCAGTAATATAATGCAGAGTCAATACACAATTCTATCTGTAAAAACCTTAATGGATTAATCTTAACAGAGCATGTAATGGCGATTCATAAAGCATATCAGATTACCAGATAAAAATAATAAGAAAACCACGCAGAAATCAAATTGTAGTGGTACAGAAGCAAGTGCCCTCCGGGGCTGGGCCGTTAGCCTCAAGGGTACACCGCTTTGAGTTAATCCAGATGCAGAGATACGGTAACCACCAAGTTTATATTAACGCATAAGACAAAAGTACAATGAACCAGTTCTCAACAAGACTCGATGATCAAAGTTGATCTTTTATAGAAAATTACATAAAAGTATATATCCATGTCCTAGGTTAACAGTGTTGTCCCTTTATATAAAGGTGACGGCGGGGATGTCTAAGTAACAAGATAAATAAAGCAGCGATCCATCAGGATCAAAGATCCTAAGGGATTTGCCAGCCTATCAATCCTTAATCTTTTCTTTTCTTCTCCGCCAAGCTGGTGTCTTCTCCTCCTTTTCCGGGCCGATTTGCTTTGATCTGCTTAGCCTTGTTTGTATTTGGTTTCCCTTCAAAGGGACAAAAGTTATCTCGTCTCTATCTTTTCCTTTGGAATGACAACTCTTCATTTTCACCCTTTCCTGCACAGAATAATAACAATTATCAGTGATTAAGTCTTGCATATTAATTCACATGTTTTGTTATAATTCTTTATTGTTTTCCAGATTCATGATGCAAAAAGGTTTACAAATTCTACTGAAAATCTATCAAAATGATCATCAAAAGCATACCTTTTTGGTACTCCACACACCCCCCTGCTTACCCTGTTTCATGCCCTCATGAAAACATTGTAGTTGACATGCAAGGCAGTGAGAGAATAGGCTGGAGAAGGAATCTCATGCGGAGGCCTACAACCATGATGAGTGACTAGATAGTCATAACTGACCTGTTTGACCCTCAGGCATCTCATACAGGGCTTGATATCTAGGTGCAGGGTGCCAAATAATTGGACTGCGAAATCTATATCCTAACCAGGATGTCCCTGCTTTCAAAATTCTCTCACCATAGAGGTTCAAACGGTTGGCAGCTAATTCAAAATTCTCATACTTAAACGGTTCCCTGAGCTGGATGTTTGGATTAGAGATTCAGTACCAAAATTTGGCTGCATCAATGGCGAGGTCTTTGATAGAAAGAAAATACCCTAAACTTTTTCGAATGAGTGCCTCATGCATAGGTCCTAACGTTTCAATGACACTCGGAGTTCTCATAAGGTTTCTATGTGCTTTCCATAACTGCACTGGGTCCCTAGGCTCAGCCCTTACCCACAAGTCTAGGCCATTTTCCTGCCTCTAGAAATTGTTATAGGCTTTGATCCATTTAATCTGATTAACCCTGAATGAGATGAATGCTTGCAACTGAATGTCCCCAACAAAAGGACCTGGGTTCAATTCAGTCTCCTGATCTAGCACGAGGTTATGCAAATAAAATTCACACAGCAATTTCTGGACCTTCACCCCATATTGTTTGCAACAATATATAAAGTCATTGACAGTGTTGATTTGTATAGGGGCGCCTGCTTTAACAACTTTTATTTTTAATTGTAAAAATCGTTCTAGTAAAAACAAAGCATAGTTTTTGGCAGGGGCCTTACATGCTAAAACGTCATTGTATAAAGAACAAAAGGTATCCATCTGCTTGATAACAGTATCTAACCTATGGGTTACCTTTGCAGCTTTCTCTTGTTCCTTTCACCACCCTTCAAAGGCATGGCTTTCAGATTGATTAACGTTCCTTAGTTGCTGCTATAACTCTTCATATTTCGCACGGGGGACCGTTTGCTCTCTAAGTTGTTCAGCTTCTTGCTAGGCTTGCTTCATCATCTTATGCAAGGTTCTTGTGTTCGGATCTTTTTTCCATAGGTCAGTGGAGGCCGGGAGTTTTACCTGAACTTTCTTATTACGCTGTTTGGAGTTCAAAAACCTTATTACCCCTGAGGGTGGTGCCTCTGTCTGGATTTCCTTGTTCTCCTTTTCTTTTTTAACACGAATATCAGCTTGTTGCTATTCCTTTTCAAATGGAACAACAGTCTGTTCCTCAACATTATTTGGAACAGCCGTCTGTTCTTCAACATTATTTGGAGCAGCAGTCTGTTCTTCAGCAGGGTTTGGAACAACAGGGCGATCGTTGGTCCTTCGCCTTTTTGCCTTGCGGGATTTTACTGCAGTGGCCCTCTTTTTCCTCCCTGCAGTATTCCTTACCTTTTGGTTTGCTTTCAGAATTCTAATTTGATGTCGGAGCTGGACTATTGTATTTAATAATTTCTGTCATTCCTTTCGCAATTTCTTAATGTCCAGCATTTCGTTAGAAGGGGCAGCAGGCTGTCTACTGCGGTCTGGACTAGTCTCTGGATCTTTCTCCTGGGGTGCTTCTTCGTTGTTCTGCTCTGGCTGTTCTGGGGTAGGAATCTTAGCTGGTTCCATCTCTTCCTGGACAACTGCTTGTTCTGCTCCCAATCCCTCCGGAATTCCTTTGGTGACTTGGGGACAAAGTGTTCCCGTTCAGTATCTCTTATCTTCGCTTCGTCATGAACAAGCAGTTTTCCTTCTTCTGCCTCTACTGCATGTGATTTTTCAGATGCATTTTCTTCTTGGGGTTTTCCGTGGAGGTCTGCAGGACTGGAAGGTTGGCCATACTCACCCATATTGGCCAAAATTGCGGCCAATTCGTCTTCTCCCACTGGATCTTGTGGTGGGCTACCTTCCTGTTGTCTTATTTCCTCCTCCTGCTTAGATTTCTCAGTCTCGGAATGCTCAGCTTTTGTTTCAGTTTCGGAATGCTCTATTGCTTCCTCATTTTCCTCTTCGGATTGCTCAGCCCTCTCTTCCGATTTCTCGGCCTCCTTTTCAGATTGTTCTATCTCTACTTCTAGTCGTGAGTGTTGTGGGGAAAAATGCCTATGCAGGACGATCCTATCCACCTAAGGTGTGACAGTGCCTTAGCAACAAACAGAGATAGCTATTTTGGTTTCTTCCTTTATGAAATGTGAAAGAGGGGAGATCAATGGACTTACCGGTGTCTTCCGTTTGTCCCTCGATCTAGATCCTCTTCTCTTTGGGTGTTCACAGCTACTTGCCTCCTCGCTCGCCCAAGAGAACAGCTACTTGATTCCTGCGAGATCACAAGAGAACAACTACTTGCGACAAGAGAACAACTACTTGTGACAAGAGAAGAACACAACACAAAGGCAAATATTCATATTCATAAATGATTCAGGATTAGAAGTAAATCAAATACACTAATGCAATCATAGAAATACACCAGTATATAGAAGAAAACCAAGATAGATTTATTGATAAATAACAAGGTTCAGGAAGAGATACAACCCAGAGGGCTCCAATCTAACATCTCTTTCCCAGCAGAATGGAATTCCTATCTTCACCTCCCTTCAAAGCATTAAGCACCTAATGATTCCAGTCTCAAACCAACAACAATTCTTTGCAATAACAAAATTCCAGCCCCTAGATCTCAAGGAGGAGAGATCTATATATAGATGTTTTGGAGGGAGGATGAGTCAGCTTGAGATCTGACTAGTGTCCTCTCTCTCTCTCAGTTCTTGATTCCACTTGGAGGTTCTTGCTTCCACTTGGAGATTTGGAACCTCTTACTCATCACCAGTCGAATTCCCTGAGGCAAGTGTCATTTTGGAAGCTTCCGGGGCATTGACACCTTGAGGAATGAGCCTGCCACATGTCCAATCTCGCTCAGCACAGGTAGCCAGTGTTGGAGTTGACATTTAGCGCAGGTAGCCAGTGGAGCCATTGACATTCAGCGCAGATGGCCAGTGGAGCAGTTGACATGATCGTGAATTGACTTGTTTTTGAGTAGTTTCAGGTGGAGAACTTCTGTGAATTGCTGTGGTTTGTTAGCCTTGTTCCTCTAGGGGTAGGAACAACATGTTTAGGGACTTTGGATCCCTTAGATTATGGACATTTCATGCTCAATGCTGTAAGGCACAAAAATGTCTATAAAAGTTGCCCCCTAAAGTATGAGGCTGTTTATCGGGTGAAATGCTTTATCTAGGAGGGTCCGAAGTTCATCCATTTGCTGGGAGGAGACCTGTAATAAGATACAATACAATACATTATGATTCATACTACTTTCATGATCTAGCTGAGGTAGGCATTCCCATGCTCAGCTTTATAAATTCATTTTTGTACATAGAACAGACGATCGTCTGATGGTAGACTGATAATTTTGGTTAAATTATCATCCTTTGAGTAGGATGATCATCTGCTACAATGATGTACATGACAAATGTCTTTATCTTTCCTGAATATATATCGCAGCCCTGATGGATGAAACTAGATCCGGGGTCTTCAAATTTGTTCGATCTTCACTCTAAGTACAAGTCGATCCATGTGAGAATTGTGCTGAAGTCGAACATGGAAAGACATCGCTTGATTACCGGTCAATGAGGTAAACCATTAACAAGTGCGAGAGGAATCACCGATAATGATAATGACCCTCGAGGTACTGCAGTACAATTTACGTGGTGTGAATAAAGGACTTGGCATCGAACACCACGCAAAATCTTTTGATCGAAGGTCATTGATGTATACCTGTCGCCGGAAGTGAGAAACTTGCCATTGAGGCATGCAAGCTTCAAAGTACTGAAGGGGTTGTTCCTAGATCGACTTCTTGGATAATGAGCTGATGTTGACAAGAAGCGATCCGTCTAAGGAGGGCCTTAATGAATCCCACATCAGTGACACGGAACGGAGCTAATGATTTTAATGGAGGTGAAAACGATCTGTGACATATGATTCAGGGTGGTGGTAATGAATGGATGAAGGATAATGTATGGCAGTGGATGGGACCCGGTTGACTCTTTCTGAACGACTTCTCTTGAACATATGGCGACACTGATGTGATGGATTGGTAGCATTACCCCAAATATGGATGGTACGGTGAGACCATGGTGATGTGACCGGTGAATGAAACAACCCAACCCGATTGTGGTATGGAGGAAAAGTGTCATGTTCAAGAGCGACTTGCTACCATCGAAGTTTTCCTGATTTTCTCCCAATTTTTCCCCAGTCATTGCTGACCAGTGCCTCTTTATTTTTGTCAGGCTTGAGGAGGATAACATATGCTTATTCTATAACCTGCCCTTCGGGCAAGCCCATCGGTATGTTTTAACGAGCCTAGCGATAGTGAAACCCGTTCTCGTATAAAGACAAGTTTGTCGCTATTTTGTGATTTTAACGAGTCGAATGACAAAGATAACTCGGTCCTTTCCATTTTTAGAGAGTCTGAAAAGGTACATAAAGTTAACTCCGAAAGTCCTTTTTCGTCATCTAATCCCTCAAGTCTAAAAAAGTATAAAACAATACAGAAGGGATGAGTTTTCGATAGTTTTAACGAGCCGAACAAACAAGTGCTCGATCTTTTTGTGCAATAATCGCTCAGGTCCAAAAAGATTAAAATCGAGAGGAGGGATAGCACTTCTAGTCGCTTTAACGAGCTGGAAGGCCAAAACTCGGCAATCTTTTCATATTTTACGACTCAGATGAAAAGAGCTTAAGGAAGACTCGTCTTCTGAGGAATGAGTGATAAACAAGGTTAGCAGCTGATTCCAGGTACAGGTTGGAATTTTCCAATCACGGCAGTGTCACAAGGATGGCTAGGTGAAATCACTCTTTGCAGCTGTTCCTCAAAATGGGTAAACAATCATATGGAGGTGAACGATCGGCCAAATGAAAAGTGGAGGTGACGGTGCAAACACGACCAAGGCTTTAATGGCTGATAAAGTTACGTACACAATGGTTATTTACCGGACTAGGTTCATTTTTTAACGAGCATGAACTTTATGCTAAAACTGCTCATTTATACCAGTCATATGATAAGAGTGTCTCATTGGAGATGCTATTTTTTATGGAGCTTCATCTCACATAAGCTTTGCCCCGAATCCTTTCGTTATGCAAGTTCGGAAACGACTAATCCTACGAGTTTAAAGGGTTAGAGGTCCTAAAAATTTAAAAAATAAATAGCTGCCCCTTGCTTGCACTCTGAAAGGTTTTCATGCCCCCAGGTATAAAACAGAGTTTCAAGGTTACCCCTCAATTTGCAGGAAAAAAATTTGTTTAACCGGGAGAGGCCTACCTCTTTCAGGCTACCTAAATATTGTTTTGTTAATCTTTCAAATGAAACACTTCTTCAGCGATGTCTACCGCAATAGACAAAGGTGAGTGACGACGCCCACCAACTCACATAACTTTGACAAAAGAATATTATTCTAGAACAACCCTCTTCCTAGACGGACGGGGTACTGATTAGTCATATTCTCCCGCGAAAACCTACCTTATACCTAAAGCTTTCCTGCCGAAGCAGACCAAGACGCATGCCCCCTGGGTTTCAGTCATATCCTCCCGGATTACTCGCGCTCATCAGGAGGACAGACCATGGGTTGAGACACTTCTTGCGTTAATAGACCATTTAGGGATGGTTCATGACTATTTGCGATGCGTGATCCGGGGAATGAAAGTTGGTCCATGAGCTTGACCATTCTTCCTTCATGCAGAAAACACATTACTCTAAAGAGTGATGAGATGATGGCTCCCATGCAATATATATAGTCTCGTCCAAGGAGTAGGTTATAATCCAAGGGTCCTTGAATGACCATCATGTTCATTTGAACGGTCTTCCCTTTCAATGTGATTGGCACATTGGGGAGGATCCCTAAAGGGCGACTGGTTCCTTTATCAAAGCCTGATAGATTTCTCATTTCAGGAAAAAGCGCCGGTGAACCTAGCGCTTTCCAAGCAATAGAGGAAAGGATACTCACAGATGCCCCTTCATCAATAACTGTGCCAGCCATTACCATTCTGTATATTTGGACAATAATTCTGAATGGTATGCTAGCTGGCAAGCGGGGTCTGCCTAGTTGGTTCCAGTTGAACGAGACAACTAGGTTACTTGGTGGTGGGACCGAATAGACGACTGGATATCTCTCTGACGAACTTCCTTCCTGCGATAAAGGAATGGTGGCATTGCCCCCTTGTTCATCAGAGTCAATGTTGATGAAGAGAATTTGGACGGTGTCATCTTTATTCTCCTCTATGATGGTATCATTCGAAGATAGAGCCTCTGAAGGCAAAACCGGGTCAACTACCGTTTCAACCTTTAGACTTTCGTCCAGTATGTACTCAGACGGTTCATCTTCAATGACAGGTGCTTTGGCTGACCACCTGGGCGGGTCAGCCGAGTTCTCAACTAGCGAGGGACTTGGCAAGAGTTTTTGATATCCAGGAGGAAGTTGTGCTCGTAAAATCGGGCGATCTTCCAGAACTCTTTTTTCCTCGTCTAAGAAGGGAAAACGGTGGATGGCATGATCGCCTTCACACAGTCTGCAGGGAAATTTAGCTTTCCTGCTCTATCCTGGGGCTTCACTCCCACTAGTTGACGGTGAGGAGTCGACATGGCTATCAGAGGTCGATGCTAAAGAATTATGCAAATGGGGGGACCAGTCCCTTAGTATCCGGGGGATACAGGGACAATCTCTATGGAAGTGGTCTCCCTTGCATATGACGCATGGCGATTTAGGCCTTATGAGTGCTGTGTGTGGATTTTTGTCAGACGACACTTGTTTGCCCCCAGTCACCTTAGGCTCCTTCTTCTCTTTCTTCTTCTTCTCCTTCTTCTCCTTAGGAACTCAGTTTTTTGTTCTACCAGTTCCATCAAGCGAAGAAGAAGGAGGAGAGGAAGATGAAGTGGAAGGCTGGTAGGCAATTCTTGTCTGATCTAACTGTTGACTTGACTGTTCAGGAACCGTGGTGTTCTGAACGACATTGGTTGAAAAGAGCCAGACTGGTAGGCCAATTGTCAGTCCTGGAAGCGACAATGTGGCCATGTGGGGCGCACCAACATCTCCCCAAGAGGAGAAGGGACTAGGATTTCCACCAAGGGGAATTCCTTGGTTGGTGTGATCCATCTTTTCAACCTAAAGATCAACGCGGGAATACAGGGTGATTTTTCCGTTTAAAATAAATTGTTAATGACGCTTTAGACACAACTTGTTTTTTCACTTTTAAAGATTCGAGAAAAAGCTAAAGATGACTCTAGTCTCCTTCGATGTTTTAACGAGCCCGAAGTGACAAATGCTCGGATGGACTTTTTCTGTTATAGAGTCTGAAAAAGGCCAAAATAAACTGCTCTGGATTTCTAGGCAGAGGGTGTGCCAAAATTTTCGCAAAACTGCAGAATACTTTTTAAGGTATGGGCGGTCGATCTTCCTGAATGCTGTGTTCAGTGCATTGCGATCAGTAGGGCGGCCGACACTGCTTCCTAAGGATAAACGATATATGCCTATAGGGGTCTCCCAATATATACGCGACGGTACGTGGGAGCACAATCCATACTAGCGCTATCGTCCCTCAGGAGGAATCACCCACCTTCCACGAGATCGATAGTCACTAGGCTTAACGACGCCGGAACACATCTCTAGCCTAGACCTCTATGTTGTGCGCTATGTTTCAAAGCGTTGTTAGGTTCATTCAGTTTATTTTAAGTTGATCTTTTTAGAAGTTTGCCTTTCAGGATCACCACGAGATGTATGGTACAATTCCTAAATGCAGTCTAAGATGATAAGCAAGCTTTATAATCTTTTCAACTTTGAAAACCCTAGCTACTAAGGGAAAAGAAAGACACCATCTTTTCTCAAAGAGAAATCAGCACACTCTAATGCACTCTTCCTAAATCAAGCATGCAAACTTATCAAAATGCAAATGCACAATGCAGGTGTTTGTTTTCCGCTTTCTTAGTATTGATGCCTACAAAGAAAGCTTTTTGTACAACTTTGAATTCGCTTTTAAATGACAAGTACAAACAAGTTTACTTTTTCGAAAACAACAAGGGTAGAAGAGATTACAACACTTTGCAACTTTCGAAATGAATACTTGTTTCGACACTTAAAAGAGACAAACTCAAACCAATAAGCAAAAGCAAATGTATAATCAACTGCAAACAGCCAATGAACTCTCTCCTAAGATCACAATCAATCAGATCTGAATCAAGGGCTACAGGATGATTATTTCACTCATGCAAAGGAAAACTATAAATGACGCCACAAACACATAAAAACACTTACAGTATTTTTGTACAAAAGGAGGCGGAATTCAAGCAAAGAAAAGGAGTTATCAGACTGGTACCTCTGCTGGTTAAATGCTGCAAAAAACAGAGATCAAAACAGGGCAACAGAGAGCAGAGAACCCCAGTTGCACAAGGCCAAACTGGTTCAGCGCAACCTCAACACTGTGGGTTTGACATTCAGCGCAAGTAGCCTTCACAGGACCTGCGTTGAAATGCAGACTTGCTTCACAGCAGTTGCGCTGAAGGAGAAACTCTCGTTTCTCCTGGGTTCTGGGTCACAAATTGCTCAAAAATCAACAGTTTCAGGCCAAATCAGAAACACAAGCAAGGTATAATCAAAGGGATGCTTTGAGAGGGTACTAAAGACTATCACAAAGGATCCTCAAATCATTTGTGAGTCCATTATTCAGATCATAGACAAAATCCAGTGAAGGATTAAGGTAGCAACAATCTAATTTGCAGAAGCAGTTCGATTGTTGCTGTTGAGTCTATGAAGCAAACAATGATAGAAACACAAATAAAATGACTAAAACAAATGTCCCCAGTGGAGTCGCCAATTTTTTGTGGGGAAAAATGCCTATGCAGGATGATCCTATCCACCTAAGGTGTGACAGTGCCTTAGCAACAAATATAGACAACTATTCTAGTTTCTTCCTTTATGAAATATGAAAGAGGGGAGATCAATGGACTTACCGGTGTCTTCCATTTGTCCCTCGATCCAGATCCTCTTCTCTTTGGGTGTTCGCAGCTACTTTCCTCCTCGCTCGCCCAAGAGAAAAACTACTTGATTCCTGCGAGATCACAAGAGAACAACTACTTGTGACAAGAGAACAGCTACTTGCGACAAGATAAGAACACAACACAAAGGCAAATATTCATATTCATAAATGATTCAGGATTAGAAGTAAATCAAATACACTAATGCAATCATACAAATACACCAGTATATAGGAGAAAACCAAGATAGATTTATTGATAAATAACAAGGTTCAGGAAGAGATACAACCCAGAGGGCTCCGATCCAGCATCTCCTTCCAAGTAGAATGGAATTCCTATCTTCACCTCCCTTCAAAGCATTAAGCACCCAATGATTCCAGTCTCAAACCAACAGCAATTCTTTGCAATAACAAAATTCCAGCCCCTAGATCTCAAGGAGGAGAGATCTATATATAGATGTTTTGGAGGGAGGATGAGTCAGCTTGAGATCTGACGAGTGTCCTCTCTCTCTCTCAGTTCTTGATTCCACTTGGAGGTTCTTGCTTCCACTTGGAGATTTGGAACCTCTTACTCATCACCAGTCGAATTCCCTGAGGCAAGTGTCATTTTGGAAGCTTCCTGGGCATTAACACCTTGAGGAATGAGCCTGCCACATGTCCAATCTCGCTCAGTGCAGGTAGCCAGTGTTGGAGTTGACATTCAGTGTAGGTAGCCAGTGGAGCCATTGACATTCAGCGCAGATGGCCAGTGGAGCAGTTGACATCATCCTGAATTGACTTGTTTTTGAGCAGTTTCAGGTGGAGAACTTTTGTGAATTGCTGTGGTTTGTTAGCCTTGTTCCTCTAGGGGTAGGAATAACATGTTTAGGGACATTGGATCCCTTAGATTATGGAAATTTCATGCTCAATGCTGTAAGGCACAAAAATTTCTATAACAGTGAGGGTTGCTCGTCCTCGATTACCACTGGCTGGCTGGTGCTCCCCTGGAGCTTTTCCAACCTTCCTCTTATTCGAGCTAACCGTGCTGATTTTCTGGGCCTCTCTGGCTGTTCAGTGTAGAAATTTTGAATAATTTAACACATATTCACAGAGATTATCCTGATCATACAATTATAAGCGGAACATGTATAATACATAATCTCCTCTACGTTGATCATCAATTTACAGAAGCAGAAACATTCACAGGCGCACATAGAAGCATCAATCAAACTCATAAACACAATATGTATCCTGGGGAAAGCATCTCGCTAAAAACCCCACACTATCTGTATATTATATTGATTGAATCATGTAACAATACAAAGCATAATACTTCTCACAAGTATCTCCACCTGTTACATACAATACAGCTCAGATTTGATCTCCAAATCTCCCCCGCTACTTGCCTGCCTCCACTACTCAATACCTGCTCAAGAACTGATGAGAATGGCTTCCCAAACTCGTTTTTCACCTGAAAAATAGTCACTCACTCTTTGTGGACGTGAGAAAAGGCTAAAATGTGGGCAAATACGTGAGCAAACTCATTGGCATACTCAATCCCTTGATTGTGCAAGATTTGGTGCACAACTATAGTCACAACTGATAGCAATCTGATTCTCTACCACCTGTCCCTGTTGAACTGAACATGCACTGACATGCAACTGAGTTAACTGATGTATTCATTAGTTGTATTATGAGTTAATAACTTGTGAATTAATTAATAACTAATTCACCCAACTCATCTCTAGTCTATTGATCAGTTAGACTAAATACAACCAGTTTAACAAAGCTAAACTGAACACAACTCCATCAACTGCACCTCTAGTCCACTAAACTCAACTCACTTGAGTTCTAACTGAAGTCCTGCATGCAAATATTAGTCATCCCATAGGTAACCACGTATTTCCTTGTGGGATCTGCATGTACCACATCCGTAGCTCATTCTGAAGTGCTCCAAGAGAATAAGATCAAGTTTATGGTCCAAATATTATTATGAGACAATAATATTTGACTTTTCTATTTTTGACAGCCAGTCTAAAAATAGACTTTGATCACTCACATTGTGATCATTCACATTTTGATCAAAAATAGAAGTCCATCTATTTTTCCCAACTTGACCAATCATCCATAAATAGCAACCTGCAATCCATAGACATGATCCATATGTCTAAAAATAGACATAGTCTAAAAATAGACTTGCGCCAAAAATAGCCTGCGGGCCCACTTAGTGAAGGCGACTCTTTTCACTAAGCTCCATCATCTTGTTGTATTCTCAACAAGCATTTCTTGTTGCACACTTTTCAACACTCCCTCTCAACAAGAAAGGCTTCCTCTCAAACCCGATCCTGTAACTCTGGAATGTTCTCCATGCAACACATCTGGCTGGTCCACTTGCTCTGTCATCAAAGTCTCTGACTGCTATTGCCTCTGTCGACTGAAACTCTGCATCTCTGTGCTCTTCAGTATCTGACTACTCTAGCCTCTGTCACTTTGATCTCTGACTACATCCATGCTGCTGCTGGTTCTATCTCCCAGCATTGCATCTGCACTGCACCTCCCAACTGACCTCCCTGTTGGGATAGAAACACCCTTTGATGCTGAAGCTCTACCTACTGCTGACAAGTGCTCCCTCTCTGACATCTGCGCTACTGCAACATCTCCATGCATCTCGCACCATTGCACACCTCTCTGTGCCACCTAGACTGTGCAAAACACTTGTGCCTCTCGCATTGCTACAGCCTGCTAGCTATGCGCTGTCCTGAGATTCCCTGCACTGTCGCTCTCTCTGCCACTCCATCCGCATCTGTCTCTACCCAATCAGTCAGTTCCTGCTACTACACATCGGGGCTCCTGTAGCAAGGTCTCATCCAAGAGGTTGGGTACCTCAAGGATCCTGCCCCTCCTCCTTGGGACAATCAATCCACATCACCCCACCTCCTACCTGGAGGTATGGCTGCATGCGATCCCTCAGCCCACCTGGCTGGAAGTTTCCCCCTACTGGAGGTCTCTGGATGAGTAGATGTCTCTACTCGATCTCCTTTTAGCTTCCCCTGTTGTGGCTCCTCCACAACCTCCTGAAGCTGCTGCACCAATCGTGGCTCCTCCACAATCGTCTGAGACGTCTTCTAGCTCTGCATGTTGAGAGGTAATATACGCTCCCTCTCAACCACCAAGTCTCCATCAGTTGCCTCGCTGCTCAAGGCTTCGCATGCATCTTGAACCTCAAGAGCATACAGGTTCCTGACCCGTGAACCAATCTCATGACAATGAAAGCATCTCACCTTCGACTTGTCAACATTCTTCCCATCACTAGAAGAACTGGATTCGAAAAGAGAAACCTTCTCCTTCCCCTTCCTCACCTTACTCGCTAAGGCACAGTTCTCCTCATCTTGCATGGATGAAGAACCGTCTCTGGTGCTCCGTCTAATCTCCTCTTGCATCAAACGCGACCATGGTCGTTCCCAATTTGGCAGTTTCTCCCTTCCATTCACCGAGTCCTGGTAGCTATGCCAACTCTTAGGAAGGTCAAGGAGTGCTAGACTCACCAGCCTCATCTGACAGTCACCCCCACACTTCCCAGCTCATCCCGGCATTGGGTGAACTTCGTGAGATACTGGGGCATACTGTCTCCATTCTCACACTGAATGTTTCTCAGTTTTATCTCTTGCTTTGGAATTAATTTCGAATTCCACCAGCACAAAACTCAACCGCTTCCGATATAGAATTCGCGAGAACAAAGTATTTCTTGTACAGAGATCGACTGTATGGGCATTCATCGGATATCTCACCTTCCAAAGGAAGGATGAATCCAGAGGCTACCTGGCCCGATTACAGACTCTGCCTGAAGAAATAAAATGTAAACACTTCCTGAATAATAGATCTGATAATCAATCCTCGCTTGATATCCTGTAAAAAATCTCTTCTACAAATCAAGCAGCTCCGATACCATGTAGAAAATTTTTCTACAATTATCTTGCTTTGATACCATGTAGAAACTTTTTCTACAAATTATCTAGCTCTGATACCATGTAGAAATTTTGAATAATTTAACACATATTCACAGAGATTATCCTGATCATACAATTATAAGAGGAAGATGTATAATACATAATCTCCTCTACGTTGATCATCAATTTACAGAAGCAGAAACATTCACAGGCGCACATAGAAGCATCAATCAAACTCATAAACACAATATGTATCCCGGGGAAAGCATCTCGCTAAAAACCCCACACTATCTGTATATTATATTGATTGAATCATGTAACAATACAAAGCATAATACTTCTCAAAAGTATCTCCACCTGTTACACACAATACAGCTCAGATTTGATCTCCAAATCTCCCCCGCTGCTTGCCTGCCTCCACTGCTCAATACCTGCTCAAGAACTGATGAGAATGGCTTCCCAAACTCATTTTTCACCTGCAAAATAGTCACTAACTCTTTGTGGACGTGATCAAAGGCTAAAATGTGGGCAAATACGTGAGAAAACTCATTTGCATACTCAATCCCTTGATTGTGCAAGATCTGGTGCACAACTATAGTCACAACTGATAGCAATCTGATTCTCTACCACCTGTCCCTATTGAACTGAACATGCACTGACATGCAACTGAGTTAACTGATGTATTCATTAGTTGTATTATGAGTTAATAACTTGTGAATTAATTAATAACTAATTCACCCAACTCATCTCTATTCTATTGATCAGTTAGACTAAATACAACCAGTTTAACAAAGCTAAACTGAACACAACTCCATCAACTGCACCTCCAGTCCACTAAACTCAACTCACTTGAGTTCTAACTGAAGTCCTGCATGAAAATATTAGTCATCCCATAGGTAACCACGTATTTCCTTGTGGGATCTGCATGTACCACATCTGTAGCTCATTCTGAAGTGCTCTAAGAGAATAAGATCAAGTTTATAGTCCAAATATTATTATGAGACAATAATATTTGACTTCTCTATTTTTGACAGCTAGTCTAAAAATAGACTTTGATCACTCACACTGTGATCATTCACATTTTGATCAAAAATAGAAGTCCATCTATTTTTCCCAACTTTACCAATCATCCATAAACAGCAACCTGCAATCCATAGACATGATCCATATGTCTAAAAATAGACATAGTCTAAAAATAGACTTGCGCCAAAAATAGCCTGCGGGCCCACTTAGTGAAGGCGACTCTTTTCACTAAGCTCCATCATCTTGTTGTATTCTCAACAAGCATTTCTTGTTGCACACTTTTCAACATTCGGGTGTATCGGTGGCATTCTTACGCTTTTCCGATTCCTGGTGTATTTATAGTTTTTTAGATGCACTAGCAACATGTTTTTATTTTACCAATTCTCTGCGTTTTTCCGGACGTTCTGGTGTGCTTGTAGAATGTTTTCGTTTTGGGGATGGTGTTGTCACTCCCCCTCAATCATTGCAATCAGTTCATCCCAGCTTCTTTGCTACTGGGTAAGGCTATGGCTAACTACTAATCGAATTAATCCATGGTGACTGACGACTGACTCTGCATGATGTGCCTTTTTTAGGCTTTGTGCAGCATCATGCAGTAATGAATTCAGAAGTGCAGGTAGATTTACAGAACACTTTTGCTTTAAAATAGCTAAGAGTTTAAGATGTCGTGGCCTTACCACATCTTTCCTCCCCTCACAGATAATGTAACTGTGAGCTGTTCTTGCTAATTCGATCCAGGGTTCTCCAAGGGTTGCTGGCAGGACTCCCTTCCCCTTAATTGTCAAGCTCTGGCCTTCATCCTAGAAAATTTCCATGATCTTCTGTAATATTTCCTTCTTTAGTGTCCATACGAATTATGAATAGCATCTTGCGTAAAAATAGAAATGTCATGCCGTTAAGCCATGCCATGTCGTCGTACGCTATCTTTCCCGAATAGTGAGCTGAAACGTAGTTCAGGGAATAATGAGGTTAACCTCCCCCCCCACAATGTGATAGGTTGTCCCAGCCATCAAATAAAGGAGCAGCACTCGATCTACAACCAAGTCATAAAGGAATAGCGTGTGGAATTATGCCATGTTTTAGAAAGACAAAGAATTACCGAAATCGAGGCAGAGAGTTGATCGCATATTACGTAAGAGGCTGCTATGATATGATATGAGGCTAGGGGATAGGACGTCTGTCGTACTTGCCAAATCTCAAGTGGTCATTATCACTTCCTTTGCCATGATTGGTGATAATAAATGTTCATGCGATGTATAAATCGGGAAATAATATATGATTAGTTCCTTAGGATATAAGAAACAAAAGAGTATTAGTATCTTACCCATTGGAATAACTAATGTGACTTCAATACCATTAACAATGCTCTGCTGCCGACAGGTGTCCATAACCTTGGCAGAGTTGTTTTTTTCGCCCCTGGAACTATGATCCTTTGTGTATACCTAGGAATGTTGTTATGTCAAAGTGTAGGCCATTATGCTGGCTTGATGACCAGTTAATCATAATGCCATTCACGAGGAAGGAGTGAAACATGGGCAGGCCGGCTCGTGATGAGACCTCTTGTTCCAAGGTTCAATTTCTTTTTGATATACCTTTTGGAACATATCCCTGGTGTGGTGGCCATAGTGGGAATGCCACTTCACTTTCATCCTCATGATCATGGTAGGCTGGCTCTTGATGAGACCCCCTATCCTGCATTTGACATCTCATAAATCATGTTCACACACATTTTTTCTTTTTCATAGAGTTTTTTCCTTATTTATACACAAAGGATGGTTCAACACTCCTTAAGAGTAGGAATGGTGGAAGAAGTCTTATCATCTCAATAGGAAGATATAAGCCCTTTGCTCTTATTCCTAAATAATAATCAAAGAGGGTTAAAGGGATCAGCATGATAAAGATAACCAATCAGAGCAAACTTAGTAAAACAATGACAACAAAAGATACGAAATAAGTATATCGTTCCTTTTGTCCTCTTACCAATGCAGAGCCTTATAAATATAGTGATTTATGATTTGCGGATTTCGGTATGTTGTGATTTTATATTCATTGCATAAGTGCATGGCTGTATTTTTAAAGACTTGAAAGAATATGGGTAAGAAGCATCTTCTTATTGAGATTAGCAAAAGGAGTAAGCTGTTTCACAAGGAGAGAAAAAGTATGCTAGTGGTGTTCCTCTTGGAAAAAGACGAAGAATGTAAATGAAAATGTTGTTCCTTTTGAAAAAGGAACAACCAAAATAAATAAAATGGTATGAAAAAATACTCAAAATTCCGTTCCTTTGAAAAAGGAATAGCAGCAACCAAAAATGTTGTTCCTTTGAAAAAGGAACAACAGCAATCAAAAGTGTTGTTCCTTCGAAAGAGGAACAGAAAAAGAGGCAAAAATGTCGTTCCTTTGGAAAAGAAACAACATAAACCAAAATATGTTGTGCCTTTGGAAAAGGGACAACAAACTCACCGCAGCACCGTTCCTTTTGAAAAAGGAACAACAAAAATCCAAAATGTTGTTCCCTTAGAAAAGGAACAACAGAACAAGCAAAGCCATTCTTTTTGGAAAAGGAATAGCAGAAAATCAAAGATGTTGTTCCTTTGGAAAAGGAACAACAAAAAATCAAAGATATTGTTCCTTTGGAAAAGGAACAAGAGAAAATCAAAGATGTTGTTCCTTTGGAAAAGGAACAACAGAAAATCAAAGATGCTATTCCTTTGGAAAAGGAACAGCAAAAAATCAAAGATGTTGTTCCTTTGAAGCAACAAAAATTGAAAGTGTTGTTCTTTTTGAAAAGGAACAACAGAAAATCAAAGATGTTGTTCCTTTGAAAAAGGAACAATAGAAATCGAAAGTGCTGTTCCTTTTGAAAAGGAACAACAGAAATCAGAAAATCAAGAACGTTGTTCCTTTTGAAAAGGAACAACAAAAAAATCTAGAATGTTGTTTCTTTTGAAAAGGAACAACAAAACACGCAAATGCTGTTCTTTTAGAAACGGAACGGCAAAAATCAAAATTTTGAGAAAGCAAACAAAAACATTGAGTTCAAACATATATACAAGAACGTCTTGAAAAAAAAAAAAAACTTATGTACAGACTGTAAAAAAGGAATGAATTCCTTAATCAATTACAGGTGAGGAAGATTTCTCTTCCTGTCCTAAAATCTCCATATCAGTGTCTCGACGTAGCTGTTGGCAGAAGGACTCCCGAGTAAGTGGTTTGCGATAGAGACGAACTCGGTGGCCATTCACTTTGAAGGCATATCCAGAACCATCAATGGTGATTAACGTGATGGTCCCATTGTCATGCAACTTCTGGATTTCATATGGTCCAAACCAAGGAGTCTGGAGTTTCCCAGGGAAGTCCTGAAATCGAGAGTCGTATAACAGAGCCCAGTCTCCCTCGTGGAAGACTTTGTTTTTGATGAGCGCATCATGCCATTTAGCCCGCTACTGTTGAATCAGTGATGTATTTTGTAGTGCAGAGAGCCTAATTTCGTCCAATTGATCTGTTGTAGTTGATTGATTTGTGCCTCGCTTAGATCTAGGCCAACTTCCTGTGCAGTTCGTAAGGTTTGGATTTCAAATTCTATGGGAAAAATAGGTTGTTTTCCAAACACTAATTGATAAGGTGAGTAACCTGTGGTGCTTCTCCATGTTGTTCTGTAAGCCCACAGTGCTTCAGGTAGTCTAGCATCCCAATCACGCCTATGTGATGCAATGGTTTTCGTTAGGATTGATTCTATTATCTTATTGTTGCTATCTACCTGCCCATTCTCTTGTGGGTGATATGGAGTAGTAATTTTATGCTGGACATGATAATTGTTGAGTGTTGCAGCTAATTTATTTCCAATAAATTGTGGTCCTCCATCTGTAATTCTTTCCCTTGGAAGGCCATAACGTACAAATAGATGGAACAGGAACTGTATTACAGAGTCCTCTGTGGCTCTTGGCAATGCTTCTGCCTCAACCCATTTGGTGACATATTCTGTTGCCACCAAGATATATGTTTTCTGATTTGATGATGGGTTGATGGGGCCAATGAAATCAAGAGCCCATCGCTCGAATGGTTCAATGACTAATTGTGGCTTCAGAGGCATCTCGTCGGCTTGACCAAGTCGTCCTGCTCGCTGGCAGCTGTCACAGGCTTGGACAAATTTCTTTGATTCTTTGAAAATCGTGGGCGAGTAATATCCTGTCTGCAATAATTTATGTCCAGTTCTATGCTCAGCGAAGTGTCCACCACACGGTTCATCATGACAGGCTTTTAGGATGTCAAAGATTTCATCTTCTCAAACACATCTCCTGATATGCATGTTTGCCTCTGTGTGAAACAAATAACCCCCAATCCATGAAAATCGAGTACTCTTCTGAACAATCTGCTTGCGCTCATTAGGGGTTAAGTGTTTTGGTAGCTTACCTACTGCAAGGTAATTGGCAACATCAGCATACCAGGGTGTTTGAACAGCAATAGCAAATAGGTGCTCATCTGGAAATTGATCTTCAACTGCTGCTGCATCGATTGGCTTCTGTATTCTTGAGAGGAAATCAGCTACAGGGTTTTCTTTGCGAGGCCGATCATTGATTGTGATGTCGAATTCCTGCAATAAAATCAACCATCTAGTTACTCTGGCATTTGTGACAGGCTTATTTGCTAGATATTTAATGGAAGAATGATCTGTATATAAAATAACGTGATAGCCTGTAATATAATGTCTAAACTTATTGACAGCATGTATCATAGCTAGGAATTCGTTTTCAGTAACAGTGTAATTTAATTCAACAGGGGATAAATTTCTGCTGATGTAATAGATGGCATATGGTTTTTTATCCTCTTCCTGCCCAAGGACTGCACCAATGGCTGTATCTGAGGTATCAGATGATATCTGGAATGGTAAATCCCAGTTTGTTCCTCAAAGGACTGGGGCTGTAGATACGAGCTTCTTTAGATCCTCGAAAGCACGGTCACATTTTTCTGTCCAAAGAAAATCAACATTACTAGTTAGTGCATATAAAGGTGCAGCAATGTGCGAATAATGTTCTATAAATCGTCTATAATAACCAGAAAATCCAAGAAAGTTGTGTACCTCTGTTTGAGTAGTAGGAGTGGGAATAAGCAAAAGTATTTGAATTTTGGCCGGGTCTACCTGAATGCCGGCTGCTGAAACATAGTGTCCTAGGATAAGTCCTTCGGTCATCATCATGTAGCATTTTTCGTGGCTTAAGCAAAGCCTGGTAGCAATGCAGCGCTGTAGGACTTTTTCTAGGGTGTCTAGTGCTGGATCAAAATCATCTCCATATGGTGTAAAATCATCCATATATACTTCAAGTCCATCATTTATTAAATCTACAAAAATGCTAAGGATAGCCCTTTGGAATGTGGCAGGAGCATTACATAGGCCAAAGGGTAGAACTCGATAGGCAAATGTTCCCCAAGGACAAGTAAAAGTAGTTTTGTCCTGGTCTTCAGGGGTAATCTGAATCTGATTGTATCCACTGAAGCCATCTAAGAAAGAAAAGAATTTCTTTCCTACTAAAGTATTTAATACTTGGTCTATGAATGGGAGAGGAAAATTATCTTTTTGTGTTGCTTTATTTAGTTCCCTGTAATCCACACAAATTCTCCATTTTCCATTCTTTTCTGGTACCACCACAAGCGGAGAGACCCATTTACTATCAGAAATAGGATAGATAAAATTGACATCTAAAAGTTTCTAAAGTTCAACTTTTACCACATCCTTTAGATGAGGATTAAATCTTCTTTGCGGCTGACGAACAGGTCTGGCATATTTTTCTATATAAATGTGGTGTGTACATAATGTTGGGTTATGTTATATTCTTTCCACGTAGTTAATAGGGGGTTTGAAGGGCACCAGTAACCCCACTTTATGGGGTCCGAGGCAGCGCCCCGGAAAATTTTGGTTTTGGACTATATGTTAGGTTGGGCGGACCCACCTATGGTTTTATGCATGATTTTCGCACATGTTTTTTGGACGCGATGGTTTTTCGGTCCATGGTATTGGATGCGATGGTTTTTGGTCCATGGTATTGGATGCTTCGGCATGTATAAATATGTATTGCAACATTGAAAGGAATATAATGAAAAATCAAGCTGGTAGTCCCGGTTTTGGGATCCAGGGAAAAATCTCTGTGCATATGTGTTTTATGGGTTATGCTCTCGCATTGTTTATTTTCTTTATTTAAGAATTCGTATGCAGGTAATTTCTGTACAGGGTTAAAACATACACATAATTGGGGATCAATTCCTTTCATATCAGGGTAATCCCATGCAAATGCTTCTTGATATTTTGTTAACAGATGGATGAGCTTCGTTCCTTGTTCAGGTGTGAGATTGGCATTGATGTTTAAAGTTTTTCCCGATTCAATTTCCACAATTTTACTATTTGTAACAGAAGTAACGGGTATCGTTTGGTCATGTCTATCTTTCAGAGGATCTTCTTCTAATTCATTATCAAATGCTGCTTCTATCATGTGACACTGTGTGCGAGATCTAGATTCAGTTTGACTGATAAAATTATTAATGGCATCATCTTCTGTTTGATCTTTAAAATCAAGTGCCTCTTGTATAGTCAATGGAGATCTAATGTTATCAGTAAGGTATGATACAGGGTGTTTATTAGTTTTGATTATTGTGACACTTGGCTGTGCTGGAGGATATAAAACTAAATTTTTGATATTCGGTCCTCTAGTTATAGTCATATTTCCCTGTCGGCAGCGAATGTAAGCATCGGCAGTGGCGAGCCAAGGTCTACCTAGAATTAGCGGGTGTCCATCAAGTCGGGTTTTTGGATTGATTATCAGGAAATCGGTTAGATATTCCCAGGAGTCTACAGAGACCATGACATCATGTAGAGTATCCTTTGGTCTCACCACAGATCGGTCAGCTAATTCTAACAGAGTAGAGGTGGGTTCTACAGATGTAATGCCAAGCTTTTGGAAAGTAGCGGTTGTTAAAATATTAATTGCGGCTCCTAGATCAACTAAGGCATTAGACAGAGTCTGACCATAAATTTGAATAGTTACAATTGGATTTCCTGGGTCTTCATATTTAATGGGTGTTTCTTTCTTGGACGGTAAATTAGATAAAGTACCGACTACTTGGACCCTTGGATTAGTTGTTGTATTCCTCCTCGGTTTCTTGATGCACAATTCTTTGATAGTTTTTGCATATATAGGAATGTCTTGAATGGATTGGAGGAATGGGATTTTTATGTACAAATTTTGTAATTCTCCCAGAATGCCAAAGTCGGGATATTATATGGGTCGAGGGATGACCAATCATTCTGGGAATGGAGGAGAGGATGTGGTTGCTTGATTATAAGTTTGCTGCTTGTTTACATCCTCTTGTTGTGACTGTTGTTCTCTAGGTAACTAATCTTCAATATGAACTATTTTATCTCCCTCAGTTCCAATTATACGTCCAGATCTTAACTGAAGATCATTGCACTCCCTCAGATAGGGTCCTAATTCTGATGATTCGATGATTTGGAGAGATTGGATCGGTCTGTTATTTGGATTGGGATTGGGTTGAGCTGGGAGTTGTGGTCTCAAATTAGACTGGGGATTTTGTTATAAGGCTAGTAGAGTAGGTTGAGGGAGCGGAATAGTTCCTGCGGGCTGGTGCATCGGTCTTTGCCAGTTTGTCTGCCAGGGTGAACTTTCTGAAGTAGGGGGAGTCCATTGTGGAGGATATGGGCCATTTTGCCAATATGGTGGAGTGTAAGGAAAATTTGGCCAACCAGATTGGCTTGTCTGATTCAGCCATGGGTTTGAAGAAGGAAACGATTGTGGTGACCAGTTCGAAAATGGGGGTTGAGATTGATTTTACCACATACCATATTGTTGAGAATTATACCGTGGAGGCTGAAAAGAAGAGGTTGGGTCTAGAAACATACTAGATTGTCTCGGCTTCCACTGGCGACGTTGGTTGATCAAGTACACTGATTCTGGTTCTTCTTCCGCTTCCTTATATACCGCTTTCAATCCAAGAAGTGAGGGGCAGCTCTCTGTAAGGTGATCTTTTGTACAGATGGCACATGTTTGAACTGTATCCAACGGACATTCTCTGTGGCTATGTTTTTTTCTGCATCGGGGGCAGAAGATAGCCAAATTCTGTTCTGCCTCCATCTGCTTCTATTTAGCCTGCACAATATCAAGCTGTGTAGTTAGTGTCCCCAGAATATCAGTTTTAAAATTTTCTAATAAATTTCCAATTTCTACACGTGTTACTCCTTTTGATACTTTATTATCTCTTGCAAACCGATCATATTCTGTCAGTTTTATTCTTGTTCTGCCTCTCGAGCTCCTGATACATAAGTCAATGATGTCAGCAAAATTCTCTTGATAAATATCCCCTTTTCCCATGATGTTTAATGTTTCTATCCATTGTTCCTTCATGCCCCTTATCAATGCAGTTTTTAATACATTATCAGGTAAAGGTAGTGATGCATAAGGGGATCTTTGTAGATTGTACTGAAAGCGTTCCACATATTCCTCTAATGTCTCATTTGGTTTGGCTGTCATTTGAAATATTTCGTCTTTTAATTCTCTGGACCTACAATAATCCTGATATTTCTTTAGGAAGGATTCTTTCATTTGGTCCCAATTGTTGATAACCCCACCACCTAGTCCCATGAGCCATCTTAAAGCAGCTCCTTTTAATGTAGAGGGAATAGTTTCAATTTCTGGGGATCGGTGGTGTAATCATATCCCCTGCATAACACATCGAATTCAAATAAAAATGCATCCGGATCTTCTGATGTGAGACTGTGAAATGTAGGGATATAATCAAGAGGGATAGCTTTCATGGGCGCATTTGCTGCAGAATCCACTATAGGATATTGTAATGTAGAGGTTTGAGCATTTGGCTGGTTCTGAGCCATAGGATCGAATATATGCCAATAACCTTCTGGGATATCTAGGAGGGTATTCCTAGGTTGAGAGGGAATGGTTTTGACAGAGGTAGTTTTAATAACACTTCCTTTATCTGGGATAATGAGAATACCTGATGTCTGAGGAGATTGGATTCCTTCAACAATGATTTTTGTAGCACTCCCCTTATCCAGGCTATTTAATGGCTGATTTGTTTCAATAGGAGATTTTGGTTCCTCGGTTTCCCCTGTTTCTCCTTCTCCTTCACAAAAGTTGTTGAAATTCCCTTCCTGCAATAGTTCTGGAGTAGAATTTTCAATTTCTTGAAAGTCTTGCTCTTCAGTTTGACTATGCACCTCAGCAAAGGCTACAGATGGTGATCCTGTGGCCTGAAGGGAACTAGTAGGCTATTTAGAAATGATTTTCCTAGGGCCTACTGATGGCTGAGATTCTGTTTTCTTATAGATTTCGTCTATGAAGGTCGTTCGGCCAAGGGTCACCAGCCCCTTAGCTTTTTCGAGTTTGGATGGAGGTTTGATATTCTTTTCTATTTTTCTCTGCTTAGTCATGCACTCAAATGAACTACTATTCAAACAAAGCAAAAACAAATCTGTTAGGAAAGCGGACAGTGGAGCAGGGCTTTTACATGCTCCGCACGCAGATTCTTACCTTCCGTTTTTAAAATCCAATTCTTCCCTAGCAGGTTCGTACACTACTCTGAAATAACAAATGGCTACACTCTTTTCCCCGGCAACGGCGCTAAAATTTGGAGCTATAAAAAGGGTCTCTTTCACCTCTAATTATCTCACATTAGTATGTCAATCCCGGAGCATTTGGTTATTACAAAGAGTGACTCAATCTGAGGCTATTTGTCAGAGTAATGCTAGTAGTACATTGTTCTACAAAAATACAAGAGTAAATGAATGCTTGCCTATAACTAAGTTACTTCAAATGACTAAAGCACACACTCTTAAAACTAGGCAACTGATCAGTCAAGGGTTTGGTGACGATAATCCATCCCTTTGGAAACTGACGGAAAGGAAATAAAAGCAAGGAAAATCACACATTCAGAAAACCAGGCAACTTACCAGTCAAGGGTTCGGCAACAATAGCCCATCCCTTTGGAAACTGATGGAAAGGAAATTAGAGCATGGATCACGGGTCTGGGAGCGAGGCAGTGAATGCCGAGGCTCACTACAGCCTTGGATCGTCTCTCACACCAAAATAACAAATGCAAGTAAATGGAACAACAAATAGCAAAATGGAACAGCAAATAAAGAATTGAACGACAAATCTGGAATGGAACAACAATAATAAAATGGAACAGCAATCAAACAACTAAGTCTCGCGAGTCATAACCAAACTTAATCTATTAACCCAAATGCTCTCTTCACAATCAAATAACAATCTCTCACTCTTAAAGAAAATCTAGCAGAACTCACTAATGGAACAACACTAACTATTGATGAATTATGGAACAACGCCAATAGATCATACACACGTAACACTCTGAAACAGTAATCTGATCAATCTTAATTTAACAACCTTATTTCTGAATACAACTTTGAATGAATCTATGACGTAAATGTTCAGTACAAGAGCTCTGTAACGAGACAGTAATAATATTCGGCCAAGACTAATAATCATTCAATAAACTCTGAAAGGATCAGTAATATAATGCAGAGTCAATACACAATTCTATCTGTAGAAACCTCAATGGATTAATCTTAACAGAGCATGTAATGGCGATTCATAAAGCATATCAGATTACCAGATAACAATAATAAGCAAACCACGTAGAAATCAAATTGTAGTGGTACAGAAGCAAGTGTCCTCCGGGGCCGCACCCTTAGCCTGAAGGGTACACCGCTTTGAGTTAATCTAGATGCAGAGATACGGCAATCACCAAGTTTATATTAATGCATAAGACAAAAGTACAATGAACCAGTTCTCAACGAGAGTCGATGATCAAAGTTGATTTTTTACAGAAAATTACATAAAAGTATATATCCATGTCCTAGGTTAACAGTGTTGTCCCTTTATATAAAGGTGATGACGGAGATGTCTAAGTAACAAGATAAATAAAGCAGCGATCCCTCAGGATCAAAGATCCTGAGGGATTCGCCAAACTATCAATCCTTAATATTTTCTTTTCTTCTCCGCTGAGCTGGTGTCTTCTCCTCCTTTTCTGGGCCGATTTGCTTTGATCGGCTTAACCTTGTTTGTATTTGGTTTCCCTTCAAAGGGACAACATTTATCTCGTCTTTATCTTTTCCTTTGGAACGACAACTCTTCGTTTTCACCCTTTCCTGCACAGAAGAATAACAATTATCAGTGATTAAGTCTTGCATATTAATTCACATGTTTTGTTATAATTCTTTATTGTTTTCTTAGTAGATTCATGATTCAAAAAGGTTTACAAATTCTACTGAAAAGCTATCAAAATGATCATCAAAAGCATACCTTTTTGGTACTCCACAGGTATGATTGGTACAATTAACACTAAAAGTAAGAAGAAGTCTTCCAAGAATTCTTCCCCTATCATAACCTTGCCTGATTCCCCGATAGGAAATTCTTCTGCAAAGATTTATGCCGATATTCGTGTTGTAGAGTCATCTACAGCCAAATCAAAATACAGTTGCAAGAAGAAGGAAAGAAGAAGAATAGAATGGACAAAAATTAAAAAGAGAAACCTGAAAAATCGGAATCCAATGATGGAAAAACACAAACCTCGTTATCCTTTTCTCATTTGTGATGAAGAACATTTTACAAGAGACTACCCTCATCGTGCAGAGGTTGCGAAGATTGTCAAAGGTTCCCAAACTCCTGCTGTTTTGAAGGATCCTTTTCCAAGTCAAGACAGTAAGATGATAGGTTCTTCTTCGAGTGCCAATGAAGAAACCATACTGATGATGTCCGATGTTAGGATTGCAACTCGATCACATGATTATGGTAGTAAAAGTATCGTTGATGGTAAAGAAGCAGAATCTTCTCATTTTAATCCATCAACCTCAGCTCCCGGTTCCGATCCACTATAGATCGAGAAACCTAATCTAGACTTAGTAATCAAACCGCCCGCCAAGGGTATACTTCAAAAGTCATCTTTCAATCCACATGCGAGAGTGGCTCAGAACTATAACATTGTTGAGGATCTAGTTGTTTCACCCTCAGCAATTTCGGCTTTGGAAGTGCTGCAATCATGTCCAACACAGCGTAAATTACTTTTGTCGACTATAGGAGCTGTTGACATTCAGGACTCAAACCTAATAATTTTTTATCTAGAAAATAGTACACTGCGCTTACCTCATCAAATGGGTTTCCAGATTCCAGTGATAGTAAAAAAGAGGCCTATTCATCGGACTGTGATTGATGAGGGAGCCTCAACGTGTATTATGTCGATACAGTGTTGGAGATATCTTGGTTTTCTTTCGCTAAATCAATCCCCGACGATTCTAAAGGCCTTTGATGGCTGTGAGTTTCATCCTTTCGGAATTCTACAGGATTTTCCTATAGGGGTTGAAGGAAAGACCATTAATCTAGATGTGGAGGTGGTTGATGCCCTTCTAGATTACAAACTTCTCTTGGGTCGTAGTTAGTCTTACGCTATGACAGCTGTGGTTTCATCGGTCTTTCAGGTTATAAAGTTTCCTCATAATGGAAAGATCGTAACAATAGACCAGCTGGCTTACTTTTCATCCAACCCAGCCTCTTCTAAAAGTATTCAGCATGTCGGTGAAACGACTATTCTGTATAAGGATGTTGGAGTAGGACTAGTTAAAGATGTCGGTTTACTGGGAACTTTTCCTTTTCCTCCGATCAACGCATCGTCTTCATTTTCAACCATTCATATGATTTCGTCAGAAACCATTGTTTATGATGATCCTTGGATCGTTCCTTCTGAATCTGAGATAGACTCATTTGGTGATGTCATGCCTTTGAGTCCATATGAAATTGCATACGAGGCCGTACAATCGTTTATCGACCCATATTTAACTGAAATTGACTTAATGAATGTGGTCCGTGAGGAATCACTTTTCACATCAAGCTCAGATTCAGTCACGTTTTCTGAACTTGTTCACTCTGATGAGAAAATTCGTGAAATCCTATGTGTAGATGATTTACCATGGGAAGATCTCCATCAAAGATCTTCGTTTTTACCTGAGAATGATCGTTTTGAAAATGATTTTTCATCAATTTTTACTACTGAATATGTCAAGGAACCTCAAAATCCAATGAAACATCCTAATTCAGAGTTAAATTTGGGAAACATCTCTCGAACTATTCCTATTGACATTTTGGTTAAGCCTGGAATTGTTGAGAACATTCATATAGGTGCCTCGTGTACAGAAGAAAAAATTCAAATATATAAGGCCCTATTTCAAGAATTCTGCGACGTGTTTTCTTGGTCCTATGAGGAAATGCCAAGAATTGATCCTGCGATTGTTGTTCATGAAATCAAGACTTACGTGGATGCTAAACCCGTCCGGCAACGTTTGCGTCAGATTCACCCAAGAAAAGTTGCTGCTATTAAAGCAGAAGTTGAAAAATTACTCAAAGTAGGTTTCATTTATCCGATCCCATTAACAGATTGGGTATCGAATATTGTTCCGGTTAACAAAAAGCAAGGGACAATAAGAATATGTATTGATTATAGGGACATTAATCGAGCCTGTCCAAAGGACAATTACCCAACTCCCTATATCGATCAAATCATTGATGATTGTGCCGGCAGCGAAATCTTCTCCTTCATGGACGGTTTTTCGGGATACAATCAAATCAATATTCTACCTGTCGATCAACGAAAAACGACTTTCATTTGTCCATGGGGGACATTTTCTTATTGCAATTTACCTTTTGGGCTCAAGAATGCTGGAGCAACTTTTCAAAGGGCCATGTCTTAAGAGTTTCATGACATCAAGCACATTGTGCAACCCTATCTCGATGATTTTCCTGCTCATTCATTACATCAAGCTGATCATCTCATCCATTTACGAGCAATCTTTATGAGGTGTAGGCATTATCAGATTAGGTTGAATCCACACAAGTGTGTTTTCTGTATAGAAACAGGTCGATTGCTGGGGTTTGTTGTTTCGAAAGCCGACATTCACGTCGATCCCTCGAAGGTCGAAGCTATTGTCAAATTGCCTCCTCCTTCGAGTCTTCGTCAACTCCAAAGTTTGCAAGGGAAAGCAAACTTTTTACGATGATTCATTCCTAACTACATCGAGGTTACAAAGGGTTTTACCCGGTTTTTGAAACAGAATACTCCATTCTATTGGGATGAGATAGCTCAGAAATCTTTTGATGCACTAAAAAACGCGTTGACCCATGCACCATTATTGCATCCTCCCAACTAAAACCAGGATTACTTCTTGTATCTCACCGCTTCTCATTCCACCATTGGAATGGTCTTAGTTCAGGAAGATGAATTCGGTACTGAACATGTGATATATTACCTTAGTCGAACCTTAAATCCAACTGAGCTAAAATACTCACATGTGGAGAAATTTGCATTGGTAGTTGTTCAAGTTGTCCAACGTTTTCGTCACTACATTTCATTACGTAAAACTACAGTAATTTCGGATTGCAACCTTATGATATACATTTTGACCAAGCAATTGTTAGGGGGCAAGTACTCTAAATGGATTGTTATCTTGGAGGAGTTCGACTTGGAATTTGAAAAAACTAAGTCTAAGAAATCTTTAGTTTTTGCGGAGTTAATGTGTGACTTCCCGCGTGCTGACAGAGAAACTGTGGCAGAGGAGCCCATTGCAGACGAATCCTTGTTTCTAATCAACACTTTAGATCCATGGTATGGGGATATCATCGTTTATCTCCAGACCAAATCCTTTCGGCTAGAAATTTCAAGGTCAGAACGTTGGAAAATACGATTCCAGTCCCAACAATTCAGGATTATTGGAGATACTCTATATCGCCGTGGGGCAGACTCTATTTTTCGAAATTGTTTAACTCACAAGGAAGATGAAAGGGTTCTCAATGACTGTCACTCTGGAGTGTGTGGCAGTCATATGTCTGGGTATGCCACAGCCTAAAAGACATTGTGCGCTGGCTACTTATGGCCGTCTTTGTTTAACGATTGTATTAGCGCGGTCTGAAAATGCCACAACTGCAAAATTTTTGATCGAAAGATGTGTGCTCCACCTGCTCCTCTCCACCCTATAATTGTCGTTGGTCCTTTTGCCAAATGGGGTATCGATTTTATTACATGTAACCCTCAATCTGCGGGGGGCATGCGTATATCATTCTTGCGGTAGATTATTTTACCAAGTGGGCCAAGGCGATGCCTACATTTGAGGCAGACAACAAGACAGCTAAAATTTTCATGTTCAATCATATAATTGCTAGGTTTGGTGTCCCAGAAGCGATTATCACTGATCATGGGCGTCATTTTCAAAACGTTATGATGACCGAACTTACAGGCCAACTTGGTTTGCGTCACGATAGTTCAACTCCTTATTATCCACAAGCTAATGGTCTAGTTGAATCCATCAACAAAGTCTTAGTCATCATGATTCAACGAATCATTGGGATTCATCGGTCGAATTGGCATAACATGCTATTTTCAGTGCTTTGGGCATATCGTACCTCAGTCAAAACATCAACAAGGTTCACTCCTTTCCAACTAGTTTATGGTCTAGAAGTTGTGTTACCCATTGAATGCAAAATCCCGTCATTGCAAATGGCCATCGAGTTACTTCCAGCCACTTCTGAAGAGGAAAAATGTTTGTTATACTTGGCTCAATTAGATGAGAATCGACGTGATGCTGCATTGGCGATCGAGACTCACGCAAAGTGTATGAAAGCTCAGTATGATCGAAATGTGACCCCTCGAAATTTTTCGGAAGGAGATCTAGTCTCAGTTTATGATCAAGCTAATGATAAATTAGGTGCTGGAAAATTTGTTCCTATGTGGCATGGTCCCTATGTTGTTAAGCGAAAGATAGCAAAAGGGGCCTATGAATTGGTAGACTTTGACGAGGACTCTTTAGGTAAACCCAGAAATGGTCTTTACCTGAAGAGGTATTATGCTTAAAGAATGGGTATGGGGATTTTTTAGTTAGGATAGTTTTTCTTTCTAGCTGGTGTGTTTTAGTTTAAAAAAGTGTGCTTAGCTTAGAGAGTGTTTTTTCGTCACTATTCCTTCATATCTCGGTTTTACTCTTGATATTGCAGATGTCGATGCCTCTCCAAACATACATTGGTTTCACTGATGGTGCTTGTCATAATACACAGAACATTTCTTCCGCAGCTTGGGTTATCTATTTTCCTTTTGACGAGTTGGTATCTATGCATGGGGTAAGGCTCGGTCAAACAACGAAAAAAAATGCCGAGTATAGTGCAGTGATTGAGTTATTATCTGAATCTATTTCATTTGGGATTCAGAGTTTGATAGTGAGGTTAGATTCTGAACTTGTTGTATTATAGCTTAATAGAGTGTATGCCATTAGAAATCTAGTGTTATTGAGATTATTTTTTAGAGTGCATCTCTTGGAACATGAATTTGATTATATTGAATATCTGCATATTCCAAGATCTTTAAATACATTAGCAAATGAAATTTCTTCTCGAATGTTAAGTAGACATTTTCAATAATCATACATGTAAATTTAAAACCATTCCATAACATAATTTACAAGATAAGCTGGTAATAGTGATCTATATATATATATATATATATATATATATATATATATATATATATATATATATATATATATAGATATATATATATATAGGATTGTGTCAAAAAATACATCGTCCTCGATCATAGGTTGAAAAACACCTTATGAAAGGCAAAAATGATAAGTACAAAAAGCAAAAATTTCATATGTGCCCACAATAGGCGATCATCCTATCACTGGTGATGATCTCGATAAGAAACCACTGCATGGGCCACCTTGCAAAGGAACCTCCTAAAAGGTCCTGGGACCCCAATCACATAGCGCTGAAGTCGACGAGGAATGTCATCTATGGTAGTCTCCAGAATATCTCCAGTCAAGTGCTCTAGATGACTCTCCAACTCGGCCAAAACCTCTGCTGATTCGTCCTATGGGGTTGGCACAGCTGCAACTGGTTGTTTCCTCTCATAAGGTCGAAGAGCGGCTGGTCGCTGTGGACCCACATCTGCATTTGAAACTTTTACTATCATTTTTGGGATGATAGAAAAATAATAATAAAAATTTTAAATAGGAAAATGTTGAAAATGATGTTTACCTGAGTCATCCCATTGCTCTCCTGGTAGAAGAGCCATGTCTGGGTCACCACGAAAATCTACCCCAGTGTAAGGGAAGTCCTGAATAGAAAAAACCTGGTTTTCCAACCATTGGAAATACTCAGGCTTGAGTTGAACAACCTCTGTCCCCTCGTTCGGATGACGGGCCATAACTGCAACCCATCGCATCAATTTGGGTTCTTGAGGAAGCCCAGATCCAACAGTAAGGTGCTGTGGGATCAACATGGGAACCCTCTCCAGACCAAAGCTCACAACCAAAGCCCCATAACCAAAGGTCTTCAGTTGTCCGTTTTTGGCTCTGTTCAGTTGGCCTTTTACATTGGCCAACATAACATTGCACTAGTTGTAGATGGTGCCTCAAAAGTAGTCAACTGCCATCCGCATCTGCGATCTGGTGGAAATATGTAATGCGACACTTCCACAAAGTCTGGTGACAGTAAACGTGATCACCATGAGTTCAGGAAGGGATATGGTTTTAATATCTATCCCTTTGTCTCTAGCCCGGCTATTGCAGAACTCTAGCCGGAGGCTATCAATAGACTGGCCACCTGGCCTAGTCCCGAATACAGTCAAGTCTTTGCCTCTCTTAGGCAAACCAGCCAAGAAATATATGTCTGTCGGCTCGATTTCGAGCTGGTGGCCACCAATGAAGAAGCACTGGTCCTGTATGCTCCGTCGATCAACCAGCCACTGTAAGAAATCCACCTCGGCCCTCATGCCAAGTATGGCCTAGAATTTGTACAAGCCGCATGCCTTTAATGCATCGATCGAAGGTTGGTGATTCAACGTGGCAAGATCCACGTCCTCATGCTTTCGTTCACGCCAATCTAGCATGATGTACTCTTTGCATCCAGTAAAAGGACAAATTAGAATGCTAGAAATTAATTTGTTTGGGTCAAATTTGAGAATTTTTGAGTTAAAAACCCTTGCTGCGGGGACCGCACCCTCTGTCTTAGAGACAGTGCGTGGGTCCACACCTTGCCTACATGGAAGGTGCAGACCCCTGACTTTTTACCCATTGAGAAAAAGTCGGGGTCCGTGGGCTGCCAGTGTTACGCCTGCAGTCCCCCGCGCGCGGGTTTTAAAGCTAAAAACCCTCCAAAAAATGAAATAAAAGCCTAAAACAAAAAATCAAACGGTTAAAGATGAAGAGTGGGATGATGTGGATTACCTGGAGAAGACGACATTCGATTCCGACGGTTAGATTTTCCGCAATCTTCACGGGAAGTTTTCTGAACAAAAGCACTATTTCTCACCCAAAACTCAAACGGTAAAAATTTATTGATGAAAGCCCTTTTTATAGGTTCTTAGAGTAAATAAATTGCAAATTTGTTTATGTTTCACTTTGGAAAGGTATTTTTGCAGTATTTTTATCCATTTTAAATAGGTATAGTAATGTTTACATTTTTGTTCAGGATAACGGATTATTCAGGCAAAATCTATCATTTTCGATGAAAAAACATTTAGACTCATATTTAAGCTCTTTTCTGACTCCTGAAACATGAAAAGATTGCCGAGTTTTTCTTTTAAACTCGTTAAAACAGAACTAAAAGACGGTCCACTTACAGCTCTTTTCTGACTGTAAAAACATGAAAAGATTGCCGGATTTTTGTCGTTTCAAATCCGATATTGGTTATAAAACGACGTGTCATTGATCACTTTTTTACTTTTTCGGATCATGGGCACTAATTACGAAAAGTACTCCTTGGTCGTAAAGATCAAGCGGTTCTCTCAAGTATTATTTTATACTTTTTCAGGATTGGGAGACACAAATTTACGAAAAAGGTAAACCCTGGAGTCTTCTTAAGTTTTTTCAGACTCTCTAAAATTGAAAAATGCCGAGTTTCTCCTATGCTGGACTCGTTAAAATTTCACAGTAAAGGACCTGTTCAATTACAAACAGGAACGAACCACTCCTTCTTAGGGTTCGAATTTAAACTAAGTTGGACTCATCCAAAGGATGATCTTATAATCAAGAAATGTTATCCTCCTCAAGCTTGTCAAAAATAAAGAGGTACTTGCCAGAAATGGTGGGGGAACTGAGAGAAAAATGAGCTTGTTTGTCATACTTTGTAACCACTCTTGAACACGACACTTTTATTCACCTGGGTTGGGAAATCCTTTGCCTAACAGTTGATCAAACAACATTGAAAGTCTTCAGCCGATTTTTGGGTATTAACTTTGGGTCAATTGTCACCAAGCCATCTGTTGTGTCATTATGTGTTCAAGAGGTCACTACCAATAAGCCATTCATCTGCAAAATATCTGTCATCCATCTTGACCTTCCCTGAGTCAGTCCTTGCAACTAAATTTATTCAACTTGATCTTTGATTTCGTGTTGTGGGCTTGCCTGTGATGGATCGCTTTCTATTGAATTTAACTCATTATCGCTTTAGTAGAATGTTGTAGTAGAAAATAGAAGAAAAGCAGTAATCACAAATACTCTGACGCTTCCCTGGCATCGGCGCCAAAAAGAGGTGGTGAGCTCCAGTATTGCAGTAATAATGTTGCAACTCCTAGGGCTCCCTTCTTTACTTTTACCAACCCGATAGTTTGTAACAAACATGGAAGTGACGGTGTTGTATGCACAAGTACTAGCTCTTACTGTGGTTGTCACTTGATCAGCTGGAACAAGTTTGCTAGGAGCTTAAGGAAACTTCTATGAGTTCTCAAAAAAAGCTTTTATTGTGATGGTAGGAGACTAATTCTACAGGGGCTATCCTACTTGCAGAAAGAGAATGAAAATTGAAATGGAACTCAAACCCTAACAAACGCTAGCAAACCCTAATCATGTAAGAAAAGCGATGGCAATTACTGGAATTGGTGCCATTGATTACTGAAAAGGTAAATTGTATTTATTCAAGCTACTTCTGAAGAGAAGTGGAAAGAAATCATCTTTTTGCAATTCTGAGCATTTTTATGTGGATTTATTATGCTTGTGATTTGACTAATGGTGATTGTGCAGTGGTTTGGTAGCAAAGGAAAATGGAGTTGGCTTTTTGCAAATGATGAGGAAGGTGTGGAGGGGTTCTAAGAAGTCTCTAGTACCCTTATGGAGATTTTGATTTCTATCAGACTTCAAAAAATCGCTCGCATGGACTTCTACAGGAAGGCTACAGGGGATCTACAGGAAATTGTACCGGAAATTCT
This sequence comes from Pinus tabuliformis, assembly GCA_031772625.1. Lineage (NCBI taxonomy): Eukaryota > Viridiplantae > Streptophyta > Pinopsida > Pinales > Pinaceae > Pinus > Pinus tabuliformis. The sequence continues at coordinate 270,379,511 of CM062819.1, forward strand.
ACAAGAGGAGGTCGAAAGTGATTTTTGAAGGTTTGGAGGTGGAAAAATGGTGGGGAAAAGGAAATGAAGGTTGGATGAAGGTGTTGAAGGGTCCAGGACTCTGTTGATAAAGATTAGGAATGAAGGAGATGGTTGGATTGGTTCAAAGGATAACAAAGCAATTTTGCACAAGAACGTAGAAATTATGGCAGTTTGGGAAAGTATGGAAAATGAGTGGAGGAAATGTTGAGAGATGGACTGGAGTAGTTTAGGTTATGGAAGAATGAAATTCTAGAGGGTTCAACAAGTGATATGCACACTTACTTTTCAAAACTGTCCCAAGCAAGAACTAAAAAAACAGAGTTTTACCTTTTTTAACCTAATTCTGACCTAAAAACCAGAAAAGTGTTGAACATAATTTTATGAACAGGGAACTATGTGAGAAAGCCATGGTAAATGAACAAGGATAGATCTAAACATGTAAATATAACTTATATCAACTTCTCCAACTCAAAATATCACGCTAGCAATTGCATTGGAAAGAAAAAACAATGTTTTGGTGGCAGCAAGAGTGCCTTGGTCTCAATTCATGGTCCCAAGGAGGGAGAAAGGAGATCAAGGCTTGATTGGTAGCCTTTTTTTGGATCTTTTTCTATTATTAAAGCAAACTATATAATCAACCTGAAGCAAGAACAACTATTCTAATCATAAAAAACAACCTAAGTAACAAAACAAGATTTAACCTAAACAACATAAATTATTTCATGAGTGCAAGAAAAAACATATAGGTACACAAAGGAGGTGTTGGGAACTTGGGTTGGGTGCAACCCCAAAAACTATAGCCCCCTAAGAAAGATCATTTTTGGTTCAAGGCTAGATTCAACTTCATTGATCAAAAAATAATAGTTACATCACAAAACTGTCTACAAAAAGAGCTCGAAAATGAGCTGAATACAAGGCTGCAATAAAGTGCAAAAATGGACTATCAAATTGATAAAATATAACTAAAAAAATTTACACCTTAAGTCTTCTTATTTATACAAATGGGTACTCCAAACAGTCCTCCTAAAATTATGGAACTCGGCTTCCTGGAACTGAATATAACAACAGTCTTACTTGACTTTCTCGGCTGCCCCTTGGAATCATCAATGTGGTTGCTTGTGCTCCGAGTTTTTGATGAATAGTTCAAGGTAAGGGTTCATAAATGAAGGGTACACACTCCTACAAATCCTCTCCCTTGTTCTTCCTTGAATTTGGCTGCAAAATGCCCATTAAACCTTTGATTTTGTCTCAAAATTGACCAAAAATCTGCATAAAGCACACATTAGACTTTTTAGCATAATGACTAACCCAATTCAGTCTATTAGCATAAACATAATCAAAAACTTGCAATAAACTAAAGAGAATGGTGGATTAAGTTGAAATAAGAGGCAAAATGAGCCCATATAATTACCCCTTTCTGGGGCTCATTAGGTTTCTTGAGGGACATTTTTTTACATGGTTGTAGTCGTATGAATACCTAGTCACCTACATCAAAGCTTCTTTCAATGTGATGTTGATCTCCTTGTTGTTTCATTATATTCTACACCAAATTGAGGTTATCCTTTAAGAGTTGGAGAAATTGTTGTTGATGCTTGACATAATGTTCCACTACTTGAACATTATAATTTTCTATTAAATATGATGTGATGGATGGTGGATGATATCCATAAAGTGCCATAAATGGGGTAATTTTGGCTATAATATGGAAGGAAGTTTTATACCACCATTCTGCTAGAGGCAACCATTTGACCAATTTTGTCTATTTATCGGATACAAAGAAACAAAGATATCCTTACAAACATTTGTTTACTATATCAATTTGCTCATCAGATTGAAGATGATAAGATGAGCTATGAACTAACTAAGTATCGAGACAAGAAAACAATGATGTGCAAAAATTTCTGGTGAAAATGGGATCTTTGTTGCTTACAATAATCTTTGGGCTTCCATGTAGCTTCTCAATTGTTTCCATAAATGTAGTAGAAACTATATTGACTTTAAATGGATGAGATAATGCACAAAAGTGTGTATACTTGGTAAGTTTGTCAACTACCACCATTATGACACTCTTTCCTTCAGACTTGGGTAAACCTATGATAAAATCCATGGAAAGCTCCTCCCAATGTTGTCTTGGAATGGATAAAGGTTATAATAGACCTAGGGTCTTAATTGTTTCAAATTTATTTTGTTGGCAAACCAAACATTCTGCCACATACTTTTGAATATCCAATTTAAGGCCATCCAAAAAAAAAATCCTTCTTGACCTTGTGGTAAGTTTTTAAAAATCTCGAGTGCCCTCATAAGGGAGAAGTATGCAATTCCATAAGAATCTTTTGTTTGAGTTGGGAATTCTTACATAGGTATAAGTGATCTTTGTACCATATCAAATCATTTTTCTAGCTAAATGTATTAGATGTAGTGGGATCTTGTTGTAACTTTTGAATGAGCGCCCACACTTCTTCTTCATTCTTGCATTCATCCCTTGGTTTGTTTATCCAATCTGGTTGGATAATAGAAATGGCACACAACAATGCTTCCACATCCTCATCCTTTCTTGAGAGTGCATCTACCAAAACATTTTGCTTCCCTTTTTTGTAGATGATTTCAAAGTCATAACTGAACATCTTTGTGACCCATTTTTGTTGCTCTTGAAATGATAATCTTTGTTCTAAAAAGTATTTAAGACTATCATGATTCATTTCTACCTTGAAGTGTCTTCCCATTAGGTAGGTTCGACATTTCTTAACTACATGTAGTATCGCCAACATTTCCTTCTGATAAATAGATTTGTGTAAATACTTTCCTTTGAATGGATGAATTTCGAGAGCAATGCATCTTTCATCTTGCATTAAAGAAACACCAATTCCATTTCCTGAAGCATCACCTTCCACAATAAAGGCTTTTTTGAAGTCCAGTGTAGCTAAGATTGATGCTTGGCACATTGCCTCTGTAAGATGTTCGAAGGCCTTTGTTGCTTCTAGAGTCCATGAAAATGCATATTTCTTCAATAATGTTGCTAGAGTTGCTGCTACTCTCCTATAATTCTTAACAAAGTTGTGATAATACCCCGTCAACCCGAGAAATCTTCGCAGATGCTTTATGGACGTGGGGATTCTTCATTCCTTAATGGCTTTAATTTTTCTAGGGTCTATCTTAACACCTTCACGAGATACAATATTACCCAGATATTCTACCTGTTGTACTCCAAAGAAACATTTGGAGCTATTTGCATATACTTGTTTCTCCTCTAATACTTTGAGCACCTTGTTAACATATTGAACATGATCCTTCCAGGACTTGCTATAGATTAGTATATCATCAAAAAATACTAACACAAATTTTCTAAGGAAGGGTTTGAAAATGGAATTCATCAAACCTTGAAATGTAGAAGGTGCATTGGTAAGGCCAAAAGGGATCACGAAAAATTCATAATGACCCTCATGAGTTCTAAATGTTGTTTTCATAATTTCTTCAGTCTTCATTATGATTTTATGATATCCTGAATGAAGATCCTACTTGGTGAAGTAAATTTATCCATTCAATTCTTCCAATAATTCATCAATGAAAGGAATAGGAAATTTATCTTTAATAGTGAGCTTCTTGATCTCCCTATAATTTGGATACATGTGCCATGATCCATCCTTCTTGTGCACCAATACTACTGGAGCAGAGAAAGAACTTTGACTAGGTTGATTTATATCAGCCTCTAGTATTTTTGCAATTATACGTTCAATTTCACTCTTTTGGGGATAGGAATATCTTTGATTAGCGTCATAAATGGGTAATTATATGGGCTCATTTTACCTCATAACCTAGTCAAATCCACCATTCTCTTATCTTATTGTATGATTTTTAGTTATATTTATGTTTATAGAGTGAGTCGAGCTAGTTATGATGCCATGTGGTCTAATATGTGTTTAATGTAGATTATTGATGAATTTTGTGGTTAAAGTCAAGGATCCAGTGGACAAATGGTAGCAATAACTTGAAGTGGATAAAGGAGAGGACTTATAGGAGGGATTCCCCCTCATTTATTACTCCCTACTTCCAACACCCCTTCATTCAGCTCAGACTACAAGTAGCCAAGTCATGCATTAGTAGGTAGCCTAGCAAGTGGAGGATAACTGATGATTATCTCGAGTTTTGGGAGCCAAGCCTCCCTGATTTTAAGGAACTTGTTGGTAGCTTCATTGGTATAAGTAGAGAGACCTAGGGCATCACTAGGGTCATATTTTGTTGTTTTTATGTTGCACTTTTGCTTATGTAAACTCTGCTCAACTTTGACCTTATTATTTTTTTGACAACTTCATGTAATCTTGTTATTGTTTGAAATAAAGATGGAATCCTTTTTGAGTTAGTACTAAGTTACCTCAGAGGGCTAAATCTCTTGGGTTAGGGCCTAGTCCAAGTAGCCAAGCTCCTCTTTACTTTTATTTGTATGTTTTATTTCATTTTGTAGATTAGGTTGTTGTTAGATGAATTTCTCTTATGCTCAAGAATAGGTTGCTTTTGATGATTCAATAGTTTGCTTCCATTTTTGATTTCCATAACAGGTTAAGCAGTGATAAAGAAAATATCCAAAAGGATAGAAACAGTGCCTTGGCCTCTCTTCCTCCCTCTATGACCATGATTTAAGGCAAAGACCCTCTTGCTGCCCCAAAAACACAGATTTTCCTCATTCATAGGACTTCTAGTTTTTGCAACTTTTTATTTAATTAATAGTCTAGCTTTATTTGTTTTAGAACTTCTTCATCATGCTCACTTCTTTATTTACCATATTCTTCTTCCATTATTTCCCTTCTTTCAATAGTTATCAGCATTTCCTTTCATAAGATCACAATTTCGATTAGTTTGATGCGAAATTTTATTTTTCTAGATGCACTTATTTCATTGCTTACTTGATATCATTGGTTGAATGTCAGTTGTTTATGTAGCAGAGATCTTCTAGTAGTAGGTCAGCCTATCATCCATCCCATCCTCCATCTGATCCATGCCCTACAGGTCGCCCAATTCTCCCCTCAAAATTTTCCTTGGTTTTCTGCATTTTCCATAGAATTTCTTCCTCTCTCCTTGAGAAAATCCAATCATCTTTCTCTCTCCTAATGATTATTGGTAGACCATAGGTCCCCTTGCAGTTCATTCCAACATTCATCCACCTTTTCACCCACTCTAACACCCTCAATATAGCCAAAACTACTCTCGGCCTCCTCCTATAGGCCTCTTGTAGAACATTGTTTTTCCTCCCGTATATTTCCTGTGTCCTCCTGTAGATTTTCATCTAGGATTTATTTTCAAGGCCGAGTGTGGGAAAAGCCTCCAGAAGGCCACCTGAGACCTCCTAGGTCCCAAGCACACCATCCTACATCCTCAAATGTCCAAAAACTGCCCTTCAACACCACCTATTCAATACCACATCCACAAACAATAAATCACATGCATGTCAAATTCACATAAAAATACTTAAGAATCCAAAAAGAGGTTTTTTTCTCATTTACTTCCAGAAATAACTTAGCTAGATGTTGTTTACTTCCTTGAGTAGGTAATGACATTCTTTTCATGGCTTTCATAGTCCTTTATAGAAAAGTAGGATTCATTGGTTAATTAGGATTTACTTGGTTTGCTTTACATTTCAGTTTTTCTCCTTTCCGCAGTTAGAGTAGTATTTGTAGAGTAGTCTTTCTCTCCTATCATCAGATATAAATCTTCTTTTGGAATCCATATAAGCTAGCTTGAGCTCCTAGTGATCTTATGCTGGCTGACCAAGTGACAACCTACAGTAAGAACTAGTACATGTGCATACAACACTGTCGCTTCCAAGTTTGTTATGAACTATTGGGTTGATAAGAATAAAGTAGGTAGCCCAGGAGTTGCAACATTATTGCTGCAATACTGGTGCTCACCATACTTTTTGGTGCCATTTCTAGGGAAGTGTCAAAGTATTATGTGATTACTGCTCTCTTCTATTTTCTATTGCAGCATTTTGCTAGTAGTTTATTTTAGCGAAAGTAGACTAGTCCCTTCTTTTCATTGAAGTTTTTCATTTATTTTTAGCAAATTTCATTTCAGCAAGAGTATACTAGTCATTCTTTTCTTTCAATTTATACATTTCCTTACTTTCCTCTTCAATTCTACAAGTTTCCATTCAGCAAGTTTATGTCAGCTAGTTGCAATTTGTTTTGTTCAATCAATTTTAGCTTTGCAGGTACTATCAGTGTGGGGAAAAAGAAACAAAAACCAACCAAAAATATTTCCTTTCATGCCTCACAGGAATAGAGATAACTCAGGAAAATTCTTTCCCAACAACCCCACTGCTTCACACAGCCAAACTTCTCTCTTATTCAGTGGTTGTGATCAAGAAGAACCCTTAGAGGAACAACCATACATATTTGAAGAACCTATAGGGGAAGAAGAAGAAGAAAACATTTCTTTGTAGCCATTGGCCGAACACAAAAATTATAGGGGGGAATGGAGAGAGAATACAGGGTAAATTTCCTATTTGGGAGACCAATGGGGACACCAAAATGAAGAATATAAGCCCTTCCTCCCTACCTCATTTCCACGCTTTGACTACAGAGGATCCTGACACCTTTTTTGTTTGAGTTTTTTGTTATCTGTCGAACCTATGACCATCCAAAGGATAAGCAAAACTTGAAAATGTTCCCTTCTATTCTCAAGGATGCAACATTAAGATGGTTCATGGGATTACCTAGAAATAGCATCACAACTTGGTCTCAGATGCAGAAAGCCTTTAACAAAAAGTATCAAGACTATTTTAGTTCAAAAGGTACTAAAGAAGAAACTTTCTGAATGACCATAGGAAGTGATGAGTCCCTGGAGGACTATGAAGAGAGATTCCAGCTTAGTTACAAAAGGGTTGGGTGTACACTTGACCCTGAGTCTCTAAAGCTAGTCGAACTCAAGGGAATTCAGAAAGATCTTTCAGATGCCCTCCATCTACTAGTTGGGGGAGACATCTACCAATAGTCCTATCAGGACATAAAGACTGTTTTTAGAAACCATTCTAGAGCGGGCAAAAAGAAAGGTAGGGGGAATCAAACCATAGCTAGTACCTCTTCCTCTAGCTCATCCATTAAAGAAGAAATTGGAAACATGCTGGAAGACTTCAAGAGTGAGATGTTGTAGACTCTTGACATGCAAATGGATACCTTACATATCAAAAGGAAACAAGAGGAATTAGAGAGGGATTTGGCCATTTTTTTCCCTAGATGCACTAGAAGGCATCTTAGGAATGAATTCCGATTGAACACTATAGATGTTTGTTTAGTATATCAAGAAAATCATTCTACAAACAAGTTCCCTTCTTACTGAGACTTAAAGCTATATATCAAGGTGCTCAGGGAGTCACTGAACAACTCTATTACATAAACCAAAGGAGGCCGCATGGACCTAGAACATACCAGTAGGGGATGTAATGGACATCTCAGGCATACTACAACCCCAACCAAGTCACTTCCATACCTTCTTGGGGCTCCCCTGCTCATCCTACCTGGTCCACACCTCATCCTTGGTCCTTCATATCTCCATATCATGCCCAACCAACCACCCATTCATTTCAATCCTATGCTCAACTGCAGCCCCAGTGGAATGCATTTCATCAGAGGTGGAGGCCCCAATAAAACTCTCATCCCACTCCTTTGCCTGCAACACCTACCTAACCACAACTATTACATCCTACTCCACCAAAGCAGCCCCAAATTCCTGCCTAGCCAAATCCTAACTAGAACAACAGACATGCTCAGCAATTGTATAGTAGGGAACCATCATGCCTGACTTATGCTATGGAGATTTAGGAAATGAACTTGCGATCTAGGAATGTTCTCTTAGATAGTCAGCCTCCACCCATGGAGGTTAAGGAGGATAAAGATGAAAGAGAACCTAAAGCAAATCCACCCCTTTCTGAGAGACTATCTGCAACAGTCCAACCTACCCTAGAAGAAACTAAACTGCTAGGAGAATTGAAGCATTTATGTGTGAAGATACCACTTCTCCAAGCCATAAAATATGTGCCTATCTACAATAGGCTGATCAAAGGGAAGTTCTTTAGGCATCTAGGAAGGCACAAGAGGAATGCACGAAACATCAATATCATAGGTCAATTGTCTGACCTGATGTTTGGGTAGGTAATCTGTCCAAAATATCAGGACCCTGAAAGCCCAATAGTTGATGTCCAAACCAATGGCACCATGATCCCACACACCTTGATTGATCTGGGAGATACCATTAATGTGATGACAAAGGACATAATTCTCAAAGTCAACCTCCAGGATTCCTTGAGGAAGACCACGACTGTACTACAGCTTGTAGATCAGTCCACTGTGACCCCTGAGGGGATTGTGGTAGATGTGATGGTGTCCATTCATTCTTGGGCATACCCTACTAATTTCTTAGTTCTCCAGCCAAAGGCAAAGCTCAGTGGGTATCCTCTCATTCTAGGAAGACCCTAGTTGGCTATTGTTGATGCTTACATCAGTCGTCGAGCTAGGAACATGACCATAAAGAATGGCCATATGTTGAAGCATTTAATCCTATATCCTCCTACCCAACCCTTGCTAGAACATGATCTACCTCTCTGGTTGGAGGAGGAATATGAGGATGAAGTCTATTATGCACTGTTTTGTGCATTAGAAATCACCATGGGGGGGGAACCGCAAGATGAGGATGATATGATTCAAAATCTGATTCATAATCCACCCCTAGTGTATCACCATTAGAGGACATAGTAAGGGAAACCAAAAAAAACCCTCAATTGATCTCTGTGTGGCTGACTCCACTCCTCTCCGTGTTAAGAATATAGAGTCCAGCCCAAAAAGAACCTTGAAAATAAATCCATCGATATCCACTTCCGAGGAGAAGGAACTATTTAGCTTTTTGAGAAAACTCCTAAATTCCTCCGCCTAGAGTTATAAGGAGATGAAGGGAGTGCAAACTTCACTATGTACTCATAATATATACATCAAGGATGATTGCAAGCTAGTCAAGTAGCCTCAAAGGAGTATGAATCTAGTACTTAAAGATATTGTTAAGGAAGAACTACAAAAATTGCTTGATGCAAGATTCATCTATCCCATCTCTAACACTGAACGGGTCTCTACTTTGGTGCTAGTGCCAAAGAAAAATGGTAAGTGGAGTATCTATGTAGAATATTAGGAATTGAACAAAGCCACTAAAAAGGACCATTTTCCTTTACCTTTCATAGATCAATTTTTCGACGGCCTGGCAGGAAAAAGGTTTTTGTCTTTCCTAGACAGGTTTAGCGAGTACAATCAGATTCAAATCACCTCAGAAGACCACGATAAGACCACTTTCACTTGTCCTTTGGGTACCATTGCATACCAGGTCCTTCATTTTTGTTTGTGTAATGCTCCTTCCACTTTCCAAAGAGTGGTATTGATTATATTCTCTGAATTAGTTCATGATGCAGTAGAGATACACATGGATGAGTTTACTCCTTATGGCTCTAACTTTCAGGAAGCCTTATCTAATCTAGGAAAAGTACTAGACAAATGCATTGAGATGAACATGTCCCTCAGTATAGAAAAATGTGAATGTTTTATGATAGAAGGTACTATGCTAGGTCATGCAATATCTCATGAAGGACTACAGGTGGACCCCAACAAAATTTCCATCATCCAAAGGGTCCCAGCTCCTCAAAAGGTGAGAGATGTCAGAAGTTTCCTTGGTTTAGTTGGGTATTACCTGAGATTCATTAAATATTTTAGCAAGCTAGGCTCTCGTTTGTTTGGACTATTAAGTAAAGATGTGAGTTTATATGGTCGGAAAACTGTGAGGAAGCCCTAGATACCTTGAAGAGCAAGCTTGTGACTGCCCTAATTCTGAGAGGCCCAAACTCGACCCTACCTTTCCACATTCACACAGATGCCTCGAACAAAGCAATAGGAGTATCCTTGGGACAAATTGATGAAAAGTAACCTTATGCCATATACTTTATAAGAAAAAACTTGTCAAAGGTAGAGTTAAACTATATGGTGACTGAGAAGGAACTCCTAGTTGTTGTGCATTCTTTAAACAAATTCAGACATTATATCATAGGCTATCAAACTTTTGTGGACATTGATCATGCTTCAATTAGATATTTAATGAGTAAACTAGATGTGAATTCTCGCACTATTAGATGGTTTCTTTCACTACATCAGTTTGATTTGACCATTATTGATAAGCCTAGTAAAGAAAATATTGTTGTTGACTTTTTGTCTAGAGTAAATTTGCATATAGGTGAAGAAGGAATGGTGGATAACCAAATGCCAGATGAACACCTGTTTGCTATCTTAGTACTCTCTCCATGGTTTGTTGATATAAAAAACTACTTGGTTTTAGCACAGTTTCCACCACATTTGTCCTCAAAAGATAAGAGCAATATCGTGAGGAAAAGCACCCCTTTCACTTGGATTGGTGGCAATCTCTCAAAACTTGGCCCAAATCAGATTTTGAGAAGATGTGTCAAGGAGGAGGAAATCTTTGACATCCTCCCGACCTGTCATGATGGGCCTTCTCGAGGTCTTTTTGTAGCAAAAAGAACTACCTTCAAGATACTACAAGTGGGCTACTACTGGCCCCCTCTTCATTAGGATGTGGGGAGATATACCAACGAGTGTGATCAGTGTCAGAGGATGGAGAAATATACACCAAAGGATGAAATTCCCATGCAACCTCAAGTGACCTTTGAGCCATTTGAGAAGTGGGGCATGGACTTTGTGGGTCCTATCAATCCTCCTTCAAAGAAGAAGCAATACATCATTGTGTGCACTGATCACCTGACGAAGTGGGCAGAGACAAAAGAAATCAAAGCTGCAACAGAGGAAAATGTAGCTGAATTTTTGAGAGAAAACATATTCGAAAAGTTCGTGTATCCAAGAGAATTGGTTACAGATCAAGGTAGTCAGTTGACTTCCAATTTGATTGAACACCTACTCACACATCATAGAATCAAGCACAGGACTTCGACCCCTTACCATCCACAAGCCAATGGGTAGGTGGAGGTCACTAAGAGAGCATTGGAAGGGATCTTGACAAAGGTTGTGAGCATCAGCAGAAAAGACTATGCAGACAGATTAGTTGAGGCCACTTGGGCCCACAATACAACATGGAAGACCACTACAGGGTTCACACCCTATGAGCTGGTCTATGGGAAGAAGGCTTTGCTGTCAATAGAATTTTAATTCAATACTCTAAGGATAGCAGCTCAGCTAGACCTAGACCTTAACCATGCACAGAAAGAAAGATTACTTCAACACAATGGATTGGATGAACATAGAATGTAGGACCTTCTCCATGCAAAGGTAGTTCAACTTCAGAGAAAGATATGACATGAAAAACACATCAAGGTGAAGCAATTCCAAGAGGGACATTAGGCACTACTCTATGATTCAAGATATAAATATTTCAAGGGCAAGCTAAGGACAAGATGGCTGGCACCCTGCACTATGGAAAAATGCAATGACAATGCTTCAATTTTGATCAAAACCATTAATGATGAAGCCATCCCCATGCTTGTCAGTGGACATTTGTTGAATGTCTACAAGAAACCCCTCTCCAAGAAAGAGGTCATTGAAGATTTGAATAAGACAGTGATGGTAGTCGAGCATGTCTTAGCCTCCACTTCACCCACCCGCTGAAGAAAAAGAAAAAAGAAAAAATAAGGACTCAAGTGGAGACCTCCATGAGGTGCTTGAGTCCCATCATTGGGTTGAAAACCTCTTGTGAGGCAGCCCAGTGATGTCAAAAAGAGAGAGAGAGAGAGAGAGAGAGAGAGAGAGAGAAATAAGATCCCTGGTTGAAAACCTCTCTTGGAGGCACCTACGGCAGGCAGTTCTCCTAGAGGTGCCCTAGTTCTTTTCAAAAAGAAAAAGAAAAAAGAGAAAAAGAAAACTGAATTTCTAGTTGCATTGAAGGATTGCAAGATGACTACAGGAAGTAGCAGAAGGTGCCAAGGGAGCCCTGAAACCAACACCAGCACCTATCCTACCTTCCCACACCTTTCTCCATCATTCTTGGCATTTTTTTCACCTCACTATGTTTATTTTTTAAAAGCTGTGTTTTCTATAGGAGGCTCTTGTAGGAATTACATAGAACCAGAAATGGATATAAAAGGAATTTTGAAGGACAAGGAAGCTCTGTAAATAATATATAAATCCTCCTGAAGTATTAAAACCTCCTTGCCATCATTTCCAATCCTGCATCACACCCCAAGCATCATTCTTCTTCCTGTCCAGGAAAAACACAGAGAAAAAAATAGTTTTCAGGAAAAAGAAAAAGCAAAAAAGTAAGAGGGTAGGCAGCACCATCAACCTCACTTGAAGCCTACCAATTACCTCTCCATCTCTATCTACATCTCTGGCATGATCCTCACAACTCCAAGAATAGAAATAAGTTGAAGTTTCAAGGGGAGAAGCAACTATAGGAGCTCCTGTAGAAATCCCTGTAGCAATTGATCCCATTAAAATCCAGCATCAACAGTAAGAGGGTGCAAATATAGAAGTTGAAGAATGCACATGAAGCTCAGATCTAGCCAGAGAAGAACCTACACAAGACACAAAAACACACTAGCAAGCAGACAACATGCAGTAAAGGAAACAAGGGCATGAAGTAGAGGGAAGGAACCACAACACCTCATAATCAAATACATTTGGATCTCAGGTAAGTAACTAACCTGCTCCTATGTTTGCATTTGTGTAGTTAGAATGCATGAAAAATTAATGAGATGGTTGAGGTTGAATGAGGGAAAGGTGGCCAGTTAACTTGGCCACCTTCATCTAGTTGAGTCCACTCATCCGAAGATGTCACCCAGACGTGCACACAGTCAACTCAAGAAAGATGTCAAGGACAAGTAGTGGAGGAAGTGTGAACTTAGATGCAATCATAAGGGATGATTACAAGGAAAGGTCCATGATAACAAGGAAGGTGGGGACCAACGGTCTGATTATGGTCAATGTACACTTGTCTAGCTCACCCTCCATCACCAGAAATGTCCATAGAAGGTAAAAGTACTCCTCACTGAGCACTCTCACCACCTTTTCCTTCATTCTCTCCTAAAAACTTCACTCCTGAAATCTCCTCATACCCCCCATAGCCTCATAACCATCATTCTCCATTGATCTATCCCATATTCCTACTCTCAGCATTTTCTACAGGAGCACTTATAGGTTCTACAAGAGAAACTACAGGAATTCTACAGGAGGGCCAGTGATTTGTTTTGAAGGGATAAAAATCAGGTTTTAGCACAATTCTCAGGCTGAGAAGGTAGGTTTTATGCATACCCCCATTGAATATCAAAATATGTAAGCAGTGGTTTAATTTTTAGGAGGAAATAAATCCTTTAGGTAGAGGAAATACATAACAGAATTTCTACTTATTTCTTAAAAGAAAGATAGTCTCTCTATTTCTCTTTTCTTCTTCAAAAATTGTTGTCTCCTTCTTCACATTTGGAATCCAAAAGAAGCATAAACAAAATGAAATGAGTTTTTATGAGGAAGGAGCCCACCAACTCCTCCAGGCTCCATGCACATCCCCAAGTAGTGGACATATTCACAAGAGCAAATTGGATGAACTTTTTTGAGAAATTCTAAGGGTTTGATGAGGAAATTGCTCAAGAATTTACCCACTCTTTGGTCCCTCACACCAGAACACATGACACTGTCACCTTTAGAGGTATTTCCATAGAGATAACCCTTGATTTTATCATTAGGGTCACTACCCTTCCTCTTGGAGTGTCTTGGAGTAAGGATGAAAAACCAATTGGCCAGGCTACCAAGAAAAACTTCTTCCAAAACAATGAAACCCTTGTAGAGGATAAAAATGGCATTAGAAGGGCTAACATACCATATCCTTGGGATGATGTTAGCTACCAGATAATCAAATATATTTCTTGTGAGGGGAGGTAAAACTATAGTTACCATTTTATAATCCTTCATGAAATAGGATATGGCATGGACACACCAGCCCCTCAGAAGCTCAACATCCCCTACTTCCTCCTGCAGTCTCTCATTCACTCTAGCATTAAAGTTCAAGCAGGGAATTCAGAGCAGCTTTCTCACCATGAGTTAATAAAAATTTTAGTGGAGGAATCCCTCCATATATTTACACTCCCTATAGCATGGGAAATCTACCGAAACATGACAACAGAAGATGACATAAAATCCCTAACCTATGGTATCAGTCCTACTGGCAGTGGGGAGGAAGAGTAGAAAGGGGGAGAAGGTGAGGAAACTGGTGACTTAGTAGAACAAGAAGGGAAGGAGGAAGAAACTAAGATAGAGGAGAAGAAAGCTGAAGAGATAGAGCAGGAAGAAACATAGCAAACAAAGACAGAAAGAGAAACAAAAGGAGGAGAAAAAGGGGTAGAAAAGACAAAAGTGTCCCCTGAGACCCTAGAACGAGAGGCAACAACTTCTCTCACTACCCTCAGCACACTAATTAAGCCAAAACAAGAGAGGAAGAGGTAGACCACAATGTATTTCAGGGCTAGGAAGAACATAAGAATCAAAACTGGGAAACCCCAACCGTCTTCAAAAGTGATAATTATTATTGAAGATTCACCCTCTACCCAAGGAGAAGAATTCCCTTCCAATGAACCTATCACATATGAAAGGGGGAATCCCAAATCCCCCACATGGAAAGAAAAGATAGAACTACAGGACCCAAAAATAGTCCTACAGGAGGCACACACAGCTCTACAGGAGACCATGTCAAAACTACAGGAGACCCAAAATCTTGAGAAAAGGGTAGAAGGATAGCCACATGGAAATGAGGAAGAAACAGAGCTACAAGAACCTAATCCCCAGCCCAGTCTTGGCTCCTACTACAATATTCTTTTGCGGGGGGAGGGAAGAACAATTCCACAAAAATTTTCAATTTCACTATTCTTTGAACTAGAGAAAGAAAAGATAGGGACCTGTTAGCTACCTATACCAATAGGTTTCATATTTCATGATTGGAAAGGAAAGGTCCAAATATGCTTTGCTTTGATGATGCAAAGATCCCATATTTCCATGAGAAAACATTCTATGTATATAGCTTGATGTTGTCTAAACCTTGATAGATGGTCCAACAGCCTAATCTGGATCATGCCATGTTTTAAATTTTCAGTTGTAGAATAGAGAAAGAAGTCTGTCCAAACTATTTAATCTTGGCAGACAAGTAGTTTAGGTAGAGAAAAAATGGCTCCCAACTGCTTAATCTGGGACCTTGGAAGAAATAAGGGTAGAAGTAGATAGAAAATCAAAAGAAAAAGCGAGAGAAAAGAAAAGGCAAGCAAGGGTCTACAAGTCTAAGTGCACCCTCCAAGAAGAAACAAAAAATGCTAGGCAAGTAGATGGGTAGGCAGATGGGGTTGCAGAAGAGTCATTCCTTGAAATTGAAGGTGTGCTAACCTACTTCACAAAGCAAAATCAATGGAGTGAGAAGTCCTTCTTCTCCATCAGGTTGCAGCAAGCAAAGAAGCATGTCTAACTTCCCAAATTTTCCCCTCTTCCCATTCATTTACTAACATCCCATCATCAGTTGAGATACATGGAAGAATTGATGGTTTTATGGTGGTTCTTAGTCCTATTAGAAGCCACATTTCTTGTCTAAAAATCTTTTTATTTTGATCTACTCCCTAAGCTAAGTTATTTTCAAATAAACTTAGTGTTATCTCCCTTCCTCCACTCCTTTCATCCATATTAACCTTAACTCTATTATATAATTCCCCTATGGTCCCCTTTCCCTACTATAATAACACTATGGTGTATAAATCCCAGCATTATATACATGTCCTCCCTTTAGCACTATAGCCAAATAAGTTGTCAAGGGAGACATTAGTCCATCATGGACTATGGTCAACCCTGTCATGGGATTGCTCTGACCTCAGGCTGGAGTGACTGCCTCCCCCTAAGCCATTACCTCACCTCTACCCTGTAAATTTCACAAGAACCCTTTTTCTCTGCTCAAAACCACCTTTTAACCACTTTTCCCCTTTCAGATTGACCCTTACCCCGAAAAAACTCGCAAAAACCCTTAACTCTAAAGTTTTCCACCTAAAAATATTAAATTGAATATTTTAATAGGCCAGCGGGTCCCCCCAACTTGCACGATCCGTCGGAGGGCCCGCCAGCCGTCAATCTTCCGCCACCCATGATCTAACAGTGGGCGGGTATTCTTGGGCCCGGATCTGCCGACCTTTAGCGTCCGGGGAAAATGGTTTTCCGCCCCGTACAGGGATGCATGGCAGGCGGTGGGGTTGTTCGGAGCCCCCCTCCCCGATACCTCCTTTGCCCAAAGGTGGTGCGGGGAACCCGCTTACACCCTCCCCATTACCACCCATCCGGCGCACGTCACCCTCACGTCAGCCTGACGTCATGTCGCTTCCGCCCGCCCCTACGTCCCGTGGCCCTCCAAGTAGTCCTGCCACCGCATCTACCCGACACCGTGTCCTACCACCCTGGCCTACACCTCAGCAGCCACGTCACCTCCGTACCTGGGCCCCACCATGACGTCATGCTGACGTCATCGGCGGAAAAGCTCCAATAGCATGTTTTTTCCAAATTTGTCGTTATAAACGACCAAATTAGCCGTTTGCGGTCATTTTCACACACAAACGACGTAGTCGTTTTCAACCAGCTGCCGCGAAAATTCATTTCCAGCCATCAAATTCAAGATTCAGACCGCTACAAGTCAAGGATTCAGCTACATTGAGCCTGCACAGTTCAGCCCGCAGGCCTGTCAAACGTTTTTCCAGGTATTTCACCAGATTTCCCCATTTTGCCCATGCATTCCATTTCTCTGTAAATTGACCATTGAACACTGGTCAAAATCCACAGTCTAGCTCTGTCTGCTAACCAAGAGTCAGCTAAAGTAACTTGCATTGCCCCCAGAACTAAAAATTGGCATTAAAACAGTTGTTCCACGAGCCAAAACCATAAAATTGTCCTCGAGGTGCTCGACATTGTTCCCTTTTGCCGAGTACAGGCTAGTTTCAATTTCTACCAAAGGAAACCTCATACCCTCTGCAACTTACCCTTAGAAATTCACATCCCTGTGAATTTGCAACAAACTATAGAAACCATCTTGCATTTTCCACTGAGAAAAACACTTCAGACTTGGTCTACATTTGGCCCATTACTTAAGCTCTTAAAGAACTTTGCAAACCATTGCCATCACCTTATTTCAAAATCAAGTTTTACAATGGCTGCTTCTGCATCCTCATCCCTCAGTGTAGCTCCATTAAATCCACCAAATAAAGAGCTGGAGGCCTTGGCATTTGCTGACAAGGACTATCTTATTGAAGACTTTGAGGGTAACAGGGACTTCTTGCAGACCTTCTGTCAATTAAGAGAGGACTATAAGGATGGTCATGGTACACATGGGATATTGGAGTCAAACCTACCATACTATTGTCTCCCAGCTGTAAATGTCTTCCCTAAAATCATTCACCTATGTGCTGAAAACTATGATGTGCAGCACAGAGCTATTAGCACTCCATCTGGGAGGATCCTTTTCTACATTAATGCTGAGTCCATCAACAAAATGTTACATTTTGATCAGACAGAGTTGCTAATCCCATTTTCCATGAACTATTTGCTGGACACTGGTGCCAAGATGACCAGTGAGGAGATTCAAAAGGTCACCAGGACATTCATGAGCCCTGAGTGGCAGCCTACAGGGCCACCTCCCTACCTGGATGTCCATTTCAATGATGTAGGTAGGCTTTTACTGGACATGATTGCCTATGTGTTGGGATACAAAAACAGTGAGCATGTGGATAAAACAATGCTGGTATTGCTATCTGCTTACAGCCCACGCCAACCCCCTGCCCACAAATATAACTTTGCTAAGTTCATAGCTAACAAGATTCATGATCAGTTGAGCAGAGTGGATAGACAGGGGGTCTTCAAGTACTCGGCCTATATTTACCACCTGTTCATGTATTATCATTCTGAAGCCTTCCCATGCTACATCAAAAAGCTGGATCATAGAGGGGAAAGAAGATCTGTCATCTTCTGGACCTCTGTCTATCACAAAGTCACAAATTCACCCTACACCTACTGTGAATTTGTTGACCAATTTGTATACCCAGTCTCTTGCCTGTTGATGAGGTCCCCTCCTCCCAGAATATCAAATGAGATAAAGAAAGCTCTGCAGCTTTCCAAAAAATATAAAATAGGTGACTGGTACCTATATGAGAACCATACTGTCATTAGGATCTATGGCTGTGAGCTCTGTCCATACAGGCTCCCAAAATATGTACCTATGAGGTTATTTGCCTTGGAGTATTACAGGCAGTTGATTCAGTCCGACCTCACCCATTTCCACAGCGCCAAAAAGAAGGCCCACCTCAAGTTCAAACACCAGTTGGGCCCCTTCATCATGAACAAGAAAGAAGGGTGGGAAGATGGAGACCTAATCCTTAAGGATAAATACAAGTTGTCTTATAGTTTTCGGTGGGTCCATTATGACCCTGAAGGTTTCATCACTTCTAGGAGAAACAAGTATAGGCTTATAGGCATTAAGCATTGCCAGTACCCACACATTGAAAAATATGCCAACCTGCAAGAATGGCAGATGGATACTCTAGTTGAAAATCTAATTGAGGAAGAGACAATGCTAAAGAATGTGAAGGAGCTTGAAAAAACTATTGACCTAGACTATGTGCAGCAGGTACCTTTCAGACCGCCTTATTCAGTGGGAGAAGGGACCTCAGCCTCAAGGACTGCACCAGTAATAAAGGCATCTTCCACAGCATCACCAGTGTTAGATAAAGGCAAAGGGATAATGGGTGCAGAAGAACAAACAATGAAAGAAAAGTCTGCCCCTTCAGGTGAGCAGCAGCAAGAACAACAGCAAGGGAAAACTGTCCTTTCACAAACTGAGCTACCAACAGCTCCAGCACTGCAAATTCCACCCCCACAAACTGAGCCAGTAACTGCTCCAATTTTACAGACCACGGCACATGAGGAAAGGGGGACAAAAAGCGATAGAGAAGAGTCCACTCCTCTCAGTGGATCCTCCCACCAGCCAGAAGCCAAAAGGCAAAGAGCAGACTCCCCAGAGGTAGAAGACATTACTGAAGATGTCTTGGACAGTGCAAGAAAAAACAGGGAGGGCATTCAGCATACAGGTACAAGCTCCTTTCAGCAGGAGCAAACTTTACAGCTCGGTTTGGAGGTGTCCTCCTCTTTCCAGCAGACCAAGAAGCCCAAAAGCACTAAGGCTTCTTTCAAACAAATAAAAGCTCAGAATGAGCTGCTAAGGGCTGAGGTCTACAAGAAATTCATAGATGCAACACTAGCCCAGCAAGAAAGGCTAATGTCGGTATATGACATTCAGGAGGAAAAATTGCTCCTCAGCCACTTTAAGCCCAAAGGGCCGCAGCCTAAGACAGTTGCAGATTTTGTAAAGACAAGGGTGGAGGTCCTAGCCAGAGATATACATCCCATGGACCAGATTGAACTCCATAAGCAAGCTGGGGAGATGGTCTATGCAACCTTGGCGGAGAAGGCCACCATGGCACATGAGCTGAAAGAGTCCCTCAAAAACACCAATACCCAGTTGGACTTTGAGAGAATGTCCTCTCTCGCCAAAGACAATAGAATAAAGTCTCTGGAGGAGATCATCATTGATCTAGGACATGATCCTAGTGATCCAAAGGGTGTGAAGGCCCTTATGAAGAAGAAAGATGATGACCTCAATGCCTTGAAGAAAAGATTGAAGCTGCAGCCCACAAAGCACCCTCAAACAGCAGAACTTCAAAAGCAAAAACAGGTTGAGGACCAACTGGAACTCCTAATGCAGCAAGACCAGAGGATCAGGGAATTGGAGAGAGAGCTGGAAGGAGCATTACAAGATAAACAGGCAGAATCCACTTCCCAATCTCCTCCAACTACTTCAACAACAACAGCAACTTCAGGGGCAGCAGTGGCCCCCACAACAGAAGTAGCAGGAATAGCAGCAGCTCCAGATGCCAGCCCAAGTGTAGAAGAATTGACCAAGGCCGTCAAAGCAATGGAGCTCCAGGCAGATAAAATAAAGAAGGCCAAGGAGAAGTTGGCAGAACTGGATGCCAAGTATGACAAGTCCAAAGTGACTGTAGCAGAACAGGGCAGAGAAATAAAGGCCCAAAAAGAAAAGATAAAGGCCTTAGAGAAAGAGCTGAATCCGGAGACTGCTATGGCCGACATAAAGAGAATCCTATGGGCCAAAATTGGCCAATCCATCAAACAGCAATGGAGGTCAATAAAAATAATGCATGAGCAAATGGATTTAATGGGTCAAGCTCAAGCAGAAATTCAGAAGGCCAAGACAGTGCTAGGGAACAGAGCAGAGCAGGCAAACAGAATGATAGACTTCCTGGACAGGCAAGAAAGGGAGGAATTGGCAGCTATAGGCATTCCCAACAGAACAGAGGCTGTCCTCTCTGCCAAGAAGGTACTAACTCTCAGGAACTATATACAAACAGTGGAGAGGAAGTACTATGAGATGCAAGCAGATGTGGAGGAATACAAAGTTAAAATGGGAGTGTTGCAAGCAAAAGGCCTGCCCAGCTTACTAAGTGGTGCAAGAAAACTCATCTCTCCAGATCAAATGGCCAACAGAATGGCAACCACTATTGAAAATCAGATTATTGCATCTGGCAGTTCATCTGAACAAGCAGGGCCTCCCACAGGGCAGAGCTTAGATGACAAACTTGAAGGCATGTTCCTCATTGAGAATGAAGTGAATCACCTATTTGAAATCCCTGCCAATCTTTATAGACATACAGAGGCCAAGGAAACATTGATAAAGATGCGCAGACATCAAATTCCTAAGGAGGATTGGTGGCAATTTATGCTTCAGATTTTGCCACGGTAGCTTCAGTCATTCGGCCACTGCCAGCTCCAGGTCACTACAAGACAAATAACATGACAAATGTCAGCAGTTAAAGCAGCTAAAAAAGTGACTCATCACATAGACAATGACAACTATCCAAGTTTCAGATAACACATCTCCAGCCGACTCTAATAGCCATAAAGTGCAAATATCTTCTGACTATTTTGACAGCTGAGGCATTAAGGAATTACTGCATCATTCACTCCTTTAGCTACTGCATTCCAGAGATTACCATATCATAAATGAGATATTAACTCATTCGCTGATATTTTTGATGTAAATTTTGTATATATACTCCCCTGAGTAACTCATAAGGGGTTGGTAATTTTCTCTACGAGACAAATGTATTGTACACTTTCAGAATTATCTAATACAAAGGGCTGGATGAGCTCCGTGATTTCCTGAAATATTTGATGTTTGGATGATGCTCCATGTGCTGATGCAGAATTCCTATGCTGTCTGATGAAATAACAAGTTTTCTCCAAACTCTGTTCTTGTTTTACTTATGTTTGTCAAAATCATACTCATCTTATACTAAGCTAGCAGTAAAAAGAAAGAATAGTGCAGGACTTGTTTCGCTACACCTTGTACTCAATTTTTACTACTGTAAATGTTTGTCTTCAGGATTACTATGCACATGAATTCTTAATTGCTCATGTCTATATTGATTCTATAAGTATGAATACTACCTAGAAATTCTTAATTGCTTCTAGGACAATATTCCCCTTATGTTTCTTTAGCAGTTCACTGCAAGATTCTTCACTGCCTTGCATTAACTGGATAAACTCCACTTAATCACTATTATAAATGTTGTTCTCAGACACTAATCTGGCTCTGCAGCATCACTACATCAAATCACTCAGCACCTCAAAATAACTAAAGGACCACTGACTCCATAGCTCAATGGACTAGAACACTTTGGAGAATGCATAAGCACCTTGACTGAAATTATCATCCAACCAAAACCTTAAACAAACCTGAACTTATAGCTAGCCTAAAATCAGTACAAAACAGAGATAAATATTAAAGAGAGAGCCCTCTCTGATCACAGTTTGGCTAGAAGCTGTAATCCAAAGATTGCTTAGTGGTTACCCCGACCGTATTCCCTTAGAGTCAAAGGGAACAACCTGGGTGATAACAGGACCCATAAGTGGATGAAAATAGCCAAATCCAAAGGGGTTGAGGATATTGGCCATATGGAGAAAAAACTGAGAGAAATGGGTAGACAGTTAAGTGCTTTCAGACACAGAGAAGCAATTGCAAGAAGCCAACTTGAAATAGAAAATGAATTGCTGAGGCATTTGCAAGAGAAAGAGACCTAACTGGCATGCATGGCTAGCTGATCCATGGAGGCATTGAAATGTAGGAAACCAAAAAAATCCTATGGCCTATATCTTAAGGACCAATGGTTGCAATTTTAGATAAAGACTTCGGCACAAAGAGGTAAAATTCCTTTCCAAGATTAGAGACAGTTTATGGACCTGTGTGATCAAAGCACAACAGAAGATAAGGAAAAGATGACAGAATTCTACCTACATAACATGGCCCCCAAAAACATGAGTGTGTGGGACCCCAATGCTAGGTTAGGGGACTTGCAACTAATGGCCATGGCCTCATGGATGAACCATGAAGAGTTAAGGGCAACAGAAATAAGAAGGTTGATGATAAAGGAGCAGAATGAGCCATTAATGATCAGAGTTGAGCCATCATATCCCATGGAACTCATCAACACACATAACTTGCTTTCCAATAATCCTTAGATTTCCCCTAGATATATTAGTGATCATGCACAAGTCATTGCACATTTTGAGGATATGGAAAGGTTACCTGGGGATGACTGTGTGCATGCATGTATGAGGAGATGGAACACCTTACCACACAGTCTACAGATCAAGGAATATCATTCCCCAATGAGGATGAAGGAGGCATTAAGGAGAGTTCCAATGTTAAATCGCTCCATGCAGAGGCTGAAGGTCAATTGGATTGGCCTCAAATTGAGTCCCCCACTGCTGCTAGGCATGTTGGAAGGCAGAAGAGAAGAAGAAGAGTAGGAGAAGTGGGAAGAAATAGATAGGAAGGCAACATTCTATGACAAGGAAGACGAGACTACATTAGAAGCATTGGATGCTAGGGAGGCCAGCCGGGCCATAAAAGATGAGGAGATGGACTAAGTTGCTCAGAGGATGAGAAACAATTTCAGTAGGTGGTGATGATGAACATCATAAATGGGTAATTATATGGGCTCATTTTACCTCATAACCTAGTCAAATCCACCATTCTCTTAGCTTATTATATGATTTTTTAGTTATATTTATGTTTATAGAGTGAGTTGAGCTAGTTATGATGCCATGTGGTCTAATATGTGTTTAATGCTGATTATTGATGAATTTTGTGGTCAATGTCAAGGATCTAGTAGAAAAATGGCAACAATAACTCGAAGTGGACAAAGGAGATGACTTATAGGAGGGATTCCCCCTCATTTATTACTCCTCACTTCGAATTCCCCTTCATTCAGCTCCGAGTACAAGCAGCCAAGTCATGTATTAGCAGGCAACCGAGAAAGTGGAGGATAACTGATGATTATCTCGAGTTTTGGGAGCCAAGCCTCCCTGATTTTAAGGAAGCTATTTGTAGCTTCATTGGTATAAGTAGATATGTCTAGGGCCTCACTAGTGTTGGATTTTTGTTGGATTTTTTTTTGTACTTTTGCTTATGTAAACTCTGCTCAACTTTGAGCTTATTACTTTTGTGACAACTTCATGTAATCTTGTTATTGTTTGAAATAAAGATGGAATCCTTTTTGAGTTAGCACTTAGTTACCTCAGAGGGCTGAAGCTCTTTGGTTAGGGCCCAATCCAGTAGCCAAGCTCCTATTTACTTGTATTTGTATCTTTTATTTTAGTTTGTAGATTAGGTTGCTGTTAGATGAATTTATTTTATGGTCAAGAATAGGTTGCTTTTGATGATTCAATAGTTTGCTTCCATTTGTGCTTTCCATAGTAGGTTAAGCAGTGATAAAGAAAAGATCCAAAGGGCTAGAAACCATGCCTTGGCCTCTCTTCCTCCCTCTGGGACCACGATTTGAGGCAAAGACCCTCTTAATGCCCCAAAAACAGAGATTTTCATCATTCATAGGACTTCTAGTGTTTACAACATTTTAGTTGGTTAATAGTCTAGTTTTCTTTGCTTTAGAAATTCTTCATCATTCTCACTTCTTTATTTTCAATAGTCCTCTTCCATGCTTTTCTTTCTTGCAATAGTTATCAACATTTCCTTTCATAAGATCACCGTTTAGATTAGTTTGATGCAAAGCTCTCTTTTTCTAGATGCACTTATTTCATTGCTTGCTTAATCTCATTGGTTGAATATCAGTTGTTTATGCAATAGTGATATTCTAGCAGTAGGCCAGTCTATCATCCATCCCATCCTCCATCTTATCCATGCCCTACAGGTCACCCAAGTCTCCCCTCAAAAACTGCTTTAGTTTCCTGCATTTTCCATAGAATTTCTTCCTCTCTCCTTGAGAAAATCGAATCATCTTTCTCTCTCCTAATGATTCTTGGTAGATACTAGGTGCCCTAACACTTCATTCTAACCTTCATATACATTTTCTAGCCACTCTCACACCCTCAAGAAAGCCAAAAATACTCTCAACCGCCTCCTGTAGGCCTCCCGTAGAACGTTGTTTTTCCTCCTATAGATTTCTTGTGTCCTGCTATAGATTTTCCTATAGGATTCTTTCTGTAGGCCGAGTGTCGAAAAAGCCTCCAGAAGGCCACCTAAGACCTCTTAGGACCAAACCACACCATCCTACATCCTCATAATTCCACAAACCTCCCTTCAACACCACCTATTCGCTGCCATATCCACAAACAATAAATAACATGCATGTCAAATTCACATAAAAATACATAAAAATCCAAAAGGATGTTTTTTTCTCATTAGTTATAGAATAACTTAGTTAGATTATGTTTACTTCCTTGAGTAGGTAATGGCATTCTTTTCATGGTGCTTTCTACAAAAGTAGCATTCATTGGTTAATTAAGATTTACTTGGTTTGCTTTAAATTTCAGTCTTTCTCCTTTCTGCAGTTAGAGTAGTATCTATAGAGTAGTATTTCTCTCCTTTCATCACATATAAAGCTTCTTGTGGAATCCATAGAAGTTGGCTTGAGCTCCTAGGGATCTTGCGCTGACTGACCAACTGAAAACCTGCAATAACAAATAATACTTGTGCATACATCACCGTCGCTTCCAAGTTTGTTACGAACTATTGGGTTGATAAGAGTAAAGTAGGTAGCCCAGAAGTTGTAGCATTATTGCTGCAATACTGGCGCTCACCAACCTGTAAGGCCTTATGTTTGGAGGAACACTTCTTGGAATCAAATGAATAGCATGATCCTGATCACAAATAGGTGGGAGGCCTTTGGGAATCTCAAATGCCTTGGAATGGTTGCCCAAAACTTTTTGTAGATCCGGAGAAATAGATGATTTCAATGCGGGAACCTCTAGCGAACATAATTATGCAATTATGCCTCATTGTTCCTTCTTTAGAAGCTTTGGCATACCATTAGAGCTTATTATCTTTCCTGGTTTTCTTGCAATACCCCTGAATTCAACTTCCTTTCCTTCCACACAAAATTTCATGAAAAGTTCTTGAAATTTAAAAGATATTGTACCCAAGGATTGTAGCCATTGGACTCCTAGCATAACATCAACACCACCCATTGGAATGGAAAGCATTGAGCTATTCAATACCTATTCTCCCATGGAGAGCTTCATATTATGGAACTTTCTAGAGCAATTTATGGTTCCTCCACTTGTAACCATCACTTGACACTCTGGTTCTGGATATAGGAAGCAATTCAATTCTTTGGCTACCTTACAATGAATAAAATATGGGTACTTGCTAAATCAATCAACACTATTACCTCTTTCCTCTTGATATGTCCTTCTATCTTGATAGTTTGAGGAGTGGTAATTCCAGCCAATGCATTGTAAGATATGGTTGGATTCATTTCTTCTTTATCTAGGGTCTGTTCCTGGAGTATATCCCCTTCTTTTGACATTTCTTGTTCCTTTTTTTCCTCCTCTTCACAATCTATGTAAAATAATTTCTTCTCAACACACTTATGACCTTTACTGTATTTTCTATCACAACTATAGAAAAGCCATTTTTCTCTTTTTTCTTCCAATTTTTGTGGTGTTAACCTTGTAGGTTGTGGAAGGCTAGGGAAAAAACACTTCCATATTTATACTTGTGAGTGGTAGGATTCCTGGTTGCCATAATTTCACTTTCCATTTTTCTTACTAACCTAAATGCCTTCTCTAATGAATCAGGTTACCAAAGGCGAACCTCATGTTGAATATTATCCTTTAAAGTCCCTATGAACACATCAAGCCTATGCTCCTCTAGAATATCTTTTACCCTTATGTTCAATTTTTGGAAGTCCTCGATGTGCTCCATCATCAAACCCTTTTGTTTGAGATTTATCCATTGGCTAAAAAAGGTGTTGCTTTTTGTATCCCCATAATGTGCTAACATTTCTTCCAAAAAAAAATCCCAAATGACAATTTTTTTACGAGATCAAAGCCATCGATACCATAGAAATTGATTTGGTTTCAAATATAAAGTTTCAATACGTACCTTTTGTGTGCTTTTCACATTATGGAGATCGAAAAATTGCTCCATCTGTAGTATCCATGTTCCGGGATCCTTGCCATCAAACTTCATCACATCGATTTTTGGAACATGGTGGGTCATCAATCCAACATTAGAGTCTATGAAATCATGATTAACATTTCTTTTGTTCTCATCATGAGTTTCCTTTACTATCCTTTCACCATTAGAAGTCATTTCTTGTAGCAACTTATTCAAATTTATCTTCAATTCTTCCATCTTAGAGTCCATGCCATTCATCTTAGCGTCCATTCCATTCATCTTAGCTTCCATTCCATCCATATTAGATTCCATGCCATCCATCTTAACTTGCACTCCATTCATATTAGCTTCCACTCGATTCATCTTTGCTTCAATTACCTTTTGTGAGAGTGAAATTTGTTTTACTTGGTCTTGTAATTTTGATATTTCATGTTTCATTTCTTCCTCTTCTTCACAAGTCATGCTAGATTTATTAGGTTGCTTACTAGGTGTCTCCATTTTCTCTCTTCGAGGCATCAATTAATGCTAATAATTCTTCACTATTCTCTTCGAATTCCTTCAAACTAATCTTTCAAAACAATCCTATGAAAAATTAAAAAAAACTACACACCCTTTTTTCACTTTGTAAGAACTTAATATTCAATCTGTTGTATCTCTGTAACTTCGAATATAGAATATTTGAAATCACGTCCTACAGTAGGTATTTGAGTCCTCTTTCTAACCCTACAATTCTGATCAACATTGGATTTTACAAGGAAGAGTTGTGCCAAATCTTCCACAGTGACCTGATTATAGACTAGTTTAGTAGAGCGAAATTGTACGAAGTTGCACGTGTCACAATTTTGACCTTAGTACTTGAATTGATATACAAAAAATTACAAGTTGTCCTTTTGCTGAAAATTGTTACAAAATTTCAATCTAATGCTGAGAACAAAAGTTATGACGATTTTCCTAAGGTCTCCTATTTGGAATGTAATTCGAGAGTCTGCAAAAACCCCAACTTCCTCAAGTAATATCTCCGAAAATAAAGCGAGACAATATCTGAAATTTATATCCAAAGTGCAAATTGATTTCACCTCAAATGTTTTTTTTTTAGC
Source organism: Pinus tabuliformis (assembly GCA_031772625.1). NCBI lineage: Eukaryota > Viridiplantae > Streptophyta > Pinopsida > Pinales > Pinaceae > Pinus > Pinus tabuliformis. The sequence goes on from CM062819.1 coordinate 270,407,170, forward strand.
TTCTAAAATGTCATAGACAAAAATTTATAGCAAAAATTCCATGATGACTGGTTTGGAGCAGCAAAACCCTAGAATCCAAAGCTCTGATACCAAATGTTATGAAACCAGCTCACAAAAAGATAGAAAAGATAGATCGATGCTTTAGAATTCAGCCTCTTCGAGGGGGCAACCTCCTTTACATTACACAAATTAACAATTCTTGGATGATACAAATGACTAAACCTCCCTTCTATATATAGGATTCTATGGGGTCACAATATAATCAAGCCGACATAACAGTAATAACATAAGGGCACAACAATAGCAATAGTGGGTTTCTATGGGGCACACTAATAAAAATATGGGGATAATAGGGGCACAATAATAGTAATAAGGGCTATAATGACAACAATCATGGGGGAATCACTAGTGTTATGGGGACCTAACATTCTTTCTAAAGGGTTCCAACAAACGATCAAAGGGAGTTGGTGCTTCCTATGATTGGTTTCTCACAAAAAAAATTGATTTAATAGAGTAGGTGCTATTATTTTTACATCAATAACAAAAACATTCTTGGTGGTTTTTCTCTCTAAAGGGTTTCAACATTAAACCTGTATGTCATATTTGTGCTTCTTATGATGTGCATTCTTGTGTTGATTGAAATGATTGTTGTTATGGTTTGTTAATGGTTTCTCTCATTTAGTGGATTCCAAGTTTGAATGAGTAAACGAAAATTCACATAAAAGTTTAAATTAGATTTAATATCGATTCAACACCCCCACCCTCTCAGTGTTAACATTTTTTCCAAAAATTGGTATCAGAGCTAGGTTCCTTCAAGAACAACTTAATCTCTCGAAGGTAGATCGAAGGGAAATAATGGCTAATCAATGTTGGCGAACAACAAGAGGAGTCCCATTTTTAAGTGGATAATAGTATGTAATCTCGAAGGTTATAATGGAAGCCTATTTAATAGCATTGGATGTTGATGTATGATGATCCTTATTGAATGGATAAAAGAGTGAGAAAAATGAAGAAGGCAAGCAAATCATCATGGTAGGGCTATATGAACCAGACATTGAGGAAGTAAGTAACTATGAGACAACAAATGAAATGCTAGATAGATTGCAATGTCTATATGGAGAAGATTTCAATGTGGCCCAAGAGAAGGCAAAATAACCTTATTTCTTAAGTAGTGAAGCAGAACATGTAGTTGTTGGTGGAGAAGGCATCTAAAAAAAATATGCTGAAAATATTGAAGTCATTTTTTCGTGTGAGAAAATTGTTGAACTTCTCTCCAAGGATGGTAAAGAAGAAGACCTAGATGATAGGCTATGTGGCTTAGAAGATAAGTTATTTCTTTGTGATAAATGTAAAGAAACAGGTCACTCATTATATAGATGTTCATGTGAATCACTTGAGGAAAGAGATAGCCATGCATCTAATAATAGTAATGAAGATAGACCTACTTTAGTAGAAATAGAAAAAGAGGGATCCTCCAAAGAATAAGAGGGATCCCAAGTGTGCTCGTCCATAAGAAAATATATAAGAGTACCCCTTAGACCTGTGGAAGACTCTATTGACACATATATGATTTTAGATATTTGTTGTGGCTCATCCAACACCTCTAATAGTGATGAAAATGATCTAGATGAAAGGATGTATTTTAGGAAGAATTTGATCCCTACTCCAAAAGAGATCTAGGAGATATCATAAGAAAATCTCAAGCACAAGGACTAGTTCCATGAGTATGAGCTTGAAAATGAGAAGTTGAGAAAAATAATATTTGATATAAATTCTCAACAAGAAGAGGCTATCAGATTGAATGGGAGGTTATACATTCAACTAAATGAAGGGGAATTTCACTGTGAGAGACTACAAAATGAAGTAGTCTCATTGAGACATGACATAGAAAGGGAAAGTGAAGAGATGTATCAATATCAGAGGCTTGAGGAGAGAAAAAAGGCTCATCAAATCTAGTTTGGGTTTCAAAGAAAAGCCAGGATGCAAGACTAAGAAGGGTCAAGGTTCAACATCTGAGGTAAAGGAAAATCTAGGTTCTAGCAACAAAAAGGGAAAATAAGTTGTTTTACTTCAATAGTATAAAGGAAAGCATAAACAGTAGGAAAAAAAAAGTCAAAAAAATATGCTAAGAACCATAGGGAACAATTCAAGTCAATATCAAAGTGACATGAAGAACCAACATATGTCCTTTCCCTCTCAAGGAAACACCTTCAAGAAAAGGTATTGTTAACTATCAGAAGCCTTTTCATGGTTATTGTTTCTCTTGCAATATGGTCATAAGGCTATGGATTGTAGATGGCATGGAAGAAAACATGATGGATTGGGTAGTAGCAACCTAATAATGCATAAAAAGGCTACGACAAGGAATGTTGAAAGTAATCAAAGGCTTGATCTTAGTGTTTTTAATAATAGTAATTTCTCTACCCCATTCTTAAGCCAAATAAAATGCTACAACTATGGAAAATTTGGACATGAGGAAACACACTACATATATAGGGATAAAAGGCATGCTTCTTAGCATATGCATGAAACTGTAGCAGCTTGAGATTTGAAGTGCAAAACAAATATTGGAGTAGAGGAATATAGGTTTGTATTCAGTGCTCGGTATCAAAAGAGAAAGACGAAAAGAGGAGGAATAAATCATAAGAAAATGAGGAAGAATTATCCTCTTACTCTTGTAGTAGACCCCTCTATAAGGAAAAAAGGCAACGATAAGATTTTGGTTAATAAAGAGGACTTAAACGAGAAGTTTCCTCTAGCCATGTGTAGGCAAGAGAAATCCTAAACATGGGGAAAAAAAAGTTGAAAAGTAATGATCCTATCAAGACTCAACCATTGAAGGTTTGGAAGAAGAAGGAATATGATCAACTTAGGGGGGGTAGATCCTCTATTTATCTTCAGTTAAGGAAGAGAGTGGCCTTGTTATGAGACTAGCTCACAAAAAGATAGGAAAGAGAGATCAATGCCTTATAATTCAGCCTCTTCGAGGGGTCAACCTCCTTTACATTACACAAATGAATAATTCTTGGATGATTCAAATGAAAAACCTCCTTTCTATATATAGGATTCTATGGAGTCACAATATAACCCAGCCGACCTAACAATAATAATATAAAGCCACAAAAATAACAATAGAGGGATTCTATGGGGCACAGTAACAAAAATGTGGGGACAATAGGGACTCAAAAATATTAATAAGGGATACAACTACAATAGTAACGGGGTAATCACTAGTATTATAGGGGCCTAACATGCCCCTCTCCTTTAAAAAAGTGTTTTCCTCAACGTTTTAGTAGTTTTCAATGCTTCTGTATAAAATTCTCATCCTCCCATGTGGAATCTTTAGCGGATAAGTTCTTCCACTTGATGAGATACTCCGAATTGATCGATTTCGTAGCTGTTGAGTTCTTGTTTTTGTGACTACTTTTGGTTCCAATATAATTTTTCCTTCCTCATCAAGTTTTGGCAGTATTTTTTGAACTAGGATCTTGTCACCTATAACATTATTTAAACATGAAACATGGAAAACTGGGTGCACTCGAGACGCTGCAAGAAGCTCCAATTTTTATGCCATAGTACCAATCTTTTGCAACACCTTGTACGAACCATAGTACTTTGGTGATAATTTATTATCCTTCTTAGCTTTCTTGAGGGACGTTTTTTTATATGGTTGTAGCCATAGGAATACCCAATCACCTATATCAAAACTTCTTTCACTTCGATGTTGATCTGCTTGTTGTTTCATTCTATTTTGTGCCAACACAAGGTTATCCTTTAAGAGTCGGAGGACTTGTTGTTGATGTTTGATGTGATATTCCGCTACTTGAACCTTAGAATTTTCTCTTAAATATGATGTGATGGATGGTGGCTGATATCCATAAAGTGCCATAAATGGGGTCATTTTTGTTATTGTATGGAAGGAAGTGTTATACCACCATTCAGCTAGAGGAAACCATTTGACCCATTGTGTCTATTTATCAGATACAAAGCAACGAAGATATCCTTCCAAACATTCGTTTACTATCTCAGTTTGCCCATCAGATTGAGGATGATAAGATGAGCTATGAGCTAATTGAGTACCAAGACAAGAAACTAATTCTGTCCAAAAATTTCCAGTGAAAATGGGATCTCTGTCACTTACAATAATCTTTGGGTTTCCATGTAGCTTTTGAATTGTTTCCATAAATGCAATAGAAATTGTATTGGCTTTAAATGGATGTAATAATGCACAAAAGTGTGCATACTTGGTAAGTCTGTCAACTACCACCATGATGACACTCTTTCCCTCAGACTTGGGTAAACCTGTGATAAAATCCATTGAAACTTCCTCCCAATGTTGGCTTGGAATGGATAAAGGTTGTAATAGACTTGGGGTGTTAATTGTTTCAACTTTATTTTGTTGGCAAACCAAACATTCCGCCACAAAATTTTGAATATCCAATTTAAGGCCATCCCAAAAAAATTCCTTCTTAACCCTGTGGTAAGTTTTTAAGAATCCTGAGTGCCCTCCTAAGGGAGAAGTGTGCAATTCCATAAGAATTTTTTGTTTGAGTTGGGAATTCTTACAGAGGTATAAGCGATGTTTGTACCATAACGAATCATTTTTCCACCTAAATGTATCAGATGTATTGGAATCTTGTTGTAACTTTCAAATAAGTTCCCATACTTCTTCATCATTCTTCCATTCCTCCCTTGCTTCGTTTATCCAATTTGGTTCGATAATAGAAATGGCGCACAAAAATGCTTCCACATCCTCATCCTTTCTTGAGAGTGCATCTGCCACCACATTTTGCTTCCCTTTTTTGTATATGATTTCAAAGTCACAACCCAACATATTTGTGAGCCAATTTTTTTGCTCTTCAGAGGATAATCTTTGTTCTAAAAAGTATTTAAGGCTATCATGATCTGTTTTTACCTTGAAGTGTCTTCCCATTAGGTAGGGTCGCCATTTCTTAAGTGCATGTAGTATTGCCAACATCTCCTGCTCATAAATAGCTTTGTGTAAAGACTTTAAAAAGAAATGGGTCTTTCATCTTGCATTAAAACAACACCAATTCCATTTCCTGAAGCATCACATTCCACAATAAAGGTTTTTGTGAAGTGCGGTGTAGCTAAGACTAGTGCTTGGCACATTGCCTCTTTAAGCTGTTCGAATGCCTTTGTTGCTTTTGGAGTCCATGAAAATATTCCACCTCTTGTACTCCAAAGAAACATTTGGATCTTTTTTCATATAATTGTTTCTCCTCCAATAGTTGTAGCACCCTGTCAACATGTTCAACATGTTCCTTCCAAGACTTGTTGTATATTAGTATATCATCAAAAAATACTACAAAAAGTTTCTAAGGAAGGGTTTGACAATGGAATTCATCAAACCTTGAAATGCATAAGGTGCATTGGTAAGGCCAAAAGGCATGACAAAAAACTCATAATGACCCTCATGAGTTCTAAATGTTGTTTTTAGAATGTCTTTAGTCTTCATTCTGATTTGATGATATCCTGAATGAAGATCAAACTTGGTGAAGTAAATTGATCCATTCAATTCATCTAGTAATTCATCAATGACAGGAATGGGAAACTTATCTTTAATAGTGAGCTTGTTGAGCTCCCTATAATCTGGACACATGCACCATGATCCATCCTTCTTGTGCACCAATACTACTGGAGTAGACAAAGAACTTTGACTAGGTTGAATTATACTAGCCTCTAGCATTTCTGCAACCATATGTTAAATTTCACTCTTTTGGGTATAGGGATATCTATACAGCCTGATGTTTGGAGGAACACTTCCTAGAATCAGATGAATAGCATGATCATGATCATGAATAGGTGGGATAGCTTTGGGAGTCTCAAATACCTTGGAATGATTATCCAAGACTTTTTGGAGATCTGGAGAAATAGATGATTCCAATGTGGAAACATCTAGCGAACATAATTGAGCAATTACACCTTTTTGTTCCTTTTTTAGAAGCTTTGTCATACCGTTAGAGCTGATTATCTTTCTCGGTTTCCCTGCAATACCCCTTAATTCAACTTCCTTTCCTTTGGAAAAAAATTTCATGAAAATTTCTTGAAAATTAAAAGCTATTGTACCCAAGGAATGTAGCCGTTGGACTCCTAGTACAACATCAACACCTCCCATTGGAATGGAAAGAATTGGGCTAGTCAATACATATTCTCCCATGGATATCTTGATATTATGGCACTTTAAAAAGAAATTTATCGTTCCTCCATTTGCAAGCATCACTTGACACTCTGGTGCTGGATATAGGAAGCAATTCAATTCTTTTGCTACCTTACAATGAATAAAATTGTGGGTTCTTCCTGAATCAATCAACACTATTACCTTTTTCTTCTTGATTTGTCCTTCTATCTTGATGGTTTGAGGAGTGGCAATTCTAGCGAATGCATTACAAGATATGGTCGGATTCATTTCTTCTTTATCTAGGCTTTGTTCCTGGAGTATATCCTCTTCCTTTGACCTTTCTTGTTCCTTTTCTTCTTCCTCTTCACAATCTATGTAGAATAATTTCTTCTCAGCACACTTATGACCTTTAGTGTATTTGCTATCACAACTGTAACAAATCCCCTTTGCTCTTTTTTCTCCCAATTGTTGTGGTGTCAACCTTATAGGTTGTGGAAGGCTAGGGGTAACAACACTTCCATCTTTATAGTTGTGACTGGTATGCTTCCTGGTTGCCATAATTTTTCTTTCCATTTTTCTTGCTAACTTGAATGCCGTCTTTAATGAATCAAGTTCCCAAAGGCGAACATCATGTTGGATTTTATCCTTTAAAGTCCATATGAACACATCAATCCTATGCTCCTTTGGAATGTTTTTTACCCTTATTTTCAATTTTTGGAACTCCTCAATATGCTCCATTATTGAACCCTTTTGTTTGAGACTTATCAATTGACTAAAAAAGTGTTGCTTTTTGTATCCTCATAATGCGCTATCAATTCTAACGTAAAAATTGCCCAAGTGATAATTTGTTTATGAGAGCAAAGCCATTGATACCATACAGATTGATTTAGTTCCAATTATAAAGTAGCAATACGTACCTTTTGTGTGTTTTGCACATTATTGAGATCGAAAAATTGCTCCATCTATAATATCCATGTTGCGTGATCCTTTCCATCAAACTTCCTCATATCGATTTTTGGACTATGGTGGGTCTTCGATCCAACATTAGAGTCTATGGAATCATTATTAACATTTTTTTTGTTCCCATCATGAGTTTCCTTTACTACTCTTTCACCATTAGTGACCATTTCTTGTAGCAAATTATTCATATTTATCTTTAATTCTTCCATCTTATCATCCATGCCATCTATTTTAGTGTCCATGCCATTCATCGTAGCTTCCATGCCATCCATCTTAGCTTCTACACCTTTTCTTAAACAATCCATCTTAGCTTCTACACCTTTCCTTAAACCATCCATCTTAGCTTCTACATCTTTCATCTTAGATTCTGTTACTTTTTGTGCAATTGACACTTGTTGCACTTGGTCTCGTAATTTTGATATATCATGTTGCATTTCTTCCTCTTCTTCATGAGTCATGCTAGAGCTTTCAGATTGATTACTAGGTGTTTCCATTTTCTTTCCTTGGGGCATAAATTAGTGATAATAATGCTTTACTATGCCCTTTGAATACCTTCAAACTAATTTTTCAAACCAAGCTTAAAAAAAATTCAAAAAAAATACGCAGCTTTTTTTTCACTTTGTAGGAGCTTGATATTGAATTTGATGTATCTTTGTAATTCCAGATCATCCAGTTCTGAATTTATGATTTGTAGTAGCCCTCTGCGTCCTCTTTCTAATGCCACCAGTCTGATCCAAATTGGATTCTCCAAGAAAGAGTTATGCACAATGTCCCAAGATGACCATATTATAGACCCTTCCAGAAGAGCGAACTTGTATGAAGTGCCACGTGTCCCTGTTTCAACCTATGGAACTAAAAAATATATACAAGAAACTACAGTCCGTCCTCTTTCTGTAACTTCTTACAAAATTTCAATCCGATGCTCAGAGAGAAATTTATGACGATTTTCCCCAGGTCACCTGTTTGGAATGTAATTCAGGAGTCTGCAAAAGGACAAACTTCCTTAGATCATATCTCCACAAATATAGTGTAAAAAGCTCTGAAATTTGGACCCGAGGTTCAGTGCGATTTCCTCTCAAATGGGTTTTTTTCGCTTCTGAAACATCGCAGAAAAAATTTTATAGCGAAAATGCCACGATGACCTATTTGGAGTAGTGAAACCCTAGAATCCAAAGCTTTGATACCAAATATTATGAAATCAGCTCACAAAAAGATAGAAAAGAGAGATCAACGCCTTATAATTCAGCCTCTGCGAGGGGTCAACCTCCTTTACATTACACAAATGAACAATTCTTGGATGATTCAAATGACAAAACCTCCTTTCTATATATAGGAATCTATGGAGTCACAATATAACCCAACCGACCTAACAATAATAATATAAAGCCACAAAAATAACAATACAGGGATTCAATGGGGCATAGTAATAAAAATATGCAGACAATAGGGGCTCAACAATATTAATAAGGGACACAAATACAATAGTAATGGGGTAGTCACTAGTATTATAGGGGCCTAACAGGCCTCAAGGGAGGTTGAATAAGTCAGATGAAGTAAGCTAGAAATAATAGACAAATAGGTGCATCTTATTATTTAAGGTATGGTAAGGTTCCCTTGCTGATTACAATAATGTATTTGTTTATTTCAAATGTATCAACATTGAAAGAGATAGGAGGAGTGAATGCAACCAAATTTTGAGGTAGTACACAAAAAAATATTATGTTGCGGGACCAAGAGGATGAGTTGCAACAAAAGTGTGGAATGGAAAAAGGTCCATAGCTAAGTCAAGTCCATAAGATATCTCCTCACACAAATGCAAGGAAGCGGATGTAGGAGATCAAAGAGAATTGTCTCAGGGGGAGATGCTTTATTAAGAAGTAGTGGAAAACAATTTTCAGCCTCAGGAAGAAAGTTTGCACAGGAAATGAAAGGTTTACATCTTGGGTGAAATACCCTTATTTCATTTAAGTTGTGAATTTGATTATTCCTAGTAGTCTTGTGTTCATGAAACACAATAGGTACAAGCTTTGAATCTCCCTTAGCTTTCAATTGGTATCACTATGTCAATTGGTGTTCTAAGTTCATATGGAGTATCCTTTTATGAAAATGGGAATTTATTTCTGAAAGGAAGTATTAGAGTTTGTGTGGTACAATATCGAATTTGTATATTCCTTTTTGGTGAAATTGCTATTATTTAAGCAACAATCAGTATTTGGAGTAGACTGACCTCAAGAGGAGCATAATTGGTTAATGTAGATGCTCAAGAGGAGCATAATTGGTTAATGTAGATGCTCGAGAGAAGTGAGCATAGAGGACGAAGAAAAAACGGTAGTGAACAACAAGCTCAATGCATCACTAATGATTGGTATTTTCTACAACAACAATACCATGAGAAATTTTAATTGGTCTCGATTTCTTTTCAAATGGTACAAAATATGCATTGGCAGAAATAATATTTAGTCATCTATAAGGTGTCAAAAGCTGGAAGAATGAAATCAGAGGTAGTATATTGTTATCAAGAGCATATCACATATGTCTAGTTTATATAACAACAACAACTATTAACCCTTGAAGAGAATTCTGCAGAGTAGAATGCAAAGTAGTAGTTATACCCTCCTCATCAACAGTTAGTGAATGCATGGGAGAGAACAATGAACATGAAGAACTTTTCCATTAATGTCAAAGGGGGAGAGAAACTTATTGGATAACAAGTTGCGATGGCCCAAGTAGAGGAAATAAATCCATTGGTGGTTCATGAATGGAGATGTGTGAAAGCAGCATGAGGATTGGCCATCAATGTGGAGAAGTGAAGAGGTTTTTCCATCAATGCCAAAGGGGGAGATTATTAGACAACTAGCGTTGTCTAGATGGATAGTGGCAGTAAGTGTATTGGCATTGATGTTAACACCCATGTTGGGATATTTGTTGGTCGGTTGGTATTTCTTATCAGATGGCAAGTATGTTGGCACTGATGTCAACCAGACTAGCATGGATGTATGTCTTGGGTATAGGAATTGCACTTAAGAAAAATCATGAACACGTAATTGTAAACCCATGGGTTTCGTAAACTTAAAGACGAAGCATAGGAAATGCCAAAAGTGGTATCAAATTTTCCTATTCCTAATCCTACTCAAATAAAATGTTGAATAATCAGACAGAAAACAAACTTAAAGAAAATCGACACCAAAGCAATTCTACTACTGAAATGTAAAAGAATAATTTGTGAGGAAATCAAGTAAAGGAACTTTCACACAACTGGAAGCAATCTTAAATGCTGAAATGAAATACTATGTTTATATTTAGTGTAGATGGCTAATAATTTAACAAGTGGGTCCTTGCAACATCTATTTCCCAACTGATCTTCCTTCTACACCAAGCAACCTCTTCTTGTACTATTCCAATATGCTTGCACTAGTGTAGGTATAGTATTTATGTGGAAAAGTATATTTTACCTTCTTTACTAAAGACTTATGTCTTTATATAGGTGATCTAAGCCTCAAGGCTTAGAGCACTTGATTCTTGTGACAAGATACTAGCTCCTGCACTGAGACAAAGCTTCCTTCACCAAAGTTTCCAATTTACTTTTGAAAGAATTAGAAGATGTGTTGAGAAGAATTACAATTGCAAGCTCGATTATGAGATAAGTTACATGTGAAAAAAATTCTTTAATTAACTGAAATTTGCAATGAAAGTAAATTTCATAGAGAAAAAACAATTCAAAATAATCAAGCAGTAGTCAAACAAATTTGCTTGCATCATCTGACTTTAAGAAATTCACTTATAAAATTTATATTCCTTGTTCTTAAGTCATGAACTGCAAGTATAAAGTGTTTGTAATAATGTTCTTTATTAATTCATGTAAAAATCCTTCGAAAATATAATTCTTAACATTAAGAATGATTACTTCAATTGACAATATGTTTTCTTGTAGGAATAAATGAAAATATAAGCATGAAAGGAATGTAACACTTGTTGTAAAGTAAAACCATAGTGCAGGAAACTACATGCACTGGTATAGGAATAATCTTCTTGCATGACACGACCGGAAGCAAAATAAGGTAAAATTTGCAGGAAAGGAATTTCAAGAAGGAAATTGCAAGAAAGTAATAAACTTAATGAAACCTGCAAACTACAGATCCATTCACGCTTGACTACAAAATTCATTAATCTCATAAATTTGAAATAAACATAAGAGCAATCAAAGCCACGCAACTACAAATGAATAAATGTTCACACAGACTCTTTAAATGGTGAAAGCATAAGTGTAAATGAGTTGGGTTGGCTGGGCCCTAGCCAACCAGCTCGTTTCTCATTTAGGAAATGAAACGATTCAATAGTTAATCATGCATGAAATAGAAATTAAACATAGTGTGAAGAAAGCATGGTGCGTTCCTTGTATTAACTTGATCAGCAAATATACATGATAGTGCAAGTCCAACCTAGAACTGAGGGTGATACAAAATTACAAAGTAAACAAAATTATAACTCAGGGATCACTAGCTTGGCTCTACCTACAGTCTTCATTATATATAGTCTCTCAGCCTTAGCCATATTCTACTAATTACAGTCATTTCCTATTCAAGCCTTTCTGATGAATGGACTAACAAATGAACATTGCAAAACCAATTATTGGTTATAATAAAATGAGGACTTTGTTGGATGTAGTTTCCCAGAAAGGATCCTTGACTATATGATGCCAATTTCCATTCTTAGATAGTCTGCAAGCGAACTAGGAGTTGTGTATAAAAAATGCCAACATGGAATATCAGTGAGATCACAGAGTAGTATCATTGGCGGTGTAGGAATATGCCTGCACTGATCATGATAAATGATGATTAACATGTAGTTATTCAATTAATTTTTAGGAAATTTAAACATAAGTTACAAGAGATACTAAAAGGCATGAAATCTATGTAAAGTAATTAATAAATCACTTGATAAATATTAATTATGAAATACGAAGTATATGTAGGAATAGATGATTATCTTGGACTAGTGTAGAATGACAGGGTTAGATGTAGATAAAACAGAGGTTAAGTCTTATGGGAATTGGGCTTAAATAGATCAATTTGGACACCAACATCCTCCCATCCCTAAGTTGTTGTGTGTCCTCACATAACATTTTACCTTCTGCAAAAAATATTCAAAAATGGGTGGCCAGCTCTCAATCCTGTACATCAATATTTATCCCTGCTTTCACTACCTTTGGCTTTTTACCTCGATCTTCTTTTAGTTGTTTAGGCACCTTATTGAGGCATTTGTAGCACTTGGAAGTTTGATACTTCCATACATTCACTTGTTGTTTATGCTTCTTGACTTCTGTGAGAAGTTCTACCTTAGCTTGCTTTTGAAAATTTTGTTCCTTCATGACATGGTTCAAAGCCTCCAGGTCATGAACTTGATGTTGTAATTCCACTATCTGGTTGTTGAGGTAGAGGGTAGAGGGCTCTGTGCTCAAACCCTCTGGTGTAAATACCTTCTCTGCAACAGACTCCAATCAAGTCCCATCATTGTTGAGAGTAAGCGCGTCCAAAGTTTGCATTATGACATCGCCAAAATTTTTTGTGCCCGGGGTTTCCTTATCACCAAGGGGATTGATGCCCTCCACAACCATAATTTCAAGGGTTTTAGTACCTTCTGCACTTAACTCCACAATTTTTTTAATTCCCTATTCTTCCAATTCTTTAGGGGATTCACTACCCTTTTCATTTAAACTAGCAAGGGATTTAATACCTTGTTCATCAAAAACATTGAGGGTTTCTATATCCTTTTCATCAAAATTGTCAAGGGGCTCCATGTGGTGTGCCTCATCATCCTCTTGACCATCTTCCTAAAATTATTATGCACTCGGTGTCATCTTCCTCTTTCTTAATTTGTGAACAAGGGTAGACAACAATATGTCATCTTCCTTTTCCACGTTTTCTTTGTTCACCGTGGTGTGGTTAACTGCATCTACAATCACTGAAAGGCTATGGTCTTTAGAAGAAACTTGACGTGATTCATCAATCATAATCAGAGAGCTTGAGCGATACTGATTCGTCCCAATATTCTTCCTTGGTGAGGTTTTGGTTTTTCTTTTCTTTAATGAGGGCAGAGTGTCTTCAACAGACTTCTTTTCTTCTTGCACCAGCGTGATTTTACCATTTTACTTGGCAAGGGACAGTGTCTCTGCCTTCCTTTTCTTGCTTGTACAAGTGCCAAGAGACTTCCCTGCACTCCTCACCCAGAACTCCTTAAGTAATGCCTTCCAGCTCACTCCCTTCTCTTCCATCACTTTCCTGATGAGGATTGTGATAAACCCATGATGATATAGCTTATTTTTGACATGAATTGTGTTCCCACTCTGCACACCATTCACCATTTTCTTGAGACTTTGGAGTAGATAGAAAGGAAAATTAATAAGTTTCCCCAACTCAAAGTGCAACAAAAATTTCATGTGGTACACAAATGCTAAAGTGTAACGTCCCTCACAGGTCACAAATTTTTGTAGTATGAAGAGGAGGTCTTGCAATTTTCCAAGCATTTCACTCTATGGAAGCCCATTCTTCCAGTTCACCTCAAGATTTTTGTCACTCACAAACCAATTCCATCACTTATTTTCAAGCTGCCTATTTTTTAACCACTTCTCCCTTGTAGTTGGCAAGCCTATAGGTCATGCAATCATCTCCTCCATGAATTTGAACTCTAATGAGCTCACCCTTGCTCGGCCTCCTTCAAACGTATTCACAAATTATAGCACCACGGTCATATTGAAGCCATAAAACTTTTGAAAAAATTGAAAGAATCTAGATTCTTGCAATAGTTCAAGATTGTTCAAGCATTTCGTAGTCTGTTCTACTTCCTTTAATGATGATGTCTCATTCCTTACAGGTGCCATGTTTGAACTTGTGGCAAGTCTCTGTCACAACCTCAAAAGGATTTTAGTGAGCAATACTAACGGTTGCTGAGAATTTTATGTTGGAGGTCCATCCACCCTTTTTCCTTTCAGTCCCATCCAACCGGTCATTTTTAATGATAAATGAACCGCTCTCGGTTCTGATGCGAATGCATACCATCCTGCTACGGGTGAGAAATAATGACTAGATGTGCCGAAGGCTTATGCGGTGGTAGTGTAATGGTCATAATGATAGCATTAGTAGGTAAGACAATGATGAACAAGTGATGGGAGATTGGTTCGATTAGATATGAGTTATGAGTTTTTAGACAACTTTTACTATGGCATGGTCTACCTCATAATTTAATTAAGACATATTTCAGTACCCATTAAAAATATTAGATTTCATAACCCAATATATCTTGTACTTCAAACATTTTCCTATGTCAGTAAATGATAACACAAATTATTAATTAAAATACATAATTCTATGATCTATCAACGTTGGAATCACTCAAGTAGGAAGTAAATTATAAACATTCCATAAACATTCCTCATAATATGCTCTTATACTATGTAAAATTTGTTTTACATTTACTTCCACAGTCAACCACACTCTGCACTGATCCTACTTGCACTGTATCGTGCTTGCACTAACTACTTTCATTGCATCATGCTTGCACTATGCATCTTGCATCAAGGATTTTACCAAATAAAAATTCTGTTAGAACACAATTTTGTAGATGGAAACTTTTTTTTGCCTCAATATAGAAGGAAAATTTTATTCACCATCCTTTGGTGTTTCATGAGCATGCCTTCTGAATTTACTGGATCAAATTCTGAAATCAATTTATGAGGGAATAAAAAAGTGTCAAACGGGTAAGTTTTAGAATGGGAAGGAATATTACTGCAGGGATTCCAAGAAAAATATCGCCAAGGGCTATAAATGAGAATGGGATGGGGAAGAAAATTCAAGGGAAATAGAGGGATTTTATGAGAACGGGTAAGGGTAGTTTTCTTTAGAATAAATAGGACGGTAATTCATTGGGGATTTAGAAAAATAAAAATAGTAGGAACTACGTAGTGAGAAAATAGAAGAAAGGTATAATTTTATCTTCAAAGTCTACCGACACTGGTGCCAGCAAAATTAATTATAGTGGGAATTAAGTGTTTACTTGGATACAAATTTCCATGCTAGTTACCCCAAACTTGGGTGAAGGCTGCGTCCTTGAACTTGCTTCTCCTTGGTGGCAGCCAACATATCTAAAAATCAAGTAACATTCCCTTTTTATTGAAATTTCGATCTTCCTGCCAGCATGATAGTTTTCAGGTTGATCCTTCTACAATCATGTCAGTCAACTGATTTTCATAATTACAGGAAAAAAAATTTGTCATTTTTTTCTTTTATTATTATTATTATTAGTTTTATTATTTTAATGAGGAAAAGAAAGAATCAAATCTTCAACAAGTTGGTGTTACCACCTACCAAGTCCTTTTCAGATTATTGTTGGTCTTGTTGCATAAAATCTTCTTTAGTAAGGGGCTAAAAATATACCTTCAATATATGCCCATTTAAGAGGAACAAAGAATTATGTCCATCAATAGTTTTGATCTCTACTGTTCCACTTTCAAACATATTGACCACCTCATAGGGTCCAATCCAACGTGTATGGAATTTCCCTTTAGAATACTAGAATCTAGAATCTTGAAGGAGAACCCAACCACCTAGGTGGAATTGCTTCTTCTGGATAGACTTGTCATGCCGCTTCTTGGATTGTTGTTGAACAACATCCCTTCATAATTCATATAACTCATTCAGTTGTAGAATATGTTGTTGTTCTTCAGAGAGATCTAGCCCCAATTGGACTATAGTTCTAAAAGTCTTGATCTAGAATTCTATTGGAAAAATGACTTGTTTCTGTACACCATTTTGTATGGTGCATGTCCTTTGATGTTCCTCCAAGCGGTTTGGTAAGCCCACAATGCTTCTATTAATTCTTCAGCCCAATCCTTTCTGTGAATATCTATTGTCTTTGTGAGGATGGACTCAATCACGTTGTTTGTGGACTCCATTTGACAATTTTCTTGCGGGCGATACGATGTATATTTCCCAAGCCGTATTTTTTACTTATCTATCACACCTTGTACCATATTAGGAATAAATGACAGTCCATTGTCAGAAACAATTTCTCTAGGTACACCAATCTAGTAAATATTTCAATAAAAAGAAAGAGCTTTATCTTCTACCCATTTTGTAATGAAATTTGTACAAACCAAAAAATGTTTTCTAATTAATGATGTTGGATTTATTGGTCCTATTAAAATCAATGACCCAGTTTTCAAAAGGCTCAATCATAACCTGAGGACATAAAGGCATTTCATTGGTTTGATTAGGTTCGCCAATTCGTTGACAGTTGTCGCATCACTTGACATACTATTTTACATCCTTAAAAAAGGAGGGCCAAAACTATGCAGTCCGCTTATCGAAGAAGTGATCCCCTGAAGGTTCATCATGTGAAGATTTTAAAATATCAAACACTTCTTCCTCTCTTACACATCTATAGATAATGAGATCTGCTCCAATATAAAAGAAGCCTCCTTGAATCCATGTTTATGCAATGCTTTTCTATATGATATTCCACTTTTCACAAGTGGATAAGTGAGGTGGTAATTTCCCAAATACTAAATAGTTAGCTATGTCAGCAAACCATAGGGATTTTTTTGACACAACAAAAATATTTATGTCAAGAAAATCATCACGAACAGGAATTGCTTCACTAGGATTATTTAATCTTGAAACATAATGTTATATACCTAGGGGGATAATATGGGGTACCAAGGGAGGTACCCAAGGTAATAATGTAATAATGGGATGGGCCATGGTAATAAATAAGGTGGTTAACCCATATCATGTAAGGGACCACAATTAGTTAATAATGATGTAATGGGCCCATGGTATTAGTTGATGGTATGAGGGAACCATGGTAATGATCCATGCTATTGTAAGTATGAGGCCTATATAGAGGCTAGAGACTCCACATGGAGAGAGTGAAGGAATATTATATGAATAGGCATATGGCTTGTGGAGTGTTCTCCTTCATTTAGGAGTGAATATATGGTGTTGCCCTACCTTAAGGGTTTTGATCAATAAAGAAGCATTTCTATCTATTTCTCTTATTGTTTCTAGGTTTATTTCCATTATCATATATTTATGGCTTAGATCTATAACAAGTGGTATCAGAGCACCTTCTTGGGCACAAAAGTGGAGAACACCACCATACAAGGTAGGACAACACCATATAAGGTAGGGCAACACCATACATTCACTCCTTAAGGAAGGAGAACACTCCACAAGCCATATGCATGTTCATAAAATAATCCTTCACTTCTTCTCCGTGTGGAGTCTCTAGCCTCTATATAGGCCTCATACATACAATACCATGGATCATTACCATGGTTCCCTCATACCATCAACTAATACCATGGGCCCATTACATTATTATTAACTAATTGTGGTCCCTTACATGATATGGATTAACCACCTTATTTATTACTATGGCCCATCCCATTATTACATTATTACCTTGGGTACCTCCCTTGGTACCCCATATTATCCCCAGAGGTATATAACATTCCACCCCCCTAAGCATGTTTCGTCCCCAAAACATGGGAAGAACACAAATAATAAGATCTACTCAAAAGAGTAGTCCACTGGTACCATGCACGTGCATCTAGCCATCCAAGAGAAAGGTGAACCCTCGATCTTGCTAGTGCCTCGCTCGCTTGAGATGGAAGTTGACCATGGCAACTCTTCTGTGTTGATGTGTAGTAGGTGGATCTTCTCTCCTCACTATCCGTCATACGGGGGTTGTTGTCCTTGTGACTACTGGTTTCCATCTTGATGGTTGTCTTGCAGGGTGATGTGGGTGATGATATGTTGAAGATTTAACCCACGATTTCTTTTTCTTTAATTCACTCCTTACTGGAGCCTTATTGTTATCTGGTGCATGTTGTGGTGCCTGCTGTGGTGTCTTATCTTTCAATATTACTTCAACCATTGAGCCCTCCTCTGATGTATCAGCACCTGTAACCTTTTCTTCTTCAACCTCTCTTTGTGTTTGATTGTCGATCATCACTTGCTCATCATCTAATATGTCAGACCCTGGAACATCTTATGCTTCAGTCTCCTTGGAATCTACCTGTTTATTAATGGAAATATCCTGTAATGTAATTTTCTTCTTTTTATACCAGAGCTTTAGGAATTTCTTCTGTACATTAATATTGATAGTACCCACTAATTCCATCCAAGGGTATCCCAAAACAACATCCATGTTATCCATATCTAAAGCATAAAAATCACCATGCAACACATACTTATCCATAGAAATCTTCAAATCCTTATACAATATAACATCCTCATCATCCACCTGTGTGTTTTCAATGTGTTTTTATGGAACTTGCAATTTTTTTACCAAATTAACATTGATAAAATTATGTTTGCAACTAGGATTTATAGAAACAATGATCTTCTCTTTCTGAATCAATCCATGAACCTGCAATAAGGATATACCAGTAGTAAATAGCCCCACATGTTCCTCTTTATCTTGTTTTCTGGCATGAGACCATCTGTCTAAAAGTAATTTTTCAAATTCTTCATCGGGCAGATTGGAACACTTCTTTTGGTTAAGTAATCCCCACCGTGTGGCTGCCTCATCTTCAAAATTAAACACTACAAAAGTTCTCCAATGATGTGTCCATAATAACTTGTGTGTTTTTATGTATTCTTTAGTAGTAGGACCATTATCTTTTCCTGTAAAGCATAGAACCACCATGAAGAGGCTTCTGAAAAAATTCACTTACTTGGCGAAAATTTGAAATTTTCACAGTTTATTCAATATTGCTCAGAATCCCTATTATGACCTGTTTTCAGAAATGGAACAATCATTCCGCATCTACCCATGTGATAGAAATCTTGATCCCGACACTAAAATTTCAGATCTGCGTTGCAACTCTCCCGCCCTCACCAAAATTTCTACAAAAAGAGTTGATTTTAAATCAGCGATATCTCCCTCATCCAGACTCCGATTCGACTGATTTTTTTTTTGAAATTAGGTATTTTTTCACAAAGATCCCAGATCTACGATTAGATTTTTTAGATCTAGCACCAAGATGTCCATATCTATTCCGTAAACTCGCTGCCCTAAAAGTTTGTCTGCAACCCCACTGATTTTAAAATCAACGATATCTCCTTCATCCGAACTCCGATTCGACCGATTTTTTTTTTTTGAAATCGGGTATTTTTTCACATAGAATATATATCTACAATTAGATTTTGCAGATCTTGCACCAAAACGTACAGGTCTGATCTGCAAATTCGCCGCCCAAAAATCCCTACAAAAAATATATAAAAAAATTCTCCACTTTTGTGCCCAAGAAAGTGCTCTGATACCACTTGTTATAGATCTAACCCAAAAATATATAATAATGGAAATAAACCCAGAAAAAATAAGAGAGAAATAGATAGAAATTCTTCTTTATTGATCAAAACCCTTAAGGTAGGGCAACACCATATATTCACTCCTTAAGGAAGGAGAACACTCCACAAGCCATATGCATGTTCATACAATATTCCTTCACTCTCTCCATGTGGAGTCTCTAGCCTCTATATAGGCCTCATACATACAATACCATGGGTCATTACCATGGTTCCCTCATACCATCAAGTAATACCATTGGCCCATTACATTATTATTAACTACTTGTGGTCCCTTACATGATATGGGTTAACCACCTTATTTATTACTATGGCCCATCCCATTATTACATTATTACCTTGGGTACCTCCCTTGGTACCCCATATTATCCCCCCTAGGTATATAACACATAATTTGCTACTACATTAGATTTTCCTAGTCTATCAATCATGGTAACATTAAATTCCTATAACAATAATAACCACCTAGTCACTCTACCACTAGTTAATGGTTTATCATCAAATATATTATACCAGAATGGTCAGTATGCACAAAGACTTCATATCCTGTAATATAATGTCAGAATTTATTAATGGAAAAAATTACAGCTAAAAACTATTTCTCAGTAAATGTATAACTTAGATCAGTGGGTGACATGTTTTTACTAATGAAGTACATAACATAAGATTGTTTATGTTCTTCTTGTCCTAAAGTCACGCCAATAGAAATATATGAGGCATAAGAGGAAATATGAAATTCTAGGGACCAGTTTGGTCCACTCAAAACTGGTGCCTGGACCATTTTTTCCTTCAATGTCTCAAAGGAATGTTGGCAAGCTATGGACGAATAAAACACACTATCTTTAGCCAAAATTCAGAAAGGGGGGTAGCTATCCTTGAGAAATTCTCAATGAATCTCCTATAGTAGCCCTCATGTCCTAGAAAAACTCTCACTTCCCTTTGAGTTTTCGGTATAGGAAGACTCAAAATAATTTCTATTTTTGCAGGGTCAACTTGGATACCTTTGTCAGAAATAAGATGGCCAAGAACCAACCCTACCTTGCACATTAATCTTCATTTTTTATCACTCAATATGAGATGAGATTCTTGGTAGCGAAGAAGAATTTTTTCTAGATTCTTGAGGGCTTCCTGAAATGAAGCACCAAACACAGAAAATTCATCCATATATATCTACAATCACTCAAGGTCAGCAAAAATGGCCAAGTCTTCCATTTGAAAGATATCTGGGGCATTACATAGCCCAAAGGGAAGCACTTGCTAAGAAAATGTACCCCATGGACATGTATCTTGTTATACTCACTAAAGCCATCTAGAAAATAAAAGTACTTCTTACCAGCAAGGGTATCAATTACCTCATCGATGAAAGGAAGGGGGAAATAATCTTTGAGATTAGCTTTGTTCAATTCTCTGTATTCAATACAAATGAACCATATCCCATCTTTTTTCGTGACTAAGACCAATGGAGAGACCCACTGAGTATCAAAAATAGGATAGATAAAATCACCATCTAAGAGTTTTTGCAATTCTTCCTTTACAACATCTCTTAGAGCTCAGTTCATTTTCCTTTGGGGTTGTCGGATAGGTCGAGCTCCATAATGAATATAGATATGGTGGGTACCATTTTAAGGAGGGATGCCTTTCATATCTTCATCACCCCATGCAAAGGCATCAAGATCATTTCACAACAAATTCACAAGCTTCTCTTGTTGGGAAGAATCCAAATCTGAATTGATATGCAAGGATTTAACTAGACTAATCTCAACAAGAGTGGTATCAGTGTCAAGAGTACATAAGGGTGTCACTAGATATGGTGGTGAGGGAGGTATAGATTCGTATCTTTATTGAAAATCTAGACTAAAAATCTAACTCAATGACTCAAAATTGGGCATGGTGTCTAGATTGTTCAGGAAGTCTTGAATCTCACCCTCTTACGATAATTCAACATTATGATGTATCAACGAAATAGGCTAACTCTCCTCATCACTAGTGTAGTCTAACCATAAAGTGTCTAGGAGTTCCTGAATGGCTCTAGTGGGTGGATACAAGGTGACCTTATTCTTGGAATCTCCATGAGAAATATACATGTCACTAGAACAACATCTGATATAAGCATCTACTGTAGCAATCCATGGTCATCCTAAGATCAAGGGATGTCCTCCCATAGGGTTCTCTGGCTGAAGCAAAATGAAGTCTGTGGGATATTCCCAAGAGTCTAGAGAAATGATCACACCATCCAACACCCCTTCCCACTTGATTTTATATATGTCTACTAGTACAAGCATAGTGGTAGTAGGATGAATATGGACCAATCCAAGTTGATCCATGGTTTTCTTGGTCATAACATTAATGGCTACCCCTAGGTATATAAGTACATTGGATACAAGGACATCACCTATCCAAATAGAAACAACAGGGTTTCGAGGGTTGGTATATTTCTCCATTTGCATACACCCCATCATTAACTCTCTCGCTCTACCAACAAATTGAATGGTTTGAGGTTCTAATCTTCTCGTCCCTGAGTTCTTGAGACAGGCATCCCTAATGATTTTTATGAAAATGTGGATCTCTTTAATAGCTTGGAACAAAGGTACCTTTATGAAAAGGTTCCTAACTTGAGAAGCCAGGCTAGTCTTAAGAATGGGGTCCTTCTTCTCCACAACTAACCTCTCTGGATAGGGAGATCGATTGGAAGAAGATGGAAAAGGCTTAGAAGGTACAAGGATAGGCTAGATGGTGTCATATTTTTCAAAATGGTCAGGAGTTTCCTCCTCGTCATTCTCATTGATAATCACCATATGTTGCTTTCCATTTTCTGAGGTTACTATCTTCCCCGATCTCAATTAGGGTTCATTGACTCCAACTAGCATGGACTAATATATGGATGAGGAAAGCGGGCTCATAGAATGGATCATCTATACCACTTTGTTATTGGGGTTGTGTAAAGGTTGGGCAGGCAGCTAAGAAGGTCGAAACAGTGGGGGTAAAGGCAATGGTGGCATTGGTTGACTCAGTTGAGGTAATGATGGTTGTGGCATTGGGTAAGGTGCATATGTAGGAGGGTATGACTACATAGGTGCAGGATAGGAATGGTGTGAATCATATGAATGGTTTGGCCTTCTCCATCCTTGTTGCAAATATTGGGAGGGTTGTCCATAATGATATAGGTTCCCATGCTGCCAATGTTGAGAGTGACTATTGTTAGGATAGGAATATGAATATGCATTATA
This sequence comes from Pinus tabuliformis, assembly GCA_031772625.1. Lineage (NCBI taxonomy): Eukaryota > Viridiplantae > Streptophyta > Pinopsida > Pinales > Pinaceae > Pinus > Pinus tabuliformis. The sequence goes on from CM062819.1 coordinate 270,429,867, forward strand.
ACCAAAAAAATGTAGTGGAGGTTCTAGAGCCATACCTGCACTTACCTGAGGCCAGTTCTTGATGCTCCCATAGCATGAAATGATTTAGCTTCAAGTTGTCCTCCTTCAAGTACAGTTTTCAGCCCAGGTATGGAGGGACATTTTTCCATGGCATGGTTATCTATAAAAATTACACATTTTTTAGTTTATTTAAAATCGAGAGGACATTCTCTTAAAGGATGCTTTCTTCTACATTTCGGACAATAAATATTTTTTCTCTACAAGTTTTTTTTGAAACTTCATACAATCTATTTGTTTACTAAAAATATTCATTGTTTCAATTTTCATATTGTCCATTTTGTTTTCTAATCCAATAATCATAGAATCAGTAGATTAAGTTTTTTATTTATTTATTTCTATTATGCATTCCTATACCAGATCTATATTGGTTCTTCGCAAATTTCCTACACAAGTCACAAATTTCATCAAAATATTTTTGAGCAATATCCCCTTGTCCTAAATTATTTAAATTACTCCTAGCATCATGAGTAAGCCCCCATCAGAACAAGGTTCCAATGGAACTTAGTTCAAATTTGTGCTTTGACCTTTGGAGGATGTAGAGGAATATCTCCAAGTAGTCCTCTATAATCTCATCATCATTTTGTACAATAGTAAAGATTTCATCTTCAATATCTATAGTCTTACAATCTTCGTGATATTTTGGCAAGAACACTCTGTACATCTATTCACAGGAAGATATAGTGTTTTCTCCTAGTCCCATGAACCAACAGAGTGTTGTGTCCTTAAGAGTTGTAGGAAACAGCTTTAACTTCTGGGGATCGAAAGAATATCATAACTTCTACACAAAATATCAAACTCAAATAGGAAAGGATTTGGATCTTCATGTACCTTACTGTAGAAATGAGTAAGAGCTGATGGTGAAATATTTTTCGTTTGTACTTGTGTATCAGGATCCACAATTGAAAATCCAAAAGTGGATTATTCCTCATCTACCTCATTTTCACCAATTCCTTCTGCATGGTCCTCCTAATTTTCCATTGTTTTTCTTCCACATGAACCACTCTCAACAGGCTAAGAAGGATAACTATGGGTTCCAATAGTCCCCTTCTTCTCCTTTGTGGGTTGTGTCACACCTGGAGTACTGCTTCCAGAGCCCAAGTGGACTATTCTTGCGTGATGAGTTTGAGTTTGTTTGGACTTTCTACTTGCAAAAGAAGGCCCAATATGATATTTGGTGTCAAAATTATCAGTATTTCTTTGTCCTCTAGTGGGCTTCGGACTCCTACCACCTTTAGGCATTCATTTCAAAAAATGACAAAAAAAAATTCAATAAAAATGTTGCAGCTTAAAAATAACTGGACACCTATAAATTCCTTCAAGAAAATAGAAGGACACTATAGAAAAAATAATAACAGACTTACCTCTATTGCAAAAAATGGAAAATTCTTACTAATTCAAATTGCCTCCTCGATAATGATGCCAAAATATTGGGTGCGGGGATTGCACTTAAGAAAACTCCTCAACACTTAATTGTCAACACAAGGCTTTCGTAAAATTAGAGACGAAGCACATGAAATTCCAGAAGTGGTATGAACTTTTCCTATTACTAATCCTACTACTTAAATGAAATGTTGCAAAATCAAACATAAACAATCTTAAAGACAATCGACACCAAAGAAATTCTAGTGCTGGGATGTAGAAGAATAATTTGCGAGGAAATAAAGTAAAGGAACTTCCACATAACTGGAAGCAATCCTAAATGCTGAAATGAAATGCTATGTTTATCATTAGTGTAGATAACTAACAGTTTAACAAGTGTGCCCTTGCAAGATATGTTTCCCAATTGATCTTCTTTCTACACCAAGCAACTTGTTCTTGTACTATTGCAATATGCTTGCACTAGTGCAGGTATAGTACTTATGTTGAAAAGTATATTTTACCTCCTTTACTGAAGACTTATGTCTTTATGGAGTTGATCTAAGCCTCAAGGCTTACAACACTTTGTTCCTATGACAAGAGACCAACTCTTGCACCAAGACAAAGCTTCCTTCACCAAAGCTTCCAATTTAATTTCGAAAGAATTAGAAGAGGTGCTGAAAAGAATTGCAATTGCAAGCTGGATTCTGAGATAAGGTACATGTGAAAAAGAATGCTTTAATTAACTAATGTTTGCAATGAAATTAAATTTCATAAAGAAAAAAGAATTCAAAATAATCAAGCAGCAGTCAAAGAAATTTGCATGCATCAACTGTGTTTCAGCAATTCACTTATAACATTTATGTTCCTTGTTCTTAATTCATAAACTGCAAGTATAAAGTAAATTGTTTGTAATAATGTTCTTTTTTAATTCATGTAAAAATCCTTCAAAAGTATAATTCTTAACATTTAGAATGATTACTTGATTTGAAAATACATTTTCTTACAAGAATAAATGAAATTATAAGCTGGAAAGGAACATAACACTTTTTGTAAGGTAAAACCAGAGTGCAAGAAACGACATGTACTTGTACAGGAAGAATATTACTACATGACCCGAGCAGATGCAAACTAAGGCAAAAATTGCAGTAAAGGAATTCTAGGAAGGAAATTGCAAGAAAGTAACTTGCAAGAAAGAAATTGCAAGAAAGAAATAAACTTAATTAAAGTTCCAAATTACGGATACGTTCATGCTTGACTATAAAATGGATTAATCTCAAAACTCTGAAATAAACATAAGAGCAATCAAAGCCACACAAATGAAAATGAATAAATGTTCACACATACTTTTTAAATGGTGAAAGCATAAGGGTAAACGAACTAGGTTGGCTAGACCCTAGCCAAACATATTGTTTCCTATTTAGAAAATGAGACAATTCAACACTTAATCACACATGAAATAGAAGATAAACACATCGTGAAGAAAACATGTTGCATTCCTTGTATTAACTTGATCAGCAAATATATATGATAGTGAAAGTCCAACCCAGAACTGAGGGTGATACAAAATTATAAAGTAAACAAAATTATAACTCAGAGATCGCTAGCGTGGCTCTACCTATAGTATTCGTTATATACAGGCTGTCGGCCTTAGCCATATTATTCTAATTATAGTCATTCCCTATTCAAACCTTTCAATTGAATGGACTAACAAATGAACTTTGCAAAACCAACTAATGGTTATAGTAAAATGTGGACTTTGCTAGTTGTAGACCATATTATCGGCCAACATCCCTCACTATACACTGCCAACGTCCGTCCTCAGATAGTCTGCAACCGAACTAGGAGTTGTGGATAAAAAATGCTCGCATGGAATATCATAGAGATCATGGAGTAGCAACATTGGCGATGCAGAAATCTACAGACACTAATCACACTAAATGATGATTAACACTTAGTTCTTCAATTAATTTTTAGGAAATTTAAACATTAGTTACAATAAATAATAAAATGCATTAAATCTATGTAAAGTAATTAATAAATCACTTAATAAATATTAATTATGAAATACAAAGTATATGTAGGAATAGATGTTTATGTTGGACTAGTACAGGAATGAGAGGGTTAAATAGAGATAAAACAGAGGTTAAGGCTTATGGGAATAGGGTAAAAATAGAGCAATTTGGGACACCAACAATATGTGCTAGCATGTTTGTTCTAGGGGGAATCCCATGGTTGATGTAGTCTCTAGTATAGAATAATCACAGAAGAAGGCCTATTGGAGAAGCCATAAAAGGATGATTTTGTTGTCCAAGGAGTCTAGGATTATAGGAACAAGAAGAAGAGTTAAGGTGCAAAGAATGGAAAAGTGCTTGGGGCAATGTTTCAGGTAGGAAATGGTTCAAGGACTACATTGAACCTTTTCTAGTGGAAAGTGACTTGAGAAATATTTCCAACAGTAATAAATGGATCTTGGGAAAAAAAGTTATTGATAACCAAAATAAGGATGTTGAAGTCCTTAGGAGCATGGTGAATTTCAGAATTAGGAAGTGGCACAAATTTCAGAACCTTAGAACTAGGGAAGCAGGCTGAATTTCAAAACTTCAAAACTTCAAAGGGTTGGAGGCCTAGGACCCCAGAGGGTTGGAATATCAGGACGTCAGGAGGTCAAAATTTCAGAACCTTGGAACCTAAGAACCAAGGAAGGAGGCTGAATTTCAGACCCATCGACACTTCAGAACCTTAGAGCCTTGTAACTTATTATTAATGATTTCTTTTTAAAGAACTAAGGGTTGAGGGGAGTATGGATTTATAAAGGAAATCATTTGCAAATAGAAGCTGATTGGCCCTCAAAAGCTAATGATAGAATATGACACGAGAATCATGTCACCCTAGAAGTATATATCACAGGTCATAAAATTCATAACTCCTCTACAATTGGATTTAGAGAAATTTTTGAGACCAGGGATATTTCGATGTTTTTGGCATTGGTTCATGGAGCCCAAAGAGCCAAGGGTGAAAACAGAAACATGAGGAGATAAGCCCCCGATATGATCTTGAAGGGATTAGCACCTAAGTGCTATGAAGACACCATGTGGGGTTGATGAGAATATCCTAATGTCATCCTGGAAGTATGTTTTGGAGGTTGGAGATTTAGTAACTCCTTTATTATTTCACATTGAGAATTTTTTGATACAAGGGAGCTCCAATGTTATTGGAGTTTGGTCGTGGAGCCTAAAGAAACAAGGGCATAGAACAAGAACAGAAGGAGATATCCCCCCAGCAGGATCTTGAAGGGCTTATCACCTAGGTGCTTTGTCACAGGTCACAACACGAGATCGTATGGTGGAACAACAACAAGAAGGAAAGCAAAAATGACTAAAGGCCAAGCTAAGAATCTTGTGATCTCATAATATCCTAGAACATAGTCACCTTAATAAAGTTATGATATGTGGGGATCTTATCTTACAACACAGAGGTGTATGAAGAACACATGAGTCAGAAGCTAAGAGTAAATGAGCGTATAAGAATTGATCGAATGAATAATCAACAAATGTCAATATCCTTGAGTTAAGGGTGAAGAGGACTACAATTTTCAACGAAGAGTGTTGGGTTTGCCTTGAGTTGAAATAAGCTACATATAATCTCCCATGCATGCATCATTGAGTTAAATGAAGGAAAAATTGTAAGAACAACATATTTGATTACATGAAGGAGAGCCATTCTAGAGGAACATGTTAGTCTCTGGAAGACAATTCAGAAGTATGTCTTGAGCGGTAAAGAGCCATATTGTCGATACAAGATGAATCTAATGGAGGAGATCCTCGAGTCTATAGTGTGACCAAGATTTATTTCTCGATAGGTTGAAAGACTCTTAGATGGAAAATCATTACATTACTTTTATTGTAGCCATAGTTGGTGAGTGAATGAAGCTCATTCTTTGATTTAATGCTACATTGACAGAATTCAAGCAATGAGATAGAACAACAAGATGGAGAATCCATGTAGAGGTACAATATGATAGTGTGAATGACAAAGTGATGACTGACAGAGACAAAATTGACCACTATGTTTTAGTGAAAAAAAACCCAATATTATAGTTGAGTGAGTGAGGGAAGAAGCATTGTTGCTAGTGAGTTGTGTTGATAGCTTTGGGTGTGAGCGTGCTGCTAAGGAGAGGCCAAGTGTTCCTGGGTTGCAGAAAGGGGATGTGCATGCCTATGTTGCATAAAAAATAGTTTGAGTGGTTCAGTGTTTTTGTGTGAGACCAAGTGAGACTATGCTACGAAGAATAGGTTGAGAGTGCCTATGCAGAGGAAAGAGGCCAAACGTGCCAGAGAAAAGGAAGAAGCCTTAGATATAAGTCTATGTTATTGAGAGCGGAGGAATGAGTATTGTCTATTTTTACAAAGTGAGGAGAGGAAAAATTTTAGGATGGGATTAGTATATGGAAGGCTAATGAGGAGAACAATGTTGATACCAGACATAGTTACCATCTATAGAGAATATTAGTTCCTTATTGAGTGTAGGTTGGAGCATGCATACATGAAGTTGGTGCTTCTATCTCTAGTGGGTGTCTCAAAAGGCTTGGGGGTTGGTTCCTCCTGTGAGTTGGTGCTTGCATAAATATAAGGAGCTACAAGTTGGAGCTTATAAGAAATTCATGAAGTTAGTGCTTTAGATGGTTTTTTTGGTAGGTTGATCAAGTGTGTGCAAAAGACGAGAGTTGGTGCTTCCTGCTAGTGGGTGATAGTACATAATCAAAGGGAGTTGGTGCTTCCTATGATTGGTGTCTCACAAACAGATTGATGTAATATGATAGATGAGCTAATTTTTACATTAATAATAAAAATAATCTTGTTTTTTTTTCTCCCATAAGGGTTTCCATGTTAAGCCTATGTGTCATATATGTGCTTCTCATGATGTGTATGCTTATGTGGATTCAAATTACTAATGTTATAGTTTGTTAATGGTAGCTCTCATTTAGTGGATGCCAAGTTTGAATGAGTAAAGGAAAATTTTCATAAAATTTTAGATTAGCCTTAATATTGATTCACCCACCCACTTCTATATTAACATTGTTTCCAACAAGCAGATGTTGGAAAAAAACTTTGTTTTACTATTTTTTTCCTCTAAAAGGTAGTAAGTTTTGGCATGGTTTCCGAATAGATGGAAATGAATTTTCCAAATTTGCAAGAGGTTTTTATTTTTAAACAGACTCGTTAAAAAAAACCCTCGTACACAGGTGTCATTGTTTGAGAGATTGGAAGGATATTCGAAGCCTATGTTAGAGGATTTTACAATTCAGTTTTTTCTTGTTTTAACCACTATTTTAAAAATCAATTTCTACATAGATATCACAGCTTGGGAGTTTAGAATGGACATTTAAATCCCATTTTTCAGGAATTCACGATAGTTATTTTTTCTATTTTTAGAAAAAAGGCCTAATCAGTTGGAGATGCACCTCATCAATTTAACTTGGGTTTAGTTCTTATCTCCTTGATTATTTTATTTAGTAATACATAGATATATTAATAGGTTTTAGATCCATTATTTTTGGATCTTGAACCATTTGCAAGTACTTTATAAAGGCTATCATTTATGTAATGTACACAACTGGAATTTGAAGAGGAAACCTATTATAACTGTGTGCATTTCATTAATAGAAGAGATTTTGGATAGAAGTATAGGGATTTGTGTGCGAAAGATTCATTTTTACATAATTTTTGGTATGTTTCTTAGTGTCTTTTTCTTCACTTTTTATTGATTGATTGTTTAATATTCTCATCTGAATTGGTAAGTAAATGTACAATTCATGTCAAACTGATCTATATCTTATATTCATATGTTCAACTTTCAGTTGATGAATTAAATACATAATTCCTTGTTATGATTCTCTTTTTTTGAAGCTATGCATGTATTCCTATTCTTCTTTTCATGCTATAAATGATTAATGTATAGAATATTTCTAAAATAAATGCCTTTGGAATGCAGAATCCTTACAAACCAAGATCCAAAGATTCTTAACTAAGATTATTTGACTCTAGTGCCCAATGGTATCTTCCGATAATCCAACCAACACCAATAAATTTTACATTAATTTGGCCATAGATTGTTTAACATACCTACTAATGTTTTGACCTAGGGTGACTGAGCTTGAGGAGAGATCCCCATCTATATTGAAGGTCCAAATTCAATCCCGAAGCGGTTGGAGGTTACCTTAGCGTTTTTACCCCACAAGCAGGGCTTTCTATAAGTGATAACATACAACTTCTTATCATGAGAGTCAGTATATACCTATAATGGGATTCATGCTAGGCACCAATGAACTAACATAGTGTTGGAATAATGAATTGTTGAGAGGGGGTGGGGGGTGTGAAACAATACTTAAGAAACTCTTTCTTCTTTTTATTATTATGATTAAATCCCCTTATTATTTTCTTTAACTTGTGAGAGAATTCATTAAAAAAGGAGTGAACCCAAAATGTTTCAAGCATACATATTCAAACAACAACACACATGATAAGCACACATTTAACACAATGTTTTTCATGTGGAAACCCAAAGGGAAAAAACCACCAATTTGTTGCTTGCTTATGATGTAAATTAAGTACCGAGTTAATTACATATGTTTGTTTGTGAGAATCCACTCGCTAGAGGCACATAACCACTTTGTTTAACAAGCACCAACTTTCCAAGAGGCATCAACCTCTATAGTTTGCAGGCACCAACTTGCCCTTGCCACTATTCTACTATTTCATACAATTTCCAAACTAAAAACAAAGGCATGAAATTTTACAAGTAAAATACCAAACATAATTTTTCATAGATTTGAATTCTACACTATTCCTTATGTGCTCACTTGTAGTAGGTCTCCTCTCGTTGCTCACTGCAATAATTCCTCTGCATTATGCCTTCACTATTAAGGGCTCTTCACTGACTACACTTCAACACTACCCTTGCAATTCTTTACACAATCCTCGCGCTTCTCTTGCTGTTGTATTACATTGTATCCTCTCAAGAGCTTCTACCTCTATACTTTGATGCTCACTCTTAGAACACTACTCTGCCACACTTATGCTCACTTTCCCATCTTTTCCATTGTTGGTGATGGTTTTTTTCCATTGAGGCACACTATATAATGGATTCTCTCCACACTACCCTATAGCTTCCAATATGTACTTAGAGATGCCTTCACTTGTTTCTCTTGCATATTTTGATAGTTTCTTGTCATCGTGCCCAAAACAATGATGGTCCTTAGAGTTCTGTGTAGCTTTCCGACAAAGAGCTCGTGTACCGAGAAACTAATTCTTATATGACTTGCACAGTCCTTCGAGAGTCCCATGGTTATTCATCATTATCATGTCAGTCCATAGGGGTGACCATTCTATTCTTATTTACCATAACCATTCGTGCATGCGATGCAATCGATTTCTTCCTTCAAGCTTTCAAATTCATCTCTATTACAAATGCTGTCCTTGATTTCTTGTTAAAAAATTCTTCCTTAGGATTAGACATTTTCAACTACCAAATCCTTCATGCCTTCCATCAATATCATAACTTCCATCCCATATGTTCTTTAAAGATATATACTTACTTATTAGAGCAATCCATATCTCTACAATTCCATATCACAATATTCACAAAGGTGCAGTGTTCTGATAGTCTGATCCTCTGATTTTCGAGCTCCTTCTGCGTAGCCATCACAATGCGTCTAATCATAGGACCGCTAGTTGTGACCTACCACTTAAATTTAAGGTGCTATGCCTTGACACTCCTGTGAGGGGTCATTCTCCCTTCGTTAACTACTTGCACCCCTAATTCATTAAGCTCTTATGACCATGTGCGAGCCTAATATCGGAATCCCTCTATATTGAAAGTTTTCAACACTCCAATTGCTCTAGTGTTTTGATCTCTTAATCCTTTGATTTTCAAGCTCCGATATGATGTCATCATCTCCACATGTTGACTCTTTAGAGATGACATGTGTCACTTGGTTCTAGCGTATTAGCCTACCCAATATAGTTAAATACACCTACCACATGTCCTGTCATACTGACATGTCATGATGACTTCAGTTATAATTGTTGCTTATTGGAGCCAATCATATGCATCCTTGTGTCTAGTTAGAGGAGAGAGAATGGCACCTATCACCCTTGGATTTGTGTTGAAATCCTTTGTTATTCTCCTTTTGGCATTCCTCCACATGTTTAATGGATTATTGACACTTATCGCTTTCACAACTTTATGCACTTTACTCACTTGAATAACTTCTGATACTCCAATATTCGGGGTTCTAATTTCCTCCTAATTCTAATACAACCCTCTCTGATGTATCAAATCTATGATTATAAATATCACCTATCATGCAGATACACTGATATCCTGGTCTCAGATATTCCAGCATTCTTAGGAATTCAAATCCCTAAACATTGGCAAGCCATATGTTTTGGCGTAAGAGTCCTATTTTGGACTTCCACATATCGTTGGAAAGATTATTCACGGAACTTTCCAATGGATAGGGTAAAATGTAGGCTTTGAGTCCTTTATCGCATGGAAGGTGACTATAAACTTCTCTTTCAATTGAATCTTTGGCTAGTTTAACAACAACTACCGTGATGATCAGTTTATGGCTTCTTTAGTAAGCCTACTACTAGGATGCTTCTCTACAAGAATATTGTAGATACCATGGTGTTCCATGTGTCCCGTCACTGTAACCATCATTTTATGGCTTCTTTAGTAAGACTACTACTATAATGATTCTCTTCAAGAAGATTGAAGTGACCATGGAGTTCGATCTAGTCCATCATTGTAATCATCATTTTTTAGTTTCTTCAGTAGGCCTACTATTGTGATTATTTTCTACAAAGCACCTCAACAACCAAGGGATTCCTTCCAAATAGCCAGTCATCATGCTGACCATTGTTTGACATCAATGCAAACATTTACAGAACCAGCTATATGCCAACAAATGTCAACAATCTACCCCTTTGGCATTGATTGCAACACAATAAGATCCCCCTCAGGCTAGGAATGGTCTAATGTGATGCCAATATTATCCCCCTTTGAAATTAGTGGCAAATAATACTTCAAAAGAAATCCTCTTGAACAATTACAACACACTCTCCCGTGAGTTCCAAATTCTGAGTAAATTCCACCACCTTCCAAAATTAAGTCATTTGAAGGGAGGAGTCACAACCCCTATTTTCCACCTAAGATGCTCAAATGGTTCCCTTGCTAGTTGATTCGTAAATATATCTTCCAATTTCTCTTTAGTGGGCATATATTCAAGTTTGACAATGTTGGTTGCAACATGTTCCCTCAAGAAATGATAATTGATAGGAATATGCTCAGTCTTTGAATGCATGACTAGATTTTTAGAGATGTTGATGGAACTTGTGTTGTCACACATTATTTTTATGGGATTAGACAACTCTACCTCTATATCTTTCAAGGGTTTCTTCATCCATAGAATCTATGTACAATAGGTAGAAATAGAAATATACTATTCTTTAGTAGTCAACAGAGAGATAGAGCCTTGTTTCTTGCTAACCCACGACACCAACCATTCACTTAGGAAGAAGGTTGCACTAGAAGTACTCTTCCTATCATCAAGACTTCCAACTCTATCTACATCTATGTAGGCCTTCAAATTGAAATATTCTCTCTTCGCATACCACAGTCCATATTCTGTTGTACCTTAAAGATATTTGAATATATGCTTGACAACAACAACATGACTCTCCCATGGAAAGGCCTAAAATATGACCATAATCCACACTACTTACATGATTTCTAGCCTTGAAGCTATCAGATACAGTAAAATTCTAGTCATTGAGCTAAATTTAGTTTGACTTACTAGTGATTGTCCATATTCTTTTAACAATTTGCAGCCTATATTCATGGGTGTGCTGACTGGTTTGCAATCTTCCATTCAATTTTATTTATGGTTTCCTTGAGATATTTTGATTGGAAAATAAACACTCCTTGTGGATAGTGAGTAATTTTCAGACCTAAAAATAAGGACAATTCTCCAATTATGGAAATTTCAAACTCTATTTACATATAATTTGTAAATTCATCCCCTAGTTGTTCCACATCTATGTGAAATACTATATCATCCACATACACAACCATTATTAATCGATGATTGCCTTCAGATTTTACATAAATATTACTGTCAAATATGTCTTTCTTAAACCCTTGATGTTGGAGATACCTATCCAACCTTTCATACCAAGCTCTGGGGGGTTTTTTTAAACCATACAAGGCCTTCTTTAGTTTACATACAAGCCCTTCATTAGAGGAGAGAAGAAATCCTTTTGGATCTACAATGTAAACCTCCGCTTATAAATCTCCATTGAGAAAGGTAGACTTCATATCCATATGATTTACCTTAATATTCTTATGGATGTCAAGAGAAAGAAAGATTCTTATAGCTTCTAGTTGAGCTACTAGTGTAAAGGCTTCTTTGAAATCTACCCTTCTATTTGGGCATATCCTTTGTATACCAAATAAACTTTGTTCGTGATTAGTTGACCCTATTCATTTAGTTTTTTCTTGAAAAGCCACTTTGTTCCAAAAAAAATTTCTCTTTCAGTCTTCAAACAAACTTCCATGTATCATTATTTTCAATTTTGTCAAGTTATTCACTCATGGATTTCACCCATAACTTATATTCACTTGCTTGATAGAGGTTCTTATGTTCTATCTGTGATAGTAGCCAAATTTTCATAACTTGTACTTCCCGTAAGTTTCCTTCTAGTCTGGACAACCTGTCTTTGATCTCCGAGAATCTAAATCTCATGATGTTCCTTTTGTACACACCTAGAGGGTATCCTCGGCCTTGAATATGTGCCTACTTTCCCACCTTCATTGTCTAAATCTACTTCATTTAGATCGACGGACATCAAATATTACCTTTCTTCATTATCTGAGTTCATATTAATTTTAGAGGATTCAGGTTGTGAACATACTTCATCTACTATTACATCCATGAAATCCTCAATCTTCCTTGTCCGCTTTTTGTAACACTTATATCCTTTTCTTTGAAAATAGTATCTAACTAATAAATCTTCATCAGTGCATGAGTCAAACTTTTCAGGGTTATTTTCATTCCTTTTAATGAAGCACTTGCTCCCAAACACCTTGAGTTGTTTAACTAATGCATGTCTTCTCTTCCATAACTCACTAGGAGTTTTATCACTATTAGGCCTGAGTTGATTTCTATTTCATAGATATATTAATATGGGTTACTTTTCCCTAGAAGTTTTGAGGCACTCATTCTTAATCTGACATTTCTCTGTCCATTTTCTAGATTGTCCTCTTCTTCCCCTCTACTATTCCATTTTGATGAGGAGTTCTAGCCACTGAGTAATTCCTACTAATGTCGTGCTCTTCACACAATTTCCCAAACTCTCTTAAGGTGTACTCTCCTCCTCTATCTGATCTTATGCATTTTGTCTTTAAATATTTATCATTTTCTACTTGAACTTTTAACTTCTTGAAATTATTTAATGTTTATGATTTCTCTTTTAAGAGAACAATCCAAGTAGCCCTGGTAAAATAATCAATCAAAAACATGAAATAACTCTCTCCCTTTGGTGTGAAAGAGCTTCAGAGGTCTGGATGAGGTGCTGTTTCAATTTGAAATGTGTTATAGTCTGCTTGCCAAACTAACATGACTTGAAGATTATGTTATTAGACTTTTCCAGTCTTGGTAATCCTCTCACTTCTCCCATCTTACTTATCTTTATCAAACTATAAAAATTCACATGCCCAAGCCTCTTGTGCCACATTCATGCTTTACTCATTTTTCTCAAATAGTAGTTGACCCTAGAATAATAAAACACATATACATTATTGTGGGTTTTGAGTTCTTTTCCCACCAGTTTTCTATTTTTTATGTTGCAGACCTCAGTTTCTTTAGATCAGAAGTTTACATCATAGACATTACACACATCTCACTAACACTAAGTAGATTGTGCCTGAGACCTTCTACATACAACACATTTCGTCCTTCTTCATTTTGATCAAGACTTACTACTATTTTTCCCTTGATTCTTGCTGGAGCATTGTTTCCAAAAGGGACATTGCTTCAATATCCTTTGGTTGTAGGTGGAAAAAACTTAGGTTATTGGGTTGAAAACCCCAAAAGAGCATATGGCATACATCATAAATAAATACAAAGAAAAAAAACCTAAAATCTTAAACAACTAAAGTATGAAGAAGTGGTATTACTTAGAGTCCTATGTTCAAGGTCGATCCCATACGGTCCAAACCCTCTGCTCCTTCTAACGATTTCAGAACCTGTAACTTATCCAAGAAAATCATATACAACAAAATTAATATAAATCATGTTCATGACATAGGTGTTAAATCATATAAGTAGGTGAGAAAATGAGCATTAACATAAGATTTCATACATAAGTCATAACATAGATTAATGCATAAACACAATAAATATCGGGAATAGAACAACATTTCTTTATTGATGTAAGCTAGATGAATGTGAAAAACTATGACCTGAGTCTTTCTCCATCTCCAAGTGGAACTGTCCTCTAGATCCATCCCTTCCAAGCCTCAACAACCTTCCTCCATCGATACACACAAGGATTGCATAAAAGGGATGAGGGACTGTTATGAAACTAGCTCAAGGAAAGATAGGAAAGATAAATCAATGCCTTAGAATTCAGCCTCTTCGAGGGGGAAACCTCCTTTACATTACATAAATGAACAATTCTTGGATGATTCAAATGACAAAACCTCCTTTCTATATAGGAGTCTAAGGAGTCACAATATAATCTAGCCGACCTAACAATAATAATATAAAGCCACAAAAATAACAATAGAGGGATTCTATGGGGCACAATAGTAACAATATGGGGGTAATAGGGGCACAACAATATTAATAAGGGGTATAGCTACAATAGTAATGGGGTAATCACTAGTATTATAGGGACCGAACATGACCCTCTCCTTCAAAAAAGTGTTGTCCTCAACGCTTGAGTAGTTCTGGATACTTCTTCATAAAATTCTCATCCTTCGATGTGGAATCTTGAGCGGATAAGTTCTTCCACTTAATAAGATACTCTGAAATTGAACAATTTCGTAGCTGTCGAGTTCTTGTTTCTGTGACTCCTTCCGGTTCCAATATAATCTTTCCTTCCTCGTCAAGTTCTGGAAATATTGTTTGAACTGGGAGCTTGTCGCCTATAACCTTCTTTAAAAATGAAACATGGAAAATTGGGTGCAATCGAGAAGCTGCTGGAAGCTCCAATTTGTATGCCATAGTACCAATCTTTTGCAACACCTTGTACGAACCATAATACTTTGGTGGTAATTTATTATCCTTCTTAGCTTGCTTGAGGGACATTTTCTTATATGGTTGTAGCTGTAGGAATACCCAATCACCTACACCAAAACTTCTTTCACTGCGATGTTGATCTGCCTATTGTTTCATTCTATTCTGTGCCAACACGAGGTTATCCTTTAAGAGTTGGAGGACTTGTTGTTGATGTTCGATGTGATGCTACACTGCCTGAACGTTAGAATTTTCTCTTAAATATGATGTGATGGATGGTGGTTGATACCCATAAAGTGCCATAAATGGGGTCATTTTTGTTGATGTATAGAAGGAAGTGTTATACCACCATTCAACCAGAAGCAACCATTTGACCCATTGTGTCTGGTTATCAGATACAAAGCAACGAAGATATCCTTCCAAACATTTGTTTACTATCTCAGTTTGCCCATCAGATTGAGGATGATAAGATGAGCTATGAGCTAACTGAGTACCAAGACAAGAAAATAATTCTGTCCAAAAATTTCCAGTGAAAATGGGATCTCTGTCACTTACAATAATCTTTGGGTTTCCATGTAACTTTTGAATTTTTTCCATAAATGCAGTAGAAACTGTATTGGCTTTAAATGGATGTGATAATGCAAAAAAGTGTGCATACTTGGTAATTCTGTCAACTACCACCATGATGACACTCTTTCCCTCATACTTGGGTAAACCTGTGATAAAATCCATTGAAACCTCCTCCCAACATTGGCTTGGAATGGATAAAGGTTGTAATAGACTCGATGTCTTAATTGTTTCAACTTTATTTTGTTGGCAAACCAAAAATTCAGCCACAAACTTTTGAATATATGATTTAAGGCCATCCCAAAAAAATTCCTTCTTAACCATGTGGTAAGTTTTTTAAAATCCTGAGTGCCCTCCTAAGGGAGGAGTGTGCAATTCCATAAGAATATTTTGTTTTAGCTGGGAATTCTTACAAAGGTATAAGCAATCTTTGTACCATAACGAATCATTTTGCCGGCTAAATGTACCAGACGTACTGGAATCTTGTTGTAACTTTCGAATAAGTGCCCACACTTCTTTGTCATTCTTCCATTCCTCCCTTGCTTCGTTTATCCAATCTGGTTGGATAATAGAAATGGTGCACAACAATGGTTCCACATCCTCATCCTTTCTTGAGAGTGCATCTGCCACCACATTTTGCTTCCCTTTTTTGTAGATGATTTCAAAGTCATAACCCAACATCTTTGTGACCCACTTTTGTTGCTCTTCAGAGGATAATCTTTGTTGTAAAAAGTATTTAAAGCTATCATGATCCGTTTTTACCTTGAAGTGTCTACCCATTAGGTAGGGTCGCCATTTCTTAAGTGCATGGAGTATTGCCAACATCTCCTTCTCATAAATAGATTTGCTTAAAAAATTTCCCTTGATTGGATGACTTTCAAAAGTAATGGGTCTTTCATCTTTCATTAGAACGACACCAATTCCATTTCCTGAAGCATCACATTCCACAATAAAGGTTTTTGTGAAGCCCTGTGTAGCTAAGACTGGTGCTTGGCACATTGCCTCTTTAAGATGTTCAAAGGCCTTTGTTGGTTTTGGAGTCCATGAAAATGAATCTTTCTTCAATAATGTTGTTAGAGGTGCTGCTATTCTCCCATAATTCTTAACAGACTTGCGATAATACCTTGTCAACCCGAGAAATCGTCACAGATACTTTATGGATGTGGGGATTTTCCATTCCTAAATGGCTTTAATTTTGCTAGGTGTCACACGGAATCAGTCAAGAGTGCGGACACAACTGACCTTCCTAGAAGTCTAAGACATTATAATGACAAACAAAACAAACTGGAGCTATCCTTCTCTAAACATACATTATGATATGAGAAATCAAGTGTTTCGTTCTTACCTTTGTCCAAACGTTGTTGTAGAAGTCCAAGCTTCGTTGATCTGGATGAGCTCCTCCTTTTCTCCAAAACCTACAATCACCAACAGTTAAACAATTAAATAGCACCTGATTATAACATAAAAAAAAGCATATTCAACATATAGACCAAGGAGTACATGAAATAACCCATAAACAACAAGTTATTGAGAAGAATGGACCAATTTGCATTAAAGGTAATCAAAAGGAACCATTACAACCTGAGCCTTGGTGTTGTGCAAGCTCCTTCCAGGGTCCACAAGAGTCTTCCTCTACTTTGACAAAGCTCACCCACTTCCAAATAGAACAAGCAAAGATGGCAATCTCTCCTCACAAGCTTCCAAATGGGAGTCCTAATTCGTGCAACATTTACCCTTATAAATCTATAGCTTTTAACCTCCTTCCTTCTGGCCCAATGCCTGTATTTATAGTGCTCAAGAGGAAGTTAATCAGGTCCACCATCAATGGGATAGTCCCCTCTTTGGATGGGATCACTCCCTTATTGATGGGATAAGTTCCTCTTTGGTAGGAGTGCATGAACCATCTGGAGGCGCTCAATACACGTCAAACAACCTTCTAGAATGCTCTAGAAATGACCACAAGTAAGTTTTTGAAGATAAAACTTGCGCATTTTAACCCTTTCAGAGGGACACACCTTCCCCTTTAGATACAGAGCGTCCTTGGACGCAGACCTTATGAACAATAGGTGCGTACCCGCAGGCAAGGTTTGAGAGAACCTGCGTACCCAGAGATAAACATATTTATAAAGACTTTCTCTCTTTCTTGGAGTTTGACATGGATAGTAGAGGCATAAGACTTGCTTAAGAGGGTAGTATGACTGTTGATAGAGCCATACCAACTGTAAATAGGCATGGTGACATTTTTTAGTGTAACAGATTGCCCCCTAAAGTGCGAAGCGTGGAATAGATTAGGGTTTTGTATTATCTAGGAAGGGTGAAGCGCTTTATCATTTTGAGGATTATCTCGTGGAGAGCCTGGTCAGAACCTGCAATTTTCAACACAAAATACATGTATAAGATTATATCATCACTGAGGTAGGCATTCCCATACTCAGATTAAAACTTTAACTAACAGACTAACTACTCTGATACAGGAATGATTTTGCAGTACATCATAATCATAGACTTTTGTAGACACAGTATGGGCGCAGCCATCTGTTTATGGTTAGTCTACTTAGATAATGAATACAAAACTCCTCACAGCCTGGATGGTAAAGATTCGATCCAGGGTCTTCGTTCATACTTCTCGAATTGGTACGATCCTAGCCATGCGAATAAATGAGTCGATGTCGAACATGGTAGAAACCACTTGATTACCAGTCGATGATGTGAACTGTTAACAAGCGTGAGAGAGACCACCAGTAATGTCAATGGTTCTCAAAGTACCCAGTACAATCCATGAGATGTGAATGAATGAGTTGATGTCGAACATTTCACGGAATCCTTCGATCGAAAGTCAATGATGTAAACTGACGTCAAAGGCGAGAAACCTGCCATTGATGCATGCAGTCTTCAAGGCACTGACGATTTCTAAGTCATCTCTCTAGATAATGTGCTGATGTCGATAGAAAGTGACCCGTTGCAGGCAAGCCCACAACACGAAATCATTGTTCAAGTTGAAGAAATTTTGCTGTAAGGACTGACTCAGGGATGGTCAAATGGATGACAAGTATTTTGCAGATGAAAGTTTTGTTTGCAGACCTCTTGGACACATAACAACACGACAGATGGTTTGGTGCTAAATACCTCAAAGTTAATCCCCAGAACCCAGTTGAAGACTTTCAAAAGTGGTTTGATCAACTGTGAGGTAAAGGATTTCCCAACCCAGGTGAATGAAAAGTGTCGTGTCCAAGAGTGGTAATAAAGTTTCTTCTGAGACAAAAGGTAACAAATAGGCTCATTCTTCTCTCTTTTCCCCCACCATTTCTGGCAAGTACCTCTTTATTTTTAACAAGCTTGAGGAGGATAACATATGCTTGATTATAAGCTCATCCTTCGGATGAGTCCAACCCAGTTTTGATTCGAACCCTAGGAAGGAGTGGTTCGTTCCTGTTTGTAATTGAACAGGTCCTTTACTGTGAAATGTTTAACGAGCCCAGTATAGGAGAAACTCGGTGTTTTTCAATTTTAGAGAGTCTGAAAAACTTAAGAAAACTCCAAGTTGAACTTTTTCGTAGATTTGTGTCCCTCAAGCCCGAAAAAGTATAAAATAATACCTGGGGGAACCGCTTGATCTTGCGACCAAGGAGTACTTTCATAATTAGTGCCACTGACCTGAAAAGTAAAAAGCGATCAAGGACACGTCGTTTTATTTCCGTATCGAGTTTGAAACGACAAAAACCCGACAATCTTTTCCTGATTTTACGATCAGAAAAGAGCTATAAGGGGACCGTCTTTTAATTCCGTTTTAACGAGTGTAAAAGAAACGCTCGGCAATCTTTTCATGTTTTAGGAGTCAGAAAAGGGCTTAAAAGATGACTCTGATATTTTGTTCGTGAAAAAATGACAATTTTCCCTCTAAGTCCCTTTGTCCTGCACAAAAGTGACACATTACTCATACCTATTTAAGACAGGCAAAAATACATCGAAAAACATCTTTCCATGGTGAAAAATGAACAAATTCATCCAAAAAACCTATAAAAAGACTTTTTGCCATGTCATTTTTACCGTTTGACTGTTGAGGTTGAAAAAGGAGTTTTTGACAAGAAACTTCCCGTGGTCGCTGCGGAAAATCCGACCGTTAGAATCGAACGCCGTCTCTTCCAGGTATTTCACAACATCCTCCTTGTCAATTTCATCCGTTTAGAAATTTATTTTAGGTTTCATTTTTAATTTTTGGGGGATTTTGGGTTTTGAAAACCGCTCTGCGGGGGACGCAGGTTCCCTAAAGGCTGGCTTGCGTCCCTCGACTTTTTCCTACACAGGGAAAAGGTCGGGGGATGCAGGCTACCTTCGGGCCACCTGCGTCCCGGCGCACTATGCGCCAAACACGGGGTGCGTCCTCCGCAAAACGCGTATTTTGAAACCCCAAGGTCCCAAATTAACCATTGAATTTACCCAAAATTTATTTTAATGCCTGTTTATTCATGTGTAGGGCACTTATCATGCTGGATTGGAGAGAAAGAGAGCATGAGGAGGTTGATGAAGCTGCAATCAATCATCAACCTTCCCTCGATTCCCTAAGAGGATGTGGATTATACAAATACTGGGCCATACCTGGCATGAGGGCTCAGGTAAGATTCTTAGAGTGGCTGGTCGAGAGATGGAATGTTCAAGAGCAATGCTTTTATATCCGGGGGCAACAACTCGAGATAGAGCCCTCTGATATTTACTTTCTCACTGGCTTGCCGAATAGAGGTGAGCAACTCAATCTGGCTGGGACTAGGCCGGGTGGCCAATCCCTTGATAGTCTCCGAGCAGATTGATGCCTACCTGATCGACACCATGCGAAAGGCATAGAGATCAAATATGTCTCTCGGCCTAAACTCATGGTCTTAGCTTTCATTGTGACCAGGATTTGTGGCTCAGCCACTTTACATATTGCCACTGGGTCCCAAATGCGGATGGCAATTGACTGTCTCCAAGGCACCATCTTCAACTGGTGTGATGCGGTGTCGGCTAACTTGAAAGCTCAACTGACCAGGGCAAAGACCGGGAGACTAAAGACCTTTGGATATGGGCCTATAGTCGTGAGCTTTGCCCTAGAGAGAATTCTGATGCTGATCCCTCAGCATCTCACTGTTGATATTTTGGGTCCTTAGGAGCCAAAGCTGGTACGATGGGTTGCGGTGATGGCCCGGCATCCGGACGAGGGTGCGGCAGTTGTTCGATTCACTGACAGTTATTTTCACTGGTTAGAGGACCAGGTGTTTGCGATTCAGGACTTTCCGTATGCCGGAGTAGATTTTCGAGGTGATCCGGACATGGTTCTTCCACAGGGAGAACAATGGGATGACAGAGGTACTTTATTTTTCACGAGTTTTCAAATTATGTATTTTTTTTGTTTTTTATATATGTCATCTCAAAACTGACAGTAAAATTTTTCGAAATGCAGATGTTGGTCCACAGCGTCCAGCCAACCTCCGGCCTTTTGAGAGGAGACATCCAGTTGCACCGGTACCGGCCCCACAGGACACGGCGGCTGCAGAGGTACTAGTTGAGTTGGAGCATGATCTACAGCGTCTCACGGTGGATATACCTGAGACTACTATGGATGATATTCCTATCAGACTTCAGCATTATGTAGTCGCAGTCCCTG
The DNA here is from genome assembly GCA_031772625.1 of Pinus tabuliformis. Lineage (NCBI taxonomy): Eukaryota > Viridiplantae > Streptophyta > Pinopsida > Pinales > Pinaceae > Pinus > Pinus tabuliformis. The sequence continues at coordinate 270,450,791 of CM062819.1, forward strand.
GACCATTTAGGAGATTTTTGCGCAAGGTAGCCCGTGCAGTGGTGTCGTACAGGGAGCACCACCAGTGATCGGCTAGTCACTTTATAGACACATGTGACATTTTTGACTTTTTGTACTCTATCATTTTTGCCGATCATAAGGTGTTTTTCAACCTATGATCGAAGACGATGTATATTTTTTGACACACTCCTATCTATATATATCATTATTACCGGCTTATCTTGTTTAACATGTATGATGAAATGTTTTTAAATTTACTTGCATGATTATCGTAAATGTCTTTCCAACACTCGAGAAGCAATTGCATCTGCTAATGTATTTAAGGACCTTGGAATATGCTGATATTCAATGTAATCAAATTCACGTTCTAAGAGACGCACTCTCAAAAACAACCTTAATAATACAGGATTTCTAATGGCATAAACTCTATTAAGCTGTAACACAACAAGTTCAGAATCTAACCTCACTATCAAACGTCGAATTCCAAATGAAATAGATTCGGATAATAATTCAACCACTGCACTGTATTCTGCAATGTTGTTCGTTGTTTGACCGAGGCTTACCCCATGCATAGAAACTAACTCGTCAGAGGGTGAATAGATAACCCAAGCTGCGGAAGAGATATTTCGTGTACTACGACAAGCACCATCAGCAAATCCAATGTATGTTTGGAGGGGCGTCGACATCTACAATATCAAGAGCAAAACAAAGATAAGCCAGAATAACGACAAAAAACACACTCACTAAGCTAAGCACACTGACTAACTAACAACCATACTAGCTAGAAAGAAAACCTAACCTAACTTAAAAATTCTCCATACCCACCATTTAAGCATAATATCTCTTTAGGTAAATTCCATTTCTGGGTTTACCTAAAGAGTCCCCATCAAAATCTACCAGCTCATAAGCCCCTTTTGCTAGCTTTCGCTTTACAATATAGGGTCCATGCCACATAGGAACGAATTTTCCAGCACCTAGCTTATCGTTAGCTTGATCATATAAAAGCACTAGGTCTCCCTCCGAAAAACTTTGAGGGGTCACATTTCTATCATACTGAGCTTTCATTCGTTTCGCGTGAGTCTCGATTGCCAATGCAGCGTCACGTCGAGTCTCATCTAATTTAGCTAAGTACAATAAACGTTTATCCTCTTCGGAAGTAGCTGGGAGTAATTCGACAGCCATTTGAAGTGATGGGATTTCACATTCAATGGGTAACACCGCTTCCAAGCCATAAACTAGCTGGAAAGGAGTGAACCCTGTTGAGGTTTTCACTGAGGTTCGGTATGCCCATAGCACCGAAAATAACATGTTGTGCCAATTCGACCGATGAATACCAATGGTTCGTCGGATCATGATAACCAGAACTTTGTTGATAGACTCAACCAAACCGTTGGCTTGCAGATAATAAGGAGTAGAGCTGTCATGGCGCAAACCAAGCTGGCTTGTAAGTTCAGTCATCATGGTGTTTTGAAAATGGCTCCCATGGTCAGTAATGATTGCTTGTGGGACACCAAACCTAGTTATTATATGATTGAATATGAAAACTGCAGCCGTTTTGCCGCTTGTGTCGAATGTAGGCATCGCCTCAACCCATTTAGTGAAATAATCAACCGCGAGGATGATATACGCATGCCCCTCGGCCGAGTGAGGGTTACAAGTAATAAAGTCGATACCCCATTTGGCGAATGGACCAACGGAAATTATAGGGTGGAGAGGAGCAGGTGGTGCGCGCATCTTTCGATCAAACACTTGGGAGTTGTGGCACTTTCGGACTGCAATGATACAATCTTTAAACATAGATGGCTAGAAGTAACCAACGCGCAACACCTTCTGAGCTGTGGCATACCCAGACAAATGACCGCCACATGCTCCAGAGTGACAATCATTCAAAACTCTCTCAGTCGCTTCGTGAGTTAGACAACGTCGAAAAACTAAGTCTGCCCCCCGGCGATAAAGTGTATCTCCAATAATTTTGTGTTGCTGGGATTGAAACCTAATTTTTCGACGTTCCACTCTTGAAGCTTCAGGCCGAAAGGTTTGGGTTTGGAGATAGATGATTATATCCCCGAACCACGGATTTAAAGTACTGATAAGAAATAAATATTCGTCCGCAATGGACTCTTCTGCCACAGTCTCTGTGTCAGTACGCGGGAAATCACACATCAATTCCGCAAAAACTAAGGATTTCTTAGACTTGGACTTCTCGAATTCCAAGTCGAACTCTTGCAGGATAACGATCCATTTAGAGTACTTGCCCCCTAGCAGTTGTTTTGTCAAAATGTAAATCATAGGGTTGCAATCCGAAATAACTGTAGTTTTACGGAGAAGAATGTAGTGACGAAAACGCTGGACAGCTTGAACGGCTGCCAGGGCTAATTTCTCCACATGCGAATATTTTAGCTCAGTGGGATTTAAGGTCCGACTGAGATAATATATCACATGTTCCGCTCTGAATTCATCTTCTTGAACTAACACCATTCCAATGGTGGAATGCGAAGCTGCGAGGTATAAGAAGTAGTCCTGGTTGTAGTTGGGAGGATGCAACAACGGTGCATGGGTCAACGCGTGTTTAAGTGCATCAAAAGACTGTTGGGCAATCTCATCCCAAAAGAATTGAACATTCTGCTTCAACAACCGTGTAAAACCTTTAGTGACCTCGACGTAGTTTGGGATGAATCAGCGTAAAAAAAATTTCTTTCCCTTGCAAACTTTGGAGTTGGCGCAAACTCGAAGGAGGAGGCAATTTGATGATAGCCTCGACTTTCGAGGGATCGACACGAATGCCGGCTTTTGAAACAACAAATCCCAGCAATCGACCTGTTTCTATACAGAAAACACACTTGTGGGGATTCAACCGAATTCGATAATTCCTACACCTCATAAAGATTGCTCGTAGGTGGACAAGGTGATCAGCTCGACGTAAAGAATGAGCAGGAAAATCATCGAGATACGGTTGCACAATGTGCTTGATGTCGTGAAATGCGTAAGGCATCGCCCGTTGAAAAGTGGCCCCGGCATTATTAAGCCCAAAAGGTAATTTGCAGTAAGAAAACGTCCCCCATGGACAAATGAATGTCGTTTTTGGTTGGTCGGCAGGTAGAATATTGATTTGATTATAGCCCAATAAACCATCCATGAAGGAAAACATTTCACTTCCGGCACAATCATCAATAATTTGATCGATATAAGGCGTAGGATAGTTGTCTTTTGGACAAGCTCGATTGATATCCCTATAGTCGATACAGATTCTTATTGTTCCTTGTTTCTTATTGACCGGAACAATATTCGATACCCAATCCGTTAACGGGATCGGATAAATGAAACCTTCTTTCAACGGCTTTTCGACTTCTGCTTTAATCGCAACCACTTTTAGAGGGTGAATTTGACGCAACCGTTGCCGGACGGATTTAGCATCTGGGTAGGTCTTTATTTCATGAACAACAATGGCAGGATCGATTCCTGGCATTTCCTCGTAAGACCAGGCAAACACATCGCGGAATTCTTGGAATAGGGCCTTGTAAGTTTGGATTTCTTCTTCTGTACATGCGGCACCTATATGAATGTTCTCCTCAATTCCGGGCTTCACTGAAATATCAATGGGAATAGTACGAGAAATATTCCCTAAATTCAACTCTGAATCACAATGTTTCGTTGGATCCTGAGCGTCTTTGACATATTCAGCGGTAAAGATAGATGAAAAGTCATTTTGAAATGCATCATCCTTAGGTAAAAACGAAGATCTGTGATGGAGATCCTCCCATGGTAGATCGTCTACACTTAGGATTTCGCGAAGTTGTTCGTCAGATGACACGACTTCGGGAAACGCTATCCGTTCTAAGGTTGAGGTGAAAAGTGATTCTTCACTGACCACATTCATTTGGTCGACCTCGGTTGAATGAAAGTCGGTAAAAGACATGAGAGATTCATAAGCAATTTCATATGGACTCAAGGGCATAGCATTACCGAATGAGTCTATCTCAGAGTCAGATGGGACATACCAAGGATCATCATAAATAATGTTTTCTAATGTAATCATATGAATTGTTGCAAACGAAGGTTCTACGCTGAGTGGAGGGAGAGGAAAAGTTCCCAGTAAACCGGAATCCTTAACTAAACCTACACCAACGTCCCTATAAGGGATTGTCGTCTTACCGACATGTTGGATACTCTCTGAAGAGGCTGGGTCAGATGAAAAGTATGTCAGCTGATCAATAGTCACGATCTTACCGTTATGTGGAAACTTAATTACTCTGAAGACCGATGAAACGACCGTTGTCATAGCATATGACCAACTTCGACCCAAAAGAAGGTTGTAGTCTAGAGGGGCATCAACCACTTCCACATCCAGACTAACGGTTTTACCTTCTACCCCTATAGGTAATTCCTGTAGAATACCAAACGGACGGAACCCACGGCCATCAAAGGCCTTAAGGATGGTGGGGGATTGGTTCAACGAAGGAGAACCAAGGGATCTCCAACATTGAATCGACATAATACACGTAGAAGCTCCTTCATCAATCACAGTCCTATGAATAGGTCTGTTTTTGACGATCACTGGAATTTGGAAAGCCATTTGATGGGGGAGACGAAGTGTACTATTTTCTAGATCGAAGATCATGAGATTCGGATCCTGAACATCAGCAGCTCCTATAGCCGACAAAAGCAATTTTCGTTGTGCTGGGCATGATTGCAGCACTTCTAACGTCGACATTGCTGAGGGTGAAACAGCTAAGTCCTCAACAATGTTGTAATTCTGGGCCGCTCTCGCATGTGTATTGAAAGCAGACCTTCGAAGTACACCCTTGGCGGGTGGTCTAATTACTAAGTCTTGGTTATGTTTCTCAATCTGTAGTGGATTGGAACTAGGAGCTGAGGTTGATGGGTTAGAGTGAGAAGATTTTGCTTCCTTACCATCAAGAGGATTCTTACTACCATAATCTTGCGATCGAGTTGCAATCCTCACATGAGACATCATCAAAATGGGTTCTTCACTGGCATTCGAGGAAGAACCTATCATCTTATTCTCCTGCTCCGGAAATGGATTTTTTAACACAGCAGGAGTGGGAGAACCTTTGACTATTTTCACAACCTTGGCCCGATGAGGGCAATCTCTCGTAAAATGATCCTCTTCACAAATAAGACAAGGATATCGAGGTTTGCGCTTTTCGTCATTGGTTTCCGACTTTTCAGTTTTCTCCTTCGGAGCCTTGTCTGCTTTAGCCTTCTTCTTTCTTTCCTTCTTTCCACCGTTTTTTGATTTGGCCGTAGATGACTCTACAGCGTGAATATCGGTGGTAAGTTCAGGAGAAGACTCTCCTGTCGGGGAATCGGGCAAAGTGATAATAGGAGTAGTTGAAGCCTTGGAAGACTTCTTCTTGCTCTTTGTATTCACGATACCAATCATACCATCAGCGGCATGAGATCCCGAAGGAGCAGCAGCGATTTGATTCGACTTTGGAAGATCCGGAATCTTCTCGTGTAATGTACCCGACTGAGTGTAAGTCAAGGTATTGCGCCTGAGCAATGACTTGCTCCTCAGTAACTACTCCGGCCTTAGCTACATCTTCAGTAATCCTTGGTAATAATGATTTAACAAACCATTCAGCTAAGATTTGGTCCAGGATAAAAACTTTCACTAGCCTTCTTCGACGTCTCCACTCATGAATGTGATCGGAAATATATGTGGAGGTTGATTGTTTTAGTGAAGTTAATAACTCCGTACCGTTATCGTATCTGAACGGTAACTGAAAGTGAGTTAAGAACGAGGTAGCTAACTGGCTAAAATTGTAGAAAGAGGCCCGTGGTAACTCAATGTACCACTTGGCCGCGAGACCAATGAGTGTACGCTGGAAAAGACGTAAGAGGATCAAATCATCCAAGATAGAATTTGAAGCACACCAGAGGTGGTAAGTCATCACGTGATTGGACGGATCCTCTCCAGACTTACCTTCGAACTTGGGTATATTGCTGGGCAACTTATTTGGCATTGGCGGCCAGAACGGAAGATATTGAATTGGATCGTTCATTAAGCGCATCAAGTCTGGTAAATCCAAAGTTGCGATAAATGGTAACTGCCGGTTAGGATATCTAAAACTCTGGGTCACAATACTGGCCCCATGAGGAGGATATCCCGGATAACTAGGAACCAGAGTTGCATTTGGGATATTATATCCTCCTGGAAAACCAGGATTAACCGGACCGTACTGGGGTTGCTGAGGTTGTTGATAAGTGTACCCAGGATACGGTTGATACAGGTAAACCAGTTGTTGGATAGCTTGCCCAAGTTGATACTGTCCTTGGTACGGAGGTTGAACAAATTGAGGTTGAGTAGTGACAACCGTACTTATACCAGGCTGGCCTACAGGCATCTGGACCGTGGTTTGAATCGTAGATCCGGACAACGGTACAGATGTCTGCGGAGTGGTTACAGAGACAGTAGAAACCGGAGCCGTCGATACTCCAGAAGTAAGTATGGTAGATGTGGCGGTAGTTGCATCAGCCGTTTGAGATGGAGTACTAGGTGCAATTAGCGGCTGAGGAACTACCGAAGTTACAGAGGTTTGAACACTTGACTGGACAACTTGCAGTTGCTGGGGTTGACCAGAAACTACAGGTTGTCCGGCTTGAGGTACCGACTGTATACTTGGCTGCAACACCTGTTGACCCTGTGACGGATCCCACACTAACATTCCAGGGTATTGACCCATAACAGGTTGAGGATACTGAGATCCATAGTCGGATTGAGGATAGGATTGATAATTGTAAGGTGCAGTTCCCATACCTTGACCATATGATTGACCTTGAGGTGGTTGATAACCTTGACCTGAGTATTGACCTTGAGGTTGATAACCTTGAGGTGAATACGGGTACTGGGGTTGACCTTGACCTTGAGTTTGGTATCCTTGAGGTTGATACCCTTGGGGTTGATACCCTTGGGGTTGCCATCCTTGAGGTTGCCATCCTTGAGGTTGATATTGATACTGAGGTTGACCTTGGGGTACATATTGAGGCTGGGGTTGACCTTGAGGTATGTATTGCCCCATAGGAGCGTACTGACCTTGAGGTTGCCCCCCAGACATGAATGGAGTACCTTGAGGTTGCCCCCCAAGCATTAACGGAGGCTGCCCCCCAGGCGGTAATTGGCCACCTTGAGGTTGGGAAACGGGAACTGAACCTGACATCATGTAAATGTCTCCTACACCCAATGGTACATTACCACTGTTTCCAACTAATAACCCATGATCAACGGGTTAAGGAGACGCTCCCGCAAAGGTACCAGAAAGAGATTGATACCCAGTAGGAACAGAAGGACCGCCATGTAAAAAAGATTCAGGACTTTGTGTAAACACAGACGACTGACCAGACATATTTACAAGAGTATGAATACCTCCAGGTGGAAAAGGAGTACGAGGTGTGGAAAAACCTAGCCCAAAGTTGTCTAAATAATTGGTTAACGAAAGGTACCAAGTAGTACTTCTAGGAGGACTGTAAAAGATAGATTCACGCTCCCTTAGATCAAGGGTAAATTGATCTTCAGGATCAGAGACGCCTATTTCTTCCTCTGGAACAAGTTCTTCAATAGCAATCAAACCAACATGAAGATTTTCGGTGATAATTCTTTCTATTCTCGGTGAATCAGGAACACTAGGAGTCAGAGTAACAGGTTCGGATATTTCTGGTTCTTCGCCTGTATCACTAGCAGACGAAAAACTACCAACAAGCTCAGAAACTGTAACAGCTTCGGGATTATAACCTGTGTTATAGACATTTTTGTGCCTCGCGACATGGAGCATGAAATGTCAATAATTACAGGGATCCTCAATCCCTAAACATGTTGTTCTTACCCCTAAAAGAACAAGGTCATCAAACCACAACACTTCCAATCAGTTCTCCACCTGAAAACACTCAAAAACAGGCCATTTTTGGATCATGTCAGCTGCTCCACTGAGCATCTGCGCTGGAATGCAACTGCTCCTCCTTGTACCTGCGCTGAGAGTCAAATCTAATGAAGGCTACCTGCGCTGGGCGAGATTGGCCAAGTGGCACAGTCATTCTGCAAGGTGTCAACTGCCCAGGAAGCTTCCAAACTGACACTTGGTTCATGAGATTCGCCCTATGATGAGTAAGAGGTACTTGATCTCCATGTGTAAGCAAGGATCTCCAAGTGGACTCAAGACCTGAAGATTAACTGAAGAGGGAGAGGACACAAGGCAGCTTTATGTCAGTCTCAAGCTGACTCATCCTCTCTTCTTCTATCCTATATATAGAGCTCTTCTATGAGGTCTAAGGAGGCTGGAATTTTGTGTAAAGCAAGGAAGTGCTAGTGGTTTACAGTCAGAGCTATTGGGTGATTGCTTATATAGAGGTGAAGAGGAGACTTCTTGCTGCTGGGGAGGTGCTGCTGGATTGGAGCCATTGATGGTTATAACCTTCTCAGAACCCTGTTACTTTTTATCAATAAAGCTTTGCATGTTCTCCTATATACTTGTATTGCATTGATGTATTGTATTTACTTGTATATTTGATTCACTCTAATCCATGCATCAGTTATGAGTACTTGTATCTTGTAGTTTCCTCTCTTGTTTGTGCAGGATCTGTGTGTAGCTGGACCGGCAAAGGGAGCAAGGAGCTGGGAACAAGAGACAAAGAGAGAGGATAAGGATCGACAAAAGCGAAAGACACCGGTTGGTTAATCTTTTCTTCCTTCTCTCTGTACTTTCATAAAGGAAAATATCAAAGCTTTGCTTTCAGTTGTTGCTAAAGACTGTCACCTTTAGAGTAGGGATAGGGTCATCCGAGTCGGATACTTTTCCCCACAACAAACTGGCGACTCCGCTGGGGAGCCTAGTATCTTGTTGGTGTTTGTAGTATCTTTGCTATTCGTTTCTTGAAGAAAAGAGTACCAAATCGAAAAGCTTTTGACTATATCAAAAGCGAAGTAGAGGGGCTGCTACTCTTGCTCATTTACTGAGCAGATTCAAGATTTGAATAGCTGATCTACAAGAGACTCTTGTACTCTTTGTGATAGCTTTTCATTCTCTTGATCATCCCTTAGCTTGTACTTGACCTATAGCTTTTTATTTCAGCAAAAACAGTGCATTTTTGAGCTTTTTATGACCCGGAATTCCTTGAAAACGCAACTCTCGTGTCCCAGAGCAGGCTGTCCACAGGCAGTCTGCATTACAGCGCAGGTACTCCTTTCGGGAACTGCGCTGGAAGTCAATTTGACAGACCAGAGCCTGCGCTGGACCAGTTAACCAGTGTCCTTCTGAGGTTTCCCTTTGTGTCTTAGCCCTGTTTTCACTGATTTTTTGCTGATTGCTTGCTGGTCATTGTACTTGTTGTAAACCACTTTCCTTGACATTATTCCGCCTCAGTTGTGTGATGAAACTGTGAATGTTCTTTCAATATTTCTTGTTTCAGTTACAGTTTCCCATTGTGAAAAGCGAACCAGTATAGCTGTGGCCTCTTAGATCCTGAACTGTAAAAGTGTTTTTTTGTGATCTTAAGAGATAGTTTTATTACTGTTCATGGCTGTTTGAGTTTGTTTACTTTTCATTTTATGGTTTGAATCTATACATTTTCAGTGTCTAAACAAGTCGATCATAAGGTGTCTTTTTGATTTTGGACAAGCTTGTTTATTTCTACTTGAAATTAGATTCAAAATTATACAACAGTTTCCTTTCTGTCTTACATCAACATTAAGGATAACGAAAAGAAATACATGCATTGTGCATTTTGCATTTGACTGTGTGCTTGACGATTTAGGAAAATGTGCATTTTAGTGTGTGTTCTATGATCTGTGGAAAAAGTTGTGTCTTTCTTTTCCCTCAGTAGATTAAGGTTTTCAAAGTTGAAAGATTGAAAAGTTTTGCTTCTCATCTTAGATTGCATGTAGGAAGTTGTATATATACATCTCATGGCGATCCTTAAAGGCAAACTGTTAAGCAAGATCAACATTAAAATAAACCCAAGTTACATAACAACGCTTTGTAACATAACGCAAACATCTAGAGGTCTAGGTAGAGACGTGTTCCGGCGTCGTTAAACATAGTGACTGTCGATCTCTACGAAGGTGAGTGATTCCTCCTGAGAGTCGGTGGCACTAACACGGACTTGTGCTCCCGCGTACCGTCGCGTATATTGGGAGACCCCTATAGGCATTTATCCTTTATCTTTAGGAAGCCGTGTCGGCCGCCCTACTGATCGCGATGCAGTGAACACAGCATTCACGAAGATCGACCACCCGTACCGTAAAACGTATTATGTGGTTTCGCGAAAGGTTTGGCACACCCTCTGCCTAGATCTCCAGAGCAGTTTCTTTTGGCCCTTTTCAAACTCTATAACTGAAAAGGTCCAACCGAGCATTTGTCACTTCGGGCTCGTTAATACATCGAAGGTGACTAGAGTCATCTTTAGCTTTTTCTCGACTCTTAAAACATGAAAAAGCAAGTTTGTGTCTAAAAACGTCGTTAATAAAATTTATTTTAAGCGGAACATAATCACCTATTATTCCCACGTTGATCTTTCAGTTGAAAAGTATGGAGCCCACCAACCAAGGAAGTAACCTTGGCGGAAGTCCAAATCCCTTCTCCTCTTGGGGAGATGTTGGTGCGCCTCATATGGCAACATTGTCACTTCCAGGATTGACAATCGGCCTCTCTGTGTGGCTCTTTTCAACTAATGTAGTCCAGATTGCCACTAATCCTGAGCAGTCGAATCAACAGTCAGAACAATCTAGAACTACCCACCAGCCTTCCACTTCTTACGATACTTCCTCTGATCCTTCATCTTCGCGAGGTAGAGCTGGCAAAAGTCAGCCTCCCAAGGAGAAGAAGGAAAAGAAGAAGAGAGAAAAGAAGCAGAAGGAGCCTCTGGCGAAGGCGACTCGGGGCAAGCAGAAGAAAACTGACAAAAAACCACACACTGCACCGACCGGGCCTAAATCGCCATGTGTCATTTGCAAAGGGACCCACTTTCATCGTGATTGTCCTTGTATTCCCCGGATACTAAGGGACTGGTCCCCAAGGTTGCACAATCCGGTAGCATCAACCTCTGGTAGTCATGTTGATTGCAGTCCGTCAACTAGCGAGAGTGAAGGACAAAGAAGGGGACCAAGATCACCCTGTCTATTGTGTGAAGGCAATCATGCCATCCACAAATGTCCATTCTTAGATGAGGCCAAGAGAGTTTTGGAAGATCGCCCGGTTTCACCGTTGTGACTTCCTCCTGGATACCAAAAACTCGCGCCTAATCCCTCGATAGTTGAAAATCCAGTTGACCCGCTCAAGTGGTCAGCTGAAGTGTCGGTCATTGAGAATGAACCTACCGAATCCAGACCAGACGAAAGTCTAAAGGTCGAAACGGCAGTTGACCCGGTTCTTCCTTCAGAGGTTTCATCGTCCAATGACCCCGTCATTGAAAACCCGTCTTCAAATGACACCGTCGTCGAAGAGTCATCTTCATGCGACACCCTCACTGAAGAGAATAAGGATGACACCATCCAGGTTCTTTTCATTAACACCGACTCTGATGAGCGTCAGGGAAATGTGTCCATTCCTTTATCGCAGGAAGGAACATCATCAGGGTCATATCCGGCCGTATATTCGGTCCCACCACCAAGCAACCTGGTTGTATCCTTTGATTGGAATCAACTAGGCAGACCCCGGTTACCAGCCAGTATACCATTCAGAATCATTGTCCAGATCTATAGAATGATTATGGCTGGTACTATCATTGATGAAGGGGCGTCTGTGAGTATCCTTTCCTCTATTTCTTGGAAAGCACTGGGTTCCCCGACGCTTTTACCTGAGTTGAGAAATCTCTCAGGTTTTGATAAAGGAACCAGTCGACCATTAGGAATCCTCCCCAATGTACCTGTTACATTGAAAGGGAAGACCGTCAATATGAACGTGTTGGTCGTCCAAGGACCCTTGGATTATAACCTACTCCTCGGACGCGACTATATTTATTGCATGGGAGCGATAGTCTCCTCACTCTTTAGAGTAATGTGTTTTCCACACGAAGGAAGGATGGTCAAGCTCGTAGACCAACTTTCATTTCCGGGATCTCGCATCGCAAATAGTCAAATACCAATCCTAAATGGTCTGTTCACTCAAGATACGCCTCCACCCCCCGTCCTCCTTCCCGATGAGTGCGAGTGATTCAGAAAGGAAGACTAGGACCCAGGGGGCATGCACCCTGGTCTGCTTCGGGCAGAAGAAACCCCGGGTATAAGGAAGAATTTCCGCAGAAGAATATGACTAGTCCGTAACCCGTCTGTGGAAGGAAGTGGGGTTGTTCTGGAATAATATTCTTTTGTCAAATTTATGTGAGTGAGATAATTGGCTTCTCGCTCCCCTTGTCTAGGTAATAGGGATACCGAAGATGAAGACCGTTTGCAGTAACAAGTAGTAACCGTCTTTGAATTCAAGCCTCGCCCATTAAAAACAAATGTTTTGAAGGATAATCAGGGGCAACCTTCAAAGAGATTCTATTGCTACAGCAGGTGGTCACCATCTTTAGTAACCCAACGTTAGACATCGCCGAAGAAAGAGATTGATTTGCGGCAGCGAATAGAACCCTCTTCGGATAATAAGAAAGAGGCAAGCCTCCCTCAACGATACCAATGTTTTGTCTTTGAGTAGTGTTCTTCTCTTGTCACAAATAACTGTTTGTTAGAAGTGGGCCGACGGGAAGCCTGAGTACTGCGTAAGACCCCTTAAAATATCGAGAAGACTAGTATCGTTAACATTAGATTGGCAAGATGACAAGTAACTGTGAACACCCAAAGAAAAACAGAGGTAGGGGAGAGGAGGGGCAGCCTCGAAATTCTATCCTATACCTGGGGGCATGCAAACTTTTGGAATGTAAGCAAGGGACGACTATTTATTTTTTTAAAATTTTAGGTCCTCCCTTTAAACCTGTAGGTCTAACCCTTTAAACTCGTAGGATTAGCCGTTTCCGACCTTACATGAAGAAAGCCTGTGGGGCAAAGGTAAAATTTGCCAAAATTGGAGCATAGCTTAGTGAGATAAAGCTCCTTAAAAAATAGATATCTCACAGGAGGCGTTCTTATTATGACTGGTATATCGAGTAGTTTTAGCATATAGTTAATGCTCGTTAAAAAATAAACGCAAAATTCGAGCAGTTTTACCACTGAATTTATGCTCGTTAAAAAATAGAAAAGTGTGAGCAAAAGTTTCCACCAGAGTTCAAGCTCATGGAAAAAATGAACCTATCCCAGTAAATAACCTTTTGAGATCGTAAATTCATCAGCCATAAAAGCCTTGGTCGTGTTTGTGTTGTCACCTCCACTGTTCATTTGGCCGATCATTCACCTCCATTTGTGTGTTTACCTCTTTTGAGAAACAACTGCGAAGAGTGATTTCACCTAGCCATCCTTGTGACACTGCCGTGATTGGAAAATTCCAACCTGTACCTGGAATCTGCTGCTATCCCTGTTTATCACTCGTTCCTCAAAAGACGAGTCTTCTTTGAGCTCTTTTCACTGACTCGTAAAATATGAAAAGTTTGCCGAGTTTTGGCCTTCCAGCTCGTTAAATGACCGGAACGCTATCCCTCCTCTAGATTTTAATCTTTTTGGACCCGAGGGATTATTGCACAAAAGGATCAAGCGCTTGTCTTGTTCGGCTCGTTAAAAGTATCGAACAGCCATCCCTTCTGTATTGTTTTATACTTTTTCGGACTTAAGGGATTAGCTGACGAAAAAGGAATTATGGAGTTGACTTTCTGTACCTTTTCAGACTCTCTAAAAATGAAAAGGACCGAGTTTTCCTTGTCGTTAGACTCGTTAAAATGATTAAATAGCGACAAACTTGTCTTTATATGAGAACGAGTTTCCCTATCGCTAGGCTCGTTAAATCATAGCGATGGGCTTGCCCGAAGGGCAGGTTATAGAACAAGCATATGTTATCCTCCTCAAGCTTGACAAAAATAAAGAGGTACTGGTCAGAAATGACTGGGGAAAAATTGGGAGAACATCAACGTTTAATGGTAGCAAGTCACTCTTGAACATGACACTTTTCCTCCGTACCACATCGGGTTGGGTTGTTTCATTCACCGGTCTCATCACCATGGTCCTCGCCAAACCATCCACATTTGGGGTAATGCTACCGATCCATCGCATCAGTGTCGTTATATGTTCAAGAGGGGTCATTCTGAAAGTGTCAACCGTGTCCCATCCACTGCCATACATTATCCTTCATCCATTCATGATCGCCACCCTGAATCATATGTCACAGTTTGTTTTCACCTCCACTAAAATCATTAGCTCCGTTCCGTGTCATTGATGTGGGATTCATTAAGGCCCTCCTTTGAAAGATCGCTTCTTGTCGACTTCAGCTCATTATCCAAGAAGTTGATCTAGGAACACCCCCATCAGTACTTTGAAGCTTGCATGCCTCAATGGCAAGTTTCTCACTTCCGGCGACAGGTATACATCAATGACCTTCGACCAGAAGATTTTGCGTGGCATTCGACGCCAAGTCCTTTATTCACGCCATGTGAATTGTACTGCAGTACCTTGAGGGTCATTATCATTATCGGTGATTCCTCTCGCGCTTGTTAACGGTTTTCATTATTGACCGGTAATCAAGCGATGTCTTTCCATGTTCGACTTCAGCGCAATTCTCACATGGATCGACTTGTACTTAGAGTGAAGATCGAACGAGTTTGAAGACCCCGGATCTAGTTTCATCCATCCGGGCTGCGATATATATTCAGGAAATATAAAAGCATTTGTCATGTACATCATTTCGGCAGATGATCATCCTATTCAAAGGATGATAATTTCAGTAGAAAATTATCAGTCTACCATCAGACGATCGTCTGTCATATGTACCAAAATGTATTTATAAAGCTGAGCATGGGAATGCCCGCCTCAGCTAGATCATGAAAACAGAATGAAAAATAATGTATTGTATTGTATTGTATTACAGGGCGCCTCCTCAGCACTGGAATGAACTTCGGACCCTCTAGATAAAGCATTTCACCCGATAAACGGCCTCATACTTTAGGGGGCAACTGTTATAGACATTTTTGTGCCTCGCGACATGGAGCATGAAATGTCAATAATTACAGGGATCCTCAGTCCCTAAACATGTTGTTCTTACCCCTAAAAGAACAAGGTCATCAAACCACAGCACTTCCAATCAGTTCTCCACCTGAAAACACTCAAAAACAGGCCATTTTTGGATCATGTCAGCTGCTCCACTGAGCATCTCCGCTGGAATGCAATTGCTCCTCCTTGTACCTGCGCTGAGAGTCAAATCTAATGAAGGCTACCTACGCTGGGCGAGATTGGCCAAGTGGCACAGTCATTCTGCAAGGTGTCAACTGCCCAGGAAGCTTCCAAACTGACACTTGGTTCATGAGATTCGCCCTGTGATGAGTAAGAGGTACTTGATCTCCATGTGTAAGCAAGGATCTCCAAGTGGACTCAAGAACTGAAGATTAACTGAAGAGGAAGAGGACACAAGGTAGCTTTATGTCAGTCTCAAGCTGACTCATCCTCTCTTCTTCTATCCTATATATAGAGCTCTTCTATGAGGTCTAAGGAGGCTAGAATTTTGTGTAAAGCAAGGAAGTGCTGGTGGTTTACAGTCAGAGCTACTGGGTGATTGCTTATATAGAGGTGAAGAGGAGACTTCTTGCTGCTGGGGAGGTGCTGCTGGATTGGAGCCATTGATGGTTGTAACCTTCTCAGAACCCTGTTACTTTTTATCAATAAAGCTTTGCATGTTCTCCTATATACTTGTATTGCATTGATGTATTGTATTTACTTGTATATTTGATTCACTCTAATCCATGCATCAGTTATGAGTACTTGTATCTTGTAGTTTCCTCTCTTGTTTGTGCAGGATCTGTGTGTAGCTGGACCGGTAAAGGGAGCAAGGAGCTGGGAACAAGAGACAAAGAGAGAGGATAGGGATCGACAAAAGCGAAAGACACCGGTTGGTTAATCTTTTCTTCCTTCTCTCTGTACTTTCATAAAGGAAAATATCAAAGCTTTGCTTTCAGTTGTTGCTAAAGACTGTCACCTTTAGAGTAGGGATAGGGTCATCCGAGTCGGATACTTTTCCCCACAACAACCTGTCTCTAAACTTTGGTAATCTGGATGGACTACCAAGGAAGATTCTCCTTCTTCAGGTGAACCTACTCTACTGCCACTAGGAGGAGTTACAAGGACCTTTAAACTTCTAGATGACTGGACTCATCTTGAGGAGGTTCACCCCTAAGTTTACGGGATCTTCTCAAAAATTCGGCCACAGAAACAACTTCAGGAGACTGGCCCCGAAGTCTACGGGACTGTCTCGGTAATTCTGCCACAGCTAAAAACTTTTAACTACTACACACGAAAAAAAAATAAAATTTCAAATCAAACCACCTAAAGTCTCTAAAGAACCAAACAAATTTGAATCACACGCCTAAAGAATCTAGGGCGTCAAACCAAACACAAACAGTATTCTTCCGGACCAAAAGCGCTAGTTGGTGATGAAGCCCAACCTCGCTGGATTCAGTACAGAAATGGCGGGTGGAACAGTTACACCGACAACCTGCTTAATGAATAGACTGGACCAAGTTCCTCCACTTTAACCATCTCGAGTGAAGTGAACCCCCCAGAAAATCCAAGTGAGTATAGCCGACGTCTGCTCCAGGTACAGTGGGACCTTCCCTCCACCGTCACCTCGGTAGAATCCTAAAGATAATGGCCACTAAGGTTACCAACCGCAACAAATGCACCTGGGGGAACAGTGTAAACTCCGACATCACGCAAGGGCAGAGTAGCAAGCTCAATCCCCTTGCCGGCTCCTTGACAATAATCCAAGGTTTACCGACAAGTGACCCCTGGCTCCTCGATAATGGTTAATCCGAGGTTTACCATTTGTAATACGTGCGTGTCTGGCGTCGTTCCCAACGAGCGGGGAATGATCCCCTCACTGGTTCGGACACGAGCTCGTGCTTCTCCTTTAAGAGGAGCTTTCCCAGAGTAAAAGTGAGACAATTGGATTTATTCTATCACAAGATAAGCTACTTGTCTGGTTTTGTTGTCTTGGAGAGTTAATTACGCACCTACTCCAAGACACTAGCCTGATCTAAATTGGTGCTTCAGAGCCCTAGTAAATAAAAGTTACTATTTCAATTTTACTTTAAGCGTTACTTTTATGGTTGTTCTTTAAAGTCACAAGTAGAGGAAGTGAAACCAATGGTGTGTAGACTCGACTCCAACCACTACAAAGATGCACCTAAGATGATTTACGCTACTTTGCTTTTTCAATGAAATTCTTAACTAGGAGAGTTGAGAGAATGCAAATTTTAGAGAAAACAACTTCCTTAGAAAAGACAATCGAAGAAACAATTCTCTTTTTCTTTTCAAGCACACAAACATAACCACTCTTTACTTGCACGAAAAAAACTCTTTTTCTTTCAAAAATTTCAAAGCTACTTGAAACAAAACTTTTCAAAGGAGATGTTTTTGTATTTTCTCTTTTTAATAAAGCATATAAACCTATCTTAACAAAAAACAATCTCAAAAGCTACAAAACTATGAAAACTTGACTCACAAGCAAATCAAAAGAGAGATTACTCTAAGCAAACCTAACAAGGCAAAAGCTCACAAAGATGATTCTAGGTTGTTTTACTTGATCAAAATCAAATCAAGGACCAGCTAATGCAGAATCAAAAGACTAGTCAAAACAAAACTCAAATCTTTTTGTTCTTTTGTAAAATGGAATTCAAGACTTAAACAACAAGCACTTCGAAATTGGCCCAAAAGACAACTCGATGGTAAGTTTCTCTCACAGGTAGACTTTATGACAGGTCTGACTTCTTAGAATGTTGACAAAACTAGAGAGATCTAAGGCTTGACAACTCCTACCGCCAAAGTCACTACAAGACCTACTCAAAATCAAACCCTAGGGCTTACACTTCGATGAAATCCACTAAAACACTCAATGCTATCGAAACAAGTTCAGGTGAAGATTCTGGGCAAGGGACTAATGAATCTGGGCAGAAAAAACTAAGAAAAGACAAAATCTAAGAGAAAAAAAGGTAAAAAAAGGAATTTTCTCAAATTTTGGCAGGGGACGCAGGCAACCCGTTAGCACAGGTGCGGGCCCGCTCTGTGCACACAGCAAAAGTGCGTCCAGGGACGCACTGTGCAACACTCAGAGGGTGCGTCCTACTGAAAAACTCAAGAAAAACCAAAATAAAACTAATCCTAAGCTAACCCACCCAGAGACAAGGTCACAGAGCCAAAACCAGAAAAATAAACCAATTTTCTCAAAACAAAGTTCACACAAAAGAAAAGACTCTTCTCATCAATGGAATCTATCCCCAGCGGAGTCGCCAATTTGTCACACAGAATCAGTCAAGAGTGCAGACACAACTGACCTTCCTAGAAGTCTAAGACATTCTAATGACAAACAAAACAAACTGGAGCTATCCTTCTCCAAACATACATTATGATATGAGAAATCAAGTGTTTCGTTCTTACCTTTGTCCAAACGCTGTTGTAGAAGTCCAAGCTTCGTTGATCTGGATGAGCTCCTCTTTTTCTCCAAAACCTGCAATCACCAACAATCAAACAATTAAATAGCACCTAATTATAACATAAAACAAAGCATATTCAACATATAGACCAAGGAGTACATGAAATAACCCATAAACAACAAGTTATTGAGAAGAATGGACCAATTTGCATTAAAGGTAATCAAAAGGAACCATTACAACCTGAGCCTTGGTGTTGTGCAAGCTCCTTCCAGGGTCCACAAGAGTCTTCCTCTACTTTGACAAAGCTCACCCACTTCCAAATAGAACAAGCAAAGATGACAATCTCTCCTCACAAGCTTCCAAATGGGAGTCCTAATTCCTGCAGCATTTACCCTTAGAAATCTATAGCTTTTAACTTCCTTCCTTCTGGCCCAATGCCTGTATTTATAGTGCTCAAGAGGAAGTTAATCAGGTCCACCATCAATGGGATAGTCCCCTCTTTGGATGTGATCACTCCCTTATTGATGGGATAAGTTCCTCTTTGGTAGGAGTGCATGAACCATCTGGAGGCGCTCAATACACGTCAAACAACCTTCTAGAATGCTCTAGAAATGACCACAAGTAAGTTTTTGAAGATAAAACTTGTGCATTTTAACCTTTTCAGAGGGACGCACCTGCCCCTTTAGATACAGAGCGTCCTTGGACGTAGACCTTATGAACAATAGGTGCGTACCCGCAGGCAAGGTTTGAGAGAACCTGCGTACCCAGAGATAAACATATTTATAAAGACTTTCTCTCTTTCTTGGAGTTTGACATGGATAGCAGAGGCATAAGACTTGCTTAAGAGGGTAGTATGACTGTTGATAGAGCCATACCAACTGTAAATAGCCATGGTGACATTTTTTAGTGTAACACTAGGGTCTACCTTAACTCCTTCATGAGATACAATATGACCCAAATATTCCACCTCCGGCACTCCAAAGAAACATTTGGATCTTTTTGCATATAATTGTTTCTCCTTCAATAGTTGTAGCACCTTGTCAACATGTTCAACATGATCCTTCCAAGACTTGTTGTAGATTAGTATATCATCAAAAAATACTAACACAAATTTTCTGAGGAATGGTTTGAAAATTGAATTCATCAAACCTTGAAATGTTGAAGGTGCATTGGTAAGCCCAAAATGCATGACTAAAAATTCATAATGACCCTCATGGGTTCTAAATGTTGTTTTCGGAATGTCTTCAATCTTCATTCTGATTTGATGATATCCTTAATGAAGATCCAACTTGGTGAAGTAAATTGATCCATGCAATTCATCCAGTAATTCATCAATGACAGGAATGGGGAACGTATCTTTAATATTGAGCTTGTTGAGCTCCCTATAATCTGGACACATGCGCCATGATCCACACTTCTTGTGCACCAATACTACTGGAGCAGAGAAGGAACTTTGACTCGGTTGAATTATACCAGCCTCTAACATTTCTGCAACCATACGTTTAATTTCACTCTTTTGGACATAGGGATATATGTATGGCCTCATGTTTGGAGGAACACTTCCTGGAATCAGATGAATAGCATGACCATGATCACGCATAGGTGGGAGACCTTTGGGATTATCAAATACCTTGGAATGATTGTCGAGGACTTTTTGAAGATCTAGAGAAATAGATGATTCTGATGTGGAAACGTCTAGTGAGCATAATTGTGCAATTACACCTCTTTGCTACTTTTTTAGAAGCTTTGTCATACTATTAGAACTTATTATCTTTCCTGGTTTCCCTGCAATACCCCTTAATTCAACTTCCTTTACTTCTGTAGAAAATTTGATGAAAAGTTCTTGAAAATTAAAAGCTATTGTACCGAGGGATTGTAGCCATTGGACTCCTAGTGCAACATCAACACCTACCATTGGAATGGAAAGCATTGGGCTAGTCAATACATATTCTCCCATGGATAGCTTGATATTATGGCACTTTCCAGAGCAATTTATTGTTCCTCCATTTGCAATCATCACTTGAAACTCTGGTGCTGGGTATAGGAAGCAATTCAATTATTTTTCTACCTTACAATGGAATAAAATTGTGGGTGCTTCCTAAATCAATCAACACTATTACCTTTTTCTTCTTGATTTGTCCTTCTATCTTGATGGTTTGAGGAGTGGTAATTCCTGCCAACACATTACATGATATGGTAGGATTTATTTGTTCTTCATCTAGGCTTTGTTCCTAAAGAATATCCTCTTCTTTTGTCCTTTCCTTCTCCTTTTCTTCTTCCTCTTCACAATCTATGTAGAATAATTTCTTCTCAGCACACTTATGACCTTTAGTGTATTTGCTATCACAACTGTAACAAAGCCCTTTTTCTCTTTGTTCTTCCAATTGTTGTGGAGTCAACCTTATAGGTTGTGGAAGGCTAGGGGCAACAACACTTCCGTCTTTATAGTTGTGAGTGGTATGCTTCCTGGTTGCCATAATTTTGCTTTCCATTTTTCTTGCTAACCTGAATGCCTTCTCTAATGAATCAGGTTCCCAAAGGCGAACATCATGTTGGATATTATCCTTTAAACACCCTATGAACACATCAATCCTATCCTCCTCTAGAATATCTTTTACCCTTATGTTCAATTTTTGGAACTCCTCAATGTGCTCCATTATTGAACCCTTTTATTTGAGACTTATCAATTGGCTAAAAAAAGTGTTTCTTTTTGTATCCTCATAATGTGCTATCAATTATTTCGTAAAAATTGCCCAAGTGATAAATGGTTTACGAGAGCAAAGCCATTGATACCATACAACCTGATTTGGTTCCAAATATAAAGTTTCCATACGTACCTTTTTTGTGTTTTGCACATTATTGAGATCAAAGAATTGCTCCATCTGTAATATCCATGTGGCAGGATCCTTGCCATCAAATTTCCTCATATCAATTTTTGGAATATGGTGAGTCTTCAATCCAATATTAGCATCTATGGAATCATGATTAACATTTCTTTTGTTCTCATCGTGAGTTTCATTTAGTACCCTTTCACCCTTAGGGACCATTTCTTGTAGCAACTTATTCATATTTATCTTCAATTCGTCCATGTCTGTCTTCAAATCTATCTTCAAATCATCCATCTTAGCTTCCACGTCAATCATCTTAGCTTCTATGCCTTTCTTTAAACAATCCATCTTAACTTCTAGACCTTTCTTTAAACCATCCATCTTAGCTTCTACATCTTTCTTTAAACCATCCATCTTAGGTTCTGTTCCTTTTTGTGCAAGGGACAGTTGTTGCACTTGGTCTTGTAATTTTCAAATATCATGTTGCATTTCTTCCTCTTCTTCATCATTCATGCTAGAGCTTTCAGGTTCCTTACTAGGTGTTTGCATTTTCTTTCCTTGGGGCATCATTTATCAATAATAATGCTCTACTATGCCCTTTGAATTCCTTCAAAATAAATTTTCAAACCAAACTTAAGCAAAAATTTAAAAAAATATACACACCTTTCTTCACTTTGTCGGAGCTCGATATTGCCTCTGACGTATCTTTGTACTTTCCAATCATCTAGTTCTAAATTTGTGAGCTGCATTAGCCCTCTGTGTCCTCTTTCCAATGCCACAAGTCTGACCCAAATTGGATTCTCCAAGGAAGAGTTATGTGAAATATCCCACAGTGACTTGCTTATAGACTAGTTCAGTAGAGTGAACTTGTACAACGTGCCACGAGTCACTGTTTTGACCTTTCGATCTGAAACATGCATAAAAGAAACCAAAGTCTGTCCTCTTTCTCTACCTTCTTATGAAATTTCAATTCGATCCCCAGAGAGAAAGTTATGACGATTTTCCCTAGGTCACCTGTTTTGAATGTAATTCAGGAGTCTACAAAAAGACCAACTTCCTCAGATCATATCTCCGTGAATATCGTGCGAAAAGCTCTGAAATTTGGATTCAAGATTCAGCGCGATTTCTTCTCAAATGGGTTTTTTTTATGACTTCTGAAACATCACAAAAAAAAGTTATAGCGAAAATTCCACGATGACCTATTTGGAGCAGAGAAACCCTAGAATCCAAAGCTCTGATACCAAATGTTATGAAACCAGCTGAAGAAAAGATAGAAAAGATAGATCAACGCCTTAGATTCAGCCTCTTCGAGGGGGCAACCTCCTTTACATTACATAAATGAACAATTCTTGGATGATTCAAATGAAAAAACCTCCTTTCTATATATAGGAGTCTAAGGAGTCACAATATAATCTAGACGACCTAACAATAATAATATAAAGCCACAAAAATAACAATAGAGGGATTCTATGGGGCACAGTAGTAACAATATGGGGGTAATGGGGGCACAACAATATTAATAAGGGGTATAACTACAATAATAATGGGGTAATCACTATTATTATAGGGACCCAACAGGGACATCTCAAATAAGGAAACAAAGGTTTCCTCTAACTTGGGATTGGAGGAGGCATAGGGATTTCTTTAAACTTGATCACGGATGTAATCAACTATAATATCAATATATCCTCTCTTCTCCCATTAGGCCCTCCCATAGATGTTTATTTATACTTCTCCAAATTAGTTTTTTCAGTTGAGAAACAGTTGGGGCATGGGCTATAGTAGGTGACTAATAGTTGAAACCTATAAACTCCACCTGCATTTAAGGAGATCATTTATTTTTTAGTGTTTTAACACATATACGCAGGTTGGGTATAGAGTCACCGTGCTTTTTATACAGGGAAAAAAAACGTGTGGGAATTAGAACATTGTCTTTTAGAATTTGGACCAAGTCTAAAAAGGAAGGGTTTCCCTAGGCCATAACCAAAGCATCAAATCTACCAAGAGTGGGAAATAGTGTTATAACATATTCCCCCTAATATATGAGGTCAGAATGGGTACATGATGGCTGAAATATATTAATTGTATAAAAGGAATCATGTCGAGACCTCGCAGAAGTTCAGTAGAATTTAGCTTGCCAAGCCAGTGAAAGAGATCAAAAAGACAGTTGTTGTCTAACGCGGGCATACCCATGCTCAGAGATAATAAATCATGTCCTTATTTCAAGTACAAATGTGGATCCAATATGTATACAAATATAGATCATGCACTAGTTCCTGGGAGGGGAACATTCCTATGCTCAATGAAGAGTGATGACTGGTCAATGAAACTCAAAGGAATGTTATTTCCACGAGTGAAAAGGAATCAAGTTGTAGATTCTAGGTGATTTCAAGGTTGATTTCACAAAAGAATTGGTCAAAGAGTGGCTTAAATAGGAGTCTAGGTGCAGTCGGCTTAAGGCCAAAAGTACAAATGGTCAACATGCAATGCAACAGTACAACTCAATACAAAGGAGCCTCTAGGGTATAAATACATAAAAAAGAAAAAGAATTAAGATAATTAGTCTTCAATGCATAAGTCATTGCAGGACTAAGGAGGACTCCCGAACCTAAGAACAAAATTTCAGCATGGGTGCCAAGTGACAACAAGTTACTATCTAGGGTGCCCATGATAAGATAGGCTTTACCACACAAGTCATGACACTTCTAACCAATGAGAAAGTTTTGTGTCATAAGCTTGTGGGGTCCATCCTAAGGCCAAAATGGGAAAGGAAACTGAAAAATGCATAATGCAGGTAAAAAACATAACCTATATGCTAGTTTCGATAACCAATACCTGTCATAGTGGATCAACCATAAAAATGTCCAAAGGAGAAGTCTTTCAAGTTCTATAAACATAAGTAGGAACACTAGATAATAAGTTAATACATCCCATATATTAACTTTAGATAAAATCTTGTGTTATAGAATACAAAACTTGAAAATGTGTACCTTATATGTAAAATATGGTACAGGGAACCACACAGCCTTGTGGCTTATGCATAATAGTTCTTCTAGACAAACCCCTTGCATGGCTCAAGCCAAGGACTACTTTGGTAGTTAAAACTCATGGCTTCAAAATTTTCCTCCAGTGAAGGAAAACAAAACACCAAGAAATCATGAGAACTAGAAGGATCAAAAGAAGGAAATAAGGGGTCCCATGTCTCCATAAGAGAAATCTCTTGGTCAACTATCGAGACCAAATCCCAAGAAGGAAAATAGTGGTTCAAAGGATCCTTCTCAGAAGCAATTGAGCATTAGGATTCAATGCCACATAGTTCACCTTTGGCTGGGTAGAGTCTACTTGAACACTTGGAAAAAATCCAGGGGTATTCTATAATAAGTTCGAATTAGGGTGGCAATTATTAGATGCAAGTTGATCAATAGTGACAATATTTCCATTATGAGGAGAACACATCACTCGAAAGAGTGAAGACACCACAACATTCATAGCATAGACAAAATCACACCCAAGTTGCATATTAAAGCCTAAAGGGTGATCAACCACCATCATATTGATAAAAATAGTCTTCCCACCTAAAGTAATAGGAAATTGATGAAGAACACCCATAGATTCACTAGGCATTCTATCATAGGCTAACAACTGACTATTAGCTATCAACAACTTTGGAGAACCCAAAGATTTCCATGTCATGGAGGATATAATACTTTCATAGGATGCTTCATCTACTATACATTGATAGATGTTTGTGGAATTAACTCTAAACTTTATTTGGAAAAGTGCAACTAAAAGAAGAAGAGGCTCGACAAGATTATCCCAGTCAAATGAGACACTCCTAGAACTTTGAGGGGGTACGTTTGAAGAAACTAAAATGCCTCGTATACGAGAAGACTTTGTTGTTAGGAATTTCACCCCCAAAAAGAGGAGTGTAATCACCCAGAGATTACACTGGCTCAACCACTTTATCAACCAATGGTTGACAAGACTGCTGATAAATCATAACAAATTCAAGAGTAGAAGAACCTTTTAACTCAGACCATATCCTTTGTACCTCTAGAATAATAGAGAAAAAATGAGTAAGATGGCCTCCCTTGCATATCTCACAAGGGAACTTAGGTTTAAAACTTCTTATCTTAGTTTTTTGACAAACATTCATTCTGCCAACATGACTAGCAATGGTTGGTGGAAAGTCCCTAACATGACTTGCAAAGGTTGATGACTCTTTCCCAAGGGAGATAGAACTTTTTCCCATATCCCTACTCACAGAAGCAGGTGAGTCAACATAAATATGACTCACAGAGGTAGTTGACCCATTGCTAGTATGACTCACAGCAACTAGACTTATGCCCCCAACATGACTTGTAGCGACTGGAAGCTCATCTCCAACATGAATAGTAGAGGTTGATGGTGATTAATTGGTAGAATCACGTGCAATGACTAATATTATGACCCTAGTGTTAGTGTCATTGTCAGTGTCTTCACACTACCATCAGTGATCAAAATTCGCTCTTTTTCATTTCATAGTAGGATTCCCATACTGATGAGTCATTCCATTAGGTCATGGATTCACTGATGGTACGGTTTACATCTAGTTTTTCTCCTCATAATTTGTACTTGTTGATCCTCTTTCATATTTCAGTCATGGTTCATGATTTATTCTATAGTTTATCTTATTAGGTCTTAAGTTTTGGTTTCTTAGGTTTTAGGGTTTTATCATGGTCAAAACGAGTTATTTCATGCCAATAATGGTAATCAAGGATATGAGGAGACTAATAATGATTGCTAAAATCATAATTTATAGTTGAGAGCCATATGTAGTTCTCACCTCAAAACTTGTTTTGAGGTGAAAACAGAGTATTATTGTTTTTTATCTTTCTTCATGATGTAATTTTATTTTTTCTATATGTAATATTTGTTCCCAAGCTCCTCCTAAGCTTGTGATGTTGCCAAGCATCTGCCACTGCAAAAATCAAAGTGATCTCGAGCATTAGTCCATTTGCAAGAAAAAGAGAAATACACTTGAAAAAAATAGAGCATTGAAAAAGACAAAAGACATTACAAAATGGGTTTCCAAAAAGCAAAAATTAAAAGGGATCATATATAAACTCTTTCTTTCCTATTTTCAATGCCATTGTGTTATTGAGAAAATCCAAAGAACCAAGGAGAGAGAAAACACGATTTGTAAGTGCCATTGAGTGAAAAAGAGGAAAGCACTACATTTCTAGCAATTTTGGACTGGAGCTGCACTCCTGTAGATGGCACTACACTCCTAGACTGGCGATGTGCTCCTAGCAGTCTCACATAGCACAAAATAACACCGGAACTGTGCTCCTGTAGCTAGAACTGCACTTTGACTAGAAAAGCCCAAAAGCGTTCCCAGCACCCAAAATTCATCAAAATTCCTTCAATTTTTCCTTTACCAAGTAAGTAACATCATTCCTCTTGTTTCTCAGTGTCCACATGTGAAGATTTTCATGGTTTTTCATCCTCAAAATTAAAACCCTAATCTCTATGGTAAAACCCTAGTTTGCCTACCATTCATTTCATAAACTTGAACCCTTATTCCATCACTACTATCACACTCTATTACTCTCTTATCACTCCCCAAACCCCCTCCCACATACATTTTTCCCACACCTTCATTTCCACCCATTCCTCCAAGTCATTTCCCATATCCCCATCCATACACTGTGCAAACTAAGGGAAACATGAACAGAGACAGAGGTCAAGAATATGAGGAGGAAACATTGAGTGACAGTTTTATGGAGAGGCCAATGCAACAGAGGAGGCCCCATGAAGGAGGAAAAATCATCAGAGAGGAGTCCACTAATTTGAGGAAGTTACAGGCTTGCCCACTTGCAGTTTCCTGTTTTAGACATCAAGCATGTTTTGAATTTTGTGAAATGGTGGAAAGAGTTCAATTTCACCATGAGTTGGCCAAACTTTTTGTGACTCATCTACATAAAAATGAGGTGAAACTTGCCAGATTAACCTTTTCAATATCACCAGCTCTCATTTCAGAGGCCACTAGAATCCCTAATGTTGGTGAAAAATGGTACAAGGGTTATGATCTTGATGAGGATTACTATGAACCTTACATCAAGCCTCATTACAAAAACTAGATGAAGAGGATTTTCCCCTTTAAATTTTTGGAGAAAAGGTATGTTCCTTAGATGAGGATTATCATCAAGCATTTCACTTGTGAAGGAAGATTCTCTCGGTTATATGCTTACCATATCAGACTCCTCATGCACTTCACCAGGGTAAGAATGATAAATCTCCCATATTTATTGTTTTGAAATATTGATAAGATAGCTCACATTGTGGAGAGGAAACCATACCCTCAGTAGTTGAACAACATCTACCATTATTCTTTAATCGAAATCATTATTCCTCATCATCTTAGTCTTCTTAACATTCATTGGGAGACTTTTATTGCTCATGAGATGTTCAAAGGTCCACAGATCCCTTCATCAGTGCATAAAGAAGAAGGTGGGCCTTATAGCCATGGAGGAACAAGGGAAGAGGCTAAGGAAACCAAAACTGTTGAGGTGCCAGCGTATTTAACATATCAGAGAGGCACAAGGAGACTTTTTGTAGCTGCTAGGCAAGTGTTTACTCGACAAGGTGTGGAAGGGGCCTTGCCTTCATCATCAGGCCACAAGAAAATGTTATCTCCACAAGGTGTGGAAGGGGCTTTGCCTTGTACTTCAAGAAAACAGGTGCAGGTTGAGCAGTTGAGCAAAGGCAAGGAAAAATTGTAGGAGGAGGATCTTGGTGATGAGGAAGAAAGATGTTTTGACTTGGTTGAGCATGAGGAGCCACATCAGAACTTTACTCATCATGGAGGTGGCATCATTAACTTGGAGGTTTAGGATGAAAAGACCCTCAAAGACATCATCATTCAAGAGAGGGAAGCTCAAATAAAAGCTTTGGCAGATAATTGGGAAAGATCCAAGTTCATCATCAAGTATCTAGAACAGGAAAACAAATAATTGAATGACAAGCAAGTTGTGATGGAGTTGTGAATGATCAAAGCAAATAGGCAAATGGCTAAAGAGGCTAATGTCCAATTGACCCCTATTGAGTAAGAGATTGAGAATTATATGGAAACATAGGTTGAGAGGGTCAACATACATCTTGAAGGACATATTGAGAAGGCCAATAGGGAAAAGAAGATGTTCCGACACATGGCATACCATTGTTTGACCTGCAAAAAAATTTGTAACATGAGGATTAGAAAATTAAAGGCAAGGCTAAGGAGAGCTTTGAAAGGAAAAAAGAAGCAAGATAGGTTGAGAATGTTGGCTGAAGCCTCCCTAGCCCATAAAACCAGGTGATGGTGGTGTCCCATGCCAAATTTGGGCAAATTTTGGAAAGTTTTTTCATTTTTTCAATTTGTAACTTTTAACACAGGAATTTTTCCCAGAAGCGTTGGCCATCAGTGCTACGCATTTTCCTAGAGCATCAAACGGGGAAAAGTTTTACATATTTGGATTCAGGAGAATGAGGACATGCACCCTATAAAATTGCAGAAGTTTTGGAGCAAATCTGGGTCACCAAAAGGTCCAAAAGTTACCAAAAAAATGACCTCTCTGCCTCTTTTTGGATGCACATAAGCAGTCTTGGGAGATTCAAGATTTTAGGGGGGAAATGACCTCCAAATTCAAAAATTATAGGTGTTCTCCAAACTAGACTTGAATACTTTTCTAATGAGCTATCATGGGCTCAATTTGGCTAAGGGGATGGCCTCCAAACTTGTGCCGAAATTGGTGTTGTACTTTTGACCATTTTGTTTTGAAAATCAATATTTCACGTGCTTTGACTGGAATCTGATTTCTCTCTCGTCATGGTTGCTTCTACTGATGTAATTCATGACATGGTATGTGATTGTGATGATAAAATATTTTTAGAGGGTAGATTCATTAGTTAGAGGTCGTTGTGGAGAAAATGAATCAATTTCCTTACTTATAGAGGCAAGTTGTTTGTTTGCCTGTATTCCTGGTTCTTGTTTGGAAATGGTTGAAACCACCCCTCTTCTCATGGATTCGACCCCTAATGGTCAGGATGAGTTGTATTGTTGTCTATATTATGTATCTTCTTTCTCATTTGCAAGGGTTGGATACACTTGGATGCTCTGAACTATATTGTACATCATTGTAAGTAGTTTGGCATGCAAAGTAATAAGAGTTGCGGCTATTTTTATGGGATACCTCTGGTATGGTGTTTTTTCATAGTTTATTCTTTTGTTATCAGTTTTTAACACTTTTTATGTATGCCATCATCTACTTCACTGCTTTTGATTGAATGATATCAAGATAGATAGGTAGAATTCATTGTTTGCAGTGCTCTACCTTGGGAAATCATTCAATATTGTATGTTTTTTGCTATTTGAGAAGGATACATGATTGCTCCATGCCCTCCTCAGCTCCTCACCAGTCTTAGACACCTCACCTCACTTAATTCCAAGTGCTAAATCCTATACCTACCTTTCCCCATAGAGCACCCTACATTTTGACCTAATTTCCCAGACCTGAACTACCTAGCTCCATTTGATCCAGCAAAAACACCAACAAATTCAATCGAAACCTTTTGAGCTAATATACCTAGCCTAAAATATTTACCTAGTCGAGTCATCCCGACTAAGATTCATCATGATAGATCCCTCTCCCGACCTAGTAGGGTTAGCTACCAGGTTAAGTTTGGTTTGTGTTTATCCTAGAATTGCCTTCCTTCAGCCTGAGGTCAATCTAGGCTCTAACATAGTGGCGACCATACTAAGGAAGAAAAATTAATCAACCCGGTAATATATTTCAATCAAATTCTTGAACTTTCGATGATAAGTTTTCAAATTTTCTAGGCTGAAACAGAAAGTTGTGAAGAAAAAATAAAATTCTGAAATCTGAACACACTAGATTCAAGAAGGTACACGAGGTCTAATCCTGATCTGAATCCTCCTCCTGTACTTGAAAATCCTTATCTCATTCCATGAATACTCTGACAAAAAAGTTCACTAAGCCCTAGACTAGTTTTCAGATCCAATTCTTTTCCTAGCGAGTGGTTGTTTATTGAAGATCTCCCTTTTGATGAATATTTTGATCTGTCATTGTTTGAAACTAAATCTGAAATTGCACTTGGTAACACGGTTCTAAATCTTAAATTTGTTGCAAATCTTGAGAAATAAAAGGAAAACAAATTAATTGGAAAATATATCTTGACTTCTCTTCAATCATCCATCGTAGCTACCAATATCCCTAAACTTTTAGAATCAACATCCACTACTCTCGGTTCATCAGTATTTCCATCAAGTTTTGAAGTTCATTCACAACCTTATTTTATGTCTACACTCCCCCTTCAATCTATCATATCTGATCAAAGTCCTATCACCCCTACCCTCCATCAACTTCTTCATCAACTACCCCAATAAACCTGAGTAGTCCAATCGTTGTTTCAAATCCAACTCCAATCATGGCTGCCTGATATGCTCCCCTCGTTCTACCTCAGAATTTGGATGATATGCCCGTTGATTACCAAAGTAAAATACCTCTTTTTGATGCCACTCAAAGTATTACAACATAGTAGCATGTTGAAAAAATTAATGACTTTTTCAACCTGCATGAGGTGGATGAAGAAAATGTGACCATGAGATTATTTTTTCAAAGCTTTGGAGGCAAGGTTCAAAAATGGTTCCGTGCTTTACTAGCAGCCTCCATTAACACTTTGCCAATTCTGCATAGAAAATTCTTAGACTGGTGGGAGGTAAAGAAGAACCCACTCCAAATTCTATCTGAGTATGAGAATATCAAAAGGAATGCAGGTGAATGTGTGCAAGATTACTGTGTAAGGTTCAATGAAGATTATAATGCTATTCCGGCCAACATTAAACCACCGAAGGGGTTAGCAATGATCAAATTTCCAGACAATTTCGATGTTGATATGGCATATCAGTTACGAGAAAGAGATCCTACCACACTTGAAGATATGCAGAAGAACACTGTGAGTGTAGAAGCAAATCTGATGGCCAAAAGAACAAGGATGGAAACTGAAAAGAAGGTTACTATAAAGGAAGAAGAATCTTCCTCAGATGTTAAGGCGGATTATTTTCTCCAGAAAATTGAGAAGATGTTTGACTGGATGACTGTTGTAGACAAACCTGAAACACCAATCAAGAATCCAAATTTCAGAGGACAATGGAAACCCCAATTTAGGATTGAATAAAGGGAGAAAAAGGCACAAGATCAGTCAACAAAACAATAGTAGGTCCTAACTCCTTTGTAGCAAAACTATGTGCACGAAATGGATGATGAAGATGAGGTTGATCCAGTGGTTGAGGCAAATAATTTCTTTATTGTTGATGCTTTGCCCATTTGTCTAACAGAAGATGAAGAATATTTGGAGGTTCCAGACACCCAAAGGGATGAATATTACATACTATCAAATGAGGCAGTTTTGTAGGATGAGTAGGATGATTATCAGTGAGGATATATGAATGCATTAACAACACAACAGAAGCAATATTCATCAAGAAGTAGGGATGTACCAGTCAACCCAATTCAAAAGAGAAATGAATCAAGACCCAAAAATGACTCCTCAAACATTCAGAAGAAAGGGAAAGAGCCTGCTGATCTGATTTCCAGCAAAGGGCCATCAACAAATTGCATTGCAAATGAGAAGAATAATCAGCAAGGTGAAGCAAAAGAAAGAGCCAAAAAGAAAGACCTTCCAGTCAAAGAGGTAGATAAATTTTGAGCTTTTAGTTTAGAAAATGAAATTGCTAAATTAAAAGTTTCAATTCCTTTGACTGAGTTGATTAAGAACAACAACTATAAACACCAGGTGTCAAAAATTTTCCATATAGATCCTTTATCTGATATGGTCAATGTAGAAGATGATCACCCTGAGCTCATTTTTGGCCCTGCCTTAGAAAGTTAGTCTGAGGGTAATGAAGCTCCTCCATTTTATATAAGCCTTAGAGTAGATGAGTATGTCCTCCACAATGCCATGTTTGACTCCGGAGCTTCCCATAATTTGATGCCAAAATCCATTATAGAGAAGCTGAGCCCTGACATTACTCTTAAATACCATGACCTATACTCTTTTGATTCCAGTAGGGTTCGTTGTATTGGTCTTATCAAAGACTTGGAGGTATCTTTAGACCAAATCCTGGCCAAGAATGTTCTGATGGATGTGGTTGTCGCTGACATTCTGCGACGGTTTGGTATGCTTTTGTCCATATCATGGGGTACGAAGCTAAAAGGAACTTTACAAGTATATTTCTCCTATGCTACCATTCCCTTGTTTGGCCAATTGATAAAACTATACAGGGAAAATAAAATGAAGTACATGATTACTAGCAAGGAAAAACCACTTAATCATCTAATTAATGTTGTACATACAAACTTAGAATCATCTGTACTATATTCAGATAGTTGTTTGAATGATGTTGATAGTTAGTTAGTTGAAGTAGAGGAGGTTCCAAAGATTTTAGAAAATTTTAGAGCTGGCCTTGATGAAGAAAGACAGAAAATAGCAAGTTCTTCTTAGCAGTTCATGTACCAGCAATAGAAAAAACACAGTGAACAATAGAAAAATGAAGAAGTCAGTCAAAGTAAGGAAGAGAAGGAGAGAGAATTTCAGCATCTAGAAGAAGAGGAAGGTCTTTGAAGCATGGATTTTGATGTAGTAGTGGATAAGGATGGTGCTGGCATAGGGATTTGGATTTGCAGCCGTAATTTCCAGCCTGATAATGTCCTTAGTAATGTTAGAGTGTGTTCTTACAAATTGACTTTTGACTCCTCTAACAATGAAGCCGAGTATGAAGCTTTGATTGCACGCCTGAAATTTTTGAAGAAGCTTAATGCTAAAAGGATTTTAGTTTATGGAGATTCAAAGCTGGTAATCAAATAGGTAAAGGGAGAGTACCAAGAAAATCACCCACATATGAGAGCGTACAGAAATGCAGTTCTAGACATCTTGTTAATGTTTGCTGATTATACGTTGACAGATGTACCCTGGACTCTAAATATTATTGCAGATTCACTGGCCACTGCTGCTAGCAATCTAAAGATCCCAATGAACTCCGACAACAAGTTCGAAATTCATGTCAAACACCGGCCTATTGTTCTGGAAAATTTAAGGTATCAGCAAGTATTTTGGGATGATAATGAAATCAATACTTTTCTATAGAATGAAGGAAACTACAAGGATGCTTCCATAGATGATGACCATGATACAAATGAGCAAGAAATTGAGGTGAACCAGATGGAAATATTGCAGCTAAAGGACAACATTATTCCTAAAGGTCCCATACCTTTAGAATAACTTTTTGATCAAGATGATGTGGCTAGAAAGCTGAGCTTGGTGCCTACAGATAAAGGAGTTGATGATTTCAATCTCGGAACAGTAGATAAGCCCAAGTTTGTGAAATTGTCTAAAACATTGTCTCCCGAGGTAAAGTCAATATATGTTAGATTGTTATCTGAATTTTCTGATGTGTTTTCCTGGGATTGTTTATATCTAAAGGTGTATGACAAAGATATAATTCAACACACAATTCCCATCAAGCCAAATCAAAATCCGTTCAGAAAGAAGTTGATAATAATGAATCCCAAGTTGTTTCCTTCTATTGAGAAAGAGGTGAACTAATTATTCAAAGCTAGTATAATTGTCCCAATCAGATTTTTTTTTATTGGATTTAGAACCTAGTTCTGGTACGAAAGAATACCAAAGAAATCAAATTGTGTATCAATTTCCAGAACCTTAATAAGGTGTCTTTGATCGACAATTACCCACTTCCGAAGATGGATCATATCCTGCAAGGAGTGGTTGTAGCATCTCGTATGTCACTGCTCAATGAGTATTCATGTTATAATCAGATCTTGGTGAATGAAAAGGATTGGGACAAAATTGCATTTACAACATCTTGAGGAACTTTTCATTATGCTAAAATTCCATTCGGTTTGAAGAATGTTGGAGCTACATTTCAACGTGCAATGGACATCGCTTTTGCCAATGAAAAGGATGTATTTATGGTTGTATATTTAGATGATTTGACAATGTTTTCAGGTTCCGATGATGAGCATCTTCACCATTTAAAGATTGTGTTTCAGAGGTGTAGGAAGTTCGGGATATCTCTTAATCCCAAAAAAAGTGTCTTTTCCATGGATGAACGAAATTTTCTTGGTCACATTATCTCAAAAGAGGGCATTTGCATTGATCCTTCAAGGGTGGAGGTAATACAACAAATATATTTTCCTAGGAAAAAAAAGGAGATACAAGATTTTAATGGTAAGATGAATTTCTTATGTAGATTCGTGCCCAATCTAGATGAGCATTTAAGGAAAATAACTAACATGTCAAAAAAGGACAGCATCGTAAAATTGATAGAGGATGCCATGAAGTCATTTAATTTGGTAAAATATGCTCTATCTACAGCCCTGGGATTGATTAGTCCCAATTATACTCAAGATTTCATCATATTTTCATTTGCATCAGAGCATACCATTGCTACAGTATTGATGCAAAAGAGAGATCAGCTGGAAAAGCCCATTGCCTTTTTCAGCAAGACCATTAGAGATGCTGCCTTGAAGTACAACATAATTGAAAAATAGGTTCTTTCTCTTGTCAAAACTTCGGAGGATTTCAGAGTATATATTTTGCACTCACACATCATAGCATACGTTCCTAATGCAACAATAAAGGATGTGCTGATCCAAATTGATCTAGAAGAAAGGTGGGGAAAATGGATTGCAGCAATGATGGAATAAGATCTGGAGATTAAGCCTACAAAGCTAATCAAAGGACAAGGCTTGGTGAGGTTAATGGCGGAATTAAATTTGCATACTTTAGATATAAATATCATCCCAGCCATGTCAGA
This sequence comes from Pinus tabuliformis, assembly GCA_031772625.1. Taxonomy (NCBI): domain Eukaryota; kingdom Viridiplantae; phylum Streptophyta; class Pinopsida; order Pinales; family Pinaceae; genus Pinus; species Pinus tabuliformis. Next base: position 270,486,008 of record CM062819.1, read on the forward strand.
AGATGAAGAAAAAGGCTCTCTGATTCAAGTGTCTGAAATTTTTCTTCAGTCACCATGGTATTCAAACATAGTGTATGTACTTCAGCACCTTTCACCACCTTTAGGGATGACAAAGAACAAAGGTAGATCAATCAAACTCAAAGCTGCTCAATTTTGCATTCTAAATAATGCTCTTTATTGGAAAGATCTAGGAGGTGTGTTACTTAACTGTCTTGTAGAAGATGAGGCTCAGCAGGTGATGTATGACCTTCATAAAGGTGATTGTGGTGGTCACTTGTTTTGGAAGACAATGACAAACAAAGTGTTGAGAGAAAGTTACTATTAGCCAACATTATTTTTAGATGTTTACAAAACAATCATGAGTTGTCATGAATTCCAAGTCTTTCAAGGGAAAATAAAAATGCTGCCTCTTTCTCTGAAACTTGTTGAAGTCAATGTGCCATTTCAGCAGTGGGGGCTCAATTTCATCGGGGAAATCCATCCAATATTGTCGGCATAGAACAAATGGATCCTAACAGCAACCGACTAATTTACCAAGTGGATTGAAGCAATTCCAACCAGACAAGCCACAGATATGATAATCATTAATTTTTTAGAATCAAATATTTTATGTCGTTTTGGTTGTCCTAGTAAAATAATCATAGATAATGCAGCCACATTCAAATGAAAGAGGATGATCAAATTTTGCAGCAAGTATAACATTACTTCGGGTCATTCTATAGCCTATTACACATAGGGTAATGGTTTGGTTGAATCATCGAATAAGTCTTTGGTAAACATCATCAAGAAGATGCTGGAGACAAATAAGAAAAGTTGGCACTGGAAGTTAGTTAATGCCTTGTGGGCTGACAGAGTGAGCCAGAAGAAATCCATAGGTATGTCTCCATTTGAATTAGTTTATGGCATTGATACACTTTTTCTAACATATCTTGAATTATCGGTTATGAGACTGTTACAAGAGGCTGGAAGTGAAGAGGATGGATTTCAATGAAGAATAAATTAGATGATTCATCTGGAGCAAACAAGGGATGAAGTTTTCTAAAACACTTTCATATTGCAGGAAAATATTAAGAAAATATATGATTTGAAAACCAAAGTAGACAAATTCCAGCTATAGGATGTAGTGTTGCAGTGGGATGCTCGGAATGAGGACAAAGGAAAGCACGTGAAGTTTGAAAACTTATGGAAAGGACCCTATAATATTACAACATACAGAGGACAGAATGCCTTTTTGCTCAAGGAGATGGATGGTCAGGATTGTCTAGGAGGGCCAGCAAATGGTGGGCTCTTGAAGCATTACTACTTCTGAGGTGATTTTTGAAATCTTAACATGATCATTGTGTATATTGTTTTCCCTTCCATTGCAAAATTTCTAGGTACATAGTCATTTTAGCTTGGGGCCTGAGGTGAAGGCTATAGCATTGAATGATTTGTGTAAGGTTTGTGTGTTTAATTTAGTTTCTAGTCATAGTTTGAGTCATGAGTCAGTTTCCATTTTCATAGTGTCAATTTTTAGTTTTTGAAGAAGTTGACTCTGTTGCCCAATGGAATAAGGCTACTAGGTCTATGGTGTTCTTAGCACCTCCAAGGAGCTACCATCCCCATTAGTGCCAATGTTAGTGTAAGTGTTTCCATACTACCATCAATGATCACAATTTTCTCTTTTGCATTTTATAGTAGGAGTCCCATACTGATGAGTCATTCCATTAGGTCATGGATTAACTGATGGTAGGGTTTACATCCAGTTTTTCTCCTCATAATTTGTACTCGCTAATTCTCTTTCATATTTTAGTCATGGTTCATGATTTATTCTGCAGTTTAGCTTATTAGGTTTTAAGTTTTGTTGTCATAGGTTTTAGGGTTTTATCATGGTCAAAACCAGTTATTTCATGCCAATAATGGTTAGCAAGGATATGAGGAGACTAATAATGATTGTTAAAATCATAATTTATTAGCTGATATCCGAATGTAGTTCTCCCTTCAAAACTTGTTTTGAGGTGAAAACAGGGTATTATTGTTTTTTATATTTCTTCATGATGTAATTTTATTTTTTCCATATGTAATATTTGTGCCCAAGCTCCTCATAAGATTATGATGTTTCCAAGCATCCGCCATTACAAAAATCAAAGTGATCTCGACCATTAGTCGATTTGCAAGCAAATGAGAAATACACTTGAAAAAAATAGGGCATTGAAAAAGGCAAAAGACATTACAAAATGGGTTTCCAAAAAGCAAAAATTAAAAGGGATCATATATAAACTCTTTCTTTCCTATTCTCAATGCCATTGTGTTATTGAGCAAATCCAAAGAGCCAAGGACAGGAGAAACACGATTTCTAAGTGTCATTAAGAGAAAAAGAGGAAAGCGTTGCGTTTCTAGCAGTTTTGGACTAGCTTTGCGCTCTTGTAGATGGCGCCGCACTCCTAGACTAATGATGTTCTCCTGGTAGTCTCACACAATGCAAAAATAACATTGGTGTTGCACTCCTGGACTAGCACTGTGCTCCTATAGCTGGCATTGTGCTTTGTCCAACAAAGCCCAAAAGCATTTCCAGCACCCAAAATTCATCAAATTTCCTTCAACTTTTCCGTTAGCAAGTAAGTAACATCATTCCTCTTGTTGATTAGTGTGTGCATGTGAATATTTTCATGGTTTTTCATCCTCAAAATTAGAACCCTAATCTCTATGGTAAAACCCTAGTTTGCCTACCATTCATTTCATAAACTTGAACCCTTATTCCATCACTACTATCACACTCTATTACCCTCTTATTACTTTGAAAACCCCCTCCAACATATTGTTGGAGAGGTAAATCCCCTCTACGGATAGAGGCGATCCCTACTAGCCCAGAACGAGTCTAGCAACAATCAGTCAATGCTACTATGCAAGTTCCTAATTGCAAGAAAAAGGTAGGCAATGGACACCTACTTGGATTCCAACGCTATTGTTTGATGAAGAGATTCCGCTCTCGCTCCTTCGCTCTGGCCAGTCACGATCCTCCGCGAATAGATACCTGCACACATGAAGAGAAAGAGAAACACAAGCGTGAAATCTAATAAAAGCAACTATACATCAGTCAGAAAGGACATAATTAACATTAGCCATTGCAGAGACAAATGAGAATGGAACCATAATAGTAGTAATCTATTATTAATCAACAACAGAGAAGAGTACAACCAAATGTTCTAACGTCGAATCCTTCTCAAGAGGGTCCAGCCAGAAAGTCTCTTAAGCATTCACTCTTAGAGATAGATCTACCAAGACAAGAACTCTCTCTCACACAAGCAACACTTCCCAACCTTCCTTAAGCTATCTAGAAATTCCACACTTATCACACCAACTACCTATTAGTAGCAGCAATCTGAGCACTATAAACTCAACACAATCCAAACTAGCTGCTCATGGCAATGGTAGAGGTTTAAATAGGAGAAGGAGTCTCCATGAAAGGTGGGAGGATGAGCTTATCTTTAAGGAAGGTGGTTTCAAATGAAGAACAAACATGCCATAGAAGGGAGGGCAATACTCACAAGGCTAACAACCAAGTTTGGAGTTATTTGGAAGGCTGGTTGTTCCAACAAATTCGCCCAAACTGGATCAGCGCGGGTGCATAACTGGACTGGAGCGCTGACAGCGCATCTGGATAATGGGACAGGCTGTGTCAGCGCGGCTTAATACAAATATGTGTTGCGTTGGCTCATGAAATTCGACCAGCGTGGAAAACCCATGTGCTTCCGCGCTGGCAGCGCATCAGTTGTACTATCAGCCGCGAGTCAGTGCGGTTATTTTAATAACATTTGCGCTGGTCAAATAAACTTTGGCAAAGTGGGTCATTTGGCCAGATTACGGAGCAAGAACATGATCAAATGGAGTTCATGACACAGTAGGGAGACTGACAGGGAGATAGTGACAAATTACTGTGTAACAGATTGCCCCCTAAAGCATGAAGCCCGAGAGAGTGGGAGGGGTGAAATGCTTTACAAAACTCGCTGAACTCGAACACCACCAAGAAGGACCTGCACGTACAGCTGATATCTTGATTACATGTAGTCTAGGCATGGGCGCAGCCATCCAGAAGACATACGAAGAAGGTCTGTGGTATGGACGCAGCCACCCAGCTGAAGAGACCATGATGATAATAAGGTATGGTCGCATCCATCCTAAAAGACTCAGGCATGGGCGCAGCCATCCATCAATGAGTCATGCAATAAAAATCTACAAAATCACAACCGGGTGTGTAGCAGACAAAAACCAGGGTCTTGCGTTCCATCCCAATTGTTATAGACATTTTTGTGCCTCGCGACATGGAGCATGAAATGTCAATAATTACAGGGATCCTCAGTCCCTAAACATGTTGTTCTTACCCCTAAAAGAGCAAGGTCATCAAACCACAGCACTTCCAATCAGTTCTCCACCTGAAAACACTTCAAAACAGGCTAATTTTGGATAATGTCAGCTGCTCCACTGAGCATCTGCGCTGGAATGCAACTGCTCCTCCTTGTACCTGCGCTGGAAGTCAAATCTAATGAAGGCTACCTGCGCTGGGTGAGATTGGCCAAGTGGCATAGTCATTCTGCAAGGTGTCAATTGCCCAGGAAGCTTCCAAACTGACACTTGGTTCATGAGATTCGCCCTGTGATGAGTAAGAGGTACTTGATCACCATGTGTAAGCAAGGATCTCCAAGTGGACTCCAGAACTGAAGATTAGCTGAAGAGGGAGAGGACACAAGGCAGCTTCATGTCAGTCTCAAGCTGACTCATCCTCTCTTCTTCTCTCCTATATATAGAGCTCTTATATGAGGTCTAGGGGGGCTGGGAATTTTGTGTAAAGCAAGGAGGTGCTGTTGGTTTACAGTTAGAGCTATTGGGTGATTGTTTTACTAGAGGTGAAGAGGAGAGTTCTTGCTGCTGGGGAGGTGCTGCTGGATTGGAGCCATCAATGGTTGTAACCTTCTCAGAACCCTGTTACTTCTATCAATAAAGTTTTGCATGTTCTCCTATATACTTGTATTGCATTGATGTATTGTATTTACTTGTATATTTGATTCACTCTAATCCATGCATCAGTTATGAGTACATGTATCTTGTAGTTTCCTCTCTTGTTTGTGCAGGATCTGTGTGTAGCTGGACCGGCAAAGAGAGCAAGGAGCTGGGAACAAGAGACAAAGAGAGAGGATAAGGATCGACTAAGCGAAAGACACCAGGTTGGTTAATCTCTTCTTCCTTCTCTCTGTACTTTCATAAAGGAAAATATCAAAGCTTTACTTTCAGTTGTTTCTAAAGACTGTCACCTTTAGAGTAGGGATAGGGTCATCCGAGTCGGATACTTTTCCCCACAACAAACTGGCGACTCCGCTGGGGAGCCTAGTATCTTGTTGGTGTTTGTAGTATTTTGCTATTCATTTCTTGAAGAAAAGAGTACCAAATCGAAAAGCTTTTGACTATATCAAAAGCGAAGTAGAGGGACGGTTACTCTTGCTCCTTTGCTGAGCAAATTCAAGATTTGAAGAGCTTATCTACAAAAGAATCTTTACTCTTTGTGATAGCTTTTCATCCTCTTGATCATCCCTTAGCCTGTACTTGACCTATAGCTTTTTATTTCAGCAAAAACAGTGCATTTTTGAGCTTTTTATGACCCGGAATTCCTTGGAAACGCAACTCTCGTGTCTCAGTGCAGGCTGTCCACAGGCAGTCTGCATTTCAGCGCAGGTACTCCCTTCGGGAACTGCGCTGAGAATCAAACTGACAGACCAAAGCCTGCGCTGGTCCAGTTAGCCAGTGTCTTGCTGAGGTTTCCCTTAGTGTCTGAGCCCTGTTTTCACTGATTTTTGCTGATTGCTTGCTGGTCATTGTACTTGCTGTAAACCATTCTCCTTGACATTATTCCGCCTCAGTTGTGTGATGAAACTGTGAATGTTCTTTCAGTATTTCTTGTTTCAGTTACAGTTTCCCATTGTGAAAAGCGAACCAGTATAGCTGTGACCTCTTAGATCCTAAACTGTAAAAGTGTTTGTGTGATCTTAAGAGCTAGTTTTATTACTGTTCATGGCTGTTTGAGTTTGTTTGTTTTTCATTTTATGGTTTGAATCTATACATTTCCTGTGTTTAAACAAGTCGATCATAAGGTGTCTTTTTGATTTTGGACAAGCTTGTTTATTTCTGCTTGAAATTAGATTCAAAATTATACAACAGTTTCCTTTCTGTCTTACATCAACATTAAGGATAACGAAAAGAAATACATGCATTGTGCATTTTGCATTTGACTGTATGCTTGACGATTTAGGAAAATGTGCATTTTAGTGTGTGTTCTATGATCTGTGGAAAAAGTTGTGTCTTTCTTTTCCCTCAGTAGATTAAGGTTTTCAAAGTTGAAAGATTGAAAAGATTTGCTTCTCATCTTAGATTGCATATAGGAAGTTGTATATATACATCTCGTGGCGACCCTGAAAGGCAAACTGTTAAGCAAGATCAACATTAAAATAAACTCAATTTACATAACAACGCTTTGTAACATAATGCAAACATCTAGAGGTCTAGGTAGAGACGTGTTCCGGCGTCGTTAAACATAGTGACTGTCGATCTCTACGAAGGTGGGTGATTCCTCCTGAGAGTCGGTGGCACTAACAAGGACTTGTGCTCCCGCGTACCGTCGCGTATATTGGGAGACCCCTATAGGCTTTTATCCTTTATCCTTAGGAAACCGTGTCGGCCGCCCTACTGATCGCGATGCAGTGAACACAGCATTCACGAAGATCGACCACCCGTACCGTAAAACGTATTCTGTGGTTTCGCGAAAGGTTTGGCACACCCTCTACCTAGATCTCCAGAGCAGTTTCTTTTGGCCTTTTTCAAACTCTATAACTGAAAAAGTCCAACCGAGCATTTGTCACTTCGGGCTCGTTAATACATCGAAGGCGACTAGAGTCATCTTTAGCTTTTTCTTGACTCTTAAAACATGAAAAAGCAAGTTTGTGTCTAAAAGCGTCGTTAATAAAATTTATTTTAAGCGGAACATAATCACCTGTTATTCCCACGTTGATCTTTCAGTTGAAAAGTATGGAGCCCACCAACCAAGGAAGTAACCTTGGCGGAAGTCCAAATCCCTTCTCCTCTTGGGGAGATGTTGGTGCGCCTCATATGGCTACATTGTCACTTCCAGGATTGACAATCGGCCTCCCTGTATGGCTCTTTTCAACTAATGTAGTCCAGATCGCCACTAATCCTGAGTAGTCGAATCAACAGTCAGAACAATCTAGAACTACCCACCAGCCTTCCACTTGTTATGATACTTCCTCTGATCCTTCATCTTCGCGAGGTAGAGCTGGCAAAAGTCAGCCTCCCAAGGAGAAGAAGGAAAAGAAGAAGAGAGAAAAGAAGCAGAAGGAGCCTCTGGCGAAGGCGACTGGGGGCAAGCAGAAGAAAGATGACAAAAACCCACACACTGCACCGACCGGGCCTAAATCGCCATGTGTCATTTGCAAAGGGATCCATTTCCATCATGATTGTCCTTGTATTCCCCGGATACTAAGGGACTGGTCCCCAAGGTTGCACAATCCGGTAGCATCAACCTCTGATAGTCATGTTGATTGCAGTCCGTCAACTACCGAGAGTGAAGGACGAAGAAGGGGACCAAGATCACCCTGTCTATTGTGTGAAGGCAATCATGCCATCCACAAATGTCCATTCTTAGATGAGGCAAAGAGAGTTTTGGAAGATCGCCCGGTTTCACCGTTGCGACTTCCTCTTGGATACCAAAAACTCGCGCCTGATCCCTCGATAGTTGAAAATCTAGTTGACCCGATCAAGTGGTCAGCTGAAGTGTCGGTCATTGAGAATGAACCTACTGAATCCAAACCAGACGAAAGTCTAAAGGTCGAAACGGCAGTTGACCCGGTTCTTCCTTCAGAGGTTCTATCGTCCAATGACTCCGTCATTGAAGACCCGTCTTCAAATGACACCGTCGCCGAAGAGTCATCTTCATGCGACACCCTCACTGAAGAGAATAAGGATGACACCATCCAGGTTCTTTTCATCAGCACCGACTCTGATGAGCGTCAGGGCAATGTGCCCATTCCTTTATCGCAGGAAGGAACATCATCAGAGTCATATCCGGCCGTATATTCGGTCCCACCACCAAGCAACCTGGTTGTATCCTTTGATTGGAATCAACTAGGCAGACCCCGGTTACCAGCCAGTATACCATTCAGAATCATTGTCCAGATCTATAGAATGATTATGGCTGGTACTATCATTGATGAAGGGGCGTTTGTGAGTATCCTTTCCTCTATTGCTTGGAAAGCACTGGGTTCCCCAGCGCTTTTACCTGAGTTGAGAAATCTCTCAGGTTTTGATAAAGGAACCAGTCGACCATTAGGAATCCTCCCCAATGTACCTGTTACATTGAAAGGGAAGACCGTCAATATGAACATGTTGGTTGTCCAAGGACCCTTGGATTATAACCTACTCCTCGGACGCGACTATATTTATTGCATGGGAGCGATAGTCTCCTCACTCTTTAGAGTAATGTGTTTTCCACACGAAGGAAGGATGGTCAAGCTCGTAGACCAACTTTCATTTCCGGGATCTCGCATCACAAATAGTCAAATACCAATCCTAAATGGTATGTTCACTCAAGATACGCCTCCACCCCCAGTCCTCCTTCCCGATGAATGCGAGTGATTCGGAAAGAAAGACTAGGACCCAGGGGGCATGCACCCTGGTCTGCTTCGGGCAGAAGAAACCCCGGGTATAAGGAAGAATTTCCGCAGAAGAACATGACTAGTCCGTACCCCGTCCGTGGAAGGAAGTGGGGTTGTTCTGGAATAATATTCTTTTGTTAAAGTTATGTGTTTGGCAAAAGAGTCATTCACCTTTGTCTAAAAAAGTGGGCAATGCCCAAGTAGGAATTCCCTTATTGCAACAAGTAGTAAACATCTTTGAATTCAAGCCTCGCCCATTAAAACATATGTTTTGAAGGATAAGCAGGGGCAGCCTACAAAGAAGGGGACTATATTGTTGTGACAGAGGGTAACCATCTTTGGACAACCCAATGATAGACACCGCCGAAGAAAGAGATTGATTTGCGGCAGCGAATAGAACCCTCTTCGGATAATAAGAAAGAGGCAAGCCTCCCTCAATAATACCAATGTTTTGTCTTTGAGTAGTGTTCTTCTATTGTCACAAATAGCTGTTTGTTAAAAGTGGGCCGACGGGAAGCCCGAGTACTGCATAAGACCCCTTAAAATAACGAGAAGACAAGTATCGTTAACATTAGATTAGCAAGATGACAAATAACTGTGAACACCCAAAGAAAAGCAGAGGTAAGGGAGAGGAGGGGCAGCCTCGAAATTCTATCCTATACCTGGGGGCATGCAAACTTTTGGAATGCAAGCAAGGGACGACTATTTATTTTTTAAATTTTTAGGTCCTCCCTTTAAACCTGTAGGTCTAACCCTTTAAACTCGTAGGATTAGCCGTTTCCGACCTTGCATGAAGAAAGCCTGTGGGGCAAAAGTAAAAATTTGCCAAAATTGGAGCATAGCTTTGTGAGATAAAGCTCTTTAAAAAATAGTTATCTCATAGGAGGCGTTCTTATTATGACTGGTATATCGAGCAGTTTTAGCATATAGTTCATGCTCGTTAAAAAATAAACGCAAGTTCGAGCAGTTTTATGACTGAATTTATGCTCGTTAAAAAATAGAAAAGTGTGAGCAAAAGTTTCCACCAGAGTTCAAGCTCATGGAAAAAATGAACCCATCCCGGTAAATAACCTTTTGAGATCGTAAATTAATCAGCCATAAAAGCCTTGGTCGTGTTTTCATCCATCACCTCCTCTGTTCATTTGGCCGATCATTCACTTCCATTTGTGTGTTTACCTCTTTTGAGAAACAGCTGCGAAGAGTGATTTCACCTAGCCATCCTTGTGACACTGCCATGATTGGAAAATTCCAACTTGTACCTGGAATCTGTTGCTACCCCTGTTTATCACTCGTTCCTCAAAAGACGAGTCTTCTTTGAGCTCTTTTCACTGACTCGTAAAATATGAAAAGTTTGCCAAGTTTTGGCCTTCCAGCTCGTTAAAAGATTGGAACGCTATCCCTCCTCTAAATTTTAATCTTTTTGGACCTGAGGGATTATTGCAAAAAAGGATTGAGCGCTTGTCTTGTTCGGCTCGTTAAAAGTACCGAACAGCCATCCCTTCTGTATTGTTTTATACTTTTTTCGGACTTAAGGGATTAGCTGATGAAAAAGGAATCATGGAGTTGACTTTCTGTACCTTTTCAGACTCTCTAAAAATGAAAAGGACCGAGTTTTCCTTGTCGTTAGACTCGTTAAAATGATTAAATAGCGACAAACTTGTCTTTAGACGAGAACGAGTTTCCCTATCGCTAGGCTCGTTAAATCATAGCGATGGGCTTGCCCGAAGGGCAGGTTATAGAACAAGCATATGTTATCCTCCTCAAGCTTGACAAAAATAAAGAGGTACTGGTCAGAAATGGCTGGGGAAAAATTGGGAGAACATCAAAGTTTAATGGTAGCAAGTCATTCTTGAACATGACACTTTTCCTCCGTACCACATCGGGTTGGGTTGTTTCATTCACCGGTCTCATCACCATGGTCCTCGCCAAACCATCCAAATTTGGGGTAATGCTACCGATCCATCGCATCAGTGTCGTTATATGTTCAAGAGGGGTCATTTTGAAAGTGTCAACCGTGTCCCATCCACTGCCATACATTATCCTTCATCCATTCATGATCGCCACCCTGAATCATATGTCACAGTTTGTTTTCACCTACACTAAAATCATTAGCTCCGTTCCGTGTCATTGATGTGGGATTCATTAAGGCCCTCCTTTGACGGATCACTTCTTGTCGACTTCAGCTCATTATCCAAGAAGTTGATCTAGGAACTCCCCCATCAGTACTTTGAAGCTTGCATGCCTCAATGGCAAGTTTCTCACTTCTGGCGACAGGTATACATCAATGACCTTCGACCAGAAGATTTTGCGTGGCGTTCGACGCCAAGTCCTTTATTCACGCCACGTGAATTGTACTGCAGTACCTTGAGGGTCATCGTCATTATTGGTGATTCCTCTCGCGCTTGTTAACGGTTTTCATTATTGACTGGTAATCAAGCGATGTCTTTCCATGTTCGACTTCAGCGAAATTCTCACATGGATCGACTTGTACTTAGAGTGAAGATCGAACGAGTTTGAAGACCCCGGATCTAGTTTCATCCATCCGGGCTGCGATATATATTCAGGAAATATAAAAGCATTTGCCATGTACATCATTGCAGCAGATGATCATCCTATTCAAAGGATGATAATTTCAGCAGAAAATTATCAGTCTACCTTCAGACGATCGTCTGTCATATGTACCAAAATGTATTTATAAAAGCTGAGCATGGGAATGCCTGCCTCAGCTAGATCATGAAAATAGAATGAAAAATAATGTATTGTATTGTATTGTATTACAGGGCGCCTCCTCAGCACTGGAATGAACTTCGGACCCTCTAGATAAAGAATTTCACCCGATAAACGGCCTCATACTTTAGGGGGCAACTGTTATAGACATTTTTGTGCCTCGCGACATGGAGCATGAAATGTCAATAATTACAGGGATCCTCAATCCCTAAACATGTTGTTCTTACCCCTAAAAGAGCAAGGTCATCAAACCACAGCACTTCCAATCAGTTCTCCACCTGAAAACACTTCAAAACAGGCTAATTTTGGATCATGTCAGCTGCTCCACTGAGCATCTGCGCTGGAATGCAACTGCTCCTCCTTGTACCTGCACTGGAAGTCAAATCTAATGAAGGCTACCTGCGCTGGGCGAGATTGGCCAAGTGGCACAGTCATTCTGCAAGGTGTCAATTGCCCAGGAAGCTTCCAAACTGACACTTGGTTCATGAGATTCGCCCTGTGATGAGTAAGAGGTACTTGATCACCATGTGTAAGCAAGGATCTCCAAGTGGACTCCAGAACTGAAGATTAACTGAAGAGGGAGAGGACACAAGGCAGCTTCATGTCAGTCTCAAGCTGACTCATCCTCTCTTCTTCTCTCCTATATATAGAGCTCTTCTATGAGGTCTAGGGGGGCTGGGAATTTTGTGTAAAGCAAGGAGGTGCTGTTGGTTTACAGTTAGAGCTATTGGATGATTGTTTTACTAGAGGTGAAGAAGAGAGTTCTTGCTGCTGGGGAGGTGTTGCTGGATTGGAGCCATCAATGGTTGTAACCTTCTCAGAACCCTGTTACTTCTATCAATAAAGTTTTGCATGTTCTCCTATATAATTGTATTGCATTGATGTATTGTATTTACTTGTATATTTGATTCACTCTAATCCATGCATCAGTTATGAGTACATGTATCTTGTAGTTTCCTCTCTTGTTTGTGCAGGATCTGTGTGTAGCTGGACCGGCAAAGAGAGCAAGGAGCTGGGAACAAGAGACAAAGAGAGAGGATAAGGATCGACTAAGCGAAAGACACCAGGTTGGTTAATCTCTTCTTCCTTCTCTCTGTACTTTCATAAAGGAAAATATCAAAGCTTTACTTTCAGTTGTTTCTAAAGACTGTCACCTTTAGAGTAGGGATAGGGTCATCCGAGTCGGATACTTTTCCCCACAACACCAATCTGAAAAAAGTGCATGTTCAAGCATGTGAATACATGAGCTGAAGTCGAACATGCATGAACATCGTCTGAGTACCAGTCAGTGATGAAAACTGTTAACAGACGGGAGAGGTACCACCAATAATGACAATGGTCCTCAAGGTACTTATAGGTACAATTCGCGGCGTGTGAATCAATGAGCTGGTGTCGAACACCCGCAGAATCATTCGATCGGAGGCCAATGATGAAAACCTCGCGTCAAACACGAAGAACCTGCCATTGAGGCATGCAGGCTCTAAGGCACCTGAAGGGAGTCTCTAGGTCACTTTCCTGGATAATGAGCTGAAGTCGACAGGAAGTAACCCTGATCGAAGGTGGGCCATAATGTTTCCCACATCATCGAGACGAGACAGAGGAATATATTTTGTGCGAGACATCAAAGGGAGGTGGTAAGCTTGCAGAGGTCAACTTCTCTTGAACATATCGGTGGCACGACAGCGGATTTGGCAGTATTTGACATCAAATGAGCAGAGGTCATGGTGACAAGGCAATGAGTAGATGAGAGGTCAAAACAGGATAACCCAAACCCATGGAGTCTAGTGTGAAACAAGATGAGAAATCCCCACCTAGACATGAATGCAGACGAGTGCCATGTTCAAGAGCGACATACTGTCGACACGACCATTATTATAGTTCCATTTTCCCCACCATTTCTGGCAGGTACCCCGATTATTTTTGGATGACAAGCTTGATGGGGATAGCATATGCTTGGAAGGTGTCATTTCGACGGTGTCCGATGTCATGAGGTTTTAACGAGCCTGACAAAGGAGGAGCTCGGCGTCTTTTCTTGTTTAGAGAGTCTAAAAAGACAGCGAAAAAGAAAATTCCAGGGGGGTCCTTTTTCGTAAAGTTGTGTCTCCCGAGCCCAAAAAAGTATAAAACGATGCTCGAAAGAACCGCTCGACCAGTATGATTGCGGAGTACTTTTCGTAAGTAGTGACTTTGACCCGAAAAAGTAAAAAAGCGGTCAGAAGCACGTCGTTTTGGAGCCAATAACGAGTGTGAAACGACAAACACCCGGCAATCTTTTTAAGTTACACGGTAGAAAAAAGAGCTTAAAAAGCGACCGCCCCTCGTTCCTTTTAACGAGTTGAGAGGGGACCTGCAAATATTTTCTTGGTTTACGTCGGAAAAGAGCTAGAAGATGACATTTTTTGGGACCAAGTGTATATAGAACCGTCACGACACCGCTGGTTATGAGGACCTGCACAAGGAAACTACCCGCATAAACCTGTTCGATATGTTAAAAACATATTAAAACATGCATAAAACACATAGCAAAGCGACATTGGTATCAAATACATGGTAAACATGACAAAAAACCCACATTTATGAGAAATTATAATGAATTATGAATTTTTTACCATAAATAGGGGGGTAAAAGAAATTTTTTTACCATTGTTACCATTTTGAGCCGTGGAGAACGTTGTGGAGCTGTGAAGTTGAGAGAGCAAATTCCTATCCAGTGCGGGCACCATTCATCCGGCAGCTTGTTCCAGGTAGGTTCTCCTCCCCCTACGCTTTATTTTGAGTCTTTTTGGGAGCAATTCCACGGTGGGAAGTGGCCCTTTGGGCAAATTCTTTGAGCTCTAATGCGCTCTCGGTCAGCGCGGATATCCTCATCGGGTCCACGCTGATCGATTTATTTTACACACACCACCAGCCGGTTCAGCGCGGAAAACACGTGTGCTTCCACGCTGACCCAGGAAAAAAAACACTGGGGCGCCATTATCAGCGCGACTGTTTTAAAAACAGCCGCGCTGACGCCGTGAAATTTGATTTTTAAAAAATTGAACGTACAAACTTCAACGGTCAGGGTCCTAATATTTTTCTATGGTCTTGCAGGACACAATGGCATTTTTTTGGCAAGAGAAAGCTCACGATGATGAAGATATGGCCGCTTATGCCAATGCAGAGTGCCGGAATGCTATGAGGGGATGCGGGTTCCTTAAATTCTTCCTCACTTCGCGCCTGAGGGCGCAACTTGATCTCCTCGAGCTCTTAATCAAAGCTTGGAACCTAGTTGACGAAAAATTCACAATATGTGGCCGAAACATTGAGTTTGACTCCACGGATATTTATTTTTTGACTGGATTTTCACGTCGGGGCGAGATGCTCATCCTGGAGGGGCAACGACCCAGTGGCGAGACCCTTGACATACTTATGGCTCGAGTGTGCCCATAGGCACGTAAAACACGGAGCAGGAAGGTGGCCATTCCGACGGTGGACGATATCGTCCTTCGCACCATACTCTTCATGGTGACCCAGGCAGCAGGCTCTTTGGCCAATCATGAGGCCTCAAAGACCCATCTACTACTAGCTCTCGATTGCTTACAACCCACCATTTTTAACTGGGCAGCAGCAGTAACAACCAGCATGAAGAGGCAACTGAGCAACTGTCGACGCGGAGAGTTGAAGCAGTTTGCTTATGGGTCGCTCTTACTTCCGCTCATGCTGGAGCGGGTGCCGGCCCTACAGCTACAGGACATGGTTGTGGATCCACCCAGAGGTCCCCGGGAGACGAGGGTCAGTCGATGGGGCCGTGTCATGCCGCGCAGAGGTGGCGACTGCCCAGTGGCTTGGGGTGTATATTTTCGAGAGTGGCTGGATCGGCAGGTCATTTTCGTAGAGGACTGGCCATATGCCGGTATGGATTTCCGCGGCGACCCCGACATGCCACTGCCCGTAGGAGAGCATTGGGACGATGGAGGTATGAAACTTGATCTCTTTTTAATGGTTTTTAATGTTTGTGATTTTTCATGTACATGTCTTGATAAATGTCATGGTGTGCAGATGTGGGACCCGTGAGACCCATTGGTCTAGCCCCGGAGGCACGGAGAGAGGGGCAAGGTGCTGGAGTCCTGGCCCTGGCTCCTCCGGGAGTTGATACGACGGAGACTATAGCTCACAACCTCGAGGGTTTACTGGCGGGGGTGCCAGATTACCAGGGGGTCGAGGAGGTCCCTATAGCTTCTCAGATCCACACAGTGGGGGTGGAACCCAGGATGCACCGCCTTTTGAGGCGAGTGGCACGGGCAGTTGTATGCTATAGAGAGCATAACCTAGCTCAGTAGTCATCTAGGTTTTATTTCCACTAATTTTTTTGGGAGACATATGTCTCAGATGTACTGAGGACACCGGCTTTTACTTTAGACATATACACTTATTTTTTGAGCGCCTTGGTGCGTCGCGATATATATATATATATATATATATATATATATATATATATATGTATATATATGTATATATATGTATATATATGTATATATATGTTGTTTTTAGATGGATCTTTTCACATGTGATGATGTTTTTATATGCTATGCAAATGTCTAATACAAATGTAATCTAATGTATCAGTTGCACAACACACGACCCATGTATTTTAATTTTTATGCAAGCTTGAAAGCACATATGCAGACACACATGCAAACTATGCTTGGAAAAAGATTGATTTATATACATATTGTTGTTGGGAAAAGTATCCAATACAGAATGCCCCTATCCCACTCTAAGAGGTGATAGTGCCTTAGCAACAAACAAGGAAATCTATCTGAGTATTCTTCTTTATGGGATGCAAATAGGGAAAGAAGGATCTAACTAACCGATGTCTTCCGCTAGTTGGTCGATCCAATCAATCTCTCTCTTTCGTTCACTTCCGGCTGCCTGCTCTTTCACTGGCCCAACTTCACACGATTCCTGCAAGATCACAAGAGCAGAAGACTACACGAAAGATATAGATTCACATTCATAACTAGTTTAGGATCAGATATAAACTAAATATGCAAATACAACAAAACATCATTGAAATACAAGCATATAGGAGAAACTCAAGCAGCTTTATTGATATGATAAACAAGGTTCAAGAGGAGATACAACCAAGTGAGTCCCGATCCAGCATCTACCTCCCAGCAAAAGAATCCCTTCCTCTCCTCCAACAAAGCATAAATCACCCAATGTAATATTTTCAATCTCAAACCAACAGCAATTCTCTGCAAATACAAAATTCCAGCCTCCTGAACCTCTGGGTGAGAGATCCATATATAGATGTGAGCAGAGAGGATGAGTCAGCTCATGTTTTGACTTGTGGCTTCTCTCTGTCAGTTCTTGTTTCCACTTGGAGGTT
Source organism: Pinus tabuliformis (assembly GCA_031772625.1). Lineage (NCBI taxonomy): Eukaryota > Viridiplantae > Streptophyta > Pinopsida > Pinales > Pinaceae > Pinus > Pinus tabuliformis. Next base: position 270,502,802 of record CM062819.1, read on the forward strand.
CTTGCTTCCACTTGGAGGTTGAGAACCTCTTACTCATCACTAGTCGAATTCACTGAGGCAAGTGTCATTGAGGAAGATTCTGGAAGCTTCCAGGGTCTTGACACCTCGTTGAATGAACTTGCCATTTGTCAATTCCCGCTCAGCGCACCTTGGTAGTGCTTCTACCTGTGTTATAGTGCAGGTAGCCAGTGCAGACTTTGCATTTCAGCGCAGACAGCTAGTGGAGCCACTGAATTGATCCTGATTTGACCATTTCTGAGTGGTTTTTGGTGGAGAACTTCTGGGAGAAGCTGTCATTGGTTGACCTTGTTCCTCTAGGGGTAGGAACAACTCTTTTAGGGACTTTGGATCCCTTGAATTATTGACATTTCATGCTCAATGTTGTAAGGCACAAAAATGTCTATAACAGTTGCCCCCTAAAGTATGAGGCCGTTTATCAGGTGAAATGCTTTATTAGGAGGATCTGAAGTTCTTCTAATGCTGGGAGGAGACCTGTAATAAGATACAATACAATACATTATTTTTCATACTGCTTTCATGATCTAGCTGAGGCGGGCATCCCCATGCTCAGCTTTATAAATTCATTTTTCTGTACATAGAACAGACAATCGTCTGATGGTAGAATGATAATTTTGATGAAATCATCATCCTTTTTAGTAGGATGATCATCTACTGCAATGATGTACATGTCAATGTCTTTATCCTTCCTGAATATATATCACATCCTGGATGGATGAAACTAGATCCGGGGTCTTCAATCTCATTCGATCTTCACTCTAAGTACAAGTCGATCCCTGTAAGAAATGTTCTGAAGTCGAACATGGAAAGACATCGCTTGATTACCAGTCAATGATGTAAACTGTTAACAAGCACGAGAGGAATCACCGATAATGATAATGACCCTCAAGGTACTGTAGTACAATTCACGTGGTGTGAATAAGGGTCTTGGCGTCGAACACCACGCAAAATCTTTCGGTCAAAGGTCATTGATGTATACCTATCGCCGAAAGTGAGAAACCTGCCATTGAGGCATGCAAGCTTCAAAGTACTGAGGGGGTTGTTCCTAGATCAACTTCTTGGATAATGAGCTGATGTCGACAAGAAGCGATCCGTCAAAGGAGGGCCTTAATGTATCCCACATCAGCGACACGGAACGGAGCAAATGATTTTAATGGAGGTGAAAACGATCTGATGATATATGGTTCAGCGTGGCGGTCATGAAAGGATGAAGGATAATGTATGGTAGTGGATGGGACACGGTTGACTTCTCTGAATGACTTCTCTTGAACATATCGGCGACACTTGTGTGATGGACTGGTAGCATTTACCCCAAAGATGGATGGTATTGGCGAGACCATGGCGATGTGACTGGTGAATGAAACAACCCAACCCGACTCAAGCACGGAGTGGAAGTGTCATGTTCGAGAGCGACTTGCTACCAATAAAAGTTCCTTGAGTTTCTTCCCAAATTTTCCCCAGTCATTTCTGACCAGTACCTCTTTATTTTTGTCAAGCTTGAGGAGGATAACATATGCTTGTTCTATAATTTTCCCTTCGGGCAAACCCATCGCTATGTTTTAATGAGCCTAGCGATAGTGAAACTCGTTCTTGTCTAAAGACAAGTTTGTCGCTATTAATGCTTTTTAACGAGTCTAACGACAAAGATAACTCGGTCCTTTTCAATTTTAGACAGTCTGAAAAGGTACGTAAAGGTAACTCCGAAGTTCCTTTTTCGTCATCTAATCCCTTAAGTCCGAAAAAGTATAAAACAATACAGAAGGGATGGATTTTCGATAGTTTTAACGAGCCAAACAAATTTAACAAGCGCCAGATATTTTTGTGCAATAATCCCTCAGGTCCAAAAAGATTAAAATCTAGAGGGATATCACTTCCAGTCACTTTAACAAGCTGGAAGGCCAAAACTTGGCAATCTTTTCATATTTTACGAGTCAGATGAAAAGAGCTTAAAGAAGACTCGTCTTTTGAGGAACGAGTGATAAGCGGGTTAGCAGCTGATTCCAGGTAAGGCTTGGAATTTTCCAATCATGGCAGTGTCACAAGGATGGCTAGTGAAATCACTCTTCGCAGTTGTTCCTCAAAATGGGTAAACAATCAAATGGAGGTGAATGATTGGCCAATGGAAAAGTGGAGGTGATGGTGCAAACACGACCAAGGCTTTAATGGCTGATAATTTACGTTCGCAGTGGTTATTTACCGAGTAGTTCATTTTTTAACGAGCTTAAACGCGGATTGAAACACTTGCTCGACCTTATGTTTATTTTTTAACGAGCATGAACTATGTGCTAAAACTGCTTGATTAATTTTTGCATGCCCCCAGCATAATAATGAAAATCGAGGTGCATGCTCCCCAAGCTTCATTGCATTCAACTCAGTGGTCGGAATGAAGGTTTACCTTTGAGATTTGGAAAGGGGGGTTGTTTCATTTTTTTAATGAGGTTGATACAGCAAAAGAACTTTCCTCATGACTCCTTGTTTCATTTTTTAACGAGGTTGACACTAGATAAGAATCGTCTTCGGAGCCCACTGTATTTACAGTATTTGATAAGAATTCAAAAACTGAAGGGTGATAAAGTTCATGTTGAGTATCTTCTTCATAATCTAGAAGAAGGGAACGATGGTGGCAATCATTCCATGGTGCCCCCTCAATCAACATTGATTGTAGAATTCCTTCGTCAGTTCCATGCACTCTCGACCAAGGATCTAATGGGGTACCGTATTCTCTAGACCTATCTACCCAAACGCTTGATGAGTGATTGATTTGGGTTCGCCTCCCATGCCCGAAACATTGATTGCTACAATATTTCTATTGGGCTTGGGGGCAAAACCATTGCATGATCCATGTTGATATCGTCTTCTGAGATCTTCTTGGAAGATATCATATTGCAGGTTCCTATTGACGCTACTTCCGCCAAATCGATTGGAGGTGGAAGGGCGAAAGTTCCCATCAATATAGGATCTTTCAGTAGGCCTACTCTAATATTCTGAAGTGAATGGGGGCTTCCATGGATCATGGGAATGCTTCCCGTAACTTGTGAACCATTTGGGAGGAATTTTTGTTGGTCGACGATCGTAATCCCTCCTTGAAAAGGGAATGCGATCTTTCTAAAATAGGTCGACACTACAGCTGCCATGGCATATATCCACGGTCTTCCCAGTAGGATGTTGTAATCAAGATTCCCATCGATGACTTCAACATCTATTTCTACTGTTTTCCCCCCTAGTTCAACCTTCAAGTTATTTAGGATACCATACGTGGTATATGTCCTTCCGTCGAATGCCTTTAATGTCGTCGAAGATCGCGACAAGGTTGGAGATCCTAAAGTTTTCCAGCAACTCATCGACATAATACATGTAGATTCCCCCTCATCAATAATTGTTTGGTGAACAGTTTTGTTGAGGGCTTTCACTTGAATAAGGAAAGCTAGTTGAGCTGGTAACTGAGGATCGTATCCTGTGTGGTCGAAGGATACAAGATTGGAATCCTTAGGATCAACCCCACCAATGGCCGATAACAAAGCCTACCTTTGGGATGGACAATTTTGTAGTACTTCAAGAGTCGACATAACGGATGGCGATTGGGCCAAATCTTCCACTATGTTATAATGTTGCGCTGCTCTGGCGCGAGGATTAAATGTCGACTTGTGTACTACTCCCTTTGGCGGTTTTATTGTTAATTCGGGAATGATGGGTGGTACAACTTCTATCGAAGTTGTTGTCAAACTACTTGGTTGATCTTTACCTTTGTCATTCGACAGCTGCAGATTCCCGTAATCTTTATTCCTTGTCGAAATCAAAGCATCATTTTGTTGCTTGGAAATTGACAACATTAGCACTTGCGACGGGGAAGCATCTCCACTATCAACCAGATTTGTACCTGGATTTGGAAACGGATCAGTTAACACAGCTGAGGTTTGGGAACTCTTAAAGAATCTTTTAAGCTCAGCTTTGTATGGACGTTTGTTCGTCCAGTGATTCTCGTCACATATCTGACACCCTGAGGGGGGTGGTTTCCTATTTCCAGGAGGTTTTGAAGAATTTTTTTCAGGAGATGACTCTCCCTGTTTCTTCTTCTTCCCTTTGTTTTGCTTCTTCTTGCTTCCTGGTTGTTTGGTTTCTTTGCCTTTATCTGTTGATACGACATTTACTTCCGAAGCAAGAATTTCGTCCTTTGCATTTTGATCTGAAATCTTACAGGCTTTCTTAGACGAAGCCTTTGTCGATTTCGCGTTTGTCATGCCAATCACGCCATCGTCGGTATGAGAGTCATTATTTGATTTAGGAGGAGGAGGAATTGACAATTCCGGTCTAGGGGCGTCAGGTATTTTGTCGTAGAGTGTGCCAGACTGAGTGTAGATTAAGTCTAGATATTGCGCACGAGCAATAACTTGCTCTTCCGTTACGACTCCCCCCTTCGCCACATCTTCCGTTATGGCAGGGAGTAACGACTTGATAAACCATTCAGCTAATATCTGATCGGGAACGTACGTTTTTACCATCCTACGACGACGATGCAACTCATGTATATGATCGGATATGTGAGTGGCCATCGTCTGTTTGAAGTTGGTTAAGATTTCTATTCCCGTTTCATACCTTATCGGTAATTGAAAATGGGTTAAGAAAGTCATGGCTAAGGTTCTGAAATTGTCGAACGAAGCTCTAGGTAATTCAATATACCATTTAGTCACTGGACCCGTTAACGTCCTCTGAAAAAGGCGAAGCCTTATCGAATCATCGTTTAGGGTGTTTGATGAACACCACAGATGAAATGTCATCATGTGATTCGATGGGTCTTCACCTAGATTTCCATTAAATTTAGGAATGTCCGATGGAAGTTTGTGAGGAATCGCTGGCCACCAAGGGGTGTAAGCAATTGGATCGTTTGTTAACCAGTGTAAATCGGGTAACTCTAAAGTTGCCACGAATGGTAACTGTTGATTCAGGTTAGCTGAAGCATACCCAGGGTACGATGGAATTGCTTGAGCAGTTGGCCTTTGCATACCAGCATTATGTAATTGATGCTGGTATGACTGATACGGTTGGTGGACTTGACCATTGTAAAGTGGTTGATTTTGACCGTTTTGAATGTACGGTTGTCCATTGTTCGCAAAGATCTGCTGCTCAGAACCTTGGTACACTTGTTGGAATTGTGGTTGTTGGTATTACACCAGCCACGGTTGTCAAGCCATGTTCTGTTGCACTATACTAACCGAAGGACCAAGATGTGGGTTAATTGTACCCGTTTGGACCTGTGTCACCCCACCAGTTGGCGATTGTGGTTGAGTCACAGGGTCAAGGGGCTGTTGCATTACAACCTGAGAAATCTGAGGTTGACATACAACAGGCATCGATTGAACTTGTGACACTGTTACAATAGCTGGTGTTGTCGAGATATTCGACATAGGTAGACATTGTTGCATAGGATACACAACTCTTGGTTGTTGGGGTAGTATAGGTACCCAACCACTTGTCCTAATTCCAGTATAACCTGAATACTGTTGAGAACTCCCGTATGGATATCCTCCCAGAGGGGGTAATGAAAGGGCATACTGCCCCCCATATGGTGGTAATCCGGAACTCAAGGGAATTGTTTTCCCTTGGGGACTGGATGGCCCAAATTGACCTCCAAATGGATCAATTTGTCGAGTCTCAACATAAGAGTTGCCGGATATTATTCCGGAGGAACAAACAGGAACGGACCACACTGTCGAGATAGTCCCTGGATGGACTCCTTCTAGCGGTTGTGAGCTAGTTGGGACAGATGGTACGCCGGCAAACATTGTCGGAGTGATGGCAGGGAGTTCTGATGTCGCTGTGTCATTCGACACAGTCCTAGATGTTGACGGTTGTTCAGACATTTTGAGTCTATCCAATAGATTGCCTAGCGATTCTACAGGAACTTCCACTGGTGATAGACTAACTTCTGATGTAGAATTGAAATAGAGTGACCCCGACTCCAAAATGTGTTGGAGTACTTGCTTGCGGATCTTCTACAATTTTCTCTATCGCAATCAAACCAGGTGGAAGAGAAAGACTGTCAGGTCCGTAAAATATTTATGGTGCCGAAGAAGGGGTTGAATCGACACCGACGATTTTTTGAGGAGCAAGACTCTCTGAACCGATCGCAGAGGGAACTGGTTCAGTAACGCAAGTATTTTCTCTCAGAATAGGATCAGTGTCACTGTCCCTCTGTGGCTGTTGAACTTATTCTATAGATGCAGGGTTTCTAGAAATGTTTGGAGTAACCGGAATCTCAAATGTTGTTGGAACACTTGTTCTAACTTTGATAGGAGATTTCGAACCGGTTAAACGAGTTCGCTTTGTCTGTACTGTTTTCGATTCTGGAGAAAAAGACGGTTGACTTGTAAGCCTCTGCGAACGACGGGGTTTCAATTGACTTTCTTCCACGATTGCGGATTACTCGATCAACCAAAATACAAAAAGGGGAAATTTTGTTTCCGAATTAAATGAATTTTTAGACGCTTTAGACACAACTTGCTTTTTCACTTTTAAAGAGTCGAGAAAAAGCTAAAGATGACTCTAGTCTCCTTCGATTTTTTAACGAGCCTGAAGTGACAAATTCTCGGATGGAATTTTTCTGTTATAGAGTCTGAAAAAGGCCAAAATAAACTGCTCTGGAGTTCTAGGCAGAGGGTGTGCCAAACTTTTCGCAAAACCGCAGAATACTTTTTAGGGTACGGGGGGTCGATCTTCCTGAATGCTGTGTTCAGTGCATTGCGATCAGTACGGCGGCCAACACGGCTTCCTATGGATAAAGGTTACATTCCTATAGGGGTCTCCCAATATATACGCGATGGTACGTGGGATCGCAATCCGTACTGGTACTAATCGTCCCTCAGGAGGAATCACCCAACCATCAGTGAGGCGACCAATGACCAGGTTTTACGACGCCGGAACACGTCTCTAGCCTAGACCTCTATGTTGTGTGTTATGTTGCAAAGCGTTGTTAAGTTCATTCAAATTATTTTAGGTTGATATTTTTAGAAGTTTGCCTTTCTGGATCACCACAAGATGTACCAGACAATTCCTAAATGCAGTCTAAAGATGATAAGCAAGCTTTATATCTTTTCAACAATGAAAATCCTAGCTACAAAGGGAAAAGAAAGACATCATCTTTTCTCAAAGAGCATAGAGCACACAGTAATTCACTTTTTCCTAAATCAAAATACAAACTGTAAAATGAAAATGCACATATGCATGTATTTGTTTTCTCTTTCTTAATATTGATGCCTAAAAAGAAAGCTGTTATATAAATTTGAATACTGATTTCAAGTGAAAACACAAACAAGTTCCTTTTTCAAAATCAAAAAGATGATTACGACACTTTATGATTTACTTGTTTCGACACTTTGAAATGCATAAATTCAAACCAAAAGACAGAATTAAATGCTAAGTCAACTGTGGACAGCAAACAAACTCACCCCTAAGATCAAAACGACACTTACGACAGGTCTAGATCTAGGGGCGACAGTATGACTAGTTTACTTATGTAATGGGAAACTGCAAATGATGTAACAAATACACAAAGAACAAATAAATTTTCTTTATATAACTGAGGCGGAATAGATGCAAAGAAAAGGGGTTTCAGATAGGTACACTGACTGATAACAGGATGCAAAAACAGAGATGAAAACTGAGCAAAAGGAAGCAGGGAACCACAGCTGCACAAGACAAAGACTGATAAGCGCACCCTCAACACAGAGGTTTTGACATTCAGCGCAGGTAGCCTTCATGGGACCTGCGTTGAAATGCAGAACCCCTTCACAGGGTCTGTGCTGAAGCAGAAACGAGAGTTGTTTCTAGGTTCTGGGTTACAGTTTGCAAGTTTTTCTACAGTTTTTGGCCGGATAAAAGCTATCAATTAGGTACAATTAGGAGGATGATTTATAGGAGGACTAAGATCTATCACAAAGGGCTGTTAGAGCACTTGTGGATCAGCTTCTCATATCATAAACAGGCCCAGTGAGAGGGCTAGAGTAGCTAATCTCTACTTTGCATTTGCGAGCAAATGCAGTTCGATTCGGCACTCTTGAGTTTATGAAATGAATATAAATAGAAACACAAGTAAACCAACAAGATACTCTCCCCAACGGAGTCACCAATTTGTTGTTGGGAAAAGTATCCAATACGGAATGCCCCTATCCCACTCTAAGAGGTGACAGTGCCTTAGTAGCAAACAAGGAAAGCTATCTGAGTATTCTTCTTTATGAGATGCAAATAGAGAAAGAAGGATCTAACTAACCGATGTCTTCCGCTAGTTGTTCGATCCAATCAATCTCTCTCTTTCGTTCGCTTCCCGCTACCTTCTCTTTCACTGGCACAACTTCACACGGTTCCTACAAGATCACAAGAGCAGAAGACTACACGAAAGATATAGATTCACATTCATAACTAGTTTAGGATCAGATATAAACTAAATATGCAAATACAACAAAACATCATTGAAATGCAAGCATATAGGAGAAACTCAAGCAACTTTATTGATATGATAAACAAGGTTCAAGAGGAGATACAACCAAGTGAGTCCCGATTCAGCATCTACCTCCCAGCAAAAGAATCCCTTCCTCTCCTCCAACAAAGCATAAATCACCCAATGTAATATTTTCAATCTCAAACCAATGGAAATTCTCTGCAAATACAAAATTCCAGCCTCCTGAACCTCTGGGTGAGAGATCCATATATAGATGTGAGCAGAGAGGATGAGTCAACTCATGTTTTGACTTGTGGCTTCTCTCTGTCAGTTCTTGTTACCACTTGGAGGTTCTTGCTTCCACTTGGGGGTCGAGAACCTCTTACTCATCACTAGTCGAATTCATTGAGGCAAGTGTCATTGAGGAAGATTCTGGAAGCTTCCAGGGTCTTGACACCTCATTGAATGAACTTGCTATTTGTCAATTCCCGCTCATCGCACCTCGGTAGTGCTTCTACCTGCGTTGCAGTGTAGACTTTGCATTTCAACGCAGACAGCTAGTGGAGCCACTGAATTGATCCTGATTTGACCATTTCTGAGTGGTTTTTGGTGGAGAACTTCTGGGAGAAGCTGTCATTGGTTGACCTTGTTCCTCTAGGGGTAGGAACAACTCTTTTAGGGGCTTTGGATCCCTTGAATTATTGACATTTCATGATCAATGCTGTAAGGCACAAAAATGTCTATAACACATATGCTTATTCTATGGTCTTGTTATGCTTTCTATATCTTCTTGTATGATGTTTATCTGTTTCACAAATGCCTGTCTAACACATGATTTGCCAATGCATCAGTTAACGTGTTTAATCGTCTCAGAATATGTTAATATGTGATATAATCAAAATTTCTTTCTAACAATCTGACACGTAGATACAACCATAGAATGCATTGGTCCCTGATGGAATATCGCCCGTTGAGTTGATGGACGACAAGCTGAGAGTCCAGGTTTACCACCATTTCACGAATGCCGAGATCAACGGCTTCGGCTAGTAACTCAATTACGGCACTGTATTCGGCAACATTGTTAGTGGTACAACCCAAGCACACGCCTTGAAGGTCTAGCAACTCTCCGTGAGGATCATAGATTGCCCACGCCACAGAAGACAAGTTGCAAGTACTACGGCAGGCGCCATCAACGAAACCAACATAAGGTGCATTAGACATCTGTACAAGAAGCAGAAAACACAATAAGAGGCAAACACGCCTTCACACCAAAGCAAAACGTGAAATCATGCACACATAACACATTAAAACACGCGTATGTACAAGCTAGGTGCACGAAATCATGCATTGTATTTCTTAAAATAAACCCCGTTGTGGGGCTTGTCGAGAGGGTTTCCTTCGTAATCAATCAACTCATATGCACCCTTCTGCAAAACTCTCTTCACGATATAGGGGCCTAGCCACATGGATTCGAGTTCGCCTGCCCCTAGCTTATCCTTAGCCTGATCATAGAGCAGTACTAGATCTCCCTCAATAAAGGAATGAGGTTGAATGGTATTGTCGAAATGAGCCTTAACCCTTTTCTTCTGCTCTTTGATAGCTAGAGAAGCTAAGTGACAGGACTCGTCTATCCACTCTAGGTAAAGAAGTCGTTCCTCCAACGGAGTGGTGTTGGGAAGAAACTCGACAGCTAAATTTAACGAAGGAATCTCACATTCAATAGGAAGGGTGGCCTCCAGTCCGTAAACTAGCTGAAAAGGAGTGAAACCGGTGGCGTCCTTCATAGAGGTCCGGTAGGCCCACAAGGCAGGGAACAACATCAGATGCCAATTAGACTTGTGTGCACCAACGATACGTTGGAGCATTGTGATCAAAAATTTGTTCACAACTTCAACTTGGCCGTTGGATTGGGGGTAGTACGGCGTCGAACTATCTTGACGCAAGCCTAGCTAGGTCATTAGTTTCGTCATCATGTGATTACGGAAATGTTTTCCGTGATCTGTGACGATAGCCTGAGGGACTCTGAATCGAGTAATGACATGATTAAACAAAAACTGTGCCGCTGTGTAACCATCTTCGTTCAGTGTAGGCATCACTTCGGCCCACTTGGTGAAATAGTCCACGGTGACGATAATACACCCATGCCCCCCGGGCGAACGAGGGTTACAGGACGTATAACCGATGCCCCATTTGGCAAATGGACCTACGGTAACAACAGGGTGCAGTGGTGCAGGAGGTGCACGCATTTTCCGGTGGTAAACCTCGCATTCATGGCATGCACAGATGGCAAGGATGCAATCCTTGAAGATAGAAGGCCAGAAGTAACCAGCATGGAGAATTTTCTGGGAGGTAGCATATCCGGACATGTGGCCGCCACAAGCACTGAAGTGGCAGTCATTCAACACCCGCTCAGCCTCCTCGAGAGTCAAACATCGGCGGAGAAAAGAATCAGCGCCGAGGCATACAGGGTATCGCCCAGAATGCGATAGGGTTGAGATTGGTGACGAATCTGCCGTCGAGCATCTTTCGATACATTGGGACGGAAGGAAGACGTCTGCAAATATACTATGATGTCCCCATACTACGGTTCGAGGGTGCTGATGAGAAACAATGTTTCATCCGGGATATGCTCCTCCGAACAAGATGGTGCAGAATGAGATGGCAAGGAACAGAGCAATTCAACAAAGACCAGAGACTTCTTCGACTTGGCCGCAGTAAATTCCAAGTCAAACTCTTGGAGGATTACGATCCATTTCGAGTATTTTCCCCCCAGTAACTGACGCGACAAAATGTAGGTCATTGGGTTGTAGTCAGAAATCACGGTCGTGGTGCGCAAAAGGATATAGTATCGGAAACGTTGGACGGCGCAAACAGCTGCCAACGCCAACTTCTCGACATACGCATAGCGAGTTTCCGTATCCAAAAGGTTGCAACTAAGGTAATAGATAACGTGCTCATTGCCGTCATCGTCATCCTGCACCAGAACCATGCCGATGGTGGTGTCAACGGCGACTAAATAGAGAGTATAATCACGGTGGTAGTTCGGGTGTCTTAAGAGTGGAGCCGAGATAAGGAGGTCCTTGAGTCACTCGAAAGACTCCTGGGTGATAGCATCCCAACGAAAGGTTGTGTCTCGCTTTAACAATCATGTGAAACCCTTAGCCACCTCGGCATAATTCGGAATGAATCATCTAAGGAAATTAGCTTTGCCCTGCAAGCTCTGTAATTGCTGCAAAGAGGCAGGGGGAGGAAGATTTAGGATGGCCTCGAATTTGAGGGGATCCAGATGGATGCCTTCTCGGGAGACGATGAACCCGAGCAGTTGGCCAGATTCTACGCAGAAGACACACTTATGAGGATTGAGTCGAATACGGTAGTGTCGACAACGGAGAAAAATTTCGCGAAGATGAGAGGGATGGTCCTGACGCTTGACTGAATGAGCCGGAAGGTCATCCATGTATGGTTGTACAATGTGACGAATATCATGAAAGGCATAAGACATTGCATGTTGGAAAGTGGCGCTGGCATTCTTGAGACCGAAAGGGAGCTTCTTATAGGTAAAGGTGCCCCAAGGAAAAATAAAAGCTGTCTTATGCTGGTCTGCAGGGGCTATGTTGATCTGGTTATAGCCAGAGAAGCCGTCCATAAACGAGTAAATTTCACTTCCAGCGCATTCATCAATAAGCTGGCCGATGAAGGGCGTAGGGAAGTTATCTTTCGGACAGGCATGATTGATATCGCGATAGTCAACACAGACCCGGATAGTGCCCTGCTTTTTATTCATAGGGACTATATTAGACACCCAATCCATAAGCAGAATGGGGTAAATGAAACCGGATTTAAGAAGCTTTTCGACTTCGGCCTTGATGGCTGCAGCCTTTCGAGGGTGCACTGGGCGTAGGTGCTGAGGAACAGGCTTAGCCCCTGGGTATGTCGATATTTCGTGCACCATGATACTAGGGTCGATGCCGGGAATTTACTCGTAGGACCATGCGAAGACATCACAAAATTCGCGAAATAGAGCTGTATAGAGTTGAACCTCCTCAGGAGTACACGTGGCTCCAATGTAAATGTACTCGACAATCCTTGGTTTGACAGAGATGTCGATGGGATGGGTTTCGTGATGTTGCCCATATTGCCCTCAGAAGACACTTGATACAGCTAAATAGGTGTTTGGAGGGGCGGGGATGGGACACACGAAGCAAACCGCTCGAGACATGCGACCATTTCCGAATGTGAAGGGAGAAACGAAGAGCGATGGTGGTAATCTGACCAAGGGAGCTCTTCGAGAGACATGGTCTCTATGATGGGTTCATCGGAGGGAAATATTTCCTTCAATGGATCCGAAGTAGCCTCATCTCCTAGCCAAGGGAAATGATCATATGAATCGGGAACACTGCTCGGAAGAGCAGGTTGAGCAGCGGGAGTCGATGCAGCGACAATCTCGACGTAGTTTAGTTCGGCAGGACTCAACGGCATCATATCACCCTAAGAGTCTTCCTGATTAGTGAGAGGAAGAACGCACGGATCAGAACGTACAGAGATCATGTTGATAGGGGCAAGATTCGGAGGTGGGAGAGGAAAGACTCCCATTAAAGCAGGATCTTTGAAAAGTCCAGCACCCACACTCTCTAATGACTTGGAGGTATGCTCCAAAAATGGCACATTCCCTTAAGAAGAGGAAGCGAAAAAAGAGAGCTGGTCCACCGTGAAAATCTTCCCCTGGTGAGGGAAACAAATGACGCGGAACAGGGAGGAAGCCACGGCTTGGATGGCGTATGTCCAGCTACGTCTGAGAAGGAGGTTGTAGGTGAGATTGGCGTCAACAACTTCGACCTCCACCTCTACGGTCTTCCCTTCTAAAGAGATGGGCAAGCGTTGGAGGATACCATAAGGATGAGATTCTCTTCCATCGAAAGCTTCTAACGTCGTAGGAGGCTGACTCAGAGTAGGAGAACCAATAGCCTTCCAGCAAGCAAAAGACATGATGCAGGTTGAGGCACCTTCATCAATAACTGTACGATGAATCATTTTACTATTGATGATGACCTGTATAAGGAAAGAAACTTGGTGAGGCAGTCTCTATGTAAAACCCTCGAGATCAAAAAAAATCAAATCTGAATCTGCCGGGTCGATGCCACCAATAGCTGATAGTAAGGACTTCCTCTGGGAGGGGCAGCTCTGGAGGACTTCTAACGCGGACATAATAGACGGAGCCTGAGCTAAGTCCTCAACAATGCTATAATGCTGGGTAGCACGAGCATTAGGGTTATACGACAACTTCCTGAGTACACCTTTTGGAGGGGGTCGGGAGATCGTTTCATTGCTAGGCCGTTCAATGTGGAGAGGGCCAGAACTGGACGGAGGAGCGCTGAAGGGAACCTCCGGCTCTTTCCCGGCATGAGATGGATAGTCTTTTGCTCGAGTTGAAACATGGATGGGAATCGTTCCAGCCATGAACACTTGAGAACCGAACGAGGAAGAGGGTTGAGATGGGCCTGCAACCATTTGAGTCTGCTAGGAAGGGAAAGGCTCTTTAAGCACAGCAGGAGGCCCAGGAGCACCTTTCAGAAGTCAACTAACTTCGGACCGCCTCGGGCAGTCCTTAGTGTAGTGATCCTCATCACAGATGAGACAAGGATACTTAGGTTTTCGTTTAGCTCCTTCCTCGGAGGGAGGCTTAGGGGGATCGTGCTTGGGCTATCCAGATTTATATTTAGCTTTCCCTTCCTTTTTCCCTTTTGAAGATTTATCCGCCGCGGTGGACTGAACGGAGTTTACCTCGGAGGTAATCCCAGAATTAGACTGGCCCTGAGAAGCATTTCCATTAGAAGCATTTTGTTTTTGCTTCCCAGGGTTCGCGGCCGATTTCTTCGATGACGAGTTTACAGAGCCAATGACTACATCAACAGATGGTTTTGGCGGAGCCTTAACCTATCCAGGCCTCGAGGCGTCTGGCAAATAATCATATAAAGTACCTGACTGAGAGTACACTAAGTCGAGGCACTGAGCACGCGCGATCGCTTGCTCTTCAGTTACACAAGCTCCCATGGCGATGTCCCGTGCAATTGCGGGGACAAAGGAAGTCATGAACCAATCGGTCAGGAGTTGATCAGGAATCCAAAATTTGATCAAGCGACGACGCCTTCTCCATTCATGTATATGATCAGATATGTGTGTAGCCGTGTCCTGTTTGAGAGACGTGAGGAGATGTGTCCCCGTCTCGTACCGAATGGGTAACTGAAAATGAGTTAAAAACGCCATAGCCAGCGAGTTAAAATCTTGAAACATGCCGCGATTCAGCTCAATATACCACTTAGCGGTTGAACCGGTGAGAGTTCTCTGAAAGAGGTGGAGCCGGATAGAATCATCAAGCCATGAGTTCGATGAACACCAAAGGTGATAGGTCATGACATGGGCTTGAGGGTCTTCACCGGCTTTGCCATCAAATGTCGGGCAGTCACCGAGTATTTTAGTTGGAATTGGAGACAAATACAGATTATGAAAAATAGGATCATTTGTCAACTTGGACACGTCCGGAAGTTCCAACATCGCTAAGAAAGGAAACTGAGGGTTAAAGGACATTTGTGGCTACGGATTCGAGGAAGTATTAGGGTTCCAACGAGATGGTGGTTGCCCCCATGGACTCTGTCCAGATGGACCCGGCCCGAAAGGACCTGACCCATAGGGACCTTGCCCGTAGGAATTCTGTCCATACGGATTTTGGCCATATGGGAACAATTGTCCCTGGGTCTTCCCCCCAGCACCCCATGTATTAGGAAATTGCCCTGCAGGTGCAGCATACCGATAATTTTGGTAAGGGGTGACCTACATCTGTTGATAATTTTGATAAGGGGTAAATTGAGTTTGCCCCACGGGTTTATGGTAGCCATACATTTGTTGAGCTCCATACTAAGCCTGATAAGAAGGCTGTGTTTGATAAGAAGGTTGGGGCTGTGGCCCGCCTTGCATTTGATAACCGATTTGAGTTTGGGGCCCATAATAATGTCCTTGAACTGGTTGGGCTTGGATCATCTGGCTGGAAGGTTGGCATGGTTGGGTTTGGGATGGACCTGTTTGCCCAGAAGGATGAATTTGCTGGGTGCCAGGTTGTCCGTGAACCACCAAGGGTTGTCCTTGCGGAACAGATGGCCGAGCAGGCTGAATGGCTGGTTGACCTTGAGGTTGGCCAGCCTATCCAGATGGATGATTAGGGTGGACATCGGGTTGGCCTTGCTGCGTAGAAGGCTGGCCCATCTGCCCGGAAGGGTGCACAGGCTGAGCAGTGGGTTGGCCTTGATGTATAGAAGGCTGCCGCCCTTGCCCAGGAGGAGGCATGGATTGAGCAGTGGGTTGGCCCTGCCGTACGTAGGGTTGCCTCCCTTGCCCAGAAAGGTGACCAGACTGAGCAGTAGGTTGGCCCTGCTGTATGTAGGGTTGCCCCCAATGCCCAAGAGGATACCCCTGTTGGATTGTTGGTTGACCTTGAGGAGTATAAGCTTGCCCAGCTTGTCCAGAGGGGTAACCCTGCTGGAGAACATGTTGGCCTTGTTGGATGTAAGGTTTCCCTGGTTGTCTGGCCGGGTAACCTTGTTGGGTACCAGGTTGCCCTGGGTAACCAGAAGGTTGACTCTGATAGGAAAACAACGGACCACTAACGGCCGAAGGTTGTCTCGGATAGGGTTGTCCTTGTGGGCCCCCAGATTGTCCTGGGTAAGACTGGCCATAAAGTGGTTGCCCTTGGGGGGCTTGCACATAAGGAGGCTAGCCTTGATTTGGTGGTCCTTGAGCTTGCCCACAGATTTCCTGGCCCCCATGAAAAGAATGAGTACTGGCGTCCCAAGTAATGGATAACGGCACCGAGACTTCAACGAAATGTTGAAGAGGCGCGGATTGAGTGAACTGGAGGTACTGACCAGTAGAGTCATAATAAAATAGTGGACCTTGGTAATTTGGGTCCACAATGGGTTGCCCCTGGGCATCATACGGCCCCCCTCCTGGAACAGGACCAGAAGAGGGTTGAATACTCTGTGCAGGATCGACGACTCCAGACGGAATTTCTGGCTGGCCATTACTCACTTGACTGTGAGAAGGACCAGCACCATTGTTCGTAGATGAAGACACTGTCACGACACTAACGACCGGAGTCGAGTATGCTACACAAACGGTTGGATTCGTGGGAACTGAGGTAACAGGCGTATTATGGGGTTGTGAAAGAAAGGGGTCCATGGTGGCAATGACACTAGGATCCCATATAGTCGTAGAAGGACTCCTGGCAGCTATTCTATCCCTCATCGACTAATATCATGGAGGGAGTGGAGAAGTAGCTGGAATGGGAGTGTCAATGTTCGACACCACGGGTGTCTCACCTGCACTGGGGGATGCCTCATCCATGTGGGAAGTGGACATCAGAGACGACATACCGGGAGGGGTTACAAGAATATCGTTGTCGTCAGGCTCCCAGATAGGGTTCCAATCTTCTTCGTAATACTCGTCGCCCGGGGCACGTACATTGATAGGTTGGATACTCGGGATAACAGGAATCGTATCGCTTACAACCGGTACCTCAAGAGCAACAGAAGATGGAGAACCTTGATCACTTGGACCGGGAGTTGACGAGTCAGCCAGGATGACAAGACCCCACACAAAACTTAAAGGAAACTAACGACAAAGACACTACTCAAGCTAACGCACACAAGATCTAGCCAGGTAGTGTTATCATGGCCGAATAAATTTTTAAGACACAGGAACTAAACTTGACCTTTTCATGTTTCAAGAGTCGAGAAAAGGACGAAAATATGACTCTAGTCTCCTTCGAATGTTTAATGAGCATGAAGTGACAAGACGCTCATTGGCACCTTTTCTTTTAGGGAGTCCGAAAAGGATGAAAAGTGACTGCTCTAGAGGCTCTAGGTAAAGGGTTTACCAAGTAATCCGTAAAATTGCTTATACACCTTGGCAATCGTATGAGAACCAAGGACTTTCCGTACTGCAGTCAATCTTCCCAAATGCTGTGTTCGGTGCGTTACGGTTCACAAGGCAGCAGACTCGGCTTCCTATGGATCAAGGGTAAAAGCCTAGTGGGGTCTCCCTATATACGCGACAGTACGTGGGAGCACAGTCCGTGTTAGACCACTATCGAGTCACAAAAGGAGGAATCACCCAACCGTAATGTGAAACAATAGTGACTATGTTTAAAGACGCCAGAACACGTCTCTAACCTAGACCTCTAGGTGTTTGCGTTAAGTTCCAATGCGTTTTTAGGTTTATTCAATTTATTTTATGGTTGATCTTGAATTTAAGTTTCGATTTCAGGCCTTATCGTGTGATCTCTCACAATTACCTAGATGAAAACTACATGCCAAAGAACACCATTTCGTTCGATGAATTCTAACTATGAGAGTGTTAAGAATTTTCAATCAAACAAAACGAACTCAAGCAATCAAACAATCTAGTGCAGCTAATGGCAAAGAAATGAGACTTTTCTTTTGAGAACACAAATCCATGAAATGCTCTTCTTTTCATTAACTATTGAATGTAAAAGGTATTAGTTCGATTTCTTTTTCAATGGAACAATGCACTTAAAATGAATTTTGAGAGACAGCAACACCGAGTAAAGAGAAACAAAATCACTCAATGAAAAACACAACATGCGTGAAAAGAGCCGGTTGAACCCAAGCAATTGTAATCTATGTCTGGGTGGCGAGAAGTAATCGAGACAATCGAAGGACTGGTTCGAGGACAACCACCTAAACAACCAAGCAAAGAAAGCAAAAGAGGAAGGTTTTCGCAAAAGAAAAGGCAAGTAGCAACGAATCTTTGTGAACGAGTGATAAAACAAAATCAATCCAGTGAAACGGGATGATAACACTAGGTCACCGGACACAAAACAAAATCCGCCCGACAAGACTTCACAAGCAAGTGCTTCACAGTTCAAACAATGAAAAACAAGCCATAAACAAGGTGGAAAGAGTAAGGGGCAGTCAAACCAACAGGCTCAGGAGCCAAATTTGAAACAAATTGAATTCTACAGGATCAGCGCGGGTAGACCTCAGCAACAATGCGCTGACGAGAGGTCACGCGTAGCAACAAGGCGCCGTCAGCGCGGAAGCACACGGCTTAGTCGCACTGGTTCGTTTTTTAGAAATGTCGCGACTGTTTCGTGTACAAGCGCGATGACCACGGAGTCAAAGATGCATCTATGCATTGTTAGTGTGACTGTTTTGATATAAACCGCGCTGAGGCTAAAAAACAAGCACAAACAAGCAAAAAACTCCCAAACCAAGGCAGTAACTCTTTAAACAATTAAGTCACCTCCTAGATTGAACCAGGAAGGTTAAAAATAGAGGACTAACCCCTGATCTTTGAAAAGAGAGGAAAAAATCAAACTCAAAACAAGAATGAACAAAAAGAGACAAAGGCCAGCTCCCCAGCGGAGTCGCCAAATTGTTGGAGAGGTAAATCCCCTCTACGGATAGAGGAGATCCCTACTAGCCCAGAACGGGTCTAGCAACAATCAGTCAATGCTATTATGCAAGTTCCTAATTGCAAGCAAAAGGTAGGAAATGGACACCTACTTGGATTCAAATGCTATTGTTTGATGAAGAGATTCCGCTCTCGCTCCTTCGCTCTGGCCGGTCATGATCCTCCGCGAATAGATACCTGCACACACGAAGAGAAAGACAAACACAAGTGTGAAATCTAATAAAAGAAACTATACATCAGTAAAAAAGGATGTAATTCACATTAGCCATTGCAGAGACAATTGAGAATGGAACCATAATAGTAGTCATCTATTTTTAATCAATAACAGAGAAGAGTACAACCAAATGTTCTGACGTCGAATCCTTCTCAAGAGGGTCCAGCCAGAAAGTCTCTTAAGCATTCACTCTTAGAGATAGATATCCCAATACAAGAGCTCTCTCTCACATAAGAAACACTTCCCAATCTTCCTTAAGCTATCTAGCAATTCCACACTTATCACACCAACTACCTATTAGTAGCAGCAATCTGAGCACTATAAACTCCACACAATCCAAACTAGCTTCTCATGGCAATGGTAGAGGTTTAAATAGGAGAGGGAGTATCCATGAAAGGTGGGAGGATGAGCTTATCTTCAAGGAAGTTGATTTCAAATGATGAACAAACATGCCATAGAAGGGAGGGCGATACTCACAAGGCTAACAACCAAGTCTGAAGTTATCTGGCAGGCTGGTTGTTCCAACAAATTCACCCAAACTGGATCAGCGTTGGTGCATAACTGGACTGGAGCGTTGACAACCCATCTAGATAACGGGACAGGCTATGTCAGCGCGGCTTAGTACAAATATGTGTTGCGCTGGCTCATGAAATTCAACCAGCACGGAAAACCCGTGTGCTTCTGTGCTGGTAGTGCATCAGTTGTACTACCAGCTGCCAGTCAGCGCGGGTATTTTAATAACAGTCGCGCTGGTCAAATAAACTTTGGCAAAGTGGGTCATTTGGCTAGATTAGGGAGCAAGAACATGATCAAATGGAGTTCATGACACAGTAGGGAGACTGACAGGGAGACAGTGACAAATTACTGTGTAACACATACATTTTTCCCACACCTTCATTTCCACCCATTCCTCCAAGTCATTTCCCATACCCCCATCCATAGTTTACCACTATGCAAACTAAGGGAAACATGGAAAGAGATAGTGATGAAGAATATGAGGAGGAAACATTGAGTGATAGTTCTATGGAGAGGCACATGCAACAGAGGAAGCCCCATAAAGGAGGAAAAATCATCAAAGAGGAGCTCACTAGTTTGATGGAGTTACAGGCTTGCCCACTTGTAGTTTCTTGTTTCAGACATCAAGCATGTTTTGAATTTTGTGAAATGGTGGAAAGAGTTCAGTTTCACCATGAGTTGGATATTATTTTTGTGACTCATCTACATAACAATGAGGTGACACTTGCTCAATTAACCTTTGCAATATCACCAACTATCATTTCATAGGCCATTAGAATCCCTAATGTTGGTGAAAAATGGTACGAGGGTCATGATCTTGGTAACGATTACTATGAACCTTACATAAAGCCTCAATACAAAAACCAGGTGAAGAGGCTTTTCCCCTTTAAATTTTTTGAGAACAAGTATGTTCCTTTGATGAATATTATCATCAAGTATTTCAGTTATGAAGGTAGATTCTCCCAGTTATATGCTTACCATATCAGACTCCTCATGCACCTCACCAGGGTAAGAATGATAAATCTCCCATATTTCTTATTTAGAAATATTGATAAGATAGCTCACATTGTGCAGAGGAAACCATACCCTCAGCAATTGAACATCTACCATTATTCTTTGATCAAAATCATTGTTCTTCATCATCTTAGTCTTCTTAACCTTCCTTGGGAGACTTTTATTGCTCATGAGATATTCAAAGATCCACAGATTCCTTCATGAGTGCATCAAGAAGAAGGTGGGCCTTCTAGCCATGGAGGAACAAGGGAAGAAGCAAAGGAAACCAAAACCCGTAAGGTGCCAATGTATTTATCATATCAGAGAGGCACAAGGAGACTTTTAGTAGCTACTCAGCAAGTGTTTTCTCCAGAAGGTGTGGAAGGGGCCTTGCCTTCGTCGTCAGGCCGCAAGAAAATGTTATCTCCACAAGGTGTGGAAGAGGCTTTGACTTCTACTTCAATAAAACAAGTACAGGTTGAGGAGTTGAGGAAAGGTAAGGAAAAAGTGCAGGGAAGAGGAGCTTGGTGATGAGGAAGAAAAATATTTTGACTTGGTTAGCATGAGGAGCTAGAGCAACACTTTACTCATCATGGAGGTGGCATCATTGACTTGGAGGCTCAGGATGAAAAAACCCTCAAAGACATCATCATTCAAGAGAGGGAAGCTCAAATACAAGTTTTGATGGACAATTTGGAGAGAGCCAAGCTCATCATTAAATACCTAGAAAAGGAAAAAAAACAACTGAGTGACAAGCAAGTCCTTATGGAGCTACGAATGATCAAAGCAAACATGAAAATTGCTAAAGAGGCTAATGTCCCATTGAGCCCTATTGAGCAAGATATTGAGAATGATAGGGAAACATGGATTGAGAGGGTCAACATACATCTTCAAGGACTTATTGAGAAGAACAATAGAGAAAAGAAGATGCTCCACCACATGGCATAGCATTATTTGCCCTGCAACAAAATCTATAACATGAGGATTAGAAAATTAAAGGCAATGCTAAGGAGAGCTTTGAAATAAAAAAGAAGCAAGATAGATTGAGAATTTTGGCTCAGGTCTCCCTAGCTCATCAAAGTAGCTGATGGTGGTGTCCCATGCCTACTTTGGGCAAATTTTGGAAAGTTTTTGCATTTTTGAAATTTTGTTTTAACATAGGAATTTTTCTCAAACGGCACTGCTCTTTTTCTTGGAGAATTAGATGAATAAAAGGTTTTCGTATTCTAGTTCAGGAGGATGAGGACATGCACCCTATAAATTTTCAGAAGTTTTGGAGCAAATATAGGTCACAAAGAGGTCCAAAAATTACCAAACAATGACCTCTTTGGCTCTTTTTGGACACAAAGAAGCAGTCTTGGGCGATTCAGCTTTTGAGGGAACAAATAACCTTCAAATTGAAAAACTCCACATGTTCTAGAAACTAGACATGAAGATATTTCCAATGAGATATCATGGGCGTAATTTGGCTAAGAGGAAGCCCTCCAAAAGTGTGCTGAAAGTGCCACTACGCTTTTGACCATTTTTCTCAGAAAATCAAAATTTCACCTATTTTGACTAGAATCTGATTTCTCTCTCCTCATTGTTGTTTTTAATGATGTAATTGATGACATGGTATGTAATTGTGATGGTAAAATATTGTTAGAGGGTAGATTCATTATTTAGAGGTGGTTTTGGAGCAAATGAATCAGTTCCCCTACTTATAGAAGCAAGTTGTTTGACAACCAATATTCCTAGTTCTTGTTTGGAAATGGTTGAAAGCACCCCTTTTCTCATGGATTAGACCCCTGATGGTTAGGATGAGTGGTTTTGTTGTCTATGTTATGTATTATTTTCTCATTTGCAATGGTTGGATACACTTGGATGCTCTGAACTATATTGTACATCAGTGTAAGCAGTTTGGCAAGGAAATTAATAGGAGTTGCAACTATTTTTATGGAATAGTTGTGGTATGGTGTTTTTGCATAGTTTCTTATTTTGTTATATGTTGTTTACATGTTTTATGTATTCCATCATCTACTTCACTTCTTTTAATTGAATGATATCAAGATAGATAGGTATAATTCATTGTTTGCAGTGCTCTACCTCAGGAAATCACTTAGTATTGTATGTTTTCTACTGTTTGAGAAGGATACATGAGTGCTACATGCGCTCCTCAGCTCCTCACCAGTGTTAGACACCTCAACTCACTAAATTTCAAGTGATAAAGCCTATACCTACCTTGCCCCATAGAACACCCTGCATTCTGACCTAATTTCCAAGACCTAAACTTCCTAGCTCCATCTGATCCAGTAAAAAACCAAAAAATTCAATCAAAACAGTTCGAGCTACTATACCTAGCCTAAAATATTTACCTAATCCAGTCATACCGATTGAGATTCATTAGGAGAGAGCCCTCTCTCGACCTGGTAGTGCTAGCTACCAGGTTAATCTTGCTTTGTGGTTAGCCTAGAATTGCCTTCCTTCATCCTAAGGTCAATCTAGGCTCTAACATCTCGATTCACCAGTAGTGGCTGAAGTCTCATCTCCAACATGACTAGAAGAGGTTGGTGATGATTGGATAGAACTATTCATCTTCTTCATCTCCCTCTTTCTCTTATTTTTAGATCTCTTATTACAAGAGGGAGGAGAAAGAGGAATCCTAAATTTGTCTTTTATAGAAGATGAACAATTAACACCCATTTGATGCCCTTGAAATAAAGCATTCATTTGAGAAGCTTCAAGAACATCAGGAATAATTGGAGTGGACCACAGCCAAACTAGTAGTCCAACATTCTATCTAGGAATATTTAAAGTAGCCATCAAGGGGTACCGATGTTTCCAAAGATAGGAAAAGTATAAGGATCCATTTTTGGCAGGGTATCTTTGTTGGTATCCACAGGAATATTAGTCATATATAACTTATTTATAGATGCTTCCCTTGTGGGAATGTATAAATGACTTTCCAAGGAAGAGAGATGCATAATCAAAACCTTTTCCCTTAAGGAGTAAACTCCACAACTTTCAACAAATAGATCAAATGCATTTCAAGATAGGCAGAGTGGTAGGTCAGTCACCTAGAATATAAGGTCCAAAAGTGACAATAAAAACCCACATAAAGCCAACGAAATACAAAGAGAAAATAGCACTCGACTTTAAAGTCCCTAAAGATACAACCAATCAAGCAACTTCCAAGAACTTCCACCATGGGTGATGAGGACCAGACACAAAAATACAAGAGATTGAATTAAGGGACCTTTTGAAGATAGGTTTGGATAATAACTACGCAAGCCTACCAACGAAGGTAACAAAAATAGTTACGTTGACCTCCAGAGAAAACCCTTTTCTAGTTCAAGCACCCGAGCTTCACAAGGGTACCCTATAGAAGTACTAATGAATGTGATTCCATGTCTACCTCAGGTGCCATGGGATTCCTCTCCTAGCCTCCTATGTGATCCCTAGGAATAGCAACTAAGGGCACTAGCTCTTATGAAAATCTCGATGGAACAATCTCAGGGCAAGATCCAATAAGTACAAGAGGGTGTATCTCTCTTCCTTGTATTCACTCTCCCTCGTGTTTAACTCTGAGTCACGGAGCTTTCCTGGTCTTTATAATGACACTCAATTTCTCTTTATTCTACATATAGGTTTGATAGTTGGAGTGGCCTTAGAGAGCTAACTCTCCACTCACCTATTCCAAGGCCCTAAAGAACTTAAACTTGTTGGTGTAATTAATGACAAATTAAAAAAGTTATAGTTATTTTTATTTAAGTGCATGATTTTAAGGGGTTGTTCTTTAGGTCATGGGGACAATGTGAGTGAAACTTATGATGTTTTGACACCAAAACAAATCAATAGAAACTTGTCTACATGAAAATGCAGCTATTTTCTTCAATGAAAAGGGATATCTGTAAAGTTCTATGAATAAAATTGTACAAACAAATTGTTCCTTTTTCCAGAAAACACACTCCACACACTCAAAATTGAACAAAAAGACTAAAATGTCTGTAGTGCAAATGATCTTAATGCGAACTATAATAATGATGCATGGATAATCATACAAGAAGCAAATGTGTTCCTTCACAATATCAATGGGAAAAAATGAATACAAAGAGGGCACAAATCCAAAGAAAAACTTCCCTCAAAACCAAGAAAAACGAATTGAAGAAGTTCACAATTGCTAAATTAAAAAAAAAACAAAAGAAACCAAAGACAGAACTTGAAAAGAAAGACAAAGACAAAATCTATGTTTTTTGTCCTTTTCTTTTTAAAATACCAAAAAAAAATTTGACATCACAAAATACTACGAAACTTCAAAGATCAGGAAGAAAGCATAAAGAGTCCCTGAAATTTGCAAGTGATGAAACTCATCAATAAAATGAAACTTGAAATAAGAAAGGACTACAAACTTGCATTAAGTAATCTGTAAAATAGTATAAAAGAATTCAGAAAACCAACAGAATGTGAAGAAAAACTCGTAAGATTGCAAAAGGGACACTAAAAAACTGTGAAAAACAAAATAGGTCAGCCATAAAGGAAAGAAAAGCAAAGAAATTTTAAAGTTGGGTTATAAATGAAGATTAAACCAATTTCTTGTTTTAGAAAGCCAAAACAACCAAGAACTTCCAGCAGAAGCCTTGAGCGCAAAATGCAAACTGAAACCTTACTCAAAAAGCAATCCTAAGTCAACTAGGTTTTTCACCAAGAAGAAGATTCAAAATCGAAAACTTACAAGACAACAAAGCTCTAGTTATAGTGAATCACCAGAAGATAACAAAAGTCACCACACAACAAACTTATCTTAGGTATACATGACTGTGTAAAGGCATAGAGCCGTGTACATGCATTTCAAACATAGGAAACTCGCATATACAAGATTTTATTTGACGAAACAAGCTTTTATATGCTACTGTATCCCTAAAAAACATGTATAAAAATATCAACTAAGAAAAATAAAAAATACAGGCCTGATCCAAAAGATCAGACTTGATGATTGCGAAGCTAATAAGTCACTAACACTATAAAAACAAGAAATCAAGAAACAAATCTTGAGCAAGAACAAACAACCCAAACTAGGTAAAAAAAGAATGTTTTCACCACTGGAGTCACCAATTCTGTTGCAGGTGGAAACACCTTAGGGTCTTGGGCTAAAAACCCCAACAGAGTGGAGTGCATACAACATAAATAAATACATAGAAAATCAATACAAATGCTTAAACTATTGAAGTAGGAAGAAGTGGTATTACCCGTAGGTCCTATGTTCGAGGTCAATCCCACTGGGTCCAAATCCTCTTCTCCTTCCAATGCTTTTAGAACCTGTAACTTATCCAAGAAAAGCATATACAACAAAAGTAATAGAAAGCATGTTCATGATATAGGTGTTAAATCATATAAGCAGGTCAGAAAATGAGAATTAACATCAGATTTCATATGTAAATCATAGCATATATTAATGCATAAACAAAATAAATATCAGGAACATAACAACACTTCTTTATTGATATAAGCTAAATGAAATGTGGAAAACTACAACCTCAGTCTTCCTTCATCTCCAAGCAAAACCGTCCTATGAATCTGTCCTACCTAGGCTGAGAAATCTTCCTCCATCAATAAACATAGGGATGTCATGAAAGGGATGAAGGACATCTCAAAGAAGGAAATAAAGGTCTCTTATAACTTGGGAGTGCAGGAGCCATAGGGATTTCTTCAAAATTTATCAAGGATGTAATCAACTATAATATTAATATCTCCTCTCTTCTTTCCTTAGGCCTTCCCATGGAGGTTTATTTATACTTCTCCAAATTAGTTTTTTCAGTTGAGAAATAGGTGGGCCATGGGCTATAACAGGTGAGTAATACATAAGACCCATAAACTCTACCTGAAGTTAAGGAGATTACTTCCTTTTTAGTGTTTTCACACATATATGTGGGTTGGGTATAGACTCATCCATGTGTACTCACTTTTTATATAGAACAAAATAGCATATGGGAATTAAAACATTGTTTCTTAGAATTTGGACCATGTCTAGGAAGGAAGGGTTGCCCTAGGCCATAACCATGGCATCAAATCTACCAAGAGACGAAATTGGTGCTATAACACCTTTCCTTAAGCGAAAAAAAAATATATTTTTTCCTTGGTCATATGTTTGGAACAACCACTGTACAAATACCATTTTTTTTCTTGATTATGATCTGATAAGACAAGTTCACGTTGCATGCTCCTTTTATTCTTTGGCTTCCAGATACCTTTATCCTTTTGGACAATTGATTTTCTAACACTTTGCGACTTAGATAGGTATTCAAAATTGGTTTGGCACTCACTCCCTTTGTGCCCAAATTTATTACATTTGAAGCATTCTACTTCACTTAGTAAGGGAGGGAAGACATTCTGACTTCTGAGAGAGAGTTTTCGAGACTTAGAAACTTGATGCTTATTATATCTATGATTCTCATCTCTTTCTACTTTTATCCTTCCACAATCAATTTATTTATGTCCAAATATATGACACTTATAGAAGTGACCATCAAAAAAATAGGAATACCTATTGTTAGAAGCATTATGAGATGGTGCAGTGAAATAAATTGGTCATCTTACTGATTGGTTCATTCTCCACTGATGATTTCCTCTTTACACAACTACTCTTTTGTCTTAATTATTGCTTTCATCATGATTCTTCTCATGGTTATATGATTCTTTGAGTCCCACTGACTTGAAGTTTATCTTCCCAATAGAATATTCTTGTGTCTTAGAGTATCCCAGACCAGTTCTGATTCCTGAGGGCCTTTGAATCTTAGGATATGATCTAGTATCCTTTTCCCTTTAGCCAATTTTTCATTTAGACCCTTCTCAGTCTTTGTTTTATCAAGATCATTTCTCAGAGAGACAACCTCCTATTTAAGACTCTGACAATTTTATTCCCATTCTTGAATTAGATCTCGAAGAACCTCTTCATTTCATTTGGCCTCCTCCACCTCAATTTTCAAAGACAGGATATCATCTTTTCATATCTTTCAAATTGTCTCTCTTCTTGACTTGATCAACTCCTGTTTCAGCTACTTGTTCTCCTCTTCCAGTCTCTCACATCTTCCTTGGTTTTATTTCAGTATAAGGACTACACTACCCTTGCTTTTGGTAGCTTCTTATAGATTTTCTTTTTTTTATAGGAAAACTCTTCATTATTAGAGTTATACGTACCTTCCTCTACATGTTGTAACTATGCCTATAGTTTCTTATCTTTCTTCTTGGTTTTCTTTAACTTGTTGAGGGCATTGACGAGTTATCCTTCAAGGTCTACTACTCCTTATTCCTCTTTAGAGTCCATAATACCTTTTTTTTAAGAGTCTGTTTCAAAGGTCGTAGGAAGATACTTATCTGACTTATTTTTCAATGAGTCGTCACGGCCTCACTCTGGTACTGAGCTATACTCTTTGGAGTAAAACTCCTTCTTCTTATAGGCATTTTTCTTCTGATGTGTCTGATATTTGTTTCCAAATTTTTGATCATCTTCCCTTTTACCATTTTTTTATAAGGGAATTTGGAAGAGAAATATCCAACTCTTCCATAGTTAAAACACTTAAAGGGAAACTTCCATCTATATTTTCATGAGCCACACTTCTGCTTTCTAGCTAGTTGAGGCAGCTCCTAATCAGATTAATAATTGGAGTAGTATTGATGATATTTTTTCTCCTTTCCCTTTCTAGATACTTTGAACTCTACTTCCTTTGGTTCATATTTTTATATTCCCACTCTCATTTCATAGGATGTGAGATTACCATGCAGTTTATCCATTTTGAGATCCTTTAAGTTATCCATTTCATCAAATAGTTGATATTTTGACATAAAATCTCATCGTCAAGGATCTTAATATTTTATAAAAAATCATCACTTCTTTGACTTATTCAAAAATTCCTCTAATCATATTAACCACTTCATCAACACTGAGGATGTATTCCACAATTCTTTCATTCTCATTCATTCGCAAGATTTCAAACCTCATTCTAAAAGTATGAAGTTTCCATTGCTTGAATTTATTATCTCCTTCATGACTCTGGTTAATATTTACCCATACTTCCTTAGAATATCTACAATGCATGGCTTTTATAAGTTCTGATTGAAATACCAAAGAGAATGTCATTCTTGGCTTTAGCATTGTTCCCATACAATTCTTGACCATCTACATCAATGGGAGGAATATCAGGGACATTGTAGTCTACTAATACCAAAGTTTAATCATCTACTCCCAGGGGCATAAGATATGTGTCCATTCTCACTTTCTAAATAGCGTAGTTGGTTCCATAAAAGACTATTATTATACTTGAGTAAGCCTCTTGAATCTCTTGCCTAGACATAATTCCGTTTAGATCTACCTTCCAGTGTTTAAACTTTTGTTGAAGGAACTTGGCTCTAATACCAATTGTTGGAATAAGGAATTGCTGGGGGGGGTGAATTACTAATTAAGAAACTCTTTTTTTATTTTCTTATTATGATTATAGTCCTTTCTGATGTTCTTTAACTTGTGAGAGAATCCATTCAGAAAATGGTGAACCAACAAAATATTAGACACACGTATTTAAGAAAAAATCATATGAGAAACACACATTTGACATAGTGTTTTTCACATGGAAACGCAGAGAGAAAAAATCACCAATTTGTTCTTTCTTTATGATGTAAATTAAGCACCCACTTAATTACATCTATTTTTTTGTGAGCACTGACACACATGAGGCACTGACCCCCTTTGGTTTGCAAGAACAAACTTGCCAAGAGGAACTAACCAATTTAGTTTATAGGCACCAACTCCCCTTTCCATTGTTCTACTATTTCATACAATTTTCAAACCAAAACTAGAGGCATTCAATTTTACAAGTAAAATACCAAATGATGGTTATTCACAGATTTGACTTCTGCACTTTACCTTATGTGCTCACTTGTAGCAGATCTCCTCTCGTTGCTCACTATAACACTTCCTTTGTGCTCTGTATTCACTGTCAAGGGCCCTTCGCTGACTACACTTCAACACTATTTGTGCTACTCTTGTTGTTCTATTAAATTGTGTCCTCTCAAGAGCTTCAACCTCTCCTCTTCGATGTTCACTCTCACAACACTACTCTCCCACACATATGCTCACTTTCCTAGCTTTTCCATTAATAGTGATGGTTTTGTTCGACTGAGGTACACTACACAAGGGAATCTCTCCACACTACCTTGTAGCTACCAATATGTACTTAGGTATGGCTTCACTTTCCAGTCTTGCATCTTCAGATAGATTCTTGTCACAGCACACAAAATTGGGATGGTCATTATATTTCTTCGTAGCTTCCTTGTAAAGAGCTCCTGTACTGAGAAACTAATTCTTAGATGACCTGCACACTCCTCCAAGAGTCCCATGCTTATTTATCATTCCATAGATCTCGAGAGTCCATAGAGGTGATCGTTCTCCTCTTATTTACCACAATCATTAATGCACATGAAATAGTCGATTGCTTCCTTGAAGCTCTTGAATTCGTCTTTATTTTAAATGTTCCCCTTGGTTTCTTATTATAGAGTATTCCTTGGGATTAGCCCTTTTCAAATGCCAATGCCTTTATGCCTTCATTCAATATTGATTCTGCCAACCCATACAATATTTAAATCTATGTACTTACTTATTGGAGTGATCGTTATCATGAAAATTCCATATCACAATCTTCATAGTGGTGCAATGTTCCAATATTCTAATCCTTTGATTTTCGAGATCCTTATTCTTAGCCCTCAGAGTGCTCCTCATCATAGGACTACTAGTTATAAACTATCACTTCACTTTGAGGTGCTAAGCCTTCACACTCCTGTCAGGAGACATTCTCCCTTTTTTAACTGCTTTGCACACCTAGTTCATTGAGCTGTTATGACCATGTGCCAACCTAACATCGAAAGCCCTCTGTATCAAAAATTTTCAACACTCTAGGTGCTCTAGATTTCTGATCTCTTAATCCTCTGATTATCAATCTCCAATATAATGTCATCACCTCCACGTGGTTACTCCTTAGAGGTAACATGTGTCACCTAGTTATGGCCCATTAGCCTACCCAATATGGTTAAATATGCCTGCCATGTGTCCTTCTGTAATGTGACGTGATGCTAACATCAGCTGCCACTATAGCTTATTAGAGCTAATCATATGTTGCCATGTGTCCAGCTAGAGGAGAGAGAAGGAGACCCGTCACCCTTGTTTTTGATCCAAAATCCTTTGTTATTCCTCTTTTGGCATTCCTTGATGCTTTTAACAGCTTATTGAAAATTACCAATATCAGAACTTTATGCGCTTTACTCACTTCAAGAAGTTCTGATACTCTGATCAATAAGGTTATGATTTCCTCCAACCTTTGATATAGCGCTCTCTAATGTACCAGACCGTTGATTTCCAATATAATTTATTATGTTGATACGCTAACATCTCGATCTCTCTTAGGATTTCATGTCCTTTAACATTGGCAAGCATTAAATTTTGATCTAGGAGCCGATTTTTGGACTTCCACATATTTTTGGAAAGCTTATTTAGAGAAATTTCTAATTTAGAGGGTCCAATGTAGGTTTTGAGTCCTTTAGCTATGTGAAAGGTGACTGCAAAATTCTATTTTCATTTGAATCTTTGGCTAGTTGAACAACAACTACCATCATGATCATTTTATGGCTTCTTCAGTAAGCCTACTACTATGATGATTCTCTACAAGAAGCCTACAACTACCATGGAGTTCCATCTAGCCCATCACTATAATCATGATCTTATGGCTTCTTCAATAAGCCTACTACTTTGATGATTCTATACAAGAATCTTGCAACTACCATGGAGTTCCATCTAGCCCATCATTGTAATCATAATTTTGTGGAATATTCATTAATCCTACTACTGTGATGATTTTCTACAAATCACCTCAAAAACCATAGGATTCCTTTCGAACACCCAATCATCCTACTGAACCTTGTCTGACATGAATTTCAACACTTATGTTAACACCCAGGTTGTTCCCTATGACTCCCAAGGGAATACGGCCGGCGTAACCACTAACCAATCTTTGGATCACAGTTCCTAGCCAAACTGTAATCAAAGAGGGCTCTCTCTTTATGATTTGTCTCTGTTTTGATGGTGTTTTATGCTAGCTATTATGCTCAGGTTTTGGTTTATGTTTTGGTTGAAGGACTTCTTTCAGGGCTTAAGATGTAGTGTTCAGAGAGTAGTGTAACATTGGGCAATGGAGTCTGGAGGTGTGAAATGCTTTAAAATGCTGGAGCGATTATGTTTAGACTGCAGGGCCTATTGTGTATTTCAAACAAACAAATTTAAAATTAAGTGGTGAGGCATGGTCAGCCAACAGAAATCAATTAAGCATTCTCTATTAAGTTGATGATGTGAAAGTGAAACATGTTGCACAAGAGCAAACTTGAATTCCTGAAACAAAGGTCACTGTGAAAGATATATTCTGAAAGTGCAGCAATTAAGAATTACACTTATCAAGATTATAGCTGAAGAAAAACATTCATTAATAACACAAATTGAACTCAGGGTATTGCATGAATAAGTCCTGAAGGTTATTATTTTTCTTTGTCATCAAACACTTAGAAATTAGAAACATATATGGATTTTAATAGATCGAAAATACATAACAAAGAGAGTTACAGAAACTTATTGTATTGTGAAATACACAGGAATCCAACAATTTTCAACAGACACCAGAACGCATTCAACACTTCAGAAATCCGAGAAATTCCATCACTTTCTTTATTAAACTCTGAAAGGATTACAGCATAATAACTTCTTCAGGAGAAATCAACAACAACCCTCCAAGCTTGTGCGAGGGGCAAATATATACAAAGAGTATTACAAAATACCTCAGGCGTTGAGTCATCTGAGAAATGAAATATCTTCACTAACTTTTCAAGATATTTAGATAAGAAAGTTATTACATCATTGAATACAAAGTAAATGCATCTTTATGTTTGTCAGAAGATATTTTGGCCTTTGGAAGCCACTGAGTCGGTTGGAGTGATCTGCATTAATTCTGAGAGATGCGCTTTTGGAGCTGCTCTGTTGTAGCTTCTCGGTCTGGACACCTGTAGCTTCCTACTTTGCTTCGTTGGCCGAAATTTCTGCTGAGTTGGCTCAGATTTAATCTTTAATGCATGCTGATTCTTTTTAAACTGTCTTGTATATGAAAATTTTGCATTTTTGATGATCAAAATTTGTTGAATGGCATCCTGTTTATAAAATCGTCTGTATGGCCTTGGTCCACCATTCTAGTGTAGGTAGTTGATGCCTGAGAATTGCATCCATAGTCTCCTCTGCCTCTGTATAGTTATAAAAATTGGGAGGCGCCTCAAACAGGTTTTTGATTTCATTCATTATAAAAAAATAAATTTTCTACTCTGTTGTAGAGAGTCTGTCCTGTGGCTGGCCCTGTTTCCTCTGAGGTGCTGGGCTTCTCATTGATCTGACTTGTGGCAAATGTTTTAACCCTTTTGGCATACTGGTCATGTGTGAACAATCTCTCTGCGCTGTTCAGTAAGCTAGGGAGCCCTATGTTTTCTAACACCTGAAACTTCTCCAAAAACTTGTTTACCTTAGTCTGCATATCCTGGGTTCTTCTCTCTAATGTCTGTACTAAGTTTCTCAGTGTAAGAACCCTTTTGATTAACTGAATGTGCTCAGTTTTGTTTGAGATCCCCATGGCAGCCAACTGAGTACTTGTCCTATTGTTAAGCACATTGATCATCCTGGTGGCTATCTCAGGCATGTTGCTTAGAGCAGCTCTTGATCTCTGAATTTCAGTCTGTGCTTTTGGAATGAGGTCCAACTGCTCATGGATTGTTTCAATATATTGCCATTGCTCATTTATAGATTGGCCAATGTTAGCCCACAACACTATTTTAAGCTCAGCCACAACTTTATCTAATTTGAGCTCATTTTCTAGCTCTTTGATCCTGTCTTTAAGGGCTTTTATCTCCCTGCCCTTTTCTGCCACAGACTGCTTGGATTTATCAAAATTTTCATTGACCTTGGCTAGTTTCTCCTTGGCCTCTTTCAATTCTGTCATTTGTGCTTCCAAGGCCTGGATCTCATTCCTCAGCTTTTGCATGTCCAGGCTTGGGGCATGCTCTGCTGTTAGTGGTGCTACTGAGGTGGATGTTGCTGCTTGTTCTATCTGTTGAGGAGGAGGAACAGTAGGTGGAGCAGTTTCCTCAAGGTTTATTACTTCAGGAGGAGGATGGGAGGTCTGACCTTCTTCTCTTTGCTTCAAAGCTTCCTGTTGTGCTTCCTGTGCAGCCTCTGATTCTCCCAGCTTTTCTTGTGTCTGGATTAACTGCTTATATAGAGACACCAGCAAGGTTGAGGCCTCTTGATGATGCCTCTGCTGGGCAACCTCATCTGTTTGAGGGTGGATTGTGGCTAGCATTTTGATATTTTTCTTCAAAGCAACCATGTCTGCATTCCTTAACTTCAATATCTCCTGGATGCCCTTGATATCTTTGGGATCATGCCCAATCTCAATAATTATATCTTCTAAGGACATAATTTTGTTGTCCTTAGCCTATGATGATGCCCTTTCCAACTCAAGTTGGGTAGCTGTATTATTAAGGCTATTTTCCAGCCTATAATTGTCCAATGCTTTGTCAGCCAAGGAGGCATAGACCATCTCACCTGTTTGCTTATGCAACTCAATTTTATCCATTGGGTGGATGTCTTTGGCAAGGACCTCAAGATTGGTCCTTATATTATCTGCATGAGACTGGGGCTGTGCTACAGCTGGCAAGAAATGACTCATGATCATTTTGCCTTCATTAACATCAAAAGCAGACATCAGTCTTTGCTGGTTAGTGGGAGCCATTTTCAGTAAATGATTATAGAGCTGTACTTTTAAGGGCTCATTTCTTTTCTTTATGTCTATGAACTGCTGTTTGATGCTCAGTTCACCCTCCCTCTGCTGGCTATAGGAGCTGACTTCTCCTCCCACAGTTCTGTTCTGTTCCTCTTGGAAGGAACTTGCAGATGCTTCCCTACTGGGTGGGCCCATGCCCAGAGACTGCCCTGTTGGCATTTCCTCATCAGGGAAAGGGTTCAATCTCTGTCTTTTCTCACCATGACTTTCTGATGTGGATAAGGGAGTCTCTCTGTCCCTTTTTCTGCTAGTATCCTCCTTTTGTGGAGTTTGGAGGATTGATGCATCAACTGATGTTTCTTGCCTAGGAGGCACCGTATTTTGTGCCTGTTGTTCTGTGGAAATTGGGGCCTCAACTGCCCCTTCTTGCTGTGGGGGCTGCTCTTTATTATGCTTCCCTTCTTCTTGCTGCAATTCCTGTTGTTATTGTTGTACCTGTTGCTATTGTTGTTGCACCTTCTCATGTGGTGGTTGTTCAGTATCCATCTCTTTTTCCTTGCCCTTGCTAGATATATCTTCAGTGGCTTTGGGTGCTTGCTAATTTACAGTCGAGGAGGATGCAACTGCTCCCACTTGTGTGCTTGGCAGTGAAAACACTTGTGAACAAAGTTCAAGGTCAGCCATCTTTTTAAGATTCCTCACCGCTCTTTGATTCAGCTCTTCTTGTGTGACTGACTCTTCTAGGGTTCCTCTCCTCCATTTTGCTTGGTTTGCATGTTTTTCAATGTGAGGGATCTTTACATGATCATAGCCAGAGAGCCTATATCTGAGCCTTCTCAAAGTGATGAAGTGGTTGGGGTCATAAGGTTTCCAGAGGAAACTGGTTTGAAGGCCAAGGGACTCAAGCATCCTGTCTGCTTCTCTCCAACCTTCCTCCCTTTGGTTATAGACAAAGTGGCCAAGTTGGTTCCTGAATTTCAACTGTGCTTTCTTGCCTTTGCCTGAAAAGTGAAGCACATCAACATTTCCAAACTGCCTGAAGTATTCTAGGGAAAATAGCCTCATAGGCACATATCTGGGTAGTCTGTAGGGAGGCAGTTCACACCCATACATCCTGATGACGGTGTGGTGCTGGTAAAAGTACCAGTCCCCAATGTTGTATGATTTGGATAACTGCAGGATCCTTTGCATTTCATCTGTGAGCCTCGGAGGAGGTGAGCCCATCATCATTGACATAGCTGGGTGGATGAACTGATCTATGAACTCACAATAAGTATAAGGAGTTTCAAATCTATAGTGGAAAACAGATGACCAATAGACCACTGATCTTGGATTTCCTTGGGCATCCTCTCTTTTGATTGGGAAAGAGAATTTCTGATGTTGATGATATAAGATCAAGTGGCAAATGTAGGAGGTATACCTGAACACTCTTTCTCTTGCCAGGTTAATTAGTTGCTCATGTATTTTTTCTGCTATATAGGTGGCATAGTCATAGCAGATAGGAGACTTGCCAGGAGCAAACATGAGCATGATTACCAGCACAGTTTGATCAACAAACTCAATGGAGTTGTAGCCCAAAATAGGACTAATCATGTCTGCCAGATCTCTGCCCAGTTGGTTGAGGTATACTTGATTGATAGGAGGATACTTCACAGAGTCAGAGCCAATGTATAGCTGGTTTAGTTTGGTTACCTGAGCATCTGTCATTCTGGCTCCTTGATTTATCAGGTCTAAAAGTGATAGAGGGACCAGTTTCTTCTCAGTCCTGAAGCAGAGCATATCCTTGATAGCTTCTGGGGTGACATAAAACACAGTTGATCCTGAAGGGTCAAGAACTGCCCTCTGAGTGGGGTCATAGTTTTCAGCACACAGATGTATCAAATCAAGGAATTGGTTAACTTGAGGGAGCTTAAAAATAGGGAGGAATGAGTCCCATATGCCCAGAACATCTGTTCCAGCCTCATGCTTGGCCTTCAATTAATTGAGCAGGTGGATGTGGAACTTAGTACCCATCAGCATTTCCTCTGAAATCTGATAGTCCATGTCTGCCAGAGACTGCCATTCCAATTGTCTCTGAGGGGCATTTAATGGAGCAACGTTCAATGCTATTGGAGCTACTGGTGGATCCATGATTTCACCTAAGATTATGGATGGAGTTGCTATGCAGAGCAACACAAAGAGTTTTTTTCAACGAAAAATGTGAATTGTATGGCACAAAGGGTGATTGAAACAGCTGCAGCAATTGAAATACTGTTTAAGGTGCGAATAAGACCAATGTGTGGTCTCAATCTGTCTTTTTTAACAGGTAGGTGCAGTTTCAGTAAGTTGTTTCGCGATTGCGCGAACAAAGTGGAGTTTTTTGTGAAAATATGTGCAAACAAGGCTCAGCTAGTGTTTTTCGAGCTCACAGTTGTAAATGGGGGCTAGGCACCAAGATTTCGCCGGTGAATTTTGCGAGTTTTTTGTCGTTTAAGTTCTTTTGAGGGAATTCATAGACAAAGTAGGCATATGAAGAATTTATCATGGAGAATACCTGGTAAAGAGCAAGAAATGGTCACAGATGACTGTGGAAATACCGCGCTGGACGTCTCTGAGTCGATTTCAGCAAAGGTGGTATAATTTGGACGTAAAATCATGCAGAGAAAGCAACAGCTCTTGCGGCAAAAGTATGAAAAAACGCAAAAATTGGCCTAAATATGGAGTTTTGGCATATTGGCACGTTTTTTGGATGACGTCATCAGGTGGGGTCAAGGTCAGATGACGTCAGCATGACGTCATTGGGTGAGGTGGCAGGCTCTGATTGGTCCACGGGGATGATGAAGTGGCAAGACAGATCAGCATGGGGGCGGACGCAGGGGCTGACGCGACGGCGGGGTGGCACTGACGTGGGTATGACGTGGTGGTGACGTTGGCTGGGCGGATCGACCGAAAACCGGGAGCGGTTTCTCATCGCACCGCTTATGATACGGAAGAGGGATTTGTCAGGCGTACCTCCGATAAACTGTGGGGATGACGCGTGGCGGAGGCCTGACGTCACCTTCTGACAGATATCGGAAGGTATCTGTCGGACGTCGGGGCCGGTCCGATATGGATTGAGGCCGTCCGATCAAAAGCGCTCGATCAGATGGTTGACGGGTCACTGAGTTGATTAGATGATACAGACGGGGATGAGGATTAAAATAATATATTTTTGGGGCGCGCGCTCAGCGGAAACTTTTGGAATATAGTGTTTGTAATGTTTTCCAATGAAAAATAATGCGGCCCCGACACTTTGGATAATTGGCAAAAGTGGGTTTTGATATTATTTTGCAATTTAGAGCGGGTATGGGTAAAATGGGTCTTTTTATAAGGTTTTCTTGGTAAATGAAGGTTTTAAAGGGCAAAGTGAATTCAGAAGAGGGGGGGGGTTAGGCTTAGGTTTATCAAAGTGACCAGATGTCATTTTGTTCCCTGACAGAAGGCATATGGCTATAATGCCAAGGGGAGGGATATTTATACAATGTTTGGGGTTTATACACCATGGTGTTATAATACTAGGGAAAGGGTAATATAGGGGAGTTATATAATAGAGTTAGGGTTAATATGGATGAAAGGAGTGGATGAGGGGAGATAACACTAAGCTTTTTTGAAAATAACTTAGCTTAAGGAGTAGATCAAAATGAAAAGAGTTTTAGACAAGAAATGTGGCTTCTAATAGGACTAAGAACCACCATAGAACCATGAATTGTTTCATGAATCACAACTGATGAGGGGATATTAGTAATGAATGGGAAAGGGAATAAGTGGGAAGTTAGACATGCTTCTTTGCTTGCTGCAACCTGATAGAGAAGAAGACTTCTCCATCCATTGACTTTGCTTTGTGAAATAGGTTAGCATACCTTCAATTGTAAGGAATGATACTTCTGCAACCCCAACTGCCTACCCATCTACTTGCCTAGCATTTTTTGTTTCTTCTTGGAGGGTGCACTTAGGCTTGCAGACCCTTATTTGCCTTTTCTTTTCTTTGGCTTTTTCTTTTGTTTTTCTATCTACTTCTACCCTTATTTCTTCCAAGGTCCCAGATTAAGCTGTTGGGAGCCTTTCTTCTCTATCTAAACTACTTGTCTGCCAAGATTAAACAGTTTGGACAGACTTCTTTCTCTATTCTACAACCGAAAATTCAAAACATGGCATGATCCAGATTAGGCTGTTGGACCATCCATCAAAATTTGAGTCCACATCAAGCTATAAGCACAGATTATATTCTCTTGGAAATATGTGATCTTTGCATCATCAAAGCAGAGCATATTTGGACCTTTTCAATGCCAATCATGAAATATGAAACCTATTGGTATAGGTAGCTAATAGTGGCTCCACATGGGGATGGTTTTTCATTTGAAAGACCAAGAACAGCAGGTCAGATTGCCTTGCCCCTTGACTGCTCTTACCAATCTTGAAGTTTGCTGCTTTGAAATGCCAAAATTGTGTGCTTCTCTTCTTGGTAGACCTCTGATTCTATTCACCTTTTCCTGGCAGTTTAAGAAAACTTTGAGAAATTGCATCTTTACATGTTGACAGAAAATAATATATACATCTGGATATGTACGAGGGAAAACTCAGGATGCACTTATGGGTGATATTCAAAATAGTGCTTCAGCATCCTGCCATTCACAGGACCTTCATCCAAATCAGTTTCATTAAGACCTTTAAGGAAATAAGTGTTGTTTCCTTGTACAGCTTGGACAACAAATGGTCCTCTCCAAAGGGAATCAAATTTTCCATGTTTTCCCTTATCCTCTTTTCTTGAATCCCACTTGAGGACTTTGTCACCAATGTTGAAATCTTCTGCCTTAGTTCTCCTATCAAATGCCTTCTTTAATTTTTCTTGTAGAACTTGAACTCTGCTGAAAACTTGGTCTCTAGTTTGTTGTAAACATATGATTTGATTGATTCTTCTTTGCATATCATTTGGTTCAGCTTGGCTTTCTTGAAGAAGTTTCATAACAGGTACCCCTAGTGATGAGGGAAATTTGGCTTCCAATCCATAAACCAACTCATATGGGCTGGTTCCAATTGATCTCTTGGTTGTTAGTCTATCTGCCCATAGAGCATTCAGAAGCTTCTTATGCCAATTCTTTTTGTTCTCTTCTAGCACTTTCTTTATGATGTTTAAAAGACTTTTATTTGATGACTCAGCAAGGCCATTTCCTTGGGGATAGTATGCAGTAGAATGGCCTAAGGTAATGTGAAATTTGTGGCAGAAATTCACCATTTTCTTGGATCTGAAAGCAACAGCATTGTCTGTTATGATTTTATCCGGACAGCCAAATCTAGCCAATATGTTGTTCTCCAAGAACTGAATGATAGTGGAATCATTTGCTTGTCTGCATGGAACAACTTCAATCCACTTGGTGAAGTAGTTTGTGGCTGTTAAGATCCATCTATGTTGGCCTGAAGATGAGGGATGCATTTCCCCAATGAAATCCAAGCCCCATTGTTGAAAAGGTCTCTCTGTTGCAATAGGCCTCAAGGGAAGTGGGAGCAACTGTCTCTTTCCCTCAAACACTTGACATTTATGACATGAGGTAGTGAATTTCTTGACATTAGAGAACATAGTGGGCCAGTAGTAACCAGCCCTTAGTATTTTATCCATAGTGGACTTCCAGTACAAGTGTCCACCACAGTCACCTGCATGAAATTCCTTTATGATATTGTCAGTTTCATTCTCAATTAGGTAGTTTAGCAATATTCCTTCATGGTTTTTCCACAATAAATTTCCATCCATAACACAGAATTTAGAAGCTTTCATTTTTAAGAACCTACATTTAGTTCTGGACAATCCTGGGGGAGCACACAGGTTTTGTAATACATAACATATATCAGAGTACCAAGGGGATTGTTCAAAGGCTACATTGATCTTTGGAGTCGCCAGCTCCGGTTCACTGTCTAGCTGGTTGATGTCTAAGGCTTGGAAATTTGCTTCTGTCATTAGTTTGGCCAAACCTTGCCCTTTTATTAGTTTTGTAGGTTTTATCTCAATATCAAATTCCAAGATGTTGGCAATCCACTTTCCTCTTCTGCCCTCTAAATTTTCTTGGGTGAGAATGTCTTTGACAATAGGACTTGGCACATATGCTATAACATGGGAATAAAGGATATAAATCCTAAAGTCTTTAATGGCTTTGATCAAAGCATAAGCTTGCTTTTCCATGATTTGATACTTTAAAGGTGCATCTCTAAGAGCTCTGCTAAAGAAAGCAATTGGCTTTTCATTTCCTTGGTCATCTTTCTGTAACAAAACAGTAGCAATAGTATGCTGGGAGGCAAAAGAGAAAATGATAAATTCTCTGTCAAATTGAGGATTGGTCAAGACCGGGGTTTGGGTAAGGGCCAGTTTTATACCTTCAAAGGCTTGATTGGCTTCAACAGTCCATTTGACTTTTGAATCTTTCTTTAGCATGTTATTTAATAATCTGATTAGTTCTGCTAAGTTTGGGATAAACCTTCTCAAGAAATTGATTTTTCCCAAGAATCCTTGCAGTTCTTTGATATTTCTTGGGTGGGGCATTTGTAGGATAGCTTGTATCCTGTCTGGATCAATTCTAATGCCATCTTTAGAAATGATGTGGCCCAAGAGTTTACCTTCCTCTAAACCAAACAGGGATTTCTTGGGATTCAAGGAAATTCCATATTTTCTGCATTTTAGGAAGATCTGTCTCAAATGTTTTATATGTTCTTGGTCTGATTTTGAGAAAGGTGTAAGGTCATCTAAGTAAATGACAAGGAAGTCATGAATCTCTTTGGCAAAAGCAATATCCATTGCTCTTTGAAAAGTTGCCCCTGCATTTTTCAATCCAAAAGGCATTTTCACATATTTGAAGGTTCCCCATGGGGTTGTAAATGCAGTTTTGTCTTGATCATCAGGGTGTACTAAGATTTGATTGAAGCCCGAGAATCCATCAAGTAATGAGATCCTTGAGGCCCCTACCACTCTTTGGAGAATGTGATCCATCTTGGGTAAGGGATAGTTGTCTTTGAGGGATACTTGGTTCAGATTTCTTAGATCCACACACAAACTTATTTCACCAGTTTTCTTTCTTGTAGGGACTAAGTTTGAGATCCACTCAGAGAATCTGATTGGTGCTATGATGCCTGCCTTGAACATTTTCTGTACTTCTTGTTCCATTGATGGGAGAAGCATTGGATTGATTCTCCTCAATTTTTGTTTAAAGGGCTTTTGATCAGGCTTGAGAGGGATAGTATGCTGGATAACAGAGGTGTCATAGGAATTTAGGTCCTCATAACTCCATGCAAAAACATCCTGGAACTCTTTAAAGAGGTCAATGTATTTAGGCTTTTGATCAGGAGGTAAAGATGCAAACAATTTAATTATTTTGGGTTTGTCAATTGTACCAATGTTGCATTCTTCAATGGCTGCATTTAAGGGCTGCATTTTTGGTTTTTTGGGAATATCATTTGAATCAAAGATGCCCTCTAGTGGAGTTAGGCCTGTTGGTAGAAAATTGCCTTTCAGCTCTATGATTTCAGTTTCAGCATTGGCCACTTCCTCACAATTGATTGATTGAATTTGTTGAATGTTGTCCTTGTTGAAAATAGTTGGATTTAGCATTTGTTTTGCTGTTCTAGGTGATATTGGGTGAGTAATCTTTTGAAACTGTATTTGTGATGGACTTTCTCTTTCAAGTATTTGTGATTGACTTGCTATATCAAGTATTTGTGATTGACTTGCTGTATCAAGTATTTGTGATTGACTTGCTGTATCAAGTATTTGTGATTGACTTGCTGTATCAAGTATTTGTGATTGACTTGTTGTATCAGTGTCAATATTTAATCCTGCAAATTCTCGTTGCATAGTTAAAAAATGGTTTATTTGCTTGTCATCCTCAAATACTTGCCAATCATTAACATTGTTTGGAATGGAGGGTCTGTGTTTTACCTCAGTTGTAAAACAATGATGGGGCTCAAAAGGCAGCTTGCAGGTACTTGCAAAGGTGGCTAAACTATGAGCATGTAGATTGTGGGTTCTAGGAATTTTAGTGATCTGGAATTCAGAGAAAAAGTTTAGTACCTCAGCAACAACAGACCTATAAGTCCTTAGTCTTTTGTCATTGGTGACAAAATTTCCCTTCACTTGTTGGATAACTAAATCTAAATCACCCATGATTGAAACCCTGGCAGCTTGTAAGAACTTTACTAACTTGAGGCCTAGTAAAGGAGCTTCATATTCTGCCATATTATTAGTACATCTGAAGTTTAATCTATAGGCTCTGCCTTCTGGATGACTATTTTCTTTATTGTGTACCCAAACTCCAGCTCCTGCCCCTAACTTGTTGACTGAGCCATCAAATTCAAGGAACCATAGAATATCCTGTTGGGAAGGAGATTTAATGATATGTTCATGGGTTGGCAATGTAAGTAGAAGTTTTGGTTTTTCTTCTGGCTTGTCTTCTAGGACAGTTTCATCATTTGATTGGATATGCTTGATATTTAGAACAACAACAGTGTCTAACATTTGATTGACTGTTGTTTCATGGGTGGTAATTCTTTCATTAGAGTCTTCCTCCTGTATGAGTATTTTGGTTTCAACATCATTTTTTGAGAGAATTGTGCTGTTATTGAAGAGAATGTATGAGTCTATCTGAATGGACAACATATATGGGAAAGTTTTGAGGCTTTTCTTCACTGCTGACCATGTATTTCATGAGCGTTTCTCTGTATAGTATTTTTGGCTGCCCAAAAACCGAGATGGTGGTGTATGACATGTCTAATTGTAGGGAGCCTTGGAGTTTAGCTCCCCATGATCTTGATAACAACATCCCATACTTAGGTGGGATATCAGCAACTACCACATCCATTAGGATTGTTTTGTTTGGGTATTGAACCAGAGACACACATAAATCTTTTATGAGACCCAGACACTTGACTTGGCTGGAGTCAAAGGAAAACAGGTCCTTGTATGGTCTTGTTATATCTAGATTCAATCTCTCCATGACTGCTTTTGGCATGAGATTGTGAGAGGCACCTGAGTCAAACATTGCATTATGTAATATTTTATCATGAATATGTAAGCTGACATAGAAAGGTAACACCCCTGTGACTACCGTTTTTCCATCCACTTCTGGGCCGAACAGTAATTCTGGGGTGTCATCCAGCACATTGACATCATCTTTGTTGCTAGTGAGTTGAAGGGACTTCTTGATCTGTAGTTTATAGATGTCATGCTTGGCTAGTTCTGAGAGAGGAATTGCTATCTTTAGTTTGCCAATTTCAGTTTCTAGGTCAAAGGGTTTTTCAGATTGGGTCTTAGGGTTATGGATAACAGTCCTTTCCTTGTTCATTAAATCTTCTTCTTGATTTTTATCTTGACTTTGGGACTTGTCTCTTTTACTCATCTCTTGGGGAGTAACATTTAAATTAGGTTGAGAGGGTGAAGTGGCCATAGGCTGCTGTTTTAAGGACAGTGGTTCAGTGATCTCTTCAATAATCACTTCTTCTGCAGGTGAATTTGTTTTGTCATTAGGCTCTGTGACTATGACTCTTTTAGGCTGCTGATTATCCTTTATCTTTTCAGGCTGATTTACGTTCACAGTTCTGCTCCTTAGCTTGTATTGTTTATGGACTTCATAGACAGCAGTGTCATAGCCTTGTTTAAAGTCAAAGGATTCACCTGATTTAGTTTGGAACAATTTGATTTCATCATCCTCATGATCTTCTTGTGTTAAGAAAACTTGACTTTCACCATCTAGACCCATTAAATTAATCTCAAGATCTTCATTGGGCTCTGTTGATGTGGAAGTTTCTGCATAATTTTCTTGGAAAGGGGGTCTTATGTCTTGATCAGCACTGGGCTTGCCAATGCCTGGGTTTTGAGTT
The DNA here is from genome assembly GCA_031772625.1 of Pinus tabuliformis. Taxonomy (NCBI): domain Eukaryota; kingdom Viridiplantae; phylum Streptophyta; class Pinopsida; order Pinales; family Pinaceae; genus Pinus; species Pinus tabuliformis. The sequence goes on from CM062819.1 coordinate 270,547,161, forward strand.
CTCCTAAAATTTGGATTCCTAGGAGGGTTGTTTTGTGGTGCTTCCCATGATGATTTTCTCTCAACCGATTCCACTCTATCACCCAATCTTTTCATTCCAGTGAGTATTGCATCCAGCTTTTGATCAAAGGCAGAGGGTTCCTCTTTGAAAACAATCCTCTTTTCCAACCTTGCTCTGTTTCTTTTGGCAATTAGGTTGGCTTCCAGTGTAACAGCAACCCTTTGGGCCTCTGCAAGGGATTGATGATCTCTTTCTTTTAACTGATAGGCCATGTCAGGGTCAAAGCCATCAGGGAATTTGTACAAAGCTAAATCAGGAGGGGGTCTTAAATTTTGTGGGATTGTGTTATATACATTGTTAAATCTTGCAAAATACTCCAAAATAGTCTCTTGGGGACCTCTTTTGATAGTGTCATATTCACCAAGTATGTGCAGAGGATTTTTCTTCTTTTCCCATCTACTAGTAAAGGCTTGATAAAGCTCATCAGGAGTAGTGATGGAATTTGCATTCAGGGATCTAAACCAAGTTCTTACATCCCCAGTTAGGCTTTGAACAAACATCCTCATTCTCGCACTGTCATCATCTATTTCATAGGTCTCAAAATGGTCTTGCATCCTCTTAGCATGCTGGACAGCTGTCAGAGGGCCATTGGAGTCAAAATATGAGATTTTGGTTTGGTAATCTTGGGGTAGAGCTGCAGCATTAGCTGGTATTTGCAAGGGTGCATATCTGTTAGCCATATTTACAGGGTTTAGAGGATTAACAGGGGTAGCTGAGATAATAGGAACAGTGGGTACCACAGGGGTAATAGGTAAGGGTGAACCTACAGTATTGGTCAAGGGGATATGTGCAGTGGATGAAGATGTGAGAGGAGGACTTTGAGATGAGGATGGTGAACTAGGGGAACTAGGGGTAGACCAGAAAAGGACCTTGCATGGGGTAGAGATAAGGCTGGGATGATCTGAATCTGAGGTTAGATCAGCAGGCTGCTCCTGCCTTTGCTTCCTGCTAATGTTTCTAGGGATGGTATTTGGATTATCAACAATGATGGGTGGATTAGGGTCAGGATTTTCCCTAGTATGCCATGATATTTTCTTGGGATCCAACTTCTAACCGTTTTTTAGGATTTTATAGGAAGTTTTTTATATTTGCAAGGACTGGATAAAGATTTTGGAATGGCTATATATATTCCAAAGCTGAGATGAAGACTCACTGAAAAATCTCTTCCCTAAAGCTGTCCATGTGATACAGAAACAGTTTTGAAGGCCTCCTGACTGATTTCAGGCTTGATTTGCAGCTTTGAGAGATGTATAGAAATTGGAAAATCCTAAGAAGTCCCCAGCGGAGTCGCCAATTATGTTAACACCCAGGTTGTTCCCTATGACTCCCAAGGGAATACGGCCGGGGTAACCACTAACCAATCTTTGGATCACAGTTCCTAGCCAAACTGTAATCAGAGAGGGCTCTCTCTTTATGATTTGTCTCTGTTTTGATGGTGTTTTAGGCTAGCTATTATGCTCAGGTTTTGGTTTATGTTTTGGTTGAAGGACTTCTTTCAGGGCTTAAGATGTAGTGTTCAGAGAGTAGTGTAACATTGGGCAATGGAGTCTGGAGGTGTGAAATGCTTTAAAATGCTGGAGCGATGATGTTTAGACTGCAGGGCCTATTGTGTATTTCAAACAAACAAATTTAAAATTAAGTGGTGAGGCATGGTCAGCCAACGGAAAGCAATTAAGAATTCTCTATTAAGCTGGTGATGTGAAAGTGAAACATGTTGCACAGGAGCAAACTTGAATTCCTGAAACAAAAGTCACTGTGAAAGATATATTCTGAAAGTGCAACAATTAAGAGTTACACTTATCAAGATTATAACTGAAGAAAAACATTCATTAACAACACATATTGAACTCAGGGTATTGCATGAATAAGTCCTGAAGGTTATTCTTTTTCTTTGTCGTCAAACACTTAGAAATTAGAAACATATATGGATTTTAATAGATCGAAAATACATAACAAAGAGAGTTACAGAAACTTATTGTATTGTGAAATACACAGGAATCCAGCAGTTTTCAACAGACACCAGAACACATTCAACACTTCAGAAATCCGAGAAATTCCATGACTTTCTTTATTAAACTCTGAAAGGATTACAGCATAAGAACTTCTTCAGGATAAATCAAAAACAACCCTCCAAGCTTGTGCGAGGGGCAAATATATACAAACAGTATGACAAAATATCTCAGGCGTTGAGTCATCTGAGAAACGAAATATCTTCACTAACTTTTCAAGATATTTAGATAAGAAAGTTATTACATCATTGAATACAAAGTAAATGCATATTTATGTTTGTCAGAAGATATTTTGGCCTTTGGAAGCCACTGAGTCAGTTGGAGTGATCTGCATTAATTCTGAGAGATGCGCTTTTGGAGCTGCTCTGCTGTAGCTTCTCGGTCTGGACACATGTAGCTTCCTACTTTACTTCGTTGGCCGAAATTTCTGCTGAGTTGGCTCAGCTTTAATCTTTAATGCATGCTGATTCTTTTTAAACTGTCTTGTGTATGAAAATTTTGCATTTTTGATGATCAAAATTTGTTGAATGGCATCCTGTTTATAAAATCGTTTGTATGGCGTTGGTCCACCATTCTAGTGTAGGTAGTTGATGCCTGAGAATTGCATCCATAGTCTCCTCTACCTCTGTATACTTATAAAAATTGGGAGGTGCCTCAAATAGGTGTTTGATTTCATTCATTATAAAAAAAAAAATTCTACTCTGTTATAGAGAGTCTGTCCTGTGGCTGGCCCTGTTTCCTCTGAGGTGCTGGGCTTCTCATTGATCTGACTTGTGGCAAATGTGTTAACCCTTTTGGCATACTGGTCATGTGTGAACAATCTCCCTGCGCTGTTCAGTAAGCTAGGGAGCCCTCTGTTTTCTAACACCTGAAACTTCTCCAAAAACTTGTTTACCTCAGTCTGCATATCCTGGGTTCTTCTCTCTAATGTCTGTACTAAGTTTCTCAGTGTAAGAACCCTTTTGATTAACTGAATGTGCTCAGTTCTGTTTGAGATCCCCATGGCAGCCAACTGAGTACTTGTCCTATTGTTAAGCACATTTATCATCCTGGTGGCTATCTCAGGCATGTTGCTTAGAGCAGCTCTTGATCTCTGAATTTCAGTCTGTGCTTTTGGAATGAGGTCCAACTGTTCATGGATTGTTTCAATATATTGCCATTGCTCATTTATAGATTGGCCAATGTTAGCCCACAACACTATTTTAAGCTCAGCCACAACTTTGTCTAATTTGAGCTCATTTTCTAGCTCTTTGATCCTATCTTTAAGGGCTTTTATCTCCCTGCCCTTTTCTGCCACAGACTGCTTGGATTTATCATATACTTCATTGACCTTGGCTAGTTTCTCCTTGGCCTCATTCAATTCTGTCATTTGTGCTTCCAAGGCCTGGATCTCATTCCTCAGCTTTTGCATGTCCAGGCTTGGGGCCTGCTCTGCTGTTAGTGGTGCTGCTGAGGTGGATGTTGCTGCTTGTTCTGTCTGTTGAGGAGGAGGAACAGGAGGTGGAGCAGTTTCCTCAAGGTCTATTACTTCAGGAGGAGGCTGGGAGGTCTGACCTTCTTCTCTTTGCTTCAAAGCTGCCTGTAGTGTTTCCTGTGCAGCCTCTGATTCTCCCAGATTTTCTTGTGTCTGGATTAACTGCTTATATAGAGACACCAGGAAGGTTGAGGCCTCTTGATCATGCCTCTGCTGGGCAACCTCATCTGTTTGAGGGTGGATTGTGGCTGGCATTTTGATCTTTTTCTTCAAAGCAGCCATGTCTGCATCCCTTAACTTCAATATCTCCTGGATGCCCTTGATATCTTTGGGATCATGCCCAATCCCAATAATTATATCTTCTAAGGACATAATTCTGTTGTCCTTAGCCTGTGATGATGCCCTTTCCAACTCAAGTTGGGCAGCTGTATTATTAAGGCTATTTTCCAGCCTATAATTGTCCAATGTTTTGTCAGCCAAGGAGGCATAGACCATCTAACCTGTTTGCTTATGAAACTCAATTTTATCCAATGGGTCGATGTCTTTGGCAAGGACCTCAAGATTGGTCCTTATATAATCTGCACGAGACTGGGGCTGTGCTACAGCTGGCAAGAAATGACTCATGATCATTTTGCCTTCACTAACATCAAAAGCAGACATCAGTCTTTGCTGGTTAGTGGGAGCCATTTTCAACAAATGATTATAGAGCTTTATTTTTATGGGCTCATTTCTTTTCTTTATGTCTATTAACTGTTGTTTGATGCTCAGTTCACCCTCCCTCTGCTGGTTAGAGGAGCTGACTTCTCCTCCCACAGTTCTGTTCTGTTCCTCTTGGAAGGAACTTGCATATGCTTCCCTGCTAGGTGGGCCCATGCCCAGAGACTGCCCTGTTGGCATTTCCTCATCAAAGAAAGGGTTCAATCTCTGTCTTTTCTCACCATGACTTTCTGATGTGTTCAAGGGAGTCTCTCTGTCCCTTTTTCTGCTAGTATCCTCCTTTTGTGGAGTTTGGAGGATTGATGCATCAACTGATGTTTCTTGCCTAGGAGGCACCGAATTTTGTGCCTGTTGTTCTATGTAAATTGGGGCCTCAACTGCCCCTTCTTGCTGTTGGGGCTGCTCTTTATTATGCTACCCTTCTTCTTGCTACAATTCCTGTTGTTGTTGTTGTACCTGTTGCTGCTGTTGCTGCACCTTCTCATGCGGTGGCTGTTCAGTATCCATCTCTTTTTCCTTGACCTTGCTAGATATATGTTCAGTGGCTTTGGGTGCTTGCTGATTTACAGTCGAGGAGGATGCAACTGCTCCCACTTGTGTGCTTGGCAGTGAAAACACCTCTGAATAAAGTTCAAGGTCAACCATCTTTTTAAGATTCCTCACCGCTCTTTGATTCAGCTCTTCTTGTGTGACCGACTCTTCCAGGGTTCCTCTCCTCCATTTTGCTTGGTTTGCATGTTTTTCAATGTGAGGGATCTTTACATGATCATAGCCAGAGAGCCTATATCTGAGCCTTCTCAAAGTGATGAAGTGGTTGGGGTCATAAGGTTTCTAGAGGAAACTAGTTTGAAGGCCAAGGGACTCAAGCATCCTGTCTGCTTCTCTCCAACCTTCCTCCCTTTGGTTATAGACAAAGTGGCCAAGTTGGTTCATGACTTTGAACTGTGATTTCTTGCCTTTTCCTGAAAAGTGAAGCACATCAACATTGCCAAACTGCCTGAAGTATTCTAGGGAAAATAGCCTCATAGGCACATATCTGGGTAGTCTGTAGGGAGGCAGTTCACACCCATACATCCTGATGACGGTGTGGTGCTGGTAAAAGTACCAGTCCCCAATGCTGTATGATTTGGATAACTGAAGGATCCTTTGCATTTCATCTGTGAGCCTCGGAGGAGGTGAGCCCATCATCATTGACATAGCTGGGTGGATGAATTGATCTATGAACTCACAATAAGTATAAGGAGTTTCAAATCTACAGTGGAAAACAGATGACCGATAGACCACTGATCTTGGATTGCCTTGGGCATCCTCTCTTTTGATTGGGAAAGAGAATTTATGATGTTGATGATATAAGATCAAGTGGTAAATGTAGGAGGTATACCTGAACACTCTTTCTCTTGCCAGGTTCATTAGTTGCTCATGTATTTTGTCTGCTATATAGGTGGCATAGTCATAGCAGATAGGAGACTTTCCAGGAGCAAACATGAGCATGATTACCAGCACAGTTTGATCAACAAACTCAATGGAGTTGTAGCCCAAAATAGGACTAATCATGTCTGCCAGATCTCTGCCCAGTTGGTTGAGGTATACTTGATTGATAGGAGGATACTTCACAGAGTCAGAGCCAATGTATAGCTGGTTTAGTTTGGTGACCTGAGCATCTGTCATTCTCGCTCCTTGATTTATCAGGTCTACAAGTGATATAGGGACTAGTTTCTTCTCAGTCCTGAAGCAGAGCATATCCTTGATAGCTTCTGGGGTGACATAAAACACAGCTGATCCTGAAGGGTCAAGAACTGCCCTCTGAGTGGGGTCATAGTTTTCAGCATACAGATGGATCAAATCAGGGAATTGGTTAACTTGAGGGAGCTTAAAAATAGGGAGGAATAAGTCCCATATGCCCAGCACATCTGTTCCAGCCTCATGCTTGGCCTTCAATTCATTGAGCAGGTGGATGTGGAACTTAGTACCCATCAGCATTTCCTCTGAAATCTGATAGTCCATGTCTGCCAGAGACTGCCATTCCAATTGTCTCTGAGGGGCATTTAATGGAGTAATGTTCAATGCTATTGGAGCTACTGGTGGATCCATGGTTTCACCTAAGATTATGGATGGAGTTGCTATGCAGAGCAACACAAAGAGTTTTCTTCAACGAAAAATGTGAATTGTATGGCACAGAGGGTGAGTGAAACAGCTGCAGCAATTGAAATACTATTTAAGGTGCGAATAAGACCAATGTGTGGTCTCAATCTGTCTTTTTTAACAGGTAGGTGCAGTTTCAGTAAGTTGTTTCGCGATTGCGCGAACAAAGTGGAGTTTTTTGTGAAAATATGGGCAAACAAGGCTCAGCTAGTGTTTTTCGAGCTCACAGTTGTAAATGGGGGCTAGGCACCAAGATTTCGCCGGTGAATTTTGCGAGTTTTTTGTCGTTTAAGCTCTTTTGAGGGAATTCATAGACAAAGTAGGCATATGAAGAATTTATAATGGAGAATACCTGGTAAAGAGCGAGCAATGGTCATGGATGACTGTGTAAATAGCGTGTTGGACGTCTCCGAGTCGATTTCAACAAAGGTGGTATAATTTGGACGTAAAATCATGCAGAGAAAGAAACAGCTCTTGCGGCAAAAAGTATGAAAAAACGCGAAAATTGGCCTAAATATGGATTTTTGGCATATTGGCACGTTTTTTGGATGATGTCAGCATGACGTCATCAGGTGGGGTCAAGGTCGAATGACATCAGCATGACGTCATCAGGTGGGGTCAAGGTCGGATGACGTCAGCATGACGTCATTGGGTGAGGTGGCAGGCTCTGATTGGTCCACGGGGATGATGAAGTGGCAAGACAGATCAGCATGGGGGCGAACGCAGGGGCTGACGTGACGGCGGGGTGGCACTGACGTGGGTATGATGTGGTGGTGATGTTGGCTGGGCGGATCGACCGAAAACCGGGAGCGGTTAGCGGTTTCTCATCGCACCGCTTATGATACGGAAGAGGGATTTTTCAGGCGTACGTCCGATAAACTGTGGGGATGACGCGTGGTGGAGGCCTGACGTCACCTTCTGACAGATATCGGAAGGTATCTGTCGGACGTCGGGGCCGGTCCGATATGGATTGAGGCCGTCCGATCAAAAGCGCTCGATCGGACGACTGATGGGTCGCTGAGTTGATCGGATGATATAGACGGGGATGAGGATTAAAATAATATATTTTTGGGGCACGCGCTCAGCGGAAACTTTTGGAATATAGTGTTTGTAATGTTTTCCAATGAAAAATAATGTGGCCTCGACACTTTGGATAATTGGAAGAAGTGGGTTTTGATATTATTTTGCAATTTAGAGCGGGTATGGGTAAAATGGGTCTTTTTATAAGGTTTTCTTGGTAAATGAAGGTTTTAAAGGGCAAAGTGAATTCAGAAGAGGGGGTGGGTTAGGCTTAGGTTTATCAAAGTGACCAGATGTCATTTTGATCCCTGACAGAAGGCATATGGCTATAATGCCAAGGGGAGGGATATTTATACAATGTTTGGGGTTTATACACCATGGTGTTATAATACTAGGGAAAGGGTAATATAGGGGAGTTATATAATAGAGTTAGGGTTAATATGGATGAAAGGAGTGGATGAGGGGAGATAACACTAAGCTTTTTTGAAAATAACTTAGCTTAAGTAGTAGATCAAAATGAAAAGAGTTTTAGACAAGAAATGTGGCTTCTAATAGGACTAAGAACCACCATAGAACCATGAATTGTTTCATGAATCAAAACTAATGAGGGGATATTATTAATGAATGGGAAAGGGAATGAGTGGGAAGTTAGACATGCTTCTTTGCTTGCTGCAACCTGATAGAGAAGAAGACTTCTCCATCCATTGACTTTGCTTTGTGAAATAGGTTAGCATACCTTCAATTGTAAGAAATAATACTTCTGCAACCCCAACTGCCTACCCATCTACTTGCCTAGCATTTTTTGTTTCTTCTTGGAGGGTGCACTTAGGCTTGCAGACCCTTATTTGCCTTTTCTTTTCTTTGGCTTTTTCTTTTTTTTTTCTATCTACTTCTACCCTTATTTCTTCCAAGGTCCCAGATTAAGTTGTTGGGAGCCTTTCTTCTCTATCTAAACTACTTGTCTGCCAAGATTAAACAGTTTGGACAGACTTCTTTCTCTATTCTACAACCGAAAATTCAAAATATGGCATGATCCAGATTAGGCTGTTGGACCATCCATCAAAATTTGAGTCCACATCAAGCTATAAGCACAGATTATATTCTCTTGGAAATATGTGATCTTTGCATCATCAAAGTAGAACATATTTGGACCTTTTCAATTCCAATCATGAAATATGAAACCTATTGGTATAGGTAGCTAACAACTTACACAAGCACCTATGCACCACCAAATGTCCAAAAAATAGAGGTTAATTCACAAGAATGGAATGTTTGAAATCTAGTTTGTCGGTTTTGGTACTAATATACTTCTAGTTGTTTGGTTTTCCTAAATGAAGTTTGATGTCATGAAAGGGTTTCTAGTAAGTTAAAGGGTTTCTAAAATTGTAAGGTCCCACCTTACCAATCATCAATAGTATAGAGAATTAAAGGTCACATTGAATACTAATCCATTTTTTTAATTTTATTTTTACTCATAATATGACTAACTAGTTATAATGTAATCATGTTCCTTCAACTATTTCAATGTAATAATATAAAATAAGAAGTCAGGGATAAGTTTCCCTTAAAACCAATTCCAAAACACATTTCTCCTCATTTTTTAAAGGTGCATGTCGTCTTTTCATATTTATATGTGATATCTAAGTAAGACTCGAAATAAATTCCCCCATAATGCCTTATGTGAGCATTAAGCCATATCAACCTATTTGATCTCCTATATTATGCTAAATAGGTTCCACTTATTAAGTCCCGAGATCATAACGACAAAAGTACGCCACAAGAGCCTAAAATATTATGCTTCTATTACAAAACTTACATATATAAGTGTATGAGTATTAACCTACTTTTAACAAGATAACTAAAAGATGAATATGCCTCTCTTCATTATTAAATCTAATAAATATTATATGTTTATTGATTCATCAATTAAAAACTCCTGATAGAACTGGTTCAACCATGACACTCGTATAATGAATGTTGCAACAACAGTAACCATTGCTACAATTTCAAAAACATATTATTATTGAAAAAGTGCCAAGTAAAATAGTGGACTTTCCAAAATTGGGCACACTAGTTGTTCACTATAGTGATTAAAACATAATATGGAACCCATGAATAAATGTACCTCAGACGAAACATATTATGCTCACTTGCATTAAATCCTATAGAATTAGTCATTGTAAAATTGTTTCCAACAACAACCCTTTTTTAAATGAAAACTTTAGATAATAAAAGTAACAACTACCATATTTTCTATTCACACTTCAACAACTTATTAAATTCATTTTTAAATTCATAAAAAAACTTTCAAACATAGGAAGCTACATCGATTAAATAATCTATTCATAAATTTTCTAGTACATAAAAGCTACAGTATGTAGGACGTTTACTCTGACAATTTATATGTGCAAAAACTACATTCATTGAAGTTTTGAAAAACATTTTGCAGGCATGCAATCTACAAGCTACAAAATTTGAGGAATATTGGCAAAAAATTTTCAAGCATGCAATCTATAGCCATTGATTCCTTTTGATAAACACTTTGCAATCATGCAATCTACAATCATTGAGGCATTTTTTCAAACACTGGAAGCCATAATATGTTAAGGAAAGTTGACATGAATCTAACATTATTACTCAACCTATTTAGCTCATGAAATTTATAAATTAATTATGAAAATAATAAAAGAGGGACTAAAACATATTATTCTTTCAGCCAAAACTTGAAAATAGGTGCACACAATTGGTAGCAACAATCTGCTAAATCACCTAAATTTATGATCTAGGTTTTGGAAAGAGATTTTTTGGAATGAATTCGGTTTTCACATGCCCCAGAGGTATGTATACCTCTGGATGTTGTCTTGAATCATTATGAAAGCACCCATGGATGAAATTATTTGAACTAGCAAATCTTCTGACTCCTAGAATCTCATTTACAAAATTTGTCAAACAAATGGCATGCAAGCTTGAATCTACAAACATGAAAGAAACATAGTAACACAAAATTAATTTATATTTACTTATGTGTTTCCTAAATTCTTTTCTAAATAATTTCATCTACTCTAAGTGAGTTGAAGGGTTTTGATATTCATCAATCATTATTTTCATTCAACCATTCCATCAAACACATGGAAAGGATCCCGAGTTGTTAAGAATAACTCCAAAATAAGAGTTAACCAGTGATGATTTTTAATGAATTATGTATCATAATTTGTTATCTACATTTTCAAGGATTCTAAGCGCATAATGACTGAAAATTACCTCAATTATTTTCCTTGGAACTATTGGTTGTCATTATTTTTCATTTTTATGTTAAGGGTTAATCTAGTGATCACCCCAAGTATATGTTGGGCATGTGTCAATTTCCTTAATTCTCCCATAGGCTGAAAGTGATCACTTATTGATGCATAATAATTTGCATATATAATAAAAATAATAACATTTCCCATTCACAGATTTTTCCAAACACTTTCGAACATATCCTAAAACCATTTCTAAAACATCTCCCTAGTTACCTATTTCACTTAAAATGAAACAAAATCATAATTCATGAAACTCTTACCCAATCCTTTTGAAATTCTTTATTGAAATTACCTTCAACAGTATTTGACTTTGCTTTTGTAGGAATTTACAGGGTAAGTTCCACAGAAAGAATACCAAAAGGACACCGCTCACAACCAGATCTCAAATCAATACACCAGTATTTTTGACGTGGTTAAAACCCTCAGAGTGCAAGGAGGGAAACAGTCCACGGCCTGTCCCAACGTGGGTACTACAGGCAATTTATTAATCAAAGAATGAAAATTTACATAAGCTTCTCTCATGCACGGATTTCCCGAACAATGACCCTCCATGCGCTTTAAATAGAACTCATGGACCAATCGGGTGTCAAGCCACGGATCAAGTGTCGGTAATACCGAGGTGAGAGTGAACCGTCGGATCACTACATATCGTGACCGTCGGATTGTAAGTTACAAAATGTACAACGGTAAAGAAACACACTTTACCTAACTCTAACCTAACTCTATGCTAGACCAAGTTGGACTTAACTATATCCTATGTGTCAGAATATCCTAACATCCCCCCTTAAGAACAACTTGGGATAGGATTGAAGGATTTACAAATATGACACAATAGGAGAAGGAAGGAGGCACTAGAGCCTATCCCCCCTTAGTGACAACTTCCTGAACTCCAAGCATATATCGAAGTTTAGTGAACTTCGCCTCTGTGAGAGCCTTTGTGAAGATGTCTGCAACCTGATCATCTGTTGGACAATATTGCACTTCAAGAACATGGTCATGAATGAGCTTTCTGATGAAGTGCATGTGTAGTTCAATGTGTTTGCTGCGCTGATGCTGGACTGGATCTTTGCATAGCTGAATGGTACTTTGATTATCACACCAAAGTGTGGTTGGATGTTGCTGCTCAAAGCCAAACTCTGATAGGATCTGACGAAGCCACAAGGCTTCCTTACTAGCTTCCACGGCACCACGATACTCTGCTTCTGCTGACGAAAGAGAAATGGCAGCCTGTTTCTTACAAGCCCATGTAATAGGTCCTGAACCAAGAGTGAAGACATAACCGGCAGTAGACTTCCGATCATCAAGGTCACCAGCCCAATCAGAATCAGTGAAACCAACTAACAGAGGAGCTGCTTTGGCACTGTAATGAATCCCAAACTGTACTGTACCTCGAACATAAAGAAGTATTCTTTTAGCTGCTTTCCAATGACTTTCACGGGGGTTTTGCATAAAACGAGCAACAAGGCCAACAGCAAAGGAAAGATCAGGACGAGTATGGGTTAAATACAAGAGTTTTCCGACAAGTTGACGGTATAAGGTAGCATCAACTTCAGGAGAAGTACAAGAGACTGAAAGTTTGACTCCAGACTGAAAGGGAGAAGGGGCTGGCTTACAGTCTTCCATGTGAAAATGACGAAGAATATCACAAGCATACTTGGACTGGGAAAGGAAAATACCCTCTTGGGATTGCAAGACTTGAAGACCGAGAAAATAGTGTAAGTGTCCTAAGTCTGTCATTTCAAATTTCTTTTTAAGGCTGGACTTCACATGGTTTATAAGGTTGGGATCACTACCAGTAAGAATAAGATCATCAACATAAAGAACAAGGATGATAAGAGAGTTGCCCACTTTCTTGGTGTAGACAGTATTGTCAGAATGACACCTAGAAAAGCCAGATTCTAAAAGAAAGCTATCCATTTTGGCATACCAAGCCCGAGGAGCTTGCTTGAGGCCATAAAGGGATTTCTTAAGTCGACAAAGGAGGCTGGAGTCTGTTTGTATGAAGCCAATGGGTTGTTCCATATAGATTTCTTCCTGCAAGTCCCCATGCAAGAAGGCAGATTTAACATCCATTTGATGGACTTCCCATTTTAAAGAGGCAGCAAGGGAAAGAACAAGGCGGATAGAGTTCATTTTGGCAACTGGAAAGAAGGTTTCAGTGTAGTCAATGCCTTCAACCTGTGAAAAGCCCTTAGCAACTAGACGAGCTTTATGTTTATCAACTTTCCCATCTGGTCCATACTTGGTTCTGTAAACCCATTTGCATCTAACAAGTTTGCGTCCCTTTGGTAGAGGAACAAGATCCCATGTATCATTTGTCATCAATGAATGATATTCTTCATTCATAGCTGCTTCCCAATGTGGATGGCCTGAAGCTTCTGCAAAAGTGTCAGGATCATGATTTACTGGAGCTTGAGCCAGTAAAGAAGAGGCTCTTTCAAACTGAGAACGTGTACGTCGCTGATCTGTAGGATCACCGGCAAGATCACCTGCTGCATCCCGAGTAGCACGGACCCATCTTGGAAGTTGAGGATCCTGAGAAGGTGGGGGAGGATTATCATCCTCGCTTTCATCATCAGAAGAAGAAATGTTTTCAAAGATAGAAGAGATAGGAAGAGGTGGCACATCCGCCGGACTAGGCTCGCAGGCCGATTTATTTTCATCAAATTTTACATCTCTTCTAATGATAACATTTTTGGACTTAAATGGAATAAGTCTATAACCTTTTACATCTTCAGAATATCCAACAAAAGTACATTTCTCACTCTTAGGTTCTAAAGCTTTATGCTTTTCATCTGGAATATGGGCCCATGCTTCACTTCCAAACACACGAAAGTGACTTACATCTGGTTTAATGGAACTCCAAGCTTCTTCTGGAGTGATATTCTCTAGAACCTTAGTAGGAGTGCGATTGATTATATAATTTGCACAATTAATTGCTTCGGCCCAAAAACTAAGACTGAGTCCTTTAGATTGCAGCATACAATTAGCCATTTCCTTTAAGGTGCGATTTTTCCTTTCAGCTACACCATTTTGTTGTGGAGTGTATGGAACAGTATGTTGCATTTGAATTCCATTTTCGGTGCAAAAGTTGATGAATGCATTTTTAACATATTCTCCACCATTATCAGTTCTTAGCTTAAGAATTTGATGTCCAGATTGTTTTTCAACAAATGCTTTGAAGGCCAAAAAAGTGCTAAATACTTCGCTCTTGAGTTTTAAGAAGTATACCCAAGTGCGTCTAGAGAAATCATCAATGAAAGTTAAGAAGTACTTGCAGCCAGAGAATGAAGCAACAGGAAGAGGACCACATAAATCACTGTGCACAAGCTGTAAAGGGGCTGAGGCGTGCCAAGAGGCACGTTTGTCAAAACTGTCCCGATGATGTTTTCCGAGTACACATCCGGAACAAACACCATCTTTGCAAGATACCATAGGAAGACCTGTCACCATATTTTCTTTACATAGATGCTGAAGGGAGCGATAGTTTAAGTGACCAAACCGCTCATGCCAAAGTTTGCTCACTTCATCATTATGAGCAACAAATACTGAGGGAAGATGGGATGACCCAAAGTTGTGAAACTTATACAACCTTTTGGAATCATCAGCAAGACCAGTAGCTAGAATCTGTTTAGGATCTTTTAGATCCTTGATTACAACATCATGAGGTGAAAATTCAACAATTTTACCTTCACCTGAATGAGTTATCTGATAGACAGATAGAAGGTTGCAGGATAAGTTTGGAACACATAATACATCATTGAACTGACCATTGTCTAGATGAACAGTTCCAGTCCCTACAACATTAAGAGATCTATCATCACCAATATATATATTTTTGGTGTTACAATCATTTAAAGAAGAAAACATGGCTTGGTTTTTGGCCATGTGACAAGAGGCTCCAGAATCAATGAGCCACTCATGAGAATGAGAAGAAGAAGAAGATACATTTAATGCATAACCAGACTGAGATGATTGACGATGACATGCAGAAAGTGCCGTTCCGGAAGTTGAAGTTGAAGTAGGCTCCAAATGGATGTTATGTTTCTTCATTGCGGCTTCCAAGGCTTCCATCTTCTTAAAGCATTTAGATTCTAAGTGGCCATCTCGATTACAAAAGTTACAATGTCTATCAGTCTTCTTCCATTTGTTTTTATTGGGCTTATCATTTTGCTGAAATGATCTTTCATTTTGAGGCTGAGATGGTTTAGGACCATTCTTTTGAGGATATGACTTCTTAGGATTCTTTGAATTTGGATGCTGCTGGGCGGCTAACGCTTTTGTGGAAGAGTTTCCAAGATTAAGAAGACCAAGGTGTAAGAGTTTTTCTTGTTCTCTTATTAAGGAATCACAAAAGGAGTCAAAGGAAGGGGCCTTGTATTCTTGTCCTTGACAAATGAAAGCTTCCCTTGTAGAATGGAAAGTGGAAACAAATACAGAGTAGGCTGGTCCTAACTTAGTAAGGATGGAATAAATAAGGTTACCATCATCTTTCTTAACTTTAACACCTTCCAAGAGATATCTAAGGGTCTTGAATTTTGACAAGAAATCTTCAATGCAAGAAAAATTATTAGGATCCAAAGTAAGAAGCTCATTTTCAAGTTGATGGGATCTAATTTCATTTTTAATCCCAAAAACTTTAGCAAGTTTTTCTAATGCTTCATGAGGAGTCTCAAGTCCTGCAATGTGGAATCTAAGATCAAGAGAAATAGACATCCCTATCAAACCACGTGCTTGATCTTGTCTATTTTCCCATTTTGCCGCCTTGTCTTCATCTGTGGGTTTCTTCTCTTGGTTTGTGGCTATTCTGAAGAGACCTTTACTTCTAAGTAAATCTTCCATGTATTCTACCCATTGGAAGTAGTTAGTGCTGTCAAGAATGACTTGGCATGGACTTTCCATTTAAAAAAAAAAAACTGAAGCTGAAGGTGCTGAAAGTAAGTGTACCAATGGATAGATCTCGAAAAAATAGGCGGTTTTAAAAAAAACGGCTCTGAAAAAGGCTTCCGGATGAAGAAGTTATCGGTTTGCGTGCTTGCCTTGAGAAAGCTCTTTTTCCCTACAAAACACAAAACACAAAACGAATATGCAAAGAAAAATGAACCTTGCGGCTCGAAATTAGCTTTAGCCAAAAAACTAGAAATTTAAAAAAAAAAAAATCTCAAGGTTAGCTTTAGCCGAAAAACTAAATATTTTTCTCAATGTTTCTGATTTTCCGAGATCACACTAAGGTGCAGGGAAAAGAGCATACGCATGAGAAAAATCCTTCCTTTCTGTTTCTGATTTGCCCAGATCGCACAGAGTCGCAGGGAAAAGAGCATACGCAGAAATGAAAGGTATAGATCCGGTTAAAAAAAAGGCTAAATAAACTGAGACCGAAATAAGCAGAGAGAAATTAACAGTAAACTGCAAAAAAAAACACTATATACCTCCCGATCTGAAAAATGACGCAGCTAGGGCTACTAGAAACCTTTTCGCATGAAACGAAAGGGGTTCCTCACTGGAACAGATGCTCCGAACGCAACAGAGCAGTCCTCTCGGCCCGAAAGCAGTCAGAAACAACAGATCTAGGAAACGACAGCCGCATGCAGTTCTACCGGCTTCAGATTTGGATCACCAACGGACGCGGCCCTCAAATAGCTCTGATACCATGTAGGAATTTACAGGGTAAGTTCCACAGAAAGAATACCAAAAGGACACCGCTCACAACCAGATCTCAAATCAATACACCAGTATTTTTGACGTGGTTAAAACCCTCAGAGTGCAAGGAGGGAAACAGTCCACGGCCTGTCCCAACGTGGGTACTACAGGAAATTTATTAATCAAAGAATGAAAATTTACATAAGCTTCTCTCATGCACGGATTTCCCGAACAATGACCCTCCATGCGCTTTAAATAGAACTCATGGACCAATCGGGTGTCAAGCCACGGATCAAGTGTCGGTAATACCGAGGTGAGAGTGAACCGTCGGATCACTACATATCGTGACCGTCGGATTGTAAGTTACAAAAAGTACAACGGTAAAGAAACACACTTTACCTAACTCTAACCTAACTCTATGCTAGACCAAGTTGGACTTAACTATATCCTATGTGTCGGAATATCCTAACAGCTTTCTCAAATGATACAATACCAAGGTTAGTACCTATTACTCTATTCAACAAACCCCATATTTCTGTTTTAAAAATTTCCTATGAAATCTATTTTATTAAAATGGGGACCCTTAATAAATTTTAAAACATAAAAAATGAAAAGTGTTTTCATGTTCCTTGAATAAAAAAAATCCCTATAGCCCCTGAGACCAATACTCATACTTGGGATTTTTAAGCCCCAAGTATTAAACATTGGGTAAAAAATAATAAATTGGAGTTCAATTTAAATATGACTTATAATTTAAAACTCCAACTTATCCAAAGTCCTTATCACTTCCCTGCATCGCAAATAAATATCACCCCATGGTAATACTCGCGGCCTTAGCGAAATGCGATATAAATGGACCCGATGGGAAAGTTAATGCAATTCATAAAATTCCCCATGTTTGCGACTATCGTAAAAGTTCAAAAAGCTTAAGGCTTGACCCCACTACACACCAACGATTGCAATTACAGATTGTGATATAGCCCAGATAGGATGGGTTTATACATGCCCATCCATTAATCCCCCTCATCTGCGGCTATCGCAATTACTAAAGGCTCATGCCTCCCAATCCCTTTGTCTATTGTGATACGTGATAAATTCCAAAACTAACAGGAAAATGCATTACAATTCATAAAACCCTACATTCGTGACTACCACAGGTTCTAAAAAAAATCTTAGTCCATACCCCACCTCCGATTGTGCTATGTGATAAGGAGCAGATCCGACGAGATTAATCATTACAATTTATATTAATATTGCATTTTGGGCCTATATCACCATCGCAAAGTTCTTAAAATTCATTCTTCATCCCAATGCCGATTACGATATGACGTTAGATCCATGTCATCATCCATGTCAGGATCCATGTCATTGCCACGTCTCTCGCCATGTTAGATCCACATCATAATGATGTCACTATGACTACATCACTGATGTCACCTTGGGATCCTGCAATTCAAATATTTAAAGGGACACGTCTTATAATAAGCCCTTCAGCCCAAATGATTTGTGATTTACGATTAGACTGGACCTGACGGGATTAATCACTCCAACTCATACATACCCCATCTCTGTGGTATTGCAAATAAAAAAGGATCACCGTTTCTTTGTCTCCTGCGCATTTCGACTGGCAATTGCAATTTTATTTGAGAAGGCCCTTTTTTGGATTTTATATAAAATACTCTTGTTCTAAACCAATTATTATTGTTCTAAAATCTTTTCCCCTAATTCTATATTGATTGCGATTGTTTTGAAGTTCTGCCCCAAAAATATGATTTCTGGTAAGCTATAAAGCTCCACCTCCTCACTTAGCATTCCTCTCCATGATGTCTATATTTAATTTATTGTGCTCCATGCTTTCATTATTTCCTACAAACGTTATTTGTTTCAAATAAAACTCACTTATTAGTCTCATTTATTTCCAACTTATTGATTCTTGTATATCCTATTCAGGTTCATGACATAGAAAGACAACTGTGCAGCTCCATGGCAGCTCAGTTCAAACAGATAGACAGTCATCCAAAGAATTTGATGGAACAAATGAAGCTAATGATGACAACAAACCATTTTCAGAGACTTCTATGAAACTATTTTTTTCCTTTAAGAATTGTTGAAGGGATCTATTTAATTCCCTCAATGCTCTGCACAATAGATTAGAGTTGTTTTCTAATATTTAAGCTTAGTTGTTGTATGAAATAAAGGTCGTGAATTTTATGAAAAAAAGTCTTAAGAAATATTGCGCTATTGTACGTTCATCCTTTTCTCAAGAGAACGACTGGAACATTATTTAGGAATTTTCATAAATATTTTTGAGAAGTTAAATTATTGTACTCCTGGAATCATCTTTGTGGGAAGGAATAAATTGTTGCTATTTCTTTTATGAGCTGAGTGAAGTATATCCGGTATTTCTATCATTGTAATTTTGTTTTTTTCATAAGTAAATGGTAAATTTCTCTTTTCAAATTTCTTATTACTTGATATTTAAAGAACAAGGTTACATCTATTCACTACTTATCATGTTGTCATTGATATTTTTATACACATTAAGCAATTTGTTGTGGTAATCTCAATGTGATATGAGTTTACAAATTATTTTCATTAACTACTTAATCAAACTAATCATCTTGAAAGAAGTTTCATTCCCATTCGTTTTGAGCAATGTATATTGTCATTTACTAAGGAAACTAATTATAGATCACATCTAGATAAAAGTTAAACAAGCCCAACTTATAGAATAGATTAATGAAATTATTTTTCCATTTGATTCACTTCTGCAAATTGATCTATTTCACTCCACTATAAGCATTACACATTCATTAAATCATATTTCATTGGGAAACTAGTCCCATTATCCCTAGTCGGAGCTGCTACTTAAACATAAAAGGAATCGTCTTAAAGTCAGGACCTGGTGGTTTTTCCCCTGTGTTGAAGAAGCAATTTTTGAGCCCTGAACAGTACCATAAACTACACCAATAGTAAATCATATCTTGATATCTAAGAATCTATACATATATACTGCTCTTAGTCTTAATTTTCAACTAGTCAATAATATTTCAGATACCATAAGCTTAAATCAAAATATGATGCTTACAACAATTTAGATTTCTACTTTTTCTTTTATGATAATTTAATACTACAATTTTAGGACAATTAAAATTATATGTTATTAGATATTCAACTCCAATAGCTGAGAATATGATCCATATTTGATTCCTTAACCAACTCATTTGAACTATTTGGTTTTCCACCCAGTCATATCGAAGGAGAAATTCTCCCCTTGGAACCCCCAAGTTCTATAAGCTCACAAGCAGTACCAAAATATAGCAATAGAGATATATACAAGGCACATTGAGGAAGATAAGTTTCACTTCCTCTCAAAACCACTCATGTTCAACTCCATTGGGTATAGCTACTTAGTAATTTATATTAGTGTTTGGCCATTCTCGAGGTCTATCTCTCTCTCACAATATTCTTCAAATCTATCAGACTCTTGGTATCACAATGCACTCGCCCTCCCAAGTGAGAAGACATAAGGCACACATATATGAGGAGCAACAAATTCTTGTCATAAAGGAGGAGTAATATGCATGCCTTGAGGAAAAGTAATATATTCCATTTAGCGAAGTGTAACTCATGCGACTAAGGAGAGGTATGAATGCCTTAGCTAAGGAATGTGTAACATATGCATTAAAGAGAGCATAAGAGGAATCTTTTATGACATGTTTTTAATGATTGTAGGAGGAATATTCCATTTTCGTAATGTGTCATTAAGAGAGAGAATTACGTAGAGCCATGAGTCATCAAGGAGAGAGGTATGAAGTGATTGAGGGGATGAAGGTGACTTGTAATTCCATTTAATAATAATATCATATTCTCATAAAAGTAAATAATAATAATAATAATAATAATAATAATAGTAATAATAATAATAATAATAATAATAATTATTATTATTATTATTATTATTATGATTAAGTCATGATTGAACTATTAGGATTGATTAGTGATCACTTAAGTGATTTTACTTCAACTATACTTGATTACCAATTGATACAAAGTTATTTAATATTTTTGGAAAGTCATACTTGAGATGCTATACATGACTTACTATTTATAGAAAGTCACTTTAGAATTGATAGAAATAAGAATTCATTAAGAAAACTCATCCCTGAGCCGCCCATGTGTGGTATTTTTCTTCACAAGAATAGGGATTCCACATTCCTATTACAACCATCTTTGTGATTTAGTAGATTGAGGAGTTTATGCCCCAATCTACTCAAAACATCCAAGATTCCACACCTTGAACTTTTAAATGTTTAGGACTCTACATCCTAATCATTTTGTTATAGATTCAAGTATCCATGTCTTTATCTTTCATGGATTTAGGAATTTGCGCCCTAATTTCACTATAAAAAAAAATTCTACGATGTTTCAGAATTTGCAAAAAAAACCCATTTTAGAAGAAATTGCGCTGAACCTCGGGTCTGAATTTTAGAGCTTGTCGCGCTATATTTGCGGAGATATGATCTGCAGAAGTTGGTCTTTTTGCAGACTCCTGAATTACATTCCAAACAGGTGACTTGGGGAAAATCGTCATAACTTTCTCTCTAATGATCAGATTGAAATTTTGTAGAAGGTACAGAAAGAGGATGGATTGTAGTTTCTTGTATGCATTTTTCATATCCAAAGGTTGAAACAGTGACTCGTGGCACGTCGTACAAGTTCGCTCTACTGAACTAGTCTATAATCAAGTCATTGTGGGAGATTTCACATAACTATTGCTTGGAGAATCCAATTTGGGTCAGACTTGTGGCATTGGAAGGAGGACGCAGAAGGCTACTACAAGACACAATTTTAGAACTGGATGATCTGAAATTAGAGAGATACATCCGATTCAATATCAGGCTTCTACAAAGTGAAAAACGGTGTGTAGTTTTTTTTTTTTTTTTTTTCATAAGCATTGTTTGAAGGAATTCAAAGGGCATAGTAAAGCATTATTATGAGTAATTGATGCCCCGAGGAAAGAAAATTAAAACACCTAGTAAGGGACCTGAAAGCTCCAGCATGACTCATGAAGAAGAGGAAGAAATGCTACATGATATATCAAAATTACAAGAACAAGTGCAACAAATGTCACGCTCACAAAAGCTAATAGAATCTAAGATAAATGGTGTGGAATCTAAGATAAAGGGCATGGAAGCTAAGATGGATGATTCAAAGATAGATTTGAAGAGAGACATGGCAGATTTGAGGACAGATTTGAAGACAGACATGGTAGAATTGAAGACAGATTTGACAAATGTTCTACAAGAAATACTTACTAATGGTGAAAAGGTTGTAAAGGAAACTCATGATGTGAACAAAATAAATGTTAATCATGATTACATAGACTCTAATGTTGGATCGAAGACCCACCATATTCCAAAAATTGATATGAGGAAGTTTGATGACAAGGATCCCGCCACATGGATATTACAGATGGAGCAATTCTTCGATCTCAGTAATGTGCAAAACACACAAAAGGTACGTATGACAACTTTATATTTGGAACCAAATCAGTTTGTATGGTATCAATGGCTTTGTTCTCGTAAACAATTTATCACTTGAGCAATTTTTACAGAAGAATTGAGAGCAAATTATGAGGATAGAAAAAGAAACACTTTTTTTAGCCAATTGATAAGTCTCAAACAAAAGGGTTTAATAATGGAGCACATTGAGGAGTTCAAAAAATTGAACATAAGGGTAAAAGATATTCCAGAGGAGCATAGGATTGATGTGTTCATAGGGTCTTTAAAGGATAATATCCAACATGATGTTCACCTTTGGGAACCTGATTCATTAGAGAAGGCATTCAAGTTAGAAAGAAAAATGGAAAGAAAAATTATGGCAACCAGGAAGCATACCACTCACAACTATAAAGACGGAATTGTTTTTGCGCTTAGTCTTCCACAACCTATAAGTTTGACACCACAACAATTGGAAGACAAAAGAGCAAAAGGGCTTTGTTACAGTTGTGATAGCAAATACACTAAATGTCATAAGTGTGATGAGAAGAAATTATTCTACATAGACTGTGAAGAGGAAGAAGAAAAGAAGCAAGAAAGGTCAAAAGAAGAGGATATACTGCAAGAACAAAGCCTAGATGAAGAAAAAATAAATCCGACCATATCTTGTAATGCATTGGTGGGAATTACCACTCCTCAAACCATCAAGATAGAAGGACAAATCAAGAAGAAAAAGGTAATAGTGTTGATTGATTCAGGAAGCACCCACAATTTTATTCATTGTAAAGTAGCAAATGAATTGAATTGCTGCCTATATCTAGCACCAGAGTGTCAAGTGATTATTGCAAATGGAGGAACAATAAATTGCTCTAGAATGTGCCATAATATCAAGCTATCCATGGGAGAATATGTATTGACTAGCCCAATGCTTTCCATTCCAATGGGAGGTGCTGATGTTGTACTAGGAGTCCAATGGCTACAATCCTTGGGTACAATAGATTTTAATTTTCAAGAACTTTTCATCAAATTTTCTACGGAAGGAAAGGAAGTTGAATTAAGGGGTATTGCAGGGAAACTAGGAAAGACAATCAGCTCTAATGGTATGACAAAGCTTCTAAAAAAGGAGCAAAGAGGTGTAATTGCACAATTATGTTCGCTAGATGTTTCCAGATCGAAATCATCTATTTCTCCAGATCTTCAAAAAGTCCCGGACAATCATTCCAAGGTATTTGAGACTCCAAAAGATCTCCCACCTATGCGTGATCATGATCATGCTATTCATCTGATTCCAGGAACTGTTCCTCCAAACATCAGGCCGTACAGATATCCCTATGTCCAAAAGAGTGAAATTGAATGTATGGTTGCAGAAATGATAGAGGCTGCTATAATTCAACCGAGTCAACGTTCTTTCTCTACTCCAGTAGTATTGGTACAAAATAAAGATGGATCATGGTGCATGTGTTCGGATTATAGGGAGCTCAACAAGCTCACTATTAAAGATAAGTTCCCCATTCCTGCCATTGATGAATTACTCGATGAATTGCATGGATCAATTTACTTCACCAAGTTGGATCTTCGTTCAGGATATCATCAAATCAGAATGAAGACTGAAGACATTCCAAAAACAACATTTAGAACTCATGAGGGTCATTATGAATTTTTGGTCATGCCTTTTGGCCTTACCAATGCACCTTCAACATTTCAAGGTTTGATGAATTCAATTTTCAAACCATTCCTTAGAAAATTTGTGTTAGTATTTTTTGATGATATACTAATATACAACAAGTCTTGGAAGGATCATGTTGAACATGTTGACACGGTGCTACAACTATTGGAGGAGAAACAATTATATGCAAAAAGATCCAAATGTTTCTTTGGAGTCCAGGAGGTGGAATATCTGGGTCATATTGTATCTCATGAAGGAGTTAAGGTAGACCCTAGCAAAATTAAAGCCATTAAGGAATGGAAAATCCCCACATCCATAAAGCATCTGCGAGGATTTCTCGGGCTGACAGGGTATTATCGCAAGTTTGTTAAGAATTATGGGAGAATAGCAGCACCTCTAACAACATTATTGAAGAAAGATGCATTTTCATGGACTTCGGAAGCAACAAAGGCCTTGGAACATCTTAAAGAGGCAATGTGCCAAGCACCGGTCTTAGCTACACCGGAATTCACAAAAACCTTTATTACGGAATGTGATTCTTCAGGAAATGGAATTGGTGTTGTTCTAATGCAAGATGAAAGACACATTGCTTTTGAAGGTCTTCCAATCAATTGAAAGTTTTTAAGCAAAGCTATTTATGAGAAGGAAATGTTGGCAATACTCCATGCACTTAAGAAATGGCGACCCTACCTAATGGGAAGACACTTCAAGGTAAAAATGGATCATGATAGCCTTAAATACTTTTTAGAACAAAGATTATCCTTTGAAGAGCAACAAAAGTGGGTCACAAAGATGTTGGGTTATGAATTTCAAATCATCTACAAAAAAGGGAAGAAAAATGTGGTGGCAGATGCACTCTCAAGAAAGGATGAGGATGTGGAAGCATTGTTGTGCGCCATTTCTATTATCCAACCAGATTGGATAAATGAAGCAAGGGAGGAACGGAAGAATGACAAAGAAGTGTGGGCACTTATTTGAAAGTTACAACAAGATTCCAGTACGTCTGATACATTTAGCTGGAAAAATGATTCGTTATGGTACAAAGATCGCTTATACCTCTGTAAGAATT
This sequence comes from Pinus tabuliformis, assembly GCA_031772625.1. Classification (NCBI taxonomy): domain Eukaryota; kingdom Viridiplantae; phylum Streptophyta; class Pinopsida; order Pinales; family Pinaceae; genus Pinus; species Pinus tabuliformis. The sequence goes on from CM062819.1 coordinate 270,571,761, forward strand.
CCCAACTAAAACAAAAGATTCTTATGGAATTGAACACTTCTCCCATAGGAGAGCACTCGGGATTTTTAAAAACTTACCACAGAGTCAAGAAGGAATTTTTTTGGGATGGCCTTAAATCAGATATTCAAAAGTTTGTGGCAAAATGTTTGGTTTGCAAACAAAATAAAGTTGAAACAATTAAGACATCGGGTCTATTACAAACTTTATCCATTCCAAGCCAATGTTGGGAGGAGGTTTCAATGGATTTTATCACAGGTTTACCCAAGTCTGAGCGAAAGAGTGTCATCATGGTGGTAGTTGATAGGCTTACCAAGTATGCACACTTTTGTGCATTATCACATCCATTTAAAGCCATTACAATTTCTACTGCATTTATGGAAACAATTCAAAAGCTACATGGAAACCCAAAGATTATTGCAAGTGAAAGAGATCCCATTTTCACTAGAAATTTTTGGACAGAATTATTTTCTTGTCTTGGTACTCACTTAGCTCATCTTATCATCCTCAATCTGATGGGAAAACTGAGATAGTAAACAAATGTTTTGAAGGATATATTCGTTGCTTTGTATTTGATAAACAGACACAATGGGTCAAGTGGTTGCCTCTGGCTGAATGGTGGTATAACACTTCCTTCCATACAACAACAAAAATGACCCCATTTATGGCACTTTATGGGTATCAGCCACCATCCATCACATCATATTTAAGAGAAAATTATAAGGTTCAGGCAGTGGAACATCACATCGAACATCAACAACAAGTCCTCCAACTCTTAAAGGATAACCTCATGTTTACACATAATAGAATGAAACAACAGGCAGATCAACATCGAAGTGAAAGAAGTTTTGATGTAGGTGATTGGGTATTCCTACGGCTACAAACATATAATCAAATTTCCCTCAAGCAAGCTAAGAAGGATAATAAATTATCACCAAAGTATTATGGTCCGTACAAGGTGTTGCAAAAGATTGGTACTATGGAAAACAAATTGGAGCTTCCTACAGCTTCTCAATTGCACCCAGTTTTCCATGTTTCATGTTTCAAGAAGGTTATAGGCAACAAGCTCCCAGTTCAAACAATATTTCCAGAACTTGAAGAGGAAGGAAAAATTATATTGGAACCGGAAGCAATCATAGAAACAAGAACTCAACATCTACGAAATCGATCAATTTAAAAGTATCTTATCAAGTGGAAGAACTTATCCACTGAAGGTTCCACATGGGAGGATGAGAATTTTATGCAGAAGTATCCAGAACTACTCAAGTGTTGAGGAAAACACCTTTTTGAAGGAGAGGGGCATGTTGGGTCCCTATAATACTAGTGATTACCCCATTACTATTGTAGTTATACCCCTTATTAATATTGTTGTGCCCCTATTGCCCCCATATTGTTATTACTGTGCCCCATAGAATCCCTCTATTGTTATTTTTGTGGCTTTATATTATTATTGTTAGGTCGGCTCGATTATATCGTAGCTCCTTAGACTCCTATATAATCGAGCCGACCTAACAATAATAATATAAAGCCACAAAAATAACAATAGAGGGATTCTATGGGGCACAGTAATAACAATATGGGGGCAATAGGGGCACAACAATATTAATAAGGGGTATAACTACAATAGTAATGGGGTAATCACTAGTATTATAGGGACCCAACATTCCACCTTAAGGTACTGATTATGAGCCCAAACCCATTTGATGGTTCGTTGGTAAGCTCTTGTTCCAAGACCAAGAATTGTGTATGACTTCCATAGTCATTTTTATTTTGAATAAATGACTATGGTTTTTAAAGAAATGGCTCCAAAATCATTTATAACTTGACCATCCTTATTTGCAAATATCCATGCCTCCTTCCACATCCTACTCAATACAATATTAAATATATATAATCATACAAATCATGTATCATGACTTCCACTATCATTTATAATTTGAGCATCCTTGTTTGCAAATAACTAGGTCCCTTTCCACATCCTGCTCAAAAAAAGATTAAGCATATATAATCATACAAATCATGTATCATCCATAAATCATAACTAACCATATTATCCACATAACCATGATCATCCATGGATCTATGTGTCTCAATCTTTGATCACCATCCATGTCATTAGCTATGTCTAAACTAGGATACCAAAAGAGAAAACATAGGTAATGTGCACTTAACCAAAGTCAATGTTTATCATAAGTATGTAGAAACGGTGTGACACAAACCATGTGTATAACCTACAAGAACACACATACGTATGACTTGCATAATATTTATATCATTGCATCAAAATCAACCTCTCCAACTGTCATCAAAGCTATCTCACTAGGAAGGGACACTACACAAATTGGGTTCCATAATTGTCGATTATTTTCATGATTGATGTTCCAACCCATTAAGGGTGGTTGAACCCATTGAGGGTGGTTGATGTTACATTCCATCAAAGGAAAGATGAAAAGGGTTGTATTATTCCTACTATCCTTAGCATCATCCTCTATCCCTTTGAAAAGAAAAAAAATCACCAAACATAGATCCCTTTACATATACTTTTATCACTTATGTTTTGTAGTGTTGGTTATTCATTTCTTCGTGTTATACCTTTCACATTTGTTTCACACTAGTATTAAGAGACTTAAAACAAAGGCCAACAATATTTGATTATATATATCAAATTTGTGTTTGATATCTCACATTCAATATGATTAAACTAAGTACTTGTAATAATATTATTTCCCATGAATGAATTTACAAAAGCACAAATTTCACATTAATTAAAGACTAATGTCTCACAAGATGAGTTTTTTTACTATAATTGTTTGATAAGCTTAATATCCACATATTATATAGTTAGATTAATTATCTTTAGAATTTACTTCTTGAATTGGATGGGTTTGTAAAGGAAACATTATGATGTTTTATGGTCTTTGACATTTTGATGATGTCTACATTGGATTTAAGAGATCTGTGGTTTGTATCTTTCGAATTATTGACCGGAGAATCCACAGTATGAACATTTTTATTCCAACGTTTAAAATCCCAAATGGGATCCATCTTCAGGGTTTAAGAAGGTGCAACATGAAAGAGCCAAGATTGACTAGATTCATGTTTTTCTCATGAAACAGTTCTTGAATTTATACTCAAGATCTTCAGTTCATAGTAGAAGAGAGGACTCATGAGGAGAAAGACCTGCATGACAAAGATTAATACAAGAGGGGGATATGATTATATTTTTATAATTTCTCAATATGGTCATTATCATGTAAAAAAATCTTATGAAAAATGAGTCCTTTTACAAAAATTTAGGACATCGTTTTAGTTGTATTTGATATATTTTTTCTAGCTACTAGCTTCCTAAATTAGTGTTTGGTTGAGATGTTCTCAATGTTTATGGGTGTAATGAAAATAGTTGTATATCCTAAAATAAATTTTTTATATTTTTATCTATACACTTATATTCTATGGTTGAGATACTCTTGCTAATTAGTAGTATGATGAAAGATAGTGTTTACTGAGATTATTGTGGTGTGAAATTACGATATTGTTTGAAATTTCTATTGTTAAATAATTTATGATCTATTTAAATATAAATTTCATATCTATATATATATATATTTGAATCAATTAAACATTCAATATAATCAAGTATGATCTGCTATCTTAATTTTTTACGTAAGGAATTTACAACGCATCCATTATACACATGTATCATGGGATGTGTTGCAAATTCCTTATATAGAAAAATGTACAAGTAGATATTGTTATATAAATATCAAACATAAGAGAGAGAGTAGATATTACTAGCATAACCACATTTATTTAAATAAATGTGATTGATATATGCCTATAGGCATATATCAATCAATCATATTGACAACCACATTAGTAAATGTGGTTGGAAAACACTGATAAACGTTAGATATTGTAGAAAATCTGATGGTAGGTTAACCCAATAATGAAATATAAATCAAAGAAGAATACTATAACCTACTTCTGCTATCAATTTGTGGAAGCTTAAAGATCGAGACAAACAATATAACTAGGAGAAGAAGAATCAATCTCACAATACACAAGAAAATACTTTTGAGAAAGCCTCAGCTAAGAACCCCACACTATTGTATTATCATACATGGTGGAAATACATAGGAATTAAACAGATCCTTAGCTCTCACATCTAGCCAACTCTCAATACAATCCTCACAAATGCTCACAGGTAATCTTGGCTTCTCTCCAGCCTTCGTCTTTTCCCTCCAAGCTCCTATTTCCTTGCACTCTTCCTTGTGGATGATTCCCTGTTACCAAATGGATGATCAATATTCCAAAATTGTGCAATCCTTAAGGATGAATACTTGACTGCATGCATGAGTTTTCTTTATAAGAAAACACATGAAACTGATAGTATACTATCCTTGAACATTAATCTCAACTAAGTCTATCTCAGAATAGACATGCATGAGTTTCTGATGAGGGAATCTCCAGTGAACTGGAGTAGCTCTAGTTGAGTGCATCAATGCATCAACTCACTGTTAACTCACTATTAGTTCCTCAAATAGTTTGGAACTAATTTAAATGGACTTAACTTAGTAAACTGAATTAACTAATTACAACTCAAATATAACTCAATCTTATATCCTTAATTTAAGTGATAACTCTTGCAAGACTTTAGAAAGACTTCTAACATGAATTTCTCCAACTAATTAATTTAAAATTAATTAATTAATTATTTCGAGGTAGTTGTTAAGACTAAATTTGATTTTAATTCACAATTTAATTCAATGAAAAATTAAATTGGAATATTCTTGTTATGATACTTCAAAAGTCCCTCTCATCAAGAAAGGGATTATCTGCCACCTCGATCCTATCTCTATGGAATTCAAATTTACAGTTTGACAATGCCTTTCTCAAAATGTTAGCATCTTTCTCCTCTGTCGAAATATACTGCAGCAACATGAACCTCTAAACTTATGAAAAGACACAAGTAACAAATCTTGCCTTATGCTTCTCCACACTACCATCAACAGCTTGCTTTACCTTGCAAAGCCAACGAGAACTCACTATTGATTTGTTCTCCAATCTGAGGACAAGTTCCCAAACAGTGTTACGAACTTTGGAGTCATACTCCTCCACCATAGCATCAACCCAAATCAGTTGTTGTACTGCTTCCTCAAATGAATATGGCTTGGTATCAACACATTCACTAGCAAGGGCCATGTATCCAGTGTACCTCTCATGTGACCTCCTTTGTCTGCACTGAGAAGATGGTGCTCCCACATTCTCTCTCGCATCCTCCAACAATATATTAACTTCTCTTGTCCGCTTCCATCCATATTTGAAAGACTTTGCTCGAGTGTATATCTCCACTCCTGGAACCTCTGCATATGTCTACTCTGCATCAGTCTGAGGCTCTTCCTACTTAGGAACCAACAGTTCCTCCATAGCCTGTAATTGAAGCTCCCTCTAAAGGGAAACTCACATGGGCTTCTGCTCATCAAACTTGAGATATCTGTGAACAACTATCCTCCGACTGGTAGGCAAGTACACCTGATAGTTGTGGTGTGTATCAGTGTACCCCACAAATATCCCCAACTATGTTGTCAGCTCAAGCTTCTTTTTTGCATCCTTTGTCACATGGAAATCTACCAATGAGCCAAAGATCCTGAAGCGACCTACATCTGGTCTCTTAAGGGAGAAAGCTTCCTATTGTGTCTTTATCGCAAGTATGCAATGCAGGCTTCTATTATGCAAATAGACCACTGTGTTGTATGCCTCAACCCACAAGTTAAGTGGTAGGCCTTGGTCATGTAGCATTTCCCATGCTACCCCTACAATAGCTCTATTCTTCCTTTCAGCCACCCCATTTTGTTGTGGGTTATGAGGTGTCGTCAACTCTTGTTTAATTTCTTGCACTGCAGAGAGGTCCTTAAACTCTTGAGAGACATATTATCCACTGTTTTCACTTTTCAAGGCCTTGATCTTCTTCCCTGACTCTTTCTCAACCAAAGCTTTGAACTCAAAAAAAATTGTGAAGGTTTGGTCCTTCTTCTGCATGAAGTAAATCCAACATTTATGAGAATAGTCAAGAATGAAAATTGTGTAATACCTTTTCTTCGTTGTGGATGTCATCAAGAATGGTCCACACAAATCAGTATCAAATCGCTCTAAGATAACCTCTGCTCGACTGTCTCGATCATGAAAGGAAGACTTGGTGTACTTCCCCAAGGTATAACCTTTACATATGTCAACCTGCTCAAGTTTACCTTTGGGAAGTCCTATAGATATCTGTTGCATTATCCTCAAAGCCCCATGATGCAAATGGCCCAACCTCCCATGCCACAACTCGCCAATGTCTTGGCTTTGCACCAATTCTGCTTTTGTACTCAATGCTACACAATAATCTACCTCTAGTTTATATATATTCTTCACTTGAATCCCTATCCTCTTGGTTTGACACATGGCTATGTGTCTTAGGAACACCTTTCCTTTACTGAAGGCAACATTGTAGCCTTTTTCCTCCAACATTGTGATTGATACCAAGTTATTCTTCAGTCCAAGCACATACATCACGTATGTCAAGGTGAGAGGAGCTCCATGCTCCCTCTAAAAAGGAACTGTGCCCACTCCTGAAACATTATATCTTCCATCGTCACCCATCTCTATGTGAATCTTGAGGTATTTCTCCTCCAAGGAACTGAATAAATTTTTATCATTGGTCATGTCGAATGACACTCCATTGTAAAGATACCAGACACAACACATCTTCGATAACATAATGCATGTGATGAGGATAAAGTCCATTTTGAACTCAGAGGTTAATGCCTCACCTTCCAATCCTTCTGAGTATACTTTCTTGGACTTCTTCGATGGGAAATTAGTCACATAATGTCCCATCTTGTGATAATTAAAGCATCTTAGTTTAGACATGTCACCCTTCCTCCCTCCATCAGAAGAATTCGATTTGAATTGGGAAGTCTTCCGCATCCCTTTCCTTTCCTTACTTGCTAAGGCCAAATTTTCTTCATCATAATTCTTCGATGAAGAACCATCACGTTTCTCCTCCTGATCTCCTCCTGCATAATATCTTACCATATTCGTTCCCAATCCGACATTTTCTCCCTTCCATTCACAGAGTCCTGCTAGCTATTCCAACTCTTTGGAAGGCCAAGGAGAACGAGGCTCACCATATCATCATCGGTAGTAGTTATTCCCACACTTCCAAGCTCATCTCTATAGGTGGTGAGCCTATTTAGATGTGTGGAAATAGTATCGCCCTGTTCCATATTGATTCTTCGAAGCTTATCCTTGAGCACCAATTTGTACAAATCCAGCTCTGATACCATGTAGAAAATCTGGTGGGAGGTTAACCCAATAATGCAATATAAATCAAATCAAAATACTATAACCTACTTCAACTATCAATTTGTGGAAGCTTAAAGATCGAGCTGAATAATATAACCAGAAGAAGAAGAATCAATCGCACAATACATATGAAAATACTTTGGGGAAAGCCTCAACTAAGAACCCCACACTATTGTATTATGATTTCCACCATAGGAATTATACAAAGCCTTAGCTCTCACAACTAGCTAGCTCTCAGTACAATCCTCACAGATAATCACAGGAAATCTTGGCTTCTCTCCAACCTTCCTCTCTGCCCTCCAAGCTCCTATTTCCTTGCGTTGCTCCTTGTGGATGATTCTCTATTACCAAGTGGATGATCAATACTCCAAAACTGCACAATCCGCAAGGATGAATCCTTGACTGCATGGATGAGTTTTCTTTATAATAAAACACATGCAACTGATAGTACACAATCCTTGAACATTAATCTCAACTAGGTCTTTCTTAGAATAGACATGCATGAGTTTCTGGCGAGGGAATCTTCAGTTAACTGGAGTAGCACTAGTTGAGTGCATTAATGCATCAACTGACTGTTAACTCACGATTAGTTCCTCACACAATTTGGAACTAATTTAACTAGACTTAACTCAGTAAACAGAGTTAGCTAATTGAAACTCAAATATAACTCAGTCTTATCTCCTTAATTTAAGGGATAACTCTTGCAGGACTTTAAAAAGACTTCTAACGTGAATTTGTCCAACTAATTAATTATTTCCAAGTAGATGTTAAGAATAATTTCGATTTTAATTCACAATTTAATTCAAGGACAAATTAAACTCGAATACATTTGTTGTCATATTTCAACAGATATTATTATTATTAATTAAGATTAAGATTTTTATTATAGTATTATTATTATTGATTGATGTTTATTGTTATTGAAAAATATATAATAATCAATAAATATCAATTAACAATAATAATAATAATAATAATAATAATAATAATAATAATTTTATGGCTTTAATAATACAAATATTTTTAAACCTCGTGAATAATATTAAACACCATGAATTTTATTATAAACCTTGTAAATAATATTAAACCTTTTGAATATCAACCCTTTTATTAATAAAGCCAAGGGAGTGATATTATAAACCCAAAAAAATAATAAACCCGAGGGGCAAATACTAAAAACCCAAACACATTAAAAACTCAAGGGATTTATAGTAAACCCAAGCAATTAATATTATAAAGTAATGTTTATAAACCATAACTATGTTACCTATGTAAATGGTCGACAATGGTTGAGCATGATGGATTTCCATATGAGTTCAATATTTTATTATCTCTATAAAATAAAATAAAATAAGAAGGTCTCTATATAAAATTTATTTCATTTTTTCGCTTCTTTTTGTAAATATAGAAGAAGGAATTGCAACATAAAAAATAATAAAAATATTAAAAAAATAAGAAGGAATTGCAACATAAAAAATAATAAAAATATATAAGGAAGAGGTTAGAGATCTAATCTTTTTATTTCATAAAAACATTACTCAGGTTCTCGACGTTTTGACTCTTGATTAAACCAGGGCTGGGCTCCATACTCGAACAAAATTAAAGAACATTCATCACACCCATCCTCTTGACTACATATTTTCTTCTTACCACGAATATGTTGTGCGTCAGGGATGAGGTCTCTCATGGACAAAAAATCATTTTAAAATTGTTTTGACTTACGACTACCCGACTAGCCACCACCTGACTTATCGCTACTCAACTTTTGACTTCCCAATTGGCTCCAATTTAGCACTATCCCAACTTACAACTACCCAACTAGGAACAAATATTTTATTTACTTGTTGCGTTCCAACCATAATGTTTTTGTAGGTTTCTTTAGTTTTCTATAAATTCACTCCCAAATGGAAACCAATAATGCTTGAATAAAACATTAATTGAAGTTTGAACATGCAACCTCACCTCAATTGTACAAATATTTTTAACCAAAGGGATTGATAAACCCGAGGGATTCATATTCAACACATAGTATTCATATTATAAACTTTGTAAAAAATATTAAACCTTGTGAATTTGATTATAAACCCTGTGGATAATATTAAATGCCACGAATATCAACCCTTGGATTAATAAAGCCAAAGGATTAAATAAGAGGGAATGTATATAAAAAATTATCTCTATTTTCCCTTATTTTTGTAAATAGTTACTTTTTGCAAACAATCTAAGAAAAAATTGCAAAACAAAAATTCAAAAAATAAAAAATATTCAAATATGCAAGTCCAAGGTTGAAAGTCATGACTTCTTTTCCATAAAAATATTTGACAGGATTCTGACCTTCTAACTCCTGACTACAAGGCGATATTTAAACATAGTTGAACAAAATGAAAGGGCATTCTTCACACCTAACCTCTTGACTATTGGTGTTTGTCTTCCCGTCACTACGCCAGAGGTTGGAGTCGTGATCACCATTGATAGAAACTTTAGTTTAACAACATGTCGACTTTTGACTACCCGACTAGCTTCAGCTACCACTAGGAATAAAATATTTTATTGATTGATTTGCATGCCAAACATAATTTTCTTTTAGATTTCTTTACATTTTGTTGAAATTAACTCCCAAATGGAAATTTGCTATGCTTGAAGAAAACATTCCCCAAACTCTGACCATGCAACTTTATCATAATTTTCGCATAAAATTGGTTGAAACATATCATCACCTTAATGAATAATTAACACATTTCATGCGAATTTATTGTTGCATGTCGTGAGGGTTTAAACAAAACTTAGCAACTTTCCTGCTTTCCACTTCCTATTTTACAATATCTTTTGCAGACCCTATTTACACTTGTTCTATGAAACTTATCTCTAATCACAAACAAAGAGGTTTGAATTGAGTGCAAGGCTTCTAATTTCTGGTAAACATGCACTGCCATAAAGAATTGCAGTAGTAAATTTTATCATTCTTAAAAAAAAATTGTTTTATTTTATTCATTTTCATGAGATAAAATGGGTAACAAATGTAAATATATGATGTCAAAATAGGCTACTCAACATATTAAGGAATGCCTAAAGGGAGCCAAAAATATAGAACTAGAAGATTGCAATGTCAACACATCTCTCATTTCTGACACCACCTTCAAAACCCAGATGGAAGGTATGATGAAGTGGGAAGAAATTTATAATTTCTATGATAATAGAAGCTAGGTAAGTTTTGAAACTTCAACTGAGGATAAAAACACTTAGTTTGAAAAAAATAGACGTACGAAACTACAGGAAGTTGTTGCTAAAGCGATTTTTTTCCTTATAATGACATGGTTGCATGAGTCATGCGACATCTAGATTTTCCTACTTGCATTATGGTAGAATGCAACAAAAATGCTATAGCCTTTTGGAATTTGCAAATACTTTTAGCAATTTACAAGATTAGTTCTCCCAATTTTTTGTCAAACACCTAGTTTCTAGATAAATTCAACAACACAATATTCAAATTGTTTGAATGGAATTATGATAAAGTTGTCAAACATTTGTTAGGAGAAGATAGAGAATGCTTCAAACTTAAGTCATCAAAAGGATATATGGTTTTGATTTTGAAAAGACTCGACTAAGTTCCTCATAAAAAAGCTCTCTTGTCTATATTGAGGGAAAGACCTTGAGCATTGTAAATTAAAATGGATGGCTTTAATACACGACTTACCTAATGGTTCAAAGTACTTCAATTGGGATGATATTCTTTCTCAGAATTTAGCATATTCCCTTAATTTTTCCATTTCATTTCTTGTGGGATATGATTAGTTGTTCTTAATGTCAGCCTATATTATGGATATTATAATTCTTTTTGTTCTATTTCCTTTGATGAAATGTAATGACATATTTGATTAACAACTACATATGTATAATTATGCCCCTATTTTCTGGGAAAGTAATTTAAAATTCCATTTTTATGAAAATTGTAATTACATGATGATTATTTCCATCGGATTTGTTTTGGAGAAAACCCTCATAGGGTTAGTGAAGGCCTTAAATAGACGTTAGAATAAATAGATGATTAGTTTGTGGAAGAATTATTCACATATATCGGAGTCTATGGAAGTGAATTTGGCACTCATATTCTTCCTAGATATATTTTAGAGAGGATTTCTTTAAGAGAGGTATCCAATCAAACTACCTCGAATGGTCAAGCTCTAAAAATGAGAAAACTTCAAAAGAAAAGCTGGCTAAAATTCCCAATTAAATTTGGAAATTTTTTCCTCAAGGACCGGGTACATGCATTTTAGGAGGCTGATGAACTAAACCATGTTTGGTTTTATTCATTTCTCCTTCATGTTTATGATCCTCAAGGTATAATCAATGACCATTATAAGGATGTTAGCTACATCCAAACCTACACACCCCATAAGCCTCTTTCTGATGAAATCTTCATTAATATTGATAATTTTGACCAAGATTTTGAAAGAAGACAATTATTGAGTAGGGACGATAGAAATAAATTGTAAGAGATTAGAGAAAATATTTATGAGGAATTCATTAAACAGAAGATCCTTCATGCTAATACTACAATTGAAGAGATTAATTATGTTAAGATTCTGAAATTTAATCTCGATGACTTTATTTTAGACTCTATTTCCTTTTCTAAAAAAATAGAAGAATCTGATGTTGAAAATGTTCCTAATATTTCTTTTACAACTACATAGATAATCACAACAAAGGAAATCACTATTAAATAAAAGAAGCTAGATACCGATATAGACCAACAAGATCTAAGGAGAAAAGAATTCAAAGGAAAATATCAACAGAGACCAAAGAAAGAACATGTAATAGAAAAACAGAGTTCATCTCGCGACAATATCATTATTATTGATGGACCAAATGACACCAGCAAGGCACATTCACAGTCGAAGAAAATCGATGAGGAACTCAAACATATGCGTATTGATACAACTAAATATGAGAAAATTACTAACACCCCTCTATGAACATTGAATGCTCTCTAGCAGAGAAAAAAAGTTACTTGAGGAGCAAGAACAAAATAATGAGATATATATTCCACAAACTTGTCATGAGACATCCATGACCCCAATTTCTATGAAAATCCCTCTCCATTATTTTTTATTTAAACCAAATGTAGGCTTTAACCCCGTACAAAAATTACCTACATACAAATTCTAAAAACAAAAATAAACAGAGGCGAGAGCATAACACATAAAACAAATATACACAGATATTTTTCCCCTGTATCCCAAATTTGGGACTACCAAAATGATTTTTCATTATGTTCCTTTCAATGTTACAATACATATATATACATGCCAAAGCATCCATAAACCCTGGATTAGAACATAATCGTAGCTCCCTTGACCAAATCTACATAATACCATGTACCAAAAAACCATTGTGCCCAAAACCATGTGCGAAAACAAAAATAAATAAATAAATTCCCAGGGAACTTCCCCTTAGACGTCTACTGGGGACCCCTGCATACCCCCTCATAGGGGGCTTCTCGTCCCCCCATGAGCCCCCCGCTAGTCATGGAAAGAATATAATACAACCAAACAACTGGCATATAATTTTTTGTTGAAATTGTTCCATCCTTAAATGGTATTACGTTAATTCTCAAACTAAGTCAGTTGTCACAAGAACCAAGAAAATAAATTTTGAAAGTTTTGAAACTGTTTGAGAATTTAGTTGGAAAGGAAAAGCAAATGTTATGGAAAAATATAAATAATCCTCCTACGCTCTAGGAGCCTTTTTCAATTGCAATTAGCACCATGTTGATGAACTTTTAATGGCCCACAAGAACAATCTACATAATATAAGATATTTGTAAAGTGAAATATAGAAAAGAAAAGCATTTAGTCAAGAAAGTTAGCAAAACCATTCCATAGCGGTTATAGGTCGGTTCACCATAGAAAGAAAACTTATAGAATCAATTTCAAAATGAATTGAATGAATAAAAACATAAATTCTCCACAGAGATCTAACAAATCCAGATAGAAGTTGAACAAGAAAATCAAATATTGAACACAAAATGTCATAATGACATTCTAACAATGACGACAGCAATGAAGGAGGAAATTGAAACTCTTAAGTCTCAATAAATTTGAAGTCATGAAGTGGAAAATGGTGTTAAGATTTTTAAGGAAAATGCAACACAAGTGATCCAAATATTAAGGAAAGTCCACGCCAAGTTTTATAGAAAAATGGATAAAAATTATAGAGTTTATCAAGATAATTTGGATCTTGAAGAGAGAATAGAATATTTAGTTGTAGAAGACAAGGACATTAAGAAAAATTCATATCAATTCTTGAATGAGAAACAGAACTCCAACCTAACAACATTTCAAAAGGCTTTAAAATGGATAAAATATTAATGTTTTCTTCTTTTAGTCAATGACACTTTTGTTGGGTTGTGTTATATTCTTTCCACAACTAACCTGCGTAGTGAACTGGGGGGTAAGAGGGGGGGTGGAGGCCCCTCTCCATTGCGTCGATTATGAAACAGAGGCGATCACGGGGGGGTGGTAGCCCCCCTATCCAGGGAGTTTGATGGGCGTGGGCACCCCCCCTCTACAAGCTGCAGGGCAGCGCCTCGAGAATTTTTTTTTTGGACCCTATATTAGGTTGGGCGAACCTACCTATGGTCTTGTGGTCCATGGTTTTGGATGTGATGGTTTTCGGTCCATGGTATTGGATGCTTCAGCATTTATAAATATCTATTGTAACATTGAAAGGAATATAATGAAAAATCAAGCTGGTAGTCCCAGTTTTGGGATCCAAGGGAAAATCTATGTGTATATGTGTTTTATGTGTTATGCTCTCACATTATTTATTTTATGTGTTTTACAATTCGTATGCAGGTAATTTCTATACAAGGTTAAAACCTACATTTTGGAATCAAAACAATTTTGGCTTCAAGGGGACGCCATTGTTCTTAAGGGGTTTCACTCGGGCCTGTGGCATACCCCGTTCAATGGGAAATCTAAAAGATCATTTCTGGTGGTGAAAGAAGATGGCGAGTAGTGGAAAGATAGAGATCGAGAAATTTAATGGTCAATGTTTTGAGTTGTGGAAACTCAATATGGAGGATCTGTTTCTAGATAAAGAATAGTGGATCGTGGTAGATCCAGGTACTAAACCAACATGAATGTCCGATGAAGAATGGAAGAAGTTGGATCGGAAGGCAAAGAGCACAATATGATTGTGTGTCTCAAATTCAGTATTGCTGAATGTATCAGGGGAAGCTATGACAAAGGCTTTGTGGGAGAAGTTAGGGACTTTGTACCAATCTAAGTATCTCGTGAATAAACTATTCCTGCGGAAAAAGTTTTATAACCTGAGGATGAAAGACGGAGACTCAATGACAAAGCATCTGAATGCATTTAATGTTGTGTTAATTCAGTTAGAATCTGTTGATATTAAAATTTTAGATGAATATAAGTGCATCAGTTTGTTGTGTTCTTTACAAAATTTGTGGGATAGTCTAGTTATTGCAATAGGTAGCAATGCAATTGCCTTGCAGTTTGATGAAATAGTCCCATCCTTGCTGATGGAGGAGATGAAACGGAAAAATATGGAGAGCCAAAATGGTGATGCCTTGTCTGTACGAGGACGGTCCTAGAACAGAAACAAAAATAAGTCATCGAGTGGGAGATCTAAATCTAGAGGGCGATCTAAATCTCCAGGAAAACGTGTAAAGGTGGTGTGCTGGAAATGTGAAAAGGAAGGGCACGACAAAATGGATTGTAAATCTAAAGTTCCTGATAAAGGAGAGGGATCTGATGATGCTCCTTTTGTAGAAGTGAAAACCACCTCAGATGAAGGTGGGGATGTGTACTTGGCTTCTTCAAGTACACATGTAGATCATGAGGCATGGTTGATTGACTCAGGTGCATCCTTTCACTTCACTCCCCATAGAGAGTGGTTGTGCGAGTATGAGAAATACGATGGTGTTGATGTCTTCTTAGGGGATGATAGGAAGGCTAGAATCATTGGTAGAGGAAAAGTAAAGTTGAAGTTGCAAGGTGGAAGGGTTAGGACACTTCCGAGTGTTCTTCATATTCCTACATTGTCTAGAAATCTAATTTCTGTAATCAAGGTAGATGATGCAGGTGTAAAAATAGTGTTCATGAAGGATACCTCCAAAATGGTTTGGGGAGAACTGGTATTGATGTAGGGAGTTTGAATTGGAAGTCTGTACAAGCTACAAGGTAGCATTTTTATTGATGGGTGCAACATTTCTGTGGTTCCTGAAAGTGGAGCAGAAAATCTAGTGGTCTCTGGAAAGAAGACCATGTTGTGGCATCAAAGGCTTGGACATATTGGAGAGAAGGGCCTTCAAATACTTCATGGTAAAGGTATGTTAGAAGGTATGAGTAATAGCTCTCTGGATTTTGATTTCTGTGAAATTGTGTATATGGGAAGTAGAATCCGGCGAGTTTCCCCTTTGGTAGTAAGAGGGTGAAACATATATTAGAACTTGTGCAAAGTGATGTGTTTGGGCCTGTGAAGGTTCCATCACTGGGTAATTCTATGTACTATGTATCATTTCTAGATGACTTCTCAAGGAATACATGTATATATTTCCTTAAGAAAAAGTCTACAGCGTTTTGACAAGTTTAAAGAATTTAAGGTTCTCGTCGAAAATTAGAAAGGCAAGAAGATAAAGGTGTTGAAGACAGATAATGGTGGAGAGTTTTGTAGTAAGGAATTTGAAGAATTCTGTAAGAAGTATGGTATATCACGACAAAAGACTACTCCATATACACCTCAGCAAAATGGAGTTGCAGAAAGAATGAACAAGACATTGATGGAAAGGGCAAGAAGCATGCTCAGTGGTGTTGGGTTAGGACAAGAATTCTGGGCAGAGGTGGTGGATACTGCATGTCACTTGGTCAATAGGTAACCTTCATCAGTGTTGGAGGATAAGACTCCACAAGAGGTGTGGACTGGTAAGAAACCCTCTCCTTCACATCTAATGGTATTTGTATGGGATGCATACGTACATGTTCCAAAGGAGAAACGAACAAAGTTTGATAATAAATCTAAAAAGTGCATCTTTATTAGGTATAAGGATGGTTTAAAGGGTTATGAGCTTTTGAACCCAGTCACACGGAAGGTTGTGTACAACCAAGATGTGGTGTTCAGAGAGGTAAAAGATGTTATTAAACATGAAGTCCAACTAAAGGAACCGAAGAAGATAGAGTTTGAGCTAAGGGAGGAAGAATCAGACTCTACAACAGAGGAGGAATATAAATATGAAGAGCCACAAACTCGGGTTGTGAGAAGATCAATTCGAGAAAGAAGGCAGCCAGAAAGGTATAGTCCATCTGCTTTCTATTCAAATTTTGCTTTGTCTGTTACTAATGATGATCCTAGAACTATGAAGGAAGCAGTGGACTCAGAGGATGGAAAACTCTGGAAAGAGGCCATGGTTGATGAAATGGAATCTTTGCACAAAAATGAGGCTTGGGATCTGGTGGAGTTACCGACTGGAATAAAACCCATTGGCAGCAAATGGGTGTTCAAGAAGAAGACAAATGCAGAAGGAAAGGTGGACAAATACAAAGCTCAGTTGGTAGCAAAAGGTTATTCCTAAGTGTTGGAAATTTATTTTGGTGATATTTTTTTTCCTGTTGCCAAGGTAAATTCTATTAGGTTACTTTTATCACTTGTTGTTGCTTTTGATTTTGAGGTAGAATAGAATGATGTGAAGACAACATTTCTTCATGGGGATCTGGAAGAGAAAATATATATGAAGCAACCTGAAGGCTTTGCGGTGAAGGGTAAGAAATAACTAGTATGCAAGTTAAAGAATTCCTTGTATGGGTTAAAATAGTCACCAAGGATGTGGTATCAAAAATTTGATACATTTATATGGGGACTTGGCTTCACCAGAAGAAAAGCATATCACTATGTGTATTTTAAATTAATTGGTGACCGTGTTATTTATCTGGTCTTGTATGTGGATGATATGTTTCTTTTTGGAAATTACAAAGAAATTATCCAAGATTTGAAGACCCAATTGTTCTCCAAATTTGACATGAAAGGTCTTAGTGCTGTAAGGATCAGGAAAAGAGGAAGCTATGGTTAAACCAGAGGGAGTATGTCGAGACAATACTGCAGAGGTTTAATATGTAGGATAGTAAACTGGTGAAGGTTCATATTCTTGTAGGTGAGAGGTTATCTGCTGAACAGTGTCCCAAGAGACAAGAAGAGGAAGAGAAAATGTCCTGGGTTCCATATGCAAGTGTAGGTGATAGCTTGATGTCTGCAATGGTGTGTACTAGAGTAGACATTGCACATGCACTGGGAGTATTGAGCAGGTTTATGTCAAAACCAGGGAAGGAGCACTGGACAACAGTGAAGCGAGTTTTTAGGTAGTTTCGTGGCACTAGTGATTATGGTTTGTGCTACCAAGGAAGATCAGGATTAGACAAAATGTTATATATTCATGGCTTTGTTGATGCAGACTGGGCTAGAGATCTTAATCATAGAAGATCTACAAGTGGGTATGTGTTTAACCTGTTTGGAGGTGCAGTCATTTGGATGAATAAGAAACAATCTATAGTGGAACTATCAACTACAAAGGCAAAATACATGGTAGCCACTCATGCAATCAAGGAAGTGTTTTGGTTGCAGAGATTGTGTTCAAGTATGGGCTTAGTACAAGGAGCTATAAGAATAGATAGTGGCAGCCAAAGTGAAATTTTCTTGGCAAAGAATCCCACATATCATTCAAAGACAAAGCACATTGATGTTCAGTATCACTTTGTGAGTGATATGATAGAAGACAAAAAGGTGTTGTTGGTAAAGGTGGGCACTTTGAAGAATGCTATAGATGCATTGACAAAATTTGTGAGCTTTTAGAAGTTGTCCTGGTGTAGAGAAACAATGGGCATTTCAGGGCCGGAAAAATGACTAAGCTCTCCTGTGGACCCCTATGAAAAGAAAACAACAAGTGGGAGATTGTTCGGTTGCGTTATATTCTTTCCATGACTAACTAATGTAGTGAACCGACAGATTAGAGGTGGGGTGAACGTGGTCCAGGACAGTGCCCTGGGAAAAATTTTCTTGGACCCTATATTATGTTGGGCAAACCTACTTATGGTTTTTTGGTCCATGGTTTTGGACGTGAAGGTTTTCGGTCCATGGTATTGGATGCTTTGGCATGTATAAGTATCTATTGTAACATTGAAAGGAATATAATGAAAAATCAAGTTGGTAGTCCCGGTTTTGGGATCCAGGGGAAAATCTCTATGTATATGTGTTTTATGTGTTATGCACTTGCATTGTTTATTTTATGTGTTTTACAATTCGTATGCATGTAATTTCTGTACGGGATTAAAACCTACAAATTTGAGGCCAAATAAATTAAATAATGGATCAAAAGGGAAATTGAACATTATCTTTCATTATGGGAGATGAGAATTTTTTTATATAGGAATTCAATTTATTAGGATCCAAAACATTGAAAGAAGAAAAACCCGGGTCAATGGAACATCATTTGAAAGACATTACTGTAGATTACTAGAAAGTCATAGACAACCTTCAAAATAAGAATCAAGAAAACTTTCAAATATTTCTCCAATTTCCCTTCTAGAAAATCAAACTAATTCTAAATTTAGAATTAACAAAAAGAGTTTGTACAAATTTTCATATCTATGTGCCAAGTCAATATCACTCATTTTGCATCATGTCCACTTCTTAACAATTTCTCAGCTGCACTCAAATTGGACTAACTACATCTAGACAAATGAACCACATTTTCTTATCATGGAGAAAGAATAATTTGATGATGAGTAGGAAGATTGAATGACATGCCACATTTCCCTAGAGAGAATCCTTTAAACAAGGATTACAATTTGAGAGCAAATTTTTTTCCTTTTGCAGAGAAATTTTACAGATTTTCTCATTTCAGACAATTGAACAAACTTTCCTTATTTTGATTACTATTTTTATGAACTCTTACGTTAGAGTAAGGTTTTGTATCTTGATGAAGGTGAAGACTTTTATTTTCCAAACTATTTTTTGAACTCAAAGCTTTTTGAAGATGAAAACTAAGAGTTGAATGCATGTTGTGCTACCACATTCATTTCCTCTGATCACTTTAATTTCTTGATGGATGTATCTACTACTCAGTTCTTAACTTTAATCATGTCTATATATGGCTATATATGAGCATATTGTTCTCAATATTTCTTGGGATATGCTACACCATATTTTTTTTCTCAAATAAATTTTCTATTTTTCTTGTCATTGCATATCTATTTGATAGTGAAGCCTTATATTGAAACTATAACACACTAAAATTCTATCATTTTCAACATAGTCTCCTTTCAAGCTCCATATTTCTAGGTGTACATGCAAATATATTTTTTGAAATATCACTTGTATTTCCCAAACAATTTTTCAAATCAAAGTTATTTGAAAAACAAAACTCCTACTTGAATGCATATTGGGCTGTGACATTTATTCCTTGTCATCACTTTCATTTTTTAATGGATGTATTTGCTACCCAATTCTTAACTTTATTCATGTTTATCTCTACCTAAATATTACCACATTATCTTAAACACTACTTAGGATATGTCACACTATTTTTCGCTTTGTTAAAGAAAATTGCTCTTTGTTTCATGGTTGCATATATCTCTAGTAGTTATCTGTGATATAGAAACTATAGTGCACTAGATTTCTCTTGTTTTTGAGATAGATTCTTTTCAATTTATTTATTTATAGCATTAAACATAAACACATTTATGTAGCAAGACTTGTTTTTCCCAATAAATTTTTTTATGGGAAAACTTTTCGTAAAACAAAACTTCGAGTTGAATGTGTTTTCATCTATTACGTTGATTTCCCATCATCACATTAATTTCATAATGAATCTATCTATTACTCAATTATTAACTTTATTCATGTTTTTCCCTAGATGAATCTTAAGGTATTGTATTAAACACTTCTCATGATATCGTAGACTTATTTTGTTTACCTGTCAAAGAAAATTTTTATATGTTCTTTGATTGAATATCTATTTCGTAATGAAGCACCATATTTAAACTATAGTGTAGTTAATATTTCTAATTCTGAGTAAAAGTTATTTTCAAGTAATTTCTTTTTTCAAGTACATTCACATGTATTTTTTAAACAAGATTTGTATTTCAACATGAAATTTTCAAGTGAAAACTATTTGTAGAACAAAATTTTGAGTTCAATGCATATAGAGCCACCACATTCATTTGATGTCATAAATTTTATTTCTTAACAGATGTATTTTATGCTCAATTGTTAGTTTTATTAATTCATATCTTTGGTTGAATAAAAGGATATTTAGTTCAAAATTTCTTACCATATATTGTTGTTTCTTTTTTCTATCAAAGCGAATTGTTATAAGTTCTTTGTTTGCATATGTATTTCATAGTGAAGCTTGATATCCAAACAATAGTGCACTTAACTTTTTATGTGTTCATCATAATCTCTTTTCAAGTAAGTTATTTATGAAATCATATGCACGTATATTTTTGGAATAGCATTTGTATTTCCTAATCAATTCTTGAAGTGAAATATTTTTGTAGAAAAAAAATCCACAGTTGAATGTGTATTTAACTATGATATGGATTTGCTACCATCAACTTATTTTATTAGTGCATGTATTTCCTACTCAATTTTTAACTTTATTCATGTCTAAATGTGGTTCTATAAAAGGATATTATGTTCAAAACTTCTTAGGATAAATAGGTTTGAGGAGCCCTTGGGACTTGTAGCACTCATCCCTAATATAAATAAATGTTCTATTTGTCCCAAATATGTGATAAGGAATCTAACACTATTCTATTTTTGCAGTGAAGGAGAAGGAGGGTTTGGAGTGGCCTAGGAGCTTTTCTTGATCATGAAGTCACAGCTGGGGTAAAAATCCTTCTAAACTAAGTCTAAAGTGCAACAAGGATCAAAACTAGTGAGAAAATAGGCTTCTACATATGTGATACAAGAGGCTGCTAGAAGTTCCCTATATTGTTGTAGGAAGGCCTATAATGCTATAGGAGGGATGTTGAGAAGGTTTAAGAGGTGGAAATTATGGTCCCAGGGTATGGAAAGGTGGATGGAGGTTGAGGAATATGAGAGAAGGGTGGAAACAACCCCTAGCGAAGCTCAAAGCCTTTGGAAGGTCTTCTTTTTCACTATGATGGATGCTCTCGGTGATCCTAGGAAAATGATCTCATGAACAGATTTTTTTTAGGAAACAAATTGGGGTTCACAAGAGAAGGTGAGGAAATCCAAGATGGAGGTGGTCAAGATTGCCTTAACTAAAGATCCAAACATCCCTAAAATCATCACATTCATACATCCATTTATCATTGTCCAAATGAAGCAACTAGTAGTGGAAAAGATGAGTTGAATTTACATCCTATCCAATCTATGCCAAAAATATAATATAATCAATAAACCAACTCTTAAGATACTGCAAGCACATGCAAAAAAATATGACTAATGCAAATATTCTTCCAATAAATCATAAACATAACACTTTTGGACTATGGTTGTAAATCCTTGTATTCATGCCCCCATGAGAGAGATGAGGTAGAGGTTGCAATCACAGATTTTGATGGATTATTCTCTAGAGAAATGCAAGAAATTGGAAGTGATATGAAATAAAAAGAAATACAAATACACAAGAGGTACCTAAGTCACTGGGGTTGGGCCCAAACTCAAGAGCCTCAACCCTATGCAAATAAATTAGTGATGAACCAATAAGCAACTTCTCATTATCATTGAATCAATGTCGAATAGATCACATCATAGTAAAAAATAACATTATCAAGTTCTTGATCTCGATAGCTACCATAGGTGAAAACAAGACTCGAATTATGTGATGTAGCTATTGATCTCAAGAAATTGCAAATTCCATAGAAACAATTCATGAAAATCAAAGAGATAAACTACTTGTAGAAAGGAAGCTACATTTCCTTGCAGTCATCCATCTAGTTATCAGATCTACTTACAAACAAGAATCTAACCTACGAAAACATAATGTAAGATTCTATGTATTGCCTACCTAGATCACTCTGGAATATAAATTAATGTCCTGTTTGTGCCTAATTTATGATAAGGAAACTAACACTATTATGCTTTTGCAGTGGAGGAAAATAAGTTAGAGTGGCCTAGGAGCTTCTCTTGATCATGAAGTCACAGTTAGGGATGAACATGCTTCTAGAAAAAGTCCAAAGTGCAGCAAGGATGGAAATTGATGAAGAAATAGGTTGCTAAAGGTGTGCTATAGGAGGCTGCTCCAGGTGCCCAATATTGCTACGAGAAGGCCTATAATGCTACAAGAGGGTTTCCCATAAGGTATAAGAGTTGGAAATGATGGTCTTAGGGTATGTAAAGGAGGATGGATTTTGAGGTAGATGAGTGCAGCATGGCGAAAGCCCTTACACAATCTCATAGCCTTATGAAGGCTTGTTTTACACTAGGAGGGATGCTCTCAGTGATCCTAGGAAAATGATTTGATGAATAGATTTTTTAAGAAAACAATTGGGGTTTGAAAAGAGAAGGTGAGGAAGTCCAAGATGGATGTTGTGTATGTGCCCTTGCCTACAGATCGAAATAGCCATGCAATCATCACATGCATATACCCATTTATCATTGACAAAATGAAGGAACTAGTAGTGGAAAAGATGAGTTGAATTTAAATCATATCCAATATTTGCTAAAACTCTAATCTAATCAATAAACCAACTCCTAGGCTATAGTAAGGCCATGCAAAATAGGATTACTAACACAAATATTCTTCCAATAAATCATAAACATAATCATTTTGAATTTTGGTTGTAAATTTTTATATTCATGCTCCCATGAGAGAGATGAGGTAGAGGCCGCAATCAGAGCTTTTGATGTATTATCCTCTACGAAAATGAAAGAAACTAGAAGTTCTCTTAACTAAAAAGAGATCCAAATACACAAGGGACCTAATCCACTAGGATCGGGCCCAAACCCAAGAGCCTCATCCCTATGGAACTCACTCAGTGATGAATCAATAAGCAACTTCTCATTATCATTGAATCAGTGTCTAATGCATCACATAATAGTAAAAAAAAGCAGTGCCATATTCTTGAGCTCAATATTTGCCTAGATGAAAGCAAGTAAGTCTGCCTAGGATCTCCACCTGAAGAGCTTGAAAAGGAAAAGGAGGAGAATACCCCTCCTTCTCTTGAGAGATTCATCCACCCTAGTGAGCACACCTAATAAGAAATTGAACTTATGGGATAATTGAATAATTTGTGTGTTAAAATACCCCTTCTCCGGGATATTAAGGATGTTCCCATATATAATATGCTTATCAACGAGAAATGTTTCAAACACCTTGGGAGAAGACAAAGAGATAACCCCATCATCAATGTTGTTGGTCAATTGTCTGATTTGATGTTGGGGAGAATAATTTGTACAAAATATTTAGACCTTGGAAGTCCAATAGTGGATGTGAACATTGATGGCATCATTGTCCCTCATAGCCTAATTGATCTTGGGGATGCAATCAATGTGATGACCAAAGAAACCATCCTAAAGCTAAACCTCCAAGAAGCTTTGAGAAAGACCTCTACATGTTGCAACTTGTAGATAGATTCATAATAGCTCCTAAGGGAGTTGTTGAGGATGTCATGGATTTCATTAACTCTAGGGAGTATCCTACTGAATTCTTGGTCCTCCAACCCAAAACCAAGTTCAATGACTATCCTTTCACCTTGGGAAGGCCATGGTTAGCCATTGTCGATTATTACATTAGTTGCAGGGCTAGGAACATGACCATTAAGAATGCACATTTGTCTAGAGAATTGGTATTGTGTCCTCCTACTCAGCCATCCATTGAGCATGACTTACCCTTGTGTCTAGAAGAGGAGGAAGAAGATGAAGTGTATCATACAACATCCTACCCATTCTCTACTCTAGATGTTGTTAGAGTAGGGGAGAAACATGATGAAGATGGACTCATTGACCATATCCTTCATAAAAAACCCCCCAATACCATGCCTCTTGATGCGATCATGAAATATTCTGAGAGTAGTCCTTGGATTGAGTTATGCTAAGTTGACCCGAGTCCTGAACATGTCAAATTTTTAGACTTTGGCCCACATAGAACCTTGAATATTAACCCCTCTATATTGGCCAAACATGAAGAGAAATTGTGTAAAATGTTGGGAGAACACTTAGATCCTTTCTTGGAACTATAAATAAATGAAGGGGGTGCATTCCTCAGTTTGTACTCATCTCATATTCATAAAAGAGGGGTGCAAACATGTGCGCCAACCTCATAGGATAATTAACCCAGTCCTTAAGGACATAATAAAGGAAGAATTACAGAATATGTTGGATGCAGAGTTCATATACCCCACCACAGGTAGTAAGTGTTTTTCCCCTCTAGTCTTAGTCCCAAGTAATAATGGGAAGTGGACGATTTCTGTGGATTACAGATAATTGAACAATGCCACAAATAAATACCATTACCCTTTTCCTCCCATTGACCAAGTTTTAGATGGTCTTAGAAGGAAGAAGTTCTTCTCTTGCTTGGATGTATTTAGTTGTTACTATCAGATCAAAATTGACCTTGAAGACCAATACAAGGCTACATTCATATGTACCTGGGGTACCCTTTCTTATAGAGACTTCATGTTTGGTGTATGCAATGCCCCTGCCACTTTTCAAAGGGAAGTTCTCAGCATCCTTATTGAGATTGTTCATCAATTTGTGGAGATCTGCATGGATTATTTATCAAGGAATCATACTCCTTTTCCATTCATGATGAGAAGCAAATTCTCTTAAGGAAGTTGGTTCAAAATTTGTAGACAAATTTAATTCACAATCATAAGAAACATCCATATCAACAGGTGAATTAGAGTCATCTACATCACCTCCATTTTTCTGGGTTGAATTTCTAGTTCTTGTCTTTCCAGCCTCATCGGGATGAACACTTTCAAGTGTCTTTTTCAGCCACTTTGGGGGACCTTTTGAGATGGTCCAGGCTACTCAGTTGATTGAGTTGGGACTAAACAAAGATTGAGTCTCCTAATTCTATCAATCACATCACTCAAAGTATCATTTATTATTGGAGTTTCATGCGGCGGAGAGAGTGCTTTAGAAGAAGATTCGAGAGGTTGATCTAGTATAGGAATCCCCCCTTCAATATGTGGAATCTGATTATCAAATTGTTAAAATGATTTTTCATTTTCGAATCTACCCAAGTGATCAATTTTCTGCTAAACAACATTGTCAGCTTCGGATGATTCAAGAAATATTACATCTCTAGATACGACAAAATTTTTATTGACTTCATCATTGACATGGTATGCTTTGGAGGTGTTTGAATACCCCAGGAAGATACACTTACAACTCCTTGCACCAAGTTTGTTTCTATTTACCTTTGATATCAAGGTATAACATGTGGAACCAAATACCCTAAGATGCCATACCAAAGGAATGTGCCCATACCACATTTCATAAGGAGTCTTGTTTCTAATAGAATTAGATGGACATCTATTCTTTAAATATAAAACACATAGAATTTCATCAACCCAAAAAATCAATTTTACGTTCTTGAAAAACATCATGGAGCACAGCATATTTAAGATTGTCTTATTCATTCTTTCAGCTACTCCATTCTATTGGGGATTATAAGGCACAATTGTTTGATGTTTGATACCTTGTTGGTGGTGATTGTTTTCATATTCATTTGAGGTGTATTCTTTTCCATTATTAGTGAAAATAGAACCAATATGAGATTTTGCATCATTTTCAATGCATGTATGAAAGTTCTTGAATGTTTGAAAAACATCAAATTTGTTCTTCAATAAATAAACCCAACACATTATGCTGTAGTCATCAATAAATGTCATCATATATTTATTTTCATTTGTAGAAGGAACAAGCATTTGACCACATAAATCTAAATGAATGAGTTCATGTTTTCTATGTTCTCTGAAATGTAAATCATGAAAAGTCTATTTTCTATGCTTTCCTAGAATGCAAGCATCACATTGCTTAAGTTTCCTAGGAATTTTAGGCAAACCAGTAACACCATTTTTCTTCAACAAGTAGAGGTTTTCATAGTTGAAGTGTCCAAATCTAGCATGCCATAATAAACTTGATGGAAATGTAACTTCGTCATAATGAAAATTGTATGAGAAATTTTGTGCACGAGCAAAGTTACCCTCCATCATGAGAAACCTTTCTTCGTAAATCCTTGTCATGAAAAGTGAGTGGTATGATTCTTTTCTCACCTCAACCTTACCAAAAAACATATGAATGGAGTGTCCTTTCTGGTGGATGTGGACCAAGGATAACAAGTTTCTGTAGGTTTTAACCATGAATAGAAATTACCTGCATACGAATTCTAAAACATAGAAAATAAACAATGCGAGAGCATAACACATAAAACACATATACATAGAGATTTTCCCCTGGATCCCAAAACTGGGACTACCAGCTTGATTTTTCATTATATTCCTTTCAATGTTACAATACATATTTATACATGTCGAAGCATCCAATACCATGGACCGAAAACCATAGGTAGGTTCGCCCAACCTAATATAGGGTCCAAAAAAATTTCCCCAGGGCACTGCCTTGGACCCCGTAGAGGGGGGCTATTCGCCCCCCTCAAACCCCCCAGATAAGGGGGACGACACCCTGTGACCCCCCCGCTACGCAATTGGTGCAACGAAGGGGGGGATCTGCCCCCCCTCTAACCCTCCAGTTCACTACGTAGGTTAGTCGTGGAAAGAATATAACACAACCCAACAATCTCCCACTTGTTGTTTTCTTTCCACAGGGGGCCACAGGAGAGCTTAGTCATTTTTCCAGCCCTGAAATTCCCATTGTTTCTCTACAGCAAGAGAACTTCTCAGACCTCACAGATTTTTTCAATGCATCTGCAGTATTCTTCAAAGTGTCCACCTTTACAGCAACACCTTTTTGTCTTCTATCATATCCCTCACAAAGTGATACTGAACATCAATGTGCTTTGTCTTTGAATGATAAGTAGGGTTCTTTGCCAAGAAAATTTCACTTTGGTTGTCATAATCTATTCTTTTAACTCCCTGTACTAACCCCATACTTGAATAGAATCTCTGCAACCAAACTACTTCCTTGCTTGCATGAGTTACTGCCATGTATTCTGCCTCTGTAGTCGATAGTGCCACTACAAATTGTTTCTCACTCATCCAACTGACTGCACCTCCAAATAGGTTAAACACATACCCACTTGTAGATCTTCTCTAATCCAAATCTCCAACCCAGTCTCCATCAAAAAAGCCACAAATATCCAACACTCTGTCCAATCCTGGTCTTCCTTGGCAGCACAAACCATAATCACTAGTGCCACGCAAGTACCTGAAAACCCGCTTCACTGCCATCTAGTGCTCCTTCCCTAGTTTTGACATAAACCTTCTCAATACTCCCACTGCATGTGCAATGTTTGGTCTAGTACAGACCATTGCATACATCAGGCTACCGACTACACTCGCCTATGGAACACAGGACATGTCCTCTTCCTCTTCTTGTGTCTTGGGACACTGTTCAACAGATAACCTCACACCTACAGGAATAGGAACCTTCACCGGTTTATTATCCTACATATTAAAACTCTACAGTATTGTCTCGACATACTTCCTCTGCTTTAACCAAAGCTTCCTCTTTCCCCGATCTCTTTTAATTTCCATGCCCAAAATATAGTTTGCAGCACCAAGATCTTTCATGTCGAATTTGGAGGACAATTGGGTATTCAAATCCTAGATAATTGCTTTGTCATTTCCAACCAACAACATATCATCCACATACAAGACCAGATAAATAACACGGTCACCAATTAATTTAAAATACACACAGTGATCTGCTTTGCTTCTGGTGAAGCCAAGTCCCTGTATAAATGTATCAAATTTCTGATACGACATCCTTGGTGACTATTTTAACCCATACAGAGACTTCTTTAACTTGCATACCAGTTCTTTCTTACCCTTCACCGCAAAGCCTTCAGGTTGCTTCATGTAGATTTCGTCTTCCAAATCCCTGTGAAGAAATGTTGTCTTCACATCCATCTGTTCTACCTCAAAATCAAAAGCAGCAGCAACAGATAAAAGTAACCTAAAAGAAGTTACCTTGGCAACAGGAGAAAAAATATCACCAAAATCAATTCCCGACACCTAGGAATAACCTTTTTCTACCAATTGAGCTTTGTATTTCTCCACCTTCCCTTCTGCATATGTCTTCTTTTTGAACACCCATTTGCTGCCAATGGGTTTCCTTCCAGCTGGTAGCTCCACCACATCCCAAGCCTCATTTTTGTGCAAAGATGACATTTCATGAACCATGGCCTCTTTCTAGAGTTTTCCATCCTCTGAATCTACTGCTTCCTCCATAGTTCTGGGATCATCATCAGTAACAGACAAAGAAAAATTTGAACAGAAAACAAAAGTACTATACCTTTCTAGCTGCCTCCTTTCTCGAACTGATCTTCTCACAGCCGGAGTTTGTGGCTCTTCATCTTCTGATTCCTCCTCTACTGCAGAGTCTGATTCTTCCTCCTTTAGCTCAAACTCTATCTTCTCAGGTTGCTTTGGTTGGACTTTATGTTTCATAACATCTTTTACCTCTCTAAACACCACATCTCGACTATACACAATGTTCCTTATTACTGGGTTCCAAATCTTATAACCCTTTAAACCATCTTTATACCAAATAAAGATGCACTTTTCAGATTTACTATCCAACTTGGTTTGTTTCTCCTTTGGAACATGTACATATGCATCACATCCAAATACCCTCAGATGTGAAAGAGAAGGTTTCTTACCAGTCCATATTTTTTGTGGAGTCTTATCCTCCAACGCTGATGAAGGTGACTTGTTGACCAGGTAACATGCAATATCCACCGCCTCTGCCCAAAATTCATGTCCTAACCCAGCACCACTGAGCATGTTTCTTGCCCTTTCCATCAACGTCTTGTTCATTCTTTTCTGCGACTCCATTTTGCTGAGGTTTATATGGAGTAGTCTTCTGTCGTGCTATACCACACTTCTTACAGAATTCTTCAAATTCCTTGCTGCAAAACTCTCCACCATTATCTGTCCTCAGCACCTTTATCTTTTTCTCTGTCTGATTTTCCACCAGAGCCTTAAATTCTTCAAACCTATCAAAGAATTCAGATTTCTTCTTAAGGAAATATATCCATGTATTCCTTGAGAAGTCATCTATAAACGATACATAGTACACAGACTTACCTAGTGATGGAACCTTCACAGGTCCAAACACATCATTGTGCATAAGCTCTAATATTTGTTTCGCCCTCTCAGCACCAGAGGGGAAACTCATCCGATTCTGCTTCCTGTATACACAATTTTCACAGAAATCAAAATCTAGAGAGATATTACTCATATCTTCTACGATACCTTTACCATGAAGTACTCGAAGGTCCTTCTCTCCAATATGTCAAAGCCTTTGATGCCACAGCATGGTCTTCTCTCTAGAGACCACTAGATTTTCAGCTCCACTTTTAGGAACTACAGAACTGTTGCACCCATCAACAACAGTGCTACCTTACAGCTTGTACAGAGTTCTAGTCCGAACTCCCCGCATCAATACCAATGCTCCCCGAACCATCTTGCAGGTATCCTTCTCGAACACTGTTTTTACACCTGCATCATTCAACTTTCTTACAAAAATCAGATTTCTGGCCAATGCAGGAATATGAAGAACACCCAGAAGTGTTCTAACCCTTCCACCTTGCAACTTCAACTTTACTTTTCTACGACCAATGATTATATCCTTCCTATCATCTCCTAAGAAGACATCACCACCATCGTATTTCTCATACTCACAGAACCACTCTCTATGGGGAGTGAAGTGAAAGGATGCACCTGAGTCAATCAACCATGACTCATGATCTACATGTGTACTTGAAGAAGCCAAGTACACATCCCCACCTTCGTGTGAGGTGGTTTTCGCCTCTGCAGAAGGAGCATCATCAGATCCCTTTCCCTTATCAGGAGCTTTAGATTTACAGTCCCCTTTGAAGTGCCCTTCCTTTCCACATTTCCAGCACACCACCTTTACAGGTTTTCCTGGAGATTTAGATCTCCCTCTAGATTTAGATCTCCCACTCGATGACTTATTTTTGTTTCTATTCTAGGACCGTCCACGTACAGACAAGGCATCACCATTCTGTCTCTCCATATTTTTCCATCTCATCTCTTCCGTCAGCAAGGCTGAGACTATTTCATCAAACTTCAAAGCAGTTGCATTGCTACCTATTTCCATAACCAGACTATCCCACGAATCTGGTAGAGAACACAAAAAACTGATGCACTTACCTTCATCAGAAATTTTAATATCAACATATGCTAACTGACTTACCACAGTATTAAATGCATTCAGATGCTCTGTCACCGAGTCTCCATCTTTCATCGTCAGCTTATACAGCTTTTTTTGCAGGAGCAGTTTATTCACTAGAGACTTAGATTGGTACAAGGTCCCTAACTTGTCCCATAAAGCCTTCGCCATAGCTTCCCCTGATACATTTAGCAATACTGAATCTGAGACACACAATCGTATTTTTCTCTTTGCCTTCCGATCCAACTTATTCCATTCTTCATCGATCACTCCCATTGGTTTAGTACCTGGATCTACCACAATCCACTGATCTTTATCCAGCAATAGATCTTCCATCTTGTGTTTCCACAACTCAAAACTTTGACCATTGAACTTCTCAATCTCTATATTTCCGCTACTCGCCATCTTCTTTCACCACCAAAATCGATCTCGCAGATATCCCACTGAATAGGGTCTACCACAGGCCCGAGCGAAACCCCCTAGCAACAAAGGTGTCCCCTTGAAGCCAAAATAGCTCTGATACCAAATGTGGGTTTTAACCCTGTATAGAAATTACCTGCATATGAATTCTAAAACACAGAAAATAAACAATCCGAGAGCATAACACATAAAACACATATACACACAGATTTCCCCTGGATCCCAAAACCGGGACTACTAGCTCGATTTTTCATTATATTCCTTTCAATGTTACCATACATGTTTATACATGTCGAAGCATCCAATACCATGGACTGAAAACCATTGCGTCCAAAACCATGGACCGAAAACCATAGGTAGGTTTGCCCAACCTAATATAGGGTCCAAAAAAAATTTTCCCAGGGCACTGCCCCAGACCCCATAGAGGGGGGCTTCCTGCCCCCTTCAAACCCCTTGTGACCCCCCCGCTGCGCAATTGTGAAACGAAAGGGGAGCTCCACCCCCCCTCTAACCCCCCGGTTCACTTCATAGGTTATTCGTGGAAAGAATATAACACAACCCAACAGTTTCTCCTCAGCTATGGGAGATATAAAACATGATGTAGAAGAAAGTCTAGAAGGCCAGGCAATCTAAGCCTAATTATGCCATTTCTTCATGGCGTGAGTTTTGATTTTCCTACAAAGTCTACTACTCCATCAACATTGTTAGTAAATTCTTCAAAACAATCTCTTCAAAAATTCATGTGGCAAGTTTCTCCTGAATCGAGCAACCAATCATTTTTCCAAGAAGCAAGTGAAGCCTTAAAATGGTCTTTATTTACTCCAATATTACAATTTGCCACAACATAGTGAGGGGATTCAGGTGCTTTACCTTTCTCTTTGCCATTATTTTTACCTTTGGGTTGGTTTCTTTCCTGTTGAATTCTGTCCCAAGGCAACTTGCATGTGGATGCATCATGTGCTCCATCTCTTTTGCAATGTATGCAATGCAAACATGGCTTTCCTCCTTGAGAGTGTTTGCCCCCCCTACCTCTGAAATTTCTTCATCTTTCTCTTCAACCAACTCTTCCTCTGGAAGAATCTTGAGCAAGATTCTTCTCTCTATGTGCAAGACACACAGCCTCTTCAAAAGACTGAGGATTTGTCTTATTCCCAAAAGCTTTCTCTTTCAGCAAATATTTTCACAAGGGATTCACAGGTAATATCTTTTAGGTTTCCATTTGCTTGCGATGACTCAAGATAATTTAAGTGGGATAAAGTGCCTTGACAAAAGCAATCAGAGGAATGTCTAGTTCAACATTAGTTACTTTGATATCACGCATAATTGATTTTACTTCTGATGCAAGAGTAAGAGGATCATCATTTTGTAATTCAACGCTGAAAAATTTAATCATGCGTTGAAAAATTTCAAGTGTAGAGTGTGGGTCATCAAGTTCCTTCAGTTTTTGTAAGGCTTTGAAAGAATTTGAAAATGGAGAAATATGTTGACTCACCTCTTCATTTATTAATGCTACAATCAACGCATAAGCCTTGCTATTCTTATTTTCGCAAAAGGTGAATTACATGTTTGGGGTAGGTTGTTCTGGTTATTTATCTCCATCTCCAACACACACTCCTTTCCATAGCTCATTAAAAATGAGAGTGTGTTTGATTTTCAGAGATCACTCAGCATAATTTTCCTTCCCATTGAGGACCACTCCCACAATATATATTAATGAGTGCATTTTAAAAAAATTATGAATTGTAAAAAAATATACTTCTGCTCCCAATAAATAAAAGATTTTCACTTCTGGTGTTAAATAAAAAAAAATTCACTCTAATAGCAATATTCTTAAGAAAAAAAGTGCAATTCTAATCAGGAATGTATTTCTGGAAAAAAATTATTTACTGATAAAAATATAGTTCTAGTAAAAAGAATTCATCTTCCAGAATGGCTTTAAAGGACTCCATCTTATGTGGCTTTAAATCACTCCATCTTCTCTATTCAAAAATAAAGAAGAAGTAGCTTAGAGGTTCTATTCAAAACCCCATAAAACTAGAATGGAGATGCCTGAGAGCGTTTTCATCCTCGAACCTCTCACAAGACCAATACTAGGCATCCAACACAGTCTATTGCGATACTAGAGAGCATAATATTGCCATTGCATCATATTGGAGGGAGGGAGGGAGTAGCGTATGGAGGGAGCAATGTATGTATGGGAGCACTGCGTATTGAAGGGAGGGAGAAGTGTATGTATGGAAGTGTGCGTATGAGTGTTGCAAACAATCTGTAATGGAATGTTGTGTACGGGAGCGCTCAGTATGAGCAGTGAGAAATAGTGAAATTTTGCGTATGGGAATGGTGTGTATTAGGCAATAGTCTAGCCTTGAATGCCCAAAGAGTAGTGAAAGAAACGAAAAAGGATGGTGTAGAGAGGGCAGTTTTAAACATAATTGGAGCAACATTAATAATGAAAAAATTGAAAGTAGCGTTGAAAATAGTGAGACTTAGAACCACAATGGCAGTGGAAGCATTTTAAATGAATAGCATGTTATTCCTCTAGAGATTTTGGGAGCCAACATTGTTGTTAACCTATGTGATATCACAAAATATGCACTCATCGCACCATAGTACAGTCAGAGTTGTTAGTTCTGCAATATGGGCAGACCATAGGTAGAGTAGGCAAATAGGCAGAAGTGGGTTACAAGGGCAGGAATGTTAAAAACCTACTAAAAATAGAGTTGGCTCTGATACCATGTCAGGCCAGGAGGTAACTCCTCAAAAAATGAGATTGTATTATTCCTTTAGGTTCTTCATTATTATTTACATGACAGAGTGATTTTTGAGTTTCATCTCCCATTGACTCTCCATTTTCTCTATCATTTATTTACACTATTTACAGTTGTTCACCAAATCCCTATGATTAGGTGTCAACAAGGCTCTCTCTAATCTAGGTAAAGTTCTGAGAAAATGCATTGAAATGAACCTCTCACTTAGTCCTGAGAAATTTGAATTGTTAATGAATGCAAGGATTGTCCTTGAGCATTGAATATCTCAGGAAGGGATACAAGCAGACCCAAACAAGATCTCCATCATCAAAAGTGTCCCTACCCCTCAAAAGTAGAGGGACGTTGGGAGTTTCTTTGGCTTATTTGGATATTATAGGAAGTTTATCAACAATTTTATCAACAATTTTAGTAAAGTGGAATCACCATTGTTTAGATTTCTAGCCAAGGACTCTAAATTTTGTTGGACAGGTAGCTTCCAAAAGGCCCTTCAAATATTGAAAGAGAAATTGACCACTACATCCATTCTTAGGGGTCCTAATTGGGCATTGCCAAACTGATGCATCAAATAAATATGCAGGGTAAAACTTGGGGGAAATATATGATAAGTTACCTAATGCCATTTATTTCATTAGTAAAAGTATGACTAAGGCTTAATTGAACTACACTATGACTGAAAAATAATTCTTAGTTGTTTTACACTCCTTAAACAAGTTTAGGCACTACATCACTACATACCAAAAGTTTGTGCATACTGATCATGTAGCTATTAAATATTTGATGAAAAACCCTGATGTGAATCATAGGATCATTATATGGTTGTTATTATTACAACAATTTGGTTTGACTATCATTGACAATCAAGGAAAAGAAATTGTAGTTGCTGATTTTTTTGTCTACACATGCTTTTCCTGCATTGGATGAAGGGATTCCCAATGATCAAGTTCTAGATGAGTGCCTATTTTGTATTTTAGTGCTCTCTCCCTAGTTTCTGACATATGCAACTACCTGGTTGCTGGGAGATTTACTCCAAATCTATCATCTAGGCAGAAGAGAAGAATTGCAAGGAAAAGTACCCCTTTCACTTCGATTGGGGGAAATCTTATCAAACTGGGACCAAATCATATTTTAAGGAGATATGCCAGGGAAGAGGATGTATTTGAAATCCTCTCATCCTACCATGAAGGGTGCTTTAGGGGTCATTTTTTTACCAAGAGAATAAATTTCAAAGATTTACAAGCTGACTACTATTGGCCCACTCTCCATCAAGATGCAAGAAGGTATACCCATAGTTGTGATCAATGCCAAGGGATGGGTAAACCCACACCCAGGGATGAGATTCCTCTACAACCTCAAGTGGCATTAGAGCCATTTTACAAGTGGAGAATGAACTTTTTTGGGCCAATTGATCCATCGCTAGGGTGGAAAAATCACAACATTGTGTTCACTAATTACTTGACAAAGTGGGCTCAGACAAAGGTTGTAAATGCAGAACCAGAGGAGAAAGTGGTTTAGTTTTTAAGAGAAAACATTCTATACAAGTTTGGATATCCAAGAGAGAGAGTCACTGATCAGGGGGCTGAATTCACATCACAATTTATTGATATATCATGAGGTGACATAATATCAAACACAGAACATCTACTTTCTATCACCCTCAAGAAAATGGGCAAGTAGAGGTTACAAATAGGGCATTGGAGAGCATCATCACCAAGCTTTTGAGAATAAATAGGAGAGATTGGGTAGACATATTAGTGGAGGCCACTTGGGCCTATAACACCACTTTGAAGACAACTACTAGCTTCAATCAATATGATTTAGTTTATGGGAAGAAAGTTTTTCTTTGTATTGAGTTTGAATACAACACTTTTAGAATGAAAACCCAATTGGACTTAGATTTCACTAGAGTACAAAAAGAAAGGTTTCTCTTATTGAATGACTTAGATGAGTTTAGAATGTAGGCCCTTCTCCACAATGAAGTTATATAATTGCAAATGAAGCTCTGGCATGATTAGAATCTCAAGAAGAATGCTCTTCAAGTAGCGGATTAGGCCTTGTTATATGATTCTAGGTTCAAATATTTTAAAGGAAAATTAATGGCAAGATGGTTAGGCCCATACCTGGTAGAAATATTTCATGGCAATGGAGTTTTCCAAATTCAAACCATTTATGAGGAAGGGATCCCCTTGATTCTCAATGGTTATAGGCTAAAGTTATATAATAAACCTATGTCTAAGGCAAAATTCATCAGTATAACCGACATAGAATTTAACGTGGTTGGGAGTGTCATAGCTTATAGTGCACAATACCTTTAGATATTTTTGTTGAAAAAAATGAAAAACTAAAAGGCCTAGATGAAAACTTCTATGAGGCATCTGAGGCCAACTCTTGGGTTGAAAATCTCTCTGAGGCAGTCTAGGAGCAAAAAACAAAACAACAAAAAATAATAAAGATCCCTAGGTGAATGCCTATCTTGAGGCACCTAGGGTAGAAATGCAGGTTGAAAACCTCGTATAAGGTAGTCTGTGTGTCTCAAGAGAAAGAAAATAAGGAAAACAAAATAAAAGTGAGAACACAAGGAAAGTGTTTTACCCTATCTACTCACCTTTTTCTTTCCATTGTGTGGGATTATACATAGAGGAATATTTCATGGCTACAAGGCCAAAATTATTAATATTTCTTTCATTCTTCTATCCATCCACTCTCTATCCATCATCTACACTCATGTGATCACCATCCCATTAGCCTGAACTTCAAGTGTCACCTCCTCTCTAGACTGCTATAGGAAGGACTTGTAATTGCTACAACAAGGTCTTGTGGTGCTACAAGAGGGCTCTGAAAAGCTACAGGAGGGAGATACGAGGACAAGAAAAACTCAACAAGGACCTTATGACTTTAAAAATGATGAAGAATAATCCCTCGTTACTTTCCATCATCCATCCATCACTCATACATCTCATTGCACAAGAAAATTCACTCAAATCCTCCACCCAGTCCTACCATTATTTTTTTTAACACAGAATCCATCAACTTGATTTATACAAGTCTACACTGCTCCCTCATGATCGCAGTATTGTCCACATGCCTTATTACAATTTTTCTCATGACCCCCATGTAGATTGGAGACCTTGGAGGAAAATAAAAGCACTACAATAGGAAGAAAACCTCCTCCTATAGCACAATGCATACCTCACAGAAAGCACTGGTTTTTTTGTTCTCGTCGGGGGGGGTGATTAAGTGATCAATTTTATGCTAAAAAATAAAGTGCCTAGACATTCTTCAAACTGGCACCAAATATAATATCTTTTCGATCAGAATCCAACTCAACTTAAATCGCTCAAAATCAATATTGTATGCTCTCAATATTGTGTTTTGATCATTTTCTGAAATAGAAATAAAAATTGCAGGTACGCTGATTGTGGACTTTGTAAGATGACTAGGAAAGGTGGCTAGATAGTTAACTATATTTGTAAGAACCAATGGGATCTTGCGAAGTGTCCAATCTGCATTTGTTGAAATTTCGTTGAGTTTTGGATGGTGGCTTTTGTGCGCCAATAACTAGGAGCCACATGGGCCAATAGGTGGCTACCACATGGCCTCCTCTCATTCGACCAAAACTTATTATGCACTAAAATTCCCTCCCACAAGTATCGAACATGAGACCTCCAATCCAGCACTCTAGAGCCTTACCAATAGAGTGTGCAGTTGTTATTATAAACCATAGTGTAAAACTTCTAATTATTTTTTGTGCATATGTTAATTAGGGGAAGGGTCTAGGGCTAAGCCCTAGCCCCCAACCACCCCATGCCCACGAGACCATAGGCAGGGGAACCAAGGGATAGGGCTTTGCTCCATCCCGAGGTGTTGGTGGTGAAATTGACATACCACAGTACTACAAACATATAACCTAGAGCCAAAGTACGGAGGAGTGGAGTTTAAGGCCCCAGCCCTTGGTCGCTTAACCTTAATATGACCACAGGTGTGGAGAAAATGCGCTCAGGGTTATGGCACTAATTTTAAAGGAAAACCTGGGTCCTATGGAACACCAACACAACCTTCATGTATGATTTGGGACCTTTGGCAGTTAGGGCAGGCATTAAGGCCCAACCCTCAGACATGTGGCACCCATGTAACCACTCGGTTCGTGTTTACGGGCTTAATTGGCGGGGGTGGGCATTAAATATCAACGCTTGATCTTGTGTGCCTACACAACCTTGATTTTTGGTCTTAAGAGGTTAGACGGTGAATTAAACAGCCAATATAATGCACTGGCGGAGGGAGAAATTATTGCTCCGTTAGAATTTTTTGGGGAAGATTTGTAGGACAGTTAGTGAGAAGGGTAAATTTGTAGGGTGGTTAACAGTCAAGTTCATAAGAAAGCTTAAATCTCATAAATTTTTGAGTTGTATTCCAAATGCAACTTAAAAAGAGGCTGCTTAGGGGTTTTGGGATGTTCTGAATCCATTATAACCTCTAATTGTTTATTTGAGCATGTAAACATTCTCTTTTTGTAGATTTGAGATGAAAGGTGTATGGATCAGTTGTTTGGAAGCAATTCTAGGAATTATTTGGGCACATAGAAGACCTTGTAGGGATATTATCACTTCCAGAGGGTTATTACAATATATGTAACCAACAGGGTTCAGCTCAGGTTCAACTTCTCTTAATATGAAATTTTGATTATCTGCTTCAATGTGGAATTAAAGGATTCACATGTTGTTTTTGCCTCATTTCAGTTGAAGTATATCATATTTGTAGCAGATTTTTTGGGTTTCTGATGTTGTGAAAGTTATTTGTATGAAAAAATTACTAGGTAGGGGTAATAACCACATATTTATGTCTGGGAAATGTTTATGTACTTCATTAGTACTAAATATAGGACTGGTCCAATCATGCTAATAGACACAAAGATGTAGCCCAAGAGGGATGAAGTTCGTCAAAAAACCTTTTGTCTTGCTCTTCTTCAAGCCTGAATGGATTCTATGTTGTTATGTTCATTATTGTGTATTACATATGAATATTGATTCATTATTTGAAGAGTCATTGTAAAGCCCGTTGTTTCAAGACCCATTTTAACCTTGCAAAGAATTGACACGGTCCTAAGTTTTATTTTATTTGATTTTGGAGAAGAGGAAGAAATCACCTAATCCAATTTCAGATGAAGGGGGTTGATGGAACCTTAGGAGACAAATCTTAAGAATTCATATCTCTCCCAGGAGGACCTTCAACCAGCAAAATCAACTTGAACATCAACAATGTACTTGTACACACAACATACAAGCAATCAAGTATCGTAAAGAGAAATGAAGGAATAAACAGGAGATAACCCAACAAGTAAACTCCCTTGATGCCAATGATATGGTCCAACTCCACCATGAAAATCCCTGCAACAATTTGATCATGAGGTAGGCACATGTATGGAAAATTATTACCTCCTCCCTATGTGTGAATAATGGAAATGTATAAATGTCGAGAGGGGATGTTTTAATAAGCTAGCAGTGGTCAGTCAATTTGGCCAACCTCGGCGAGTGAACTAAAAGTAATGGTAAGCACTCATGCAATGTGGAGATGTCACATCATTTAAGATGGGATAAAAATTAGTGTATGTTTATTATGAGGGAAGGATAAATAATTACTCGGAGT
The DNA here is from genome assembly GCA_031772625.1 of Pinus tabuliformis. Lineage (NCBI taxonomy): Eukaryota > Viridiplantae > Streptophyta > Pinopsida > Pinales > Pinaceae > Pinus > Pinus tabuliformis. The sequence continues at coordinate 270,611,297 of CM062819.1, forward strand.
GGGGACAACGGTCCAAAAGAGGAAACCCTATGTGATGTTGAGTCACCACAATGCTGTTGGAAATAATACTGAGAGGGGGGATGAATCAGTATTATCAAGTCAAATATTCCCTTTCTCAAATCCATATAATATGCGCTACTTCAATTAATTAAAACCGCGTATATACGCAACTATGTAGAAGGAAACCCATGTATACAATGAAAACTTATAATTTACTTTATCTTACAAATGTTCATTATTAATCTGTGTGTCAGAACCAAATAACCAGTAAGCAGACACAGTAAAACAGAGCAGAAGACAATTACACACAAGAACACAAGATATAAGGTGGAAACCTAATGTGGGTGAAAGCCACCTGCTGCAATTCATCTCTATCTTCTTTTAATTAGAAACTTCTTTTTACAATGTACTGGTGCAATCCTTTACCAGTACGCAGGCTGCAACCTACAGAGAGCTACAACCCTCTCTCGTTCTCTAGCTGATCCTGGAAGGGAGCTACAACCCCCTTAGCTCTTGCACTGTCCAAGATACTAGTACGTAGGTGCTAGCCTACAGAAGGCTACAACCTTCTCTTTCTTCCAGGGACCACGTTTCATAAATTTTCAGACTAGATCCATGAACATCAATCAATCATCAAAATTTCTGCACCAAACAATCTTCTTTTCACCAATTAGCACCGAATCAAGTAGACACTTCTCTGACAGTTGTACCCAAATCACAGTTCTAGTAACCACACACCAAGTTCTGAACCCAGAACACTGTAACAATAAATAGAAGCAGCTAGATCACAACAGAAAAGATATATGCTACTTTAATAACCTGAAACCTGCATGCATACGCTTCTGTGTTTGGAACAACCTACGTATACGTCGTTTTCATTCACTGAACCAGCGTGTATACGCGCCTTTGCTTCACTGAACCTGCGTACAGAACTATAAAGGATAATTCACTCTTTCAAATATTCAGACACTAATTAACCCAGATTATCAGATTTATAGATCAAGTATGCGCCACATATAACAGATCAAAATCATACAAAGATACTATCATTCAAGACTTAATATTATGACCCATCAATAGAACGTATCCTTCTCTTTACGCTAAGGTTCCTCCTTCATTCAGATCCAGATCTGCACCATAACCCCAATCATCAATATTTCAGATATAGCACATATTAGATATTCAATTAATTCATATGATCCTTTGCCAAATGATCTCCTTCCTCTTTTATAGTCTTAGGCCTTCCACAATACCACGGTCCAAAACCATAATAAAACAATACCATGGACCTAATACTTGGTATCAACACATCTAACGAGACACCATGGTCCAAAACCATAGGTTCAAATACCAAGGACTAACTACCTGTTGTGGGGAAAAGTATCCGACTCGGATGACCCTATCCCTACTCTAAGGGTGACAGTCCTTAGCAACAACTGAAAGTAAAGCTTTGATATTTTCCTTTATGAAAGTACAGAGAAGGAAGAAAAGATTGACCAACCGGTGTCTTTCGCTTTTGTCGATCCTGTCCTCTCTCTTTGTCTCTTGTTCCCAGCTCCTTGCTCCCTTTGCCGGCCCAGCTACACACAGATCCTGCACAAACAAGAGAGGGAAACTACAAGAAACATGTACTCATAGCTGATGCATGGATTAGAGTGAATCAGATATACAAGTAAATACAATACATCAATGCAATACAAGTATATAGGAGAACATTCAAAGCTTTATTGATAGAAGTAAAAGGATTCTGAGAAGGTTACAACCATCAATGGCTCCAATCCAGAAGCACCTCCCCAGCAGTAAGAAATCTCCTCTTCACCTCTATAAAAGAAATCACCCAATAGCTCTAACTGTAAACCAACAGCACTTCCTTGCTTTGCACAAAATTCCAGCCTCCTTAGACCTCATAGAAGAGCTCTATATATAGGAGAGAAGAAGAGAGGATGAGTCAGCTTGAGACTGACATAAAGCTGCCTTGTGTCCTCTCCCTCTTCAGTTAATCTTCAGTTCTTGAGTCCACTTGGAGATCCTTGCTTACACATGGAGATCAAGTACCTCTTACTCATCACAGGGCGAATCTCTTGAACCAAGTGTCAGTTTGGAAGCTTCCTGGGCAATTGACACCTTGCAGAATGACTGTGCCACTTGGCCAATCTCGCCCAGCGCAGGTAGCCTTCATTGGAGTTGACTTTCAGCGCAGGTACAAGGAGGAGCAGTTGACATTCAGCGCAGTTGCTCAGTGGAGCAGCTGACATGATCCAAAAATAGCCTGTTTTTGAGTGTTTTCAGGTGGAGAACTGATGGGAAGTGCTGTGGTTTGCTGACCTTGTTCTTCTAGGGGCAAGAACAACATGTTTAGGGACTGAGGATCCCTGTAATTATTGACATTTCATGCTCCATGTCGCGAGGCACAAAAATGTCTATAACAGTTGCCCCCTAAAGTATGAGGCCGTTTATCGGGTGAAATGCTTTATCTAGAGGGTCCGAAGTTCATTCCAGTGCTGAGGAGGCGTCCTGTAATACAATACAATACATTATTTTTCATTCTGTTTTCATGATCTAGCTGAGGCGGGCATTCCCATGCTCAGCTTTATAAATACATTTTGGTACATATAACAGACGATCATCTGATGGTAGACTGATAATTTTCTGCTGAAATCATCATCCTTTGAATAGGATGATCATCTGCTGCAATGATGTACATGACAAATGCTTTTATATTTCCTGAATATATATCGCAGCCCGGATGGATGAAACTAGATCCGGGGTCTTCAAACTCGTTCGATCTTCACTCTAAGTACAAGTCGATCCATGTGAGAATTACGCTGAAGTCGAACATGGAAAGACATCACTTCATTACCGGCCAATAATGAAAACCGTTAATAAGCGCGAGAGGAATCACCGATAATGATAATTACCCTCAAGGTATTGCAGTACAATTCACGTGGCGTGAATAAAGGACTTGGCGTCGAACGCCACGCAAAATCTTCTGGTCGAAGGTCATTGATGTATACCTGTCGCCGGAAGTGAGAAACTTGCCATTGAGGCATGCAAGCTTCAAAGTACTGATGGGGTTGTTCCTAGATCAACTTCTTGGATAATGAGCTGTAGTCGACAAGAAGTGATCCGTCAAAGGAGGGCCTTAATGAATCCCACATCAATGACATGGAACGGAGCTAATGATTTTAGTGGAGGTGAAAACAAACTGTGATATATGATTCAGGGTGGCGATCATGAATGAATGAAGGATAATGTATGGTAGTGGATGGGACACGGTTGACACTTTCAGAATGACCTCTCTTGAGCATATAACGACACTGATGCGATGGATCGGTAGCATTACCCCAAATGTGGATGGTTTGGCGAGGACCATGGTGATGAGACCGGTGAATGAAACAACCCAACCCGATGTGGTACGGAGGAAAAGTGTCATGTTCAAGAGCGACTTGCTACCATTAAACTTTGATGTTCTCCCAATTTTTCCCCAGTCATTTCTGACCAGTACCTTTTTATTTTTATCAAGCTTGAGGAGGATAAAATATGCTTGTTCTATAACCTGCCCTTCGGGCAAGCCCATCGCTATGTTTTAACGAGCCTAGCGATGGGGAAACTCGTTCTCGTCTATAGACAAGTTTGTCGCTATTTAATCATTTTAACGAGTCTAACGACAAGGAAAACTCGGTCCTTTTCATTTTTAGAGAGTCTGAAAAGGTACAGAAAGTTAACTCCATAATTCCTTTTTCGTCATCTAATCCCTTAAGTCCAAAAAAGTATAAAACAATACAGAAGGGATGGCTGTTCGGTCCTTTTAACGAGCCGAACAAGACAAGCGCTCGATCTTTTTGTGCAATAATCCCTCAGGTCCAAAAAGATTAAAATCTAGAGGAGGGATAGCTCTTCCGGTCGTTTAACGAGCTGGAAGGCCAAAACTCGGCAAACTTTTCATATTTTACGAGTCAGGAGAAAAGAGCTCAAAGAAGACTCGTCTTTTGAGGAACGAGTGATAAACAGGGATAGCAGCAAATTCCAGGTACAAATTGGAATTTTCCAATCACGGTAGTGTCACAAGGATGGCTAGGTGAAATCACTCTTCGCAGCTGTTCCTCAAAATGGGTAAACAATCATATGGGGGTGAACGATCGGCCAAATGACGGTGGAGGTGATGGATGAAAACACGACCAAGGCTTTTAAGGCTGATAAATTTACGATCGCAATGGTTATTTACCGGGATAGGTTCATTTTTTACTGAGCTTGAACTCTGGTGGAAACTTTTGCTCACGCTTTTCTATTTTTTAACGAGCATAAATTCTGCGGTAAAATTGCTCGATTCATGGTCAAATTTTAATTTTTTACTTTTACTAGCTTTTCTCTTTTCAAATGTAGCACTTCACCTTCAATTGCTGCAACAAACTTTGTTAGAAATGGACAATATTTGCATGAAAATTAGATTATAACCCTAATATTTAACTTTAAACTGTGTAAAAAGTCATAAAAAGGTGTTTTTACCTCTCATTTACCATTTCATTTGCATTTTGCTTGTTGGAGCTCTGGAGGTGCCTCTTCTTCCTTGATTTTCACCAGCTGATTCTGGGAGATTCTGTGGACGATTTTCGGTGCCGTTTGGACCAGGTAGGAGCTAAACCTTAGCCCTTCACTTTCATGGTTTCCTTTTTCAGTTTCATGCACATTTTTCAGGGTTTCTGAGCCTTAGGGGTTTCATCAAGGCGCCCTGGCATCAGCGCAGGTTCTCCTTTCGAAACTTGCGTTGTATGTCAGGTGGTCTTAAGGCAGACTGCGCCTCAGCGCAAGGGAGAGACTCTCTGCCTGCGCTGGGCCTAGAAAAACTGATCCTACATGTGTTTTTTGATGATTTTTCGCCAGTTTTTCATCAAAATTAGGAACTTACTCCTTCTCTTGTTTGATTGCAGGGAACTTTGAACAAAATGTCCCTTACATGGCGAGAACGAGAACATGAAGCAGAGGACATGGTTGCACTCCATGACCCAGTCACGGTGAACGCGCTTCGGAACTGTGGCCTACTGAAGTTCTTCCGTATCTCTAGCATGAGAGCACAGATTTCTTTACTGCAGTATATGCTTGATGCTTGGGATCTTGTTAACCAAGTATTCCAGACTAGGGAGAAAACCATCCCCTTGACCATAGAGGACATGTACTTCTTGACTGGGTTGTCAAGGCGGGGTGCCCCCATTTCTTTGTCAGGTACGGCTCGAGGGACTAATTCCACCAGAGACTATATCCGTCAGTATTGCCGGGAAGGTTCACAACTGAGCAAAGACGGCAAGATCAATATCCGTGACATCACTGACAGGTCTCTTAGGTCCATTCTGTTTACTATTGGTAGGATGGCCGGTAGCGCAGCTTTACATGTTGCCAACAGATCTTACATGCAGCACGCTTTGGAGTGTCTCCAACCGAAAGTGTTTAACTGGTGTGATGCAGTACTTGTTCAGATGAAAAGTCAATTGACCAAGGTAAAGGACGGGAGGCTCAAGAACTTTGGATTTGGTTCTATTCTGACTGCCTTTGCCTTGGAGAAAATCCCATTGATGCAGCCTCAGTACATCATACTTGACTTGTCTTCTCCGACCGAGCCACGCATGCAGAGGTGGGTTGACCACATGTCCCGACATGTTGGTCAACCTCAGATTACTTTCACTGAGGCCTTCTTTAGGTGGTTCGAGCGTCAGGAGATGGCGTTTTCTGAGTATCCATATGTGGGTATGGACTACCGAGGTGATCCGGACTTGGTGCTACCGGATGGCGAGCAATGGGGTGCTATTGGTAAAGTCTCTGACCATATCACTGTTTATTGTTTTTACTCATGATGTTACTGTGCAAAACTGATCAAACTCTTGGGTGCATGCAGATGTTGGTCCTGTTCGTCCAGCAGCTCGTCCACGATCGCCAGCTGCTGCCCCAGCAGCAGAGCCTGCTAGGAGAGTTATTATTCGCGACCTTGGTGATACTGAGATACTTGCAGCTGTGCAGGAGCAAGTCGAGAGCCTTGCTCGTGGTCTTCCGGATGTACAGATTGACGAGTTACCTTTATAGTTGCAGCGGCACACTATTGGTGTGCCTAGACGATGGACTCGTCTCTTGCGCATGATTGCACAGACCGTGACGTACTTTCATGAGCACCATTAGGCTAGGGTGCCCCCTAGCATCTTTTTGAGTTCTAGGTCATACAACTAATTTTGTTTTGATTACAGCACATCATGTACAAACTATAAACAGCTTTATATATTTTGATTTTCGGGGTTTATTTCGGTTTATTTGCGATCCACTTGCATAGCACCGATGCATCTCTTTTTATATATGTCGTAAATGTCTATCTAACACATAGTTTGCTAATGAATCTGTTAATGTGTTCAAGTTTCTGGAAATGTGTTGGTATTGAATTGAATCAAACTCTCTTTCCAAAATCTTAACCCTTAGAAACATTCGATAAATAGCTGGATTGCAGACTGAATATATACCAGTGAGTTGTAGTATTACAAGTTGTGAGTCTAGCCTAACAATTAGTCGGCGTATACCATGAGCGATGGTATCAGAGAGGAGTTCAATCAATGCGCTATACTCAACGATGTTGTTCGTTGATTGTCCAATACACACACCTCTGAAACTCACTAACTCGCCGCTTGGATAAAAAATGGCCCAGGCTGCGGAGGACAAATTCTGCGTACTACGACTCGCTCCGTCGGCATATCCCACATATGTCTCAGAATAATTCGACATCTGCAACAAACGAGAAGGGTGGATTACTAAACCGAAACAAACACTTTAGCGAAAACAAAATACAACAAAAGCACTCAGGTTACTATTCAGGCATAGTAACGCTTGAGGTACAACCCGTTGCGGGGTTGCGCCAGTGGTATCCCGTCATAATCCATTAACTCGTAGGCTCCTTTTGCTAACACCCTTTTAACAATATAGGGACCCATCCATAAGGACTTAAATTTTCCTGCTCCTAATTTGTCGGATTCTTGGTCGTAAAGCAAAACCAAGTCACCCTCAGAGAAGATACGAGGTTTGACATTCTTGTCGAACTGTGCTTTGACTCGTTTCTTATGGGCTTCGTTCGCCAAAGCGGCGTCACGACGGTTTTCATCCAACTGGATCAATTCCAAGAAATGAGCCTCTTCTTCTGAGGTTCCGGGGAGGAGGTCAATTGCGAGTTTAAGAGACGAAATTTCGCACTGGATCGGTAAGACTGCCTCCAGGCCATACACCAATTGGAATGGTGTGAACCCAGTGGCGTTTTTTACCGAGGTTCGGTAAGCCGACAATGCTGAGTACAGGAGTAGGTGCCATCTTCTTTTGTGAACCTCGATCATCCTTTGCAACATACGCTTTAGGACCTTGTTGATTGCCTCAACTTGTCTGTTGGCTTGTGGATAATATGGCGTAGAGCTGTCGTGAGATAGCCCTAGTTTGGCAGCTAACTCAACCATCATGTGATTGCGAAAATGCGATCCATGATCTGTCACTATAGCCTGCGGAACACCGAACCTGGCGACTACATGATTAAAAAAGAAAAGGGCAGCTGTTTCACCAGTGTTATCCAATGTAGGCATCGCCTCGGCCCATTTGGTAAAATAGTCAACAGCGACTATAATATACCCATGCCCCCCGGTCGAGGTGGGGTTACATTGCATGAAGTCGATGCCCCACTTGGCGAAAGGCCCAATAGCAACTATGGGCTGCAAAGGTGCGGGCGGTCTCCTCGTTTTGTTATCAAAGATCTGACATGCATGGCAACTTCTGATAGATATTATGCAATCTTTAAACATAGTTGGCCAGAAATATCCTGCTCGTAAGATTCTTTGTGCTGTTGCATATCCAGATTGATGCCCCCCGCACGCGCCTGAATGACAATCATTCAGGGCTTTCTCGGCCTCCTCATGGGTAAGGCACCTCCTCAGAACTGTATCGACACCACGACGGTAAAGTGTATCATCGACGATCATGCAGTCTTTAGATTGGTATCGTATACGCTTCCGTTCCGAGTGTGAGGTATTAGGCCTAAATTTTTGGGTTTGGAGATACATAATGATGTCCCCATACCACTCATCGCTTACTGATATCAGAAACAAATTTTCATCCACGATTGACTCTTCTGATGTTTCATCGTTGGACGACGATGGGAGATCGCATAATAATTCCGCGAAAACTAGAGCTTTCTTCGATTTGGATTTTACAAAATCTAAATCAAACTCTTGAAGGATCGCTATCCATTTTGAATATTTTCCCCCAAGCAACTGTCGCGACAGTATATACGTCATGGGGTTGCAATCTGACAGAATGGTAGTTTTCCTAAAGAGGACATAATGTCGAAACCTTTGAATCGCTTGAACAGCAGCAAGCGCTAGTTTTTCAACATAGGAATATTTACTTTCTGTGTCATTTAAGTTTTTACTTAAATAATAAATAGGATGTTCAATTCCATCGATTTCTTGCACTAAGACCATCGCAATGGTCGTATCTGCTGCAGCTAGATACAGGTTAAAATCTCTTTGATAGTCCGGGGCGTACATTAATGATGCTCTTACTAGAGAATCTTCCAGAGCGTCAAAGGAAGCTTGCGCAACTTGGTCCCAGACAAAAGGCACATCCTTTTTCAAAAGACGAGTATAACCTTTGGCAAGTTCTGCGTAATTTGGAATGAACCTCCTCAGAAAGTTTGCTTTCCCTTGGAGTTTCTGAATCTGAAGCAAATTTGAAGGTGGAGGCAAATTAATGATTGCCTGAACCTTACAGGGGTCGAGACGAATCCCATCCTTAGAGACTACAAAGCCAAGTAAACGACCAGAACCGACGCAAAACACACACTTGTGCGGATTGAGTCTTATCTTGTAGTGTCGGCAACGTAGAAATATTGCTCTCAAATGCCGCGGATGATCAGTCCGCTTCCGCGAATGAGCCGGAAGATCGTCGAGGTAAGGTTGAACGATGTTCTTAATGTCATTGAAGGCATAATTCATTGCCCTCTGAAACGTCGCCCCTGCGTTCTTTAAACCAAAGGGTAATTTTCGATAAGCGAATGTGCCCCACGGACAAATAAATGCAGTCTTAGACTGGTCCTGTGGGCGGATATTTATTTGATTATACCCGGAAAATCCATCCATAAAGGAAAAGATTTCACATCCGGTGCATTCATCAATTATCTGGTCGATGAAGGGTGTAGGGTAGTTGTCCTTTGGAAAAGCTTGGTTTACATCCCTATAGTCGACGCACACTCTTATCGTCCCTTGTTTTTTCATAACAGGGACAATATTCGATACCCAATCGGTTAGAGGAACCGGGTAGATGAATCCAGTATGGAGAAGTTTTTCAACTTCTGCCTTAATGGCAGCGGCTTTCTTGGGGTGCACCTGCCGAAGCCGTTGTCTTACTGGTTTGACATCAGGATACATTTTAATCTCATGTTCAACTATGCTCGAGTCAATGCCTGGCATTTCATCATATGACCATGCAAAGACATCTCTAAATTCGCGAAAGAGAGCACCATATATTTCCAGTTCTGAAGGGGAACAACTTTTCCCGACATGAATATTCTCTACAACATCAGGTTTTTTCGAGATGTTTATTGCTACGGTCTCTTCAATATTTGACAGGTTTCGCTCTGAATCCACCGTATTTACAGTATTTGTTAGGAATTCAAACACTGAAGGGTGATATAGGTCGTGTTGAGTTTCTTCTTCACACTCTGGAAGAAGGGAACGATGGTGGTGATCATTCCATGGTGCCCCCTCAATCATCATTGATTGTAAGATTCCTTCGTCAATCCCATGAACTTTTGACCATGGATCTAATGGGGTACCATATTCTTCGGATCTATCTACCCAAACGCTTGACGAGCGTTGATTTGGGCTCGCCTCCCATGCCTGAAACATTGATTGCTACAATATTTCTATAGGGCTAGGTGGCAACACCACTTGATGACCCATGACGACTTTGTCTCCTGCGACCTTCGAAGAAGATACCATGTTGCATGTTGCTACAAACGGGATATCCCCTACATGGAAAGGAGGTGGCAACGCGAAAGTTCCCATCATTGTGGGATCTTTTAGCAAGCCTACTCCGATATCTTGCATTGAATGGTCGCTCCCATGGATCAGGGGAATGCTTCCAGTAACTTGTGAACCATTAGGGAGGAAATTCTGCTGGTCGACGACCGTAATCCCTCCTTCAAACGGGAATGCGATCTTCCTAAAATATGTCGACACTACAGCTGCCATGGCATATATCCATGGTCTTCCCAGTAGGATGTTATAGTCAAGATTGCCATCAATGACTTCAACATCAATTTCCACTGTTTTTCCTCCTAGTTCTACCTTAAAGTTATTTAGGATATCGTACGGAGTGTACGTCCTACCGTCAAATGCTTTCAATGTCGTTGAAGATCGCGACAAGGTTGGAGATCCAAGAGTTTTCCAGCAACTCATCGACATGATACATGTCGATGCTCCCTCATCAATAATCGTTCTATGAACAGTTTTGTTGAGTGATTTCACTTGAATAAGGAAAGCTAGTTGCGCTGGTAACTGAGGATCATATCCTTTGTGATCAAAGGATACAAGATTGGAATCTTTAGGATCCACTCCACCAATCGCTGATAACAATGCCTGCCTTTGGGATGGACAATTCTGCAGTACCTCAAGAGTCGACATAGCAGATGGTGATTGGGCCAAATTTTCCACTATGTTATAATGCTGCGCCACTCTGGCGCGAGGATTAAATGTCGACTTGTGTACTACTCCCTTAGGTGGCTTTATTGTTAATTCATGCGTGAGGGGAGGTACAACTTCTGCCGAAGTTGTTGTCGAACTACTGGGTTGATCTTTCCCTTTGTCGTTCGACACCAGTGGATTCCCATAATCTTTATTCCTGGTCGAGATCAAAGCATCATTTTGCTTAGAAACCGACAACATAAGCACTTGAGACGGGGAAGAATTTCCACTATCAACCATATTTTGACCTGGGGTGGGAAATGGATCAGTCAACACAGCTGAAGTTTGGGAACTTTTAAAGAACCTCTTTAATTCAGCTTTGAAAGGACAGTTCTTTGTCGAATGATTTTCATCGCATATCTGACATGGATAAATTTGTTTCCCTTGCCCAGGAGGGTTTGAAGAAGTTTTTTGAGGGGATGACTCACCCTGTTTCTTCTTCTTCCCTTTGTTTTGTTTCTTCTTGCTTCCTGGTTGATTGGAGTTTTTGCCTTTATCCGTAGATACAGCATTTACTTCCGAAGCAAGAATCTCTTGATTTGCTTTTTGATTCGAAGTCTTACGGGCTTTCTTATTCGAATCCTTTGTCGACTTAGCGTTTGCAGCTCCAATCACGCCATCACCGGCATGAGAGTCACTATTTGATCCGGGAGGAGGAGGGATTGAAAATTCCGGTCTGGGGGCATCAGGTATCTTATCATAGAGCGTGCCCAACTGAGTATATACTAAGTCCAAATATTGAGCAAGAGCAATAACCTGCTCCTCTGTTATGACGCCTCCCTTGGGCACATCTTCTGTTATAGCAGGAAGAAGCGACTTTATAAACCACTCAGCTAATAGCTGATATGGAACATAGGTCTTTACCATTCTGCGATGACGACGCCACTCATGTATATGATCTGATATATGTGTGGCCGTTGTCTGCTTGAAATTGGTCAAGATCTCTGTTCCAGTTTCGTACCTTATAGGTAACTGAAAGTGTGTTAAGAAAGTCGTGGCTAGGGAACTAAAATTGTCGAAAGAGGCTCTAGGTAATTCAATAGACCATTTAGCCGCCGGACCAGTCAATGTCCTCTGGAAAAGGTGAAGCCTTATCGAATCATCATTCAAGGTATTCGACGAACACCACAGATGGAATGTCATCACATGATTCGACGGGTCTTCGCCAGTATTTCCATTGAATTTAGGAATGTCCGAAGGAAGTTTGTGAGGAATCGCTGGCCACCAATGGGCATAGGCAATTGGATCGTTCATCAATCGATGTAAATCTGGTAATTCTAGGGTCGCCACGAATGGCAACTGTTGATCCAGGTTTGACGAGGTGTACCCAGGATACGATGGAATCGCCTGAGCAGTAGGCCTTTGCATACCAGCATAATGCAACTGATGTTGATATGACTGATACGGCTGGTGGGCTTGGCCACTGTAAAGTGGTTGATTTAACCCGTTCTGAATATAGGGTTGCCCACTATTCGCAAAGATCTGTTGCTCAGATCCCTGGTACACTTGTTGAAACTGAGGTTGTTGGTATTTCACCATCCATGGTTGTGAAGCCATGTTTTGCTGTGCGACACTAACCGACGGACCAAGGTGCGGGGTTATGGTTCCCGTTTGTATCTGTGTCGTCCCGGCAGTTGGCGATTGTGGTTGTGTTGCAGGGTCAATGGGCTGTTGCATTACAACTTGGGGTTGACATACAACAGGCATCGATTGAACTTGTGACACGGTTACAATTGCTGGCGTCGTCGGGATACTAGACATAGGTACACACTGTTGCATGGAATATACAACTCTTGGTTGTTGGGGTAACATAGGTACCCAACCACTCATCATTACTTCAGTCAAACCTGAATGTTATTGAAAACTGCCGTATGGGTATCCCCCTGGAAGGGGAAGTGAAAGGGCATATTGCCCCCCATACGGTAACAATCCGAAGCTCAAGGGTATAGATTGCCTTTGAGGACTGGATGGCCCAAACTGATTTCCAAAGGGATCAATTTGTCTAGTTTCAACATAAGAATTACCGGGTATTATACCGGAAGAACAAACTGGAACAGACCAAGTTGTCGTAATAGTCCCTGGGTGGACTCCTTCTAGCTAATGAGAGCTAGTCGAGATAGCTGGTATGCCGAAAAACATCGTTGGATTGACAGCAGGAGCTTCTGCTGTCGCTGTGTCATTTGGCACAGTCTTAGATGTCGACGGTTGCTCAGACATTTTAAGTCTATCCAATAAACTGCCTAACGATTCTACAGGGACTTCCTGTGGCGATGGACAAATTTCTGATGCAGAAGGAAAAAGAGCGGCGCCTACTCCAAAATGAGTTGGAGTATTTGCTTGCTGGTCCTCTACGATTTCCTCTATTTCGATCAGACCAGGAGGAAGAGGAAGACCGTCAGGTCCGTAAAAGATTTCTGGTGCCGAAGAAGGGGTTGCTTCGACAGCGACAGTTGTTTGAACAACAAGACTCTGTGGACCGGTTTCAGATGGAACTGGTTCAGTTATGCAAGTACTTGTCTTCAGACTAGGATCAGTACAACTGTCCTTCTGTTGCTGTTGAACTTCTTCAATAGAGGCAGGGATTCCAGAAATATCAGGAGTGACCAGAATCTCAGATGTTGTCGGAACTGTTGTTCTAACTTTAATGGGATATTTTGACCCGGTCAAACGAGTTCGCTTTGTCCGTACTACTCTCGATTCCGGAGACAAAGACGGTTGACTCGCGAGTCTCCTCGAACGACGGAGTTTTAATTGACTTTCCTCCACGGTTGCGGATTACTTGATCAACTAAAATACAAAAACAGGAATTATGTTTCCGTATTGAATGAATTTTATTAGACGCTTTTAGACACAACTTTGCTTTTTCATGTTTGAAGAGTCGAGAAAAAGCTAAAGATGACTCTAGTCGCCTTCGATGTATTAACGAGCCCGAAGTGACAAATGCTCGGTTGGACCTTTTCAGTTATAGAGTTTGAAAAGGGCCAAAAGAAACTGCTCTGGAGATCTAGGCAGAGGGTGTGCCAAACCTTTCGCGAAACCACATAATACGTTTTACGGTACGGGTGGTCGATCTTCGTGAATGCTGTGTTCACTGCATCGCGATCAGTAGGGCGGCCGACACGGCTTCCTAAGGATAAAGGATAAATGCCTATAGGGGTCTCCCAATATACGCGACGGTACGCGGGAGCACAAGTCCGTATTAGTGCTATCGTCCCTCAGGAGGAATCACCCACCTTCGTAGAGATCGACAGTCACTACGTTTAACGACGCCGGAACACGTCTCTACCTAGACCTCTATTGTGAGCGTTATGTTACAATGCGTTTTTAGATTCATTCAATATATTTTAAGTTGATCTTGTTTAGCAGTTTGTCTTTCAGGATCACCACGAGATGTATTGGTACAAATTCCTAAATGCAGCTAAAATGATAAGCAAGCTTTACAATCTTTTTAGCTTTGAAAATCCTAACTACTGAGGGGAGAGAAAAACATTATCTTTCCACATAGAGCACAAAGTACAAACTAATACACTTTCTCCTAGATCAATCACGCAAACTTATCAAAAAAATGCAAATGCAAGATGCATATATTTCTTTTCTTTTCCCTTAATGTTGATGTAGACAAAAGGAAACTGTTGTATAATTTTCGAATTCAATTTGAAGTGTAAACAAACAAGTTTTGTCTAAAATCAAAAGACGCCTTACAGGTACTTGTTTTGACACTAAAAATATATGAATTCAAACCATAAGATGAAAAACCAACAAACTCAAACAGCCATGAACAGTAATAAAACTAGCTCTTAAGATCACAAAGACACTTTTACAGTTCAGGATCTAAGAGGCCACAGCTATACTGGTTCGTTTTTCACAATGGGAAACTGTAACTGAAGCAAGAAATACTGAAAGAACAATCACAGTTTCATCACACAACTAAGGCAGAATAATGTCAAGGAAAGTTGGTTTACAGCAAGTACAATGACAAGCAATCAGCAGCAAAAAATCAGTGAAAACAGGGCTAAGACACAGTGGGAAACCTCAGGAAGACATAGCCTAACTGGATCAGCGCAGGCTCTGGTCTGTCAAATTGACTCTCAGCGCAGTTCCCGAAGGGAGTACCTGCGCTGAAATGCAGACTGCCTGTGGACAGCCTGCACTGAGACACGAGAGTTGCGTTTACAAGGATTTCCGGGTCATAAAAAGCTCAAAAATGCACCGTTTTTGCTAAAATAAAAAGCTATAGGTCAAGTACAGGCTAAGGGATGATCAAGAGGATGAAAAACTATCACAAAGAGTACAAGAGTATTTTGTAGATCAGCTCTTCAAATCATGAATCTGCTCAGTAAATGAGCAAGAGTAGCAGCCCCTCTACTTCGCTTTTGATATAGTCAAAAGCTTTTCGATTTGGTACTCTTTGGTTCAGGAAATGAATAGCAAAGATACTACAAACACCAACAAGATACTAGGCTCCCCAGCGGAGTCAGCAGTTTGTTGTGGGGAAAAGTATCTGACTCGGATGACCCTATCCCTACTCTAAGGGTGACAGTCCTTAGCAACAACTGAAAGTAAAGCTTTGATATTTTCCTTTATGAAAGTACAAAGAAGGAAGAAAAGATTGACCAACCGGTGTCTTTCGCTTTTGTCGATCCTGTCCTCTCTCTTTGTCTCTTGTTCCCAGCTCCTTGCTCCCTTTGCCGGCCCAGCTACACACAGATCCTCCACAAACAAGAGAGGGAAACTACAAGAAACATGTACTCATAACTGATGCATGGATTAGAGTGAATCAGATATACAAGTAAATACAATACATCAATGCAATACAAGTATATAGGAGAACATTCAAAGCTTTATTGATAGAAGTAAAAGGGTTCTGAGAAGGTTACAACCATCAATGGCTCCAATCCAGCAGCACCTCCCCAGCAGCAAGAAATCTCCTCTTCACCTCTATAAAAGCAATCACCCAATAGCTCTAACTGTAAACCAACAGCACTTCCTTGCTTTGCACAAAATTCCAGCCTCCTTAGACCTCATAGAAGAGCTCTATATATAGGAGAGAAGAAGAGAGGATGAGTCAGCTTGAGACTGACATAAAGCTGCCTTGTGTCCTCTCCTTCTTCAGTTAATATTCAGTTCTTGAGTCCACTTGGAGATCCTTGCTTACACATGGAGATCAAGTACCTCTTACTCATCACAGGGCGAATCTCTTGAACCAAGTGTCAGTTTGGAAGCTTCCTGGGCAATTGACACCTTGCAGAATGACTCTGCCACTTGGCCAATCTCGCCCAGCGCAGGTAGCCTTCATTGGAGTTGACTTTCAGCGCAGGTACAAGGAGGAGCAGTTGACATTCAGCGCAGTTGCTCAGTGGAGCAGCTGACATGATCCAAAAATAGCCTGTTTTTGAGTGTTTTCAGGTGGAGAACTGATGGGAAGTGCTGTGGTTTGCTGACCTTGTTCTTCTAGGGGTAAGAACAACATGTTTAGGGACTGAGGATCCCTGTAATTATTGACATTTCATGCTCCATGTCGCGAGGCACAAAAATGTCTATAACACTACCACAGACCAAAAGTAAGTTCTCCAACATATACACCCTTTTCCTTCCGTGAAAGTGCGTGTATACGCATACGCGCCTTTGTAACGTCTAACCTGCATGTATACGCGCCTTAGTCTAGATGAACCTGCGTATATGTCTTTTCCTTCATTCTGAAAGCTTGAACTGAGATCTGTTATGAAAGACAGTTGCCATCAAGGACAACACATGTGCCATAGCTCTAAATCAGTGCCATAGTGCCAACAATCTCCCCCTTTGGACTTGATGGCAACCCCAAGAGTTGTTGCCATCAAGGACAACACCTGTGCCATAGCTCTAAAGCAGTGCCATAGTGCCAAAAATCTCCCCCTTTGGACTTGATGGCAACCCCAAGATCCTCAAAGTCATTCTCCCCTTTTGTCATCAAGGGCAAAGGATTGTTCTCCCCCTCAGTACATTCTGAAATCTCAGCCCTGCTGTGCTGACTATGCTCCCCTTAATTGTAGGCAAGATCTGCAAAAGATGTTCTTCAAGAAGAACCATGACTTGTACATCATAAAATACCTTCCTATCACCAAAAGACTCAATACATACATCCATCACCCAACCACATGGGGATCATCCACCCCACCAAGTGGGGATACATAAAAAAATTACATATGACAACCAAGTACATTACATCTTCATCTCAGGCATAGTGGGGAAACCAAAATAGGTCGTTACATGACCTTGACACCATAAAAGAGATACATTAAATAGAGACGAAATATGTAGAGCAAGACTTATGAAAGTCACCAATAACTGATAATAGTAGCATCTGTCAATCACCATTCAGATCGGCAACCAAGATTTCCTTTTATTCTCCCTCTGCTTATGTTCCACCTGAAACCAACAATAGTTGTGAAATAGAACCAAAAAGCTTCTAAGATAATTCCAACAATGCATCATTAGAAGTTTATCTGCTCCCCCTGAACCAGTGCCAGATGGTCTGTTTCAAACCCATATCAGACTATCTTCAACTAGAGCCTGTCCCTTCTAATATCCATCAAGCCTCCATATACACAATTGTATCTGCACAAACCAACGTATATACGCAGATGCTCCTTAGGAAACACGCATACACCCATTTTTCTCTGAAACTGACAAGATTTAACAGCAATATGATGCATCAAGTGCTACCAGCTTCTTTATTAGGTATTCAAATGTCTCCCTGGCCAGTGGTTTGGTGAGTATATCAGCAACTTGTTCCTTAGGGGGAACATATTTGAACTTGACCTTTTGCTCAAGCACTTGTTCCCAGAGGAAATGATAATTGATAGGTATATGCTTGGTCTTTGAATGCATAACTGGGTTCTTTGAAATTCTAATTGCACTTGTATTATCACATAAGATGGAGATAAGTGGTGTACAAGTGATTTGAAAGTCCTGGAGGGTTTGCATCATCCAAATGAGCTGAGTGCAAAAAGATGCTGCAACCACATATTCCGCTTCAACTGTAGATAGAGAAATCAAACTTTGTTTCTTGCTGAACCAAGATACTAATCTAGAACCCATAAAGAATGCACCACCACTTGTGATTTTTCTATCATCCACGCTTCCATCCCAATCTGCATCTATATAAGCATGAAGAGTGAGATCTCTATCTCTTGGATACCATAAGCCATAGTTTTGAGTTCCTTGAAGATACTTGAAAATTCTCTTTACTGCCTGAAGATGGGTTTCCTTTTGATTTGCCTGAAATATTCCAACTATTCCCACTACATGCATGATGTCTGGTCAGGTACCTGTCAAATAAAGTAGACTTCCAATCATGGATCTATAGGATGGTTGATGCACTGCTACTGATTCATCATTTGCACTGAGACTGCATCCTGTAACCATAGGGGTACATACTGGTTTTGAATCTTCCATGCCATACTTTTTCAAAATTTGCTTGATGTACTTTGTTTGAGATAAAAAGATACCACCTCAATTTTGTTGGATTTGCAATCCAAGAAAATATGTCAGTTCTCCAAGAAAAGACATTTCGAATTCATTCTGCATCACCAAGGCAAAGGTTTGACTCATAGCTTATTCATTGCTGCCAAAGATAATATCATCTACATACACAACAACTATTAGCAATTTGTCATTTTCAATTTTTATATAAATATTGCTATCTGCCGATCCTTTTGAAAAACCTCGTTGATGAAGATAGTTTTCCAAACGGTAGTACCAAGCCCTTGGAGCCTGTTTAAGACCATAGAGAGCCTTTTTTAGTCTGCATACAAGATTTGGATCATTCCCAAGAATGAAACCATCTGGTTGCTCAATGTACACTTCTTCTATGTCTCCATTAAGAAAGGTTGATTTCACATCCGTTTGGAATACTTTGAACTTCTGAAATCTAGAGAGAGCAAGGAACATTCTGATGGCCTCAAGTCTAGAAACGGGAGAAAATTTTTCTTCAAAGTCTATTCCTTCTTGTTGAGCATACCCTTTACAGACAAGTCTGGCCTTGTTTCTAATCACTTCCCCATTTTCATTCAACTTGTTTTTAAAGATCCATTTTGTCCCTATGACATTCTTATCTTTTGGTCTAGGAACCAACTCCCAAGTGTTATTCTTTTCGAGTTTCTTAAGTTCTTGATCCATTGCCTTGACCCAGCATTCATCTTTGCATGCCTCTTTTAAATTTTTTGGTTCAGTGGAGGAGAGCAAAGCCAAATAGCTTGAGGCTTCTGCAATTGTTCTTCTTGTTTGTATACCTGCCTCTTTTTTCCCCAAAATTTGAGATTCTGGATGATTCTTTTGAACGTACCTAGATGGAGTCTTATCTTCTATCCTTATCTATTCTTCTAGTGCCTCTTGAGCTTCTTCTTCATCATAGTTCTGATTTGATGTTGAAGGATAGTCCTCATCATCTTCGAGATCTTCGGAATTCACTTTCCTAGGAATGTTTCCTTCTTCATCAACCACTACATCAATGCTATCAACAATTATTCCAAGTCTTTTGTTGTAACACTTATATTCTTTGTTGTGGGGAGAATAACCAAGGCGAATGCCTTCATCTGCTCTAGTTTCAAACTTGCCTAGACTTTCATCATTATTTTTAATATAGCATTTTCCTCCAAAAATTTTGAAGTATATTACCGAAGGAGTCTCACCATACCAGAGCTCATGAGGAGTTTGAGTGTTGTTCACCCAGACATTTGTCTCGTTGAGAATAACAACTGTAGCAAATGCGGCTTCACCCTAGAAAGTTGCAGGAGTTCCAGACTCATCAAGCATTACACGAGCCATTTGTTGAACCGTTCTGTTCATCCTTTCCACTACTCCATTTTTTTGAGGAGTCCTAGCTGTAGAGAATTCCCTTCTTATTCCATGTTCTTCACAAAAATCGAAAAATTCGTTCGCGGTAAATTCTCCTCCTCGATTAGACCTGAGGCATTTGATTTTGAGATCTGATTCGTTCTCCACCAAGGCTTTGAATGATTTGAATTTTTCAAAGGCTTCGTCTTTGTGCTTCATAAGTCCTATCCAACACATCCTGGAATAGTCATCAATGAATAATATAAAGTATTCTTCCCCTCAAGGTGACCTTTTCCTAGTTGGACCACATACATCAGTATGGACAAGTTGAAGCGGCCTTCTGGCTGATCCATCCTTCTCAGGGAAGTTAGTTCTGGTAGTGGTTTTCTTACCAAATTGACATGATTTTCATATTGTATTGTCTAGGATTCTGATGTCTGGAAGACCACGAATTGCCTGGTACTTGCATGCTTTCCTTATCTGTGAAAAACTAAGATACCCCAATCTTCTGTGCCATAGCCAGTGTTCATCATTCTTACTCAGATAGCATTCATGTTGTCCTTGTTTGAATATGTATAAATTTTTTGGAGTCCTTACGCCTTTGATCACAGTTTTTCCTGTATCAAGATCACGAACACTACATCCATTTGATCGAAATATTACCTCAATTCCTTGATCACACATCTGGCTGACATTTAATAGATTATACGTTAAGCCATCAACATACATGACATTTCCAGCTTTGACCATTTCTTTCAACTGAACAGAACCTTTACCTTTTATGAGAGCAGGGGTGTCATTTCCAAAAGAAACCTTCTTCTCCTTCTCTAAGGCACTATATGACTGAAGTTTTTCTTTATCACCCATCATATGTTTCAAACATCCACTTTCGATGTACCATTGATTTTCCTGCCCTTCCACATATAAGGCTATACCACATCTTTCTAGTTTGGGTTCTTTAATTCTCCATGATTTGGCACTTGAGGCTTGCTCCTTCTAAGTTGTCTGCCGAAACCTACTCCTGCATTCAGAATCTGTTAGAGTCGGTTTGGTCGACCCTCCGCCAGGGATCAAAACTCTTTATGCATTTCATTTCTAGGTGTCCCGCTCAATCAACTTAGCTACTTCCGCTAGGGGGCATGCCATAATCTGATGGAGAAGGTCATGATAGTTATTTTTCCCTCATGTATGGTTCGTGCTGGCTCAGGTCTTTTGTCGGTAATCACCAAAGTCCATGACAGTCAAGGTCTGGTCCTTTACAGGACCAATGTCATTTTTTATGTTTGAGTCTAGGAAGTCATCAATTTGGTCTTTGAAACATGTCCCATAAAGCCATGCAGGCCAAAGGGAGGCCCTTACACAGCTATGGTTCAGAGAGCTTCATTGTCATGTGGATGTACTTCAACTTTCTTCAAAACTCTGTTTTGAAGAAAAGTCAAACAAGGTCATTTATGACAAAATTTTCAAAAAAATCGCCAGTTAACTTTTTTATATGCAGTCATGGTTTCCATGGCCAAATGCCCAGTCACACAGTCCCCGCAAAGAAATGCCTAAAATTTCATTATTTGAGCCAAAATGAATAAGGAAAAGTGAAAATCAGTGTGTTTTGAAATCAATGAAAAAGTGCAAAACACAAACATTAGAAAATGGGTTTTCAAGGAAGAAAAAAATCAAACACATCCCTTCCAAGCCTATATATACTTTTTTTGCCCAAATCAAAGCCATTGTGCTCTTGCAAGCTTTGGAGAGACATTGCAAAAGTGAGAAAGCGAAATTGTGAGCATTTGAGTTAGTGAGAGTTGGATTTCGAGGGCGCGGCGCATACACCAAGGAGTGCGGTGCACATGCAGCCAGTCCGCAGTGGGAAATTTACAAGCGCGTGATGCACACCCAGCATGCACCGCACTGGGCTTGCCGCGTGATGCACATAGCCAAGGGCATAAAAAGTTTCCAAACTGCTTCAAGTGTTGGTGAAGGCTAGAAAAACAAGAGGTAGGCCCTGTGGACACCTCTTCTCCATCAATTTTGTCATTGATATGGTGTTTATGAGATGGTTAAATGTCACCCAAAAGCACAAGGTCAACCATGAAAAAATCACCAAGAAAACGATCGTTGGGGTTGCAAGAATGTGATGATAGCACCAAGGTTTCACTCCACTCCCCTTGTCCCCTTGCCCATCATCTTTCTCATCTCCCCTTGACAATTTTTCCTAAGAACCCCACCCTAAAACCACTACATAACCCTTTCCCTATCCCTGCAAGCAATTCATGGTGAAATTCTGAGCACGCGGCACACACACAAGGAGGCGCAACGCACTCCAGTTCATAGTGTAAAAATGCCACTGGCGCGACGCACTCAGAGCATGCAGCATACAGAGATAAAAGCCCAAAAAGCCACCAATTTTCCTAAAATTTTTGTGAATGCCTATCAAACATGAGAGGTAGACCAACTACCTTCACTCTTGGCATTAAACTTGAGAATAATACCATGATTTTGATGAGTATAAATCAAATGCCAAATTTTTTTTTAGTAAACAAAAGAAGACATAAAGAAATCAAGGTCCTAGGGTTTTTTCTACAGTAACAGTGTTGTCAAAGTGTTATCCTACCCTACCCCTATCACCATTTTCCCTGCATCATTTTCCCCTTATCATCACCATAACACCACTGTAATCATATTACTTTTTCCCCCTCCTCCTATGACTCAAAAAACTCAAACCCTACCCCATCAATACTATACCCAAAACACTCCAAAATCCCTGATAAATAACTCCCTTTAGCCCCTATTCTCATTTCATCATTCCTCTCCTAATACTCCCTATTTTATTTTCCCCTTGGTGACAGATTTTCAGAGCATCTACCAGTTCCATTAGATTTAGAGGGCAGCATAAAACGCAGGGTACAAACAGCAGTAATGGCATTAGAAGTTTCATCAGAGTATGAGGAGGGGACCCACAGTGAAACATCTTCAGGAGAGAGGGCCCATAGGAGACATCACCGGAGTGGCAGACATCTTAGATATGAGCCAAACACCCTCACTGAGCTGTAGGCATTCCCTCTTGCCATGTTTTGTTTCTAGCACTTGGCATGTTATGAATTTTTTCAAAGGGTGGCAAATGTCAGAGTCCATCATGAGTTGGCCTGTCTTTTTGCACTTCATCTACAGGGAGGTCAATCTGTCCTGGCTAGGGTCACTTTCACATTGACACCGGAAACCATATCAGTGGCAACAGGAATACCGAACATTGGGGAACATTGGCATAAGAAAAGGAAGGTGGAGAGGCATCATTATGAGCCTTACATCAAGGACAATTGTTTGATCCAGATCACCAGAATTTTTCCATTCAGATTTTTGAGGGATGAGTATGTCCCACTCATGAGATTGATCATGAAGTATTTAAGTTGCGAGGGGAGGTTTTCTCGCCTTTATGCCTATCACATCAGGTTTCTCATGCACTTCAGCAGGGTGCGGATGATGAACCTCCCGTTTTTTGTTTGCAACAACATAGAGAAGATGAAAAACTTCATGCAACACAAGACCCCTTGACAGCAGCTAAACAATGTCTATCATTTTACTCTCATCCAAATTTGGTGGACCATCAGTTGGGATTGCAAGGTATTGCCTGGGAGGACTTCATCTCCCGTGATTTCTTCAGCGCTCCACCGGTGGTATTAGAGATAGAGCGTGAGGTAGGGGGTCCCTCACATCAGTATAACCACCAAGAGACTGCTACCATGCCAGTGTACATCACATACCAGAAGGGCAGTAGACCTTTCTTTACAGCATCAAAGCGAGTGTTATCTCCACCCAGGTTGGAAGGGGCCTCGCTTCCGACATCAGCATCACAGGAGCAGATCAGAGGTAAGGAGCCAGTGCATGATGAGGGGCTTTTAGAAGAGCCATCAAGTTAAAAGAGACTGAATTCATTCTCCTTCACGATGATGAGACAGATGCAGAACTGTTATAGACATTTTTGTGCCTCGCGACATGGAGCATTAAATGTCAATAATTATAGGGATCCTCAGTCCCTAAACATGTTGTTCTTACCCCTAAAAGAACAAGGTCATCAAACCACAGCACTTCCAATCAGTTCTCCACCTGAAAACACTCAAAAACAGGCCATTTTTGGATCATGTCAGCTGCTCCACTGAGCATCTGCGCTGGAATGCAACTGCTCCTCCTTGTACCTGCACTGAGAGTCAAATCTAATGAAGGCTACCTGCGCTAGGCGAGATTGGCCAAGTGGCACAGTCATTCTGCAAGGTGTCAACTGCCCAGGAAGCTTCCAAACTGACACTTGGTTCATGAGATTCGCCCTGTGATGAGTAAGAGGTACTTGATCTCCATGTGTAAGCAAGGGTCTCCAAGTGGACTCAAGAACTGAAGTTTAACTGAAGAGGGAGAGGACACAAGGCAGCTTCATGTCAGTCTCAAGCTGACTCATCCTCTCTTCTTCTCTCCTATATATAGAGCTCTTCTATGAGGTCTAAGGAGGCTGGAATTTTGGGTAAAGCAAGGAAGTGCTGGTGGTTTACAGTCAGAGCTATTGGGTGATTGCTTATATAGAGGTGAAGATGAGACTTCTTGCTGCTGGGGAGGTGCTGCTGGATTGGAGCCATTAATGGTTGTAACCTTCTCAGAACCCTGTTACTTCTATCAATAAAGCTTTGAATGTTCTTCTATATACTTGTATTGCATTGATGAATTGTATTTACTTGTATATCTGATTCACTCTAATCCATGCATCAGTTATGAGTACATGTTTCTTGTAGTTTCCTCTCTTATTTTGTGCAGGATCTGTGTGTAGCTGGACCGGCAAAGGGAGCAAGGAGCTGGAAACAAGAGACAAAAGAGAGAGGATAAGGATCGACAAAAGCAAAAGACACCAGGTTGGTTAATCTTTTCTTCCCTCTCTGTACTTTCATAAAGGAAAATATCAAAGCTTTACTTTCAGTTGTTGCTAAGGACTGTCACCCTTAGAGTAGGGATAGGGTCATCCAAGTCGGATACTTTTCCCCACAACAAACTGGCGACTCCGCTGGGGAGCCTAGTATCTTGTTGGTGTTTGTAGTATCTTTGCTATTCATTTCTTGAAGAAAAGAGTACCAAATCGAAAAGCTTTTGACTATATCAAAAGCAAAGTAGAGGGTCTGTTACTCTTGCTCATTTACTGAGCAGATTCAAGATTTGAAGAGCTGATCTACAAAAGACTCTTGTACTCTTTGTGATAGCTTTTCATCCTCTTGATCATCCCTTAGCCTGTACTTGAACTATAGCTTTTTATTTCAGCAAAAACAGTGCATTTTTGAGCTTTTTATGACCCAGAATTCCTTGTAAACGCAACTCTCGTGTCTCAGTGCAGGCTGTCCACAGGCAGTCTGCATTGCAGCGCAGGTTCTCCCTTCGAGAACTGCGCTGAGAGTCAAACTGACAGACCAGAGCCTGCGCTGGTCCAGTTAGCCAGTGTCTTGCTGAGGTTTCCCATTGTGTCTTAGCCCTGTTTTCACTGATTTTTTGCTGTTGCTTGCTGGTCATTGTACTTGCTGTAAACCACTTTCCTTGACATTATTCCGCCTCAGTTGTGTGATGAAACTGTGAATGTTCTTTCAGTATTTCTTGTTTCAATTACAGTTTCCCATTGTGAAAAGCGAACCAGTATAGCTGTGGCCTCTTAGATCCTGAACTGTAAAAGTGTTTTTGTGATCTTAAGAGCTAGTTTTATTACTGTTCATGGCTGTTTGAGTTTGTTTGTTTTTCATTTTATGGTTTGAATTCATATATTTTTAGTGTCAAAACAAGTACCTGTAAGGTGTCTTTTCATTTTAGACGAAACTTGTTTGTTTACGCTTCAAATTGAATTCGAAAATTATACAACAGTTTCCTTTTGTCTTCATCAACATTAAAGGAAAAGAAAAGAAATACATGCATCTTGCATTTGCATTTTTGATAAGTTTGCGTGTCTGATCTAGGAGAAAGTGCATTAGTTTGTGCTTTGTGCTCTGTGTGGAAAGATAGTGTTTTTCTCTCCCCTCAGTAGTTAGGATTTTCAAAGCTAAAAAGATTGTAAAAGCTTGCTTATCATTTTAGCTGCATTTAGGAATTTGTACCAATACATCTCGTGGTGATCCTGAAAGACAAACTGATAAACAAGATCAACTTAAAATATATTGAATGAATCTAAAAACGCATTGTAACATAACGCTCACAATAGAGGTCTAGGTAGAGACGTGTTCCGGCGTCGTTAAACGTAGTGACTGTCGATCTCTACGAAGGTGGGTGATTCCTCCTGAGGGACGATAGCACTAATACGGACTTGTGCTCCCGCGTACCGTCGCGTATATTGGGAGACCCCTATAGGCATTTATCCTTTATCCTTAGGAATCCGTGTCGGCCGCCCTACTGATCGCGATGCAGTGAACACAGCATTCACGAAGATCGACCACCCGTACCGTAAAACGTATTCTGTGGTTTCGCGAAAGGTTTGGCACACCCTCTGCCTAGATCTCCAGAGCAGTTTCTTTTGGCCCTTTTCAAACTCTATAACTAAAAAGGTCCAATCGAGCATTTGTCACTTCGAGCTCATTAATACATCGAAGGCGACTAGAGTCATCTTTAGCTTTTTCTCGACTCTTAAAACATGAAAAAGCAAAGTTGTGTCTAAAAGCGTCTAATAAAATTCATTCAATACGGAAACATAATTCCCCTTTTTGTATTTTAGTTGATCAAGTAATCCGCAACCGTGGAGGAAAGTCAATTAAAACTCCGTCGTTCGAGGAGACTCGCGAGTCAACCGTCTTTGTCTCCGGAACCGAGAGTAGTACGGACGAAGCGAACTCGCTGGACCAGGTCAAAATCTCCCATTAAAGTTAGAACAACAGTTCCGACAACATCTGAGATTCTGGTCACTCTTGATATTTCTGGAATCCCTGCCTCTATTGAAGAAGTTCAACGGCAACAGAAGGACAGTTGTACTGATCCTAGTCTGAATACAAGTACTTGCATAACTGAACCAGTTCCATTTGAAACCGGTCCACAGAGTCTTGCTGTTCAAACAACTGTCACTGTCGAAGCAACCCCTTCTTCGGCACCAGAAATCTTTTACGGACCTGACGGTCTTCCTCTTCCTCCTGGTCTGATTGCAATAGAGGAAATCGTAGAGGACCAGCAAGCAAATACTCCAACTCATTTTGGAGTAGGCACCACTCTTTTTCCTTCTGCATCAGAAGTTTGTCCATCGCCACTAGAAGTTCCTGAAGAATCGTTAGGCAGTTTATTGGATAGACTTAAAATGTCTGAGCAACTGTCGACATCTAGGACTGTGCCAAATGACACAGCAACAGCAGAAGCTCCTGCTGTTACTCCAACGATGTTTGCCGGTATACCAACCGTCCCGACTAGCTCTCATCAGCTAGAAGGAGTCCACCCAGGGACTATTATGACAACTTGGTCTGTTCCAGTTTGTTCTTCCGGTATAATACCCGGTAATTCTTATGTTGAAACTAGACAAATTGATCCCTTTGGAAATCAGTTTGGGCCATCCAGTCCTCAAAGGCAATCTATACCCTTGAGCTCCGGATTGTTACCGTATGGGGGGCAATATGCCCTTTCACTTCCCCTTCCGGGGGGATACCCATACGGCAGTTTTCAACAACATTCAGGTTTGACTGAAGTAACGACGAGTGGTTGGGTACCTATGTTACCCCAACAACCAAGAGTTGTATATTCCATGCAACAGTGTGTACCTATGTCTAGTATCCCGACGACGCCAGCAATTGTAACCGTGTCGCAAGTTCAATCGATGCCTGTGGTATGTCAACCCCAAGTTGTAATGCAACAGCCCATTGACCCTGCAACACAACCACAATCGCCAACTGTCGGGATGACACAGATACAAACGGGAACCATAACCCCGCATCTTGGTCCGTCGGTTAGTGTCGCACAGCAAAACATGGCTTCACAACCATGGATGGTGCAATACCAACAACCTCAGTTTCAACAGGTGTACCAGGGATCTGAGCAACAGATCTTTGCGAATAGTGGGCAACCCTATATTCAAAACGGGTTAAACCAACCACTTTACAGTGGCCAAGCCCACCAACCGTATCAGTCATATCAACATCAGTTGCATTATGCTGGTATGCAAAGGCCTACTGCTCAGGCGATTCCATCGTATCCTGGGTACGCCTCGCCAAACCTGAATCAGCAGTTGCCATTTGTGGCGACCCTAGAATTACCAGACTTACATCGATTGACGAACGATCCAATCGCCTATGCCCATTGGTGGCCAGCGATTCCTCACAAACTTCCTTCGGACATTCCTAAATTCAATGGAAATCCTGGCGAAGACCCGTCGAATCATGTGATGACATTCCATCTGTGGTGTTCGTCGAATACCTTGAATGATGATTCAATAAGGCTTCGCCTTTTTCAGAGGACATTGACTGGTCCGGCGGCTAAATGGTATATTGAATTACCTAGAGCCTCTTTCGACAATTTTAGTTCCCTAGCCACGACTTTCTTAACACACTTTCAGTTACCTATAAGGTACAAAACTAGAATAGAGATCTTGACCAATTTCAAGCAGACAACGGCCACACATATATCAGATCATATACATGAGTGGCGTCGTCGTCGCAGAATGGTAAAAACCTATGTTCCAGATCAGCTATTAGCTAAGTGGTTTATAAAGTCGCTTCTTCCTGCTATAACAGAAGATGTGGCCAAGGGAGGCGTCGTAACAGAGGAGCAGGTTATTGCTCGTGCTCAATATTTGGACTTAGTATATACTCAGTCGGGCACGCTCTATGATAAGATACCTGACGCCCCCAGACCGGAATTTTCAATCCCTCCTCCTCCCGGATCGAATAGTGACTCTCATGCCGGCGATGGCGTGATTGGAACTGCAAACGCTAAGTCGACAAGGGATTCAAATAAGAAGGCCCGTAAGACTTCGAATCAAAAAGCAAATCAAGAGATTCTTGCTTCGGAGGTAAATGCTGTATCTACGGATAAAGGCAAAAACTCCAATCAATCAGGAAGCAAGAAGAAACAAAACAAAGGGAAGAAGAAGAAACAAGGTGAATCATCCCCTCAAAAAACTTCTTCAAACCCTCCTGGGCAAGGGAAACAATTTTATCCATGTCAGATATGTGATGAAAATCATTCGACAAAGAACTGTTCGTTCAAAGCTGAGTTAAAGAGGTTCTTTAAAAGTTCCCAAACTTCAGCTGTGTTGACTGATCCATTTCCCACCCCAGGTCAAAATATGGTTGATAGTGGAAATGCTTCCCTGTCTCAAGTGCTTATGTTGTCGATTTCTAAGCAAAATGATGCTTTGATCTCGACCAGGAATAAAGATTATGGGAATCCGCCGGTGTCGAACGACAAAGGGAAAGATCAACCCAATAGTTCGACAACAACTTCGGCAGAAGTTGTACCCCCCCTCACGCATGAATTAACAATAAAGCCACCTAAGGGAGTAGTACACAAGTCGACATTTAACCCTCGCGCCAGAGCGGCGCAACACTATAATATAGTGGAGGATTTGGCCCAATCGCCATCTGCTATGTCGACTCTTGAGGTACTGCAAAATTGTCCATCCCAAAGACAGGCATTGTTATCAGCAATTGGTGGAGTGGATCCTAAAGATTCCAATCTTGTATCCTTTGATCACAAAGGATATGATCCTCAGTTACCAGCGCAATTAGCTTTCCTTATTCAAGTGAAAGCACTCAACAAAATTGTTCATAGAACGATTATTGATGAGGGAGCATCGACATGTATCATGTCGATGAGTTGCTGGAAAAATCTTGGATCTCCAACCTTGTCGCGATCTTCGATGACATTGAAATCATTTGACGGTAGGTCGTACACTCCGTACGGTATCCTAAATAACTTTAAGGTTGAACTAGGAGGAAAAACAGTGGAAATTGATGTTGAAGTCATTGATGGCAATCTTGACTATAACATCCTACTGGGAAGACCATGGATATATGCCATGGCAGCTGTAGTGTCGACATATTTTAGGAAGATCGCATTCCCGTTTGAAGGAGGGATTACGATCGTCGACCAACAGAATTTCCTCCCTAATGGTTCACAAGTTACTGGAAGCATTCCCCTAATCCATGGGAGCGACCATTTAATAAAAGATATCGGAGTAGGCTTGCTAAAAGATCCCACAATGATGGGAACTTTCGCGTTGCCACCTCCTTTCCATGTAGGGGATATCCCGTTTGTAGCAACATGCAACATGGTATCTTCTTCGAAGGTCGCAAGAGACAAAGTCGTCATGGATTATCAAGCGGTGTTGCCACCTAGCCCCATAGAAATATTGTAGCAATCAATGTTTCAGGCATGGGAGGCAAGCCCAAATCAACGCTCGTCAAGCGTTTGGGTAGATAGGTCCGAAGAATATGGTACCCCATTAGATCCATGGTCAAAAGTTCATGGGACTGACGAAGGAATCTTACAATCAATGATGATTGAGGGGGCACCATGGAATGATCACCACCATCGTTCCCTTCTTCCAGAGTGTGAAGAAGAAACTCAACACAACCTATATCACCCTTCAGTGTTTGAATTCCTAACAAATACTGTAAATACGGTGGATTCAGAGAGAAACCTATCCAATATTGAAGAGACCGTAGCCGTAAACATCTCGACAAAATCTGATGTTGTAGAGAATATTCATGTTGGCAGAAGTTGTTCCCCTTCAGAACTGGAAATATATAGTGCTCTCTTTCGCGAATTTAGAGATGTCTTTGCATGGTCATATGATGAAATGCCAGGCATTGACTCGAGCATAGTTGAACATGAGATTAAAATGTATCCTGATGTCAAACCAGTAAGGCAACGGCTTCGGCAAGTGTACCCGAAGAAAGCCGCTGCCATTAAGGCAGAAGTTGAGAAACTTCTCCATGCTGGATTCATCTACCCGGTTCCTCTAACCGATTGGGTATCGAATATCGTCCCTGTTATGAAAAAACAAGGGACTATAAGAGTGTGCGTCGACTATAGGGATGTAAGCCAAGCTTGTCCAAAGGACAACTACCCTACACCCTTTATCGACCAGATAATTGATGAATGCACCGGATGTGAAATCTTTTCCTTTATGGATGGATTTTCCGGGTATAATCAAATAAATATCCGCCCACAGGACCAGTCTAAGACTGCATTTATTTGTCCGTGGGGCACATTCGCTTATCGAAAATTACCCTTTGGTTTAAAGAACGCAGGGGCGACGTTTCAGAGGGCAATGAATTATGCCTTCCATGACATCAAGAACATCGTTCAACCTTACCTCGACGATCTTCCGGCTCATTCGCGGAAGCGGACTGATCATCCGCGGCATTTGAGAGAAATATTTCTACGTTGCCGACACTACAAGATAAGACTCAATCTGTACAAATGTGTGTTTTGCGTCGGTTCTGGTCATTTACTTGGCTTTGTAGTCTCTAAGGATGGGATTCGTCTCGACCCCTGTAAGGTTCAGGCAATCATTAATTTGCCTCCACCTTCAAATTTGCTTCAGATTCAGAAACTCCAAGGGAAAGCAAACTTTTTGAGGAGGTTCATTCCAAATTACGCAGAACTTGCCAAAGGTTATACTCGTCTTTTGAAAAAGGATGTACCTTTTGTCTGGGACCAGGTTGCGCAAGCTTCCTTTGACGCTCTGAAAGATTCTCTAGTAAAAGCATCATTAATGTACGCCCTGGACTATCAAAGAGATTTTAACCTGTATCTAGCTGCAGCAGATACGACCATTGCGATGGTCTTAGTGCAAGAAGTCGATGGAACAGAACATCCTATTTATTATTTAAGTAAAAACTTAAATGACACAGAAAGTAAATATTCCTATGTTGAAAAACTAGCGCTTGCTGCTGTTCAAGCGATTCAAAGGTTTCGACATTATGTCCTCTTTAGGAAAACTACCGTTCTGTCAGATTGCAACCCCATGACATATATACTGTCGCGACAGTTGCTTGGGGGCAAATATTCAAAATGGATAGCGATCCTTCAAGAGTTTGATTTAGATTTTGTAAAATACAAATCGAAGAAAGCTCTAGTTTTTGCGGAATTATTGTGCGATCTCCCATCATCATCCAACGATGAAACATCAGAAGAGTCAATCGTGGATGAAAATTTGTTTCTAATATCAGGAAGCAATGAATGGTATGGAGACATCATTGTATATATCCAAACCCAAAAATTCAGGTCTAATACCTCACACTCGGAACGGAAACGTATACGATACCAATCTAAAGACTACATGATCGTCGGTGATACACTTTACCGTCGTGGTGTCGATACGGTTCTGAGGAGGTGCCTTACCCATGAGGAGGCCGAGAAAGCCCTGAATGATTGTCATTCAGGAGCGTGCGGGGGGCATCAATCTGGATATGCAACAACACAAAGAATCTTACGAGCAGGATATTTCTGGCCAACTATGTTTAAAGATTGCATAATAGCTGTCAGAAGTTGCCATGCATGTCAGATCTTTGATAGCAAAACCAGAAGACCGCCCGCACCCTTACAGCCGATAGTTGCTGTTGGGCCCTTCGCCAAGTGGGGCATCGATTTCATGCAATGTAACCCCACCTCGACCGGGGGGCATGGGTATATTATAGTCGCTGTTGACTATTTTACCAAATGGGCCGAGGCGATGCCTACATTGGATAGCACTGGTGAAACAACTGCCCTTTTCTTTTTTAATCATGTAGTCACCAGGTTCGGCGTTCCGCAAGCTATAGTGACAGATCATGGATCGCATTTTCGCAATCACATGATGGTTGAATTAGCTGCCAAACTAGGGCTATCTCACGACAGCTCTACCCCATATTATCCACAAGCCAACGGACAAGTTGAGGCAATCAACAAGGTCCTGAAGCGTATGTTGCAAAGGATGATCGGGGTTCACAAGAGAAAATGGCACCTAATCCTGTACTCAGCATTGTGGGCTTACCGAACCTCGGTAAAAAATGCCACTGGGTTCACACCATTCCAATTGGTGTATGGCCTGGAGGCAGTATTACCGATCCAGTGCGAAATTTCGTCTCTTAAACTCGCAATTGACCTCCTCCCCGGAACCTCAGAAGAAGAGGCTCGTTTCTTGGAATTAATCCAATTGGATGAAAACCGTCGTGACGCCGCTTTGGCGAACGAAGCCCATAAGAAACGAGTCAAAGCACAGTTCGACAAGAATGTCAAACCTCGTATCTTCTCTGAGGGTGACTTGGTTTTGCTTTACGACCAAGAATCCGACAAATTAGGAGCAGGAAAATTTGAGTCCTTATGGATGGGTCCCTATATTGTTAAAAGGGTGTTAGCAAAAGGAGCCTACGAGTTAATGGATTATGACGAAATACCACTGGCACAACCCCGCAACGGGTTGTACCTCAAGCGTTACTATGCCTGAATAGTAACCTGAGTGCTTTTGTTGTATTTTGTTTTCGCTAAAGTGTTTTTTTCGGTTTAGTAATCCACCCTTCTCGTTTGTTGCAGATGTCGAATTATTCTGAGACATATGTGGGATATGCCGACGGAGTGAGTCGTAGTACGCGGAATTTGTCCTCCGCAGCCTGGGTCATTTTTGATCCAAGCGGCGAGTTAGTGAGTTTCAGAGGGGTGTGTATTGGACGGTCAACGAACAATATCGCTGAGTATAGCGCGTTGATTGAACTCCTCTCTGATACCATCGCTCATGGTATACGCCGACTAATTGTTAGGCTAGACTCACAACTTGTGATACTACAACTCACTGGTATATATTCGGTCCACAATCCAGCTATTTATCGAATGTTTCTAAGGGTTAAGATTTTGGAAAGAGAGTTTGATTTAATTCAATATCAACATATTTCCAGAAACTTGAACACATTAACAGATTCATTAGCAAACTATGTATTAGATAGACATTTACGACATATATAAAAAGAGATGCATCGGTGCTATGCAAGTGGATCACAAATAAACCGAAATAAACCCTGAAAATCAAAATATATAAAGCTGTTTATAGTTTGTACATAATGTGCTGTAATCAAAACAAAATTGGTCGTATGACCTAGAACTCAAAAAGATGCTAGGGGGCACCCTAGCCTAGTGGTGCTCATGAAAGTACGTCACGGTCTGTGCAATCATGCGCAAGAGACGAGTCCATCGTCTAGGCACGCCAATAGTGTGCCGCTGCAACTGTAAAGGTAACTCGTCAATCTGTACATCCGGAAGACCACGAGTAAGGCTCTCAACCTGCTCCTGCACAGCTGCAAGTATCTCAGTATCACCAAGGTCGCGAATAACAACTCTCCTAGCAGGCTCTGCTGCTGGGGCAGCAGCTGGCGATCGTGGACGAGCTACTGGACGAACAGGACCAACATCTGCATGCACCCAAGAGTTTGATCAGTTTTGAACAGTAACATCATGAATAAAAACAATAAACAGTGATATGGTCAGAGATTTTACCAATAGCGCCCCATTGCTCGCCATCCGGAAGCACCAAGTCCGGATCACCTCGGTAGTCCATACCCACATATGGATACTCAGAAAACGCCATCTCCTGATGCTCGAACCACCTAAAGAAGGCCTCAGTGAAAGTAATCTGAGGTTGACCAGCATGCCGGGACATGTGGTCAACCCACCTCTGCATACGTGGCTCGGTCGGAGAAGGCAAGTCAAGCATGATGTACTGAGGTTGCATCAATGGGATTTTCTCCAAGACAAAGGCAGTCAGAATAGAACCAAATCCAAAGTTCTTCAGCCCCCCGTCCTTTACCTTGGTCAATTGACTTTTCATCTGAACAAGTACTGCATCACACCAGTTAAACACTTTCGGTTGGAGACACTCCAAAGCATGCTGCATGTAAGATCTGTTGGCAACATGTAAAGCTGCGCTACCGGCCATCCTACCAATGGTAAACAGAATGGACCTAAGAGACCTGTCAGTGATGTCACAGATATTGATCTTGCCGTCTTTGCTCGGCTGTGAACCTTCCCGGCAATACTGACGAATGTAGTATCTGGTGGAATTAGTCCCTCAAACCGTACCTGACAAAGAAATGGGGGCACCCCGCCTTGACAACCCAGTCAAGAAGTACATGTCCTCTATGGTCAAGGGGATGGTTTTCCCCCTAATCTGGAATACTTGGTTAACAGGATCCCAAGCATCAAGCATATACTGCAGTAAAGAAATCTGTGCTCTCATGCTAGAGATACGGAAGAACTTCAGTAGGCCACAGTTCTGAAGCACGTTCACCATGACCGAGTCATGGAGCGCAACCATGTCCTCGGCTTCATGTTCTCGTTCTCGCCATGTAAGGGACATTTTGTTCAAAGTTCCCTACAAGCAAACAAGAGAAGGAGTAAGTTCCTGATTTTGATGAAAATCTGGCGAAAAATCATCAAAAAACTCATGCAGGATCAGCTTTTCTAGGCCCAGTGCAGGCAGAGAGTCTCTCCCTTGCGCTGAGGCGCAGTCTGCCATAAGGCTGCCTGAAATACAGCGCAAGTTTCGAAAGGGGAACCTGCGCTGATGCCAGGGCGCCTTGATGAAACCCCTGGGGCTTAGAAACCCTGAAAAACATGCATGAAACTGAAAAAGGAAACCATGAAAGTGAAGGGCTAAGGTTTAGCTCCTACCTGGTCCAAACGGCACCGAAAATCGTCCACAGAATCTCCCGGAATCAGCTGGTGAAAATCAAGGAAGAAGAGGCACCTCCAGAGCTCCAACAAGCAAAATGCAAATGAAATGGTAAATGAGAGGTAAAAACCCCTTTTTATGACTTTTTACACAGTTTAAAGTTAAATATTAGGGTTATAATCTCATTTTCATGCAAATATTGTCCATTTCTAACAAAGTTTGTTGCAGCAATTGAAGATGAAGTACTACATTTGAAAAGAGAAAAGCTAGTAAAAGTAAAAAATTAAATTTGACCATGAATCGAGCAGTTTTACCACGGAATTTATGCTCGTTAAAAAATAGAAAAGTGTGAGCAAAAGTTTCCAGCAGAGTCCAAGCTCATTAAAAAATGAACCTATCCCGGTAAACAACCATTGCGATCGTAAAGTTATCAGCCTTAAAAACCTTGGTCGTGTTTTCATCCATCACCTCCACTGTCATTTGGCCGGTCGTTCACCCCCATATGTGTGTTTACCCATTTTTAGGAACATCTGCGAAGAGTGATTTCACCTAGCCATCCTTGCGACACTGCCGTGATTGGAAAATTCCAATTTGTACCTGGAATCTGCTGCTATCCCTGTTTATCACTCGTTCCTCAAAAGACGAGTCTTCTTTGAGCTCTTTTCACTGACTCGTAAAATATGAAAAGTTTGCCGAGTTTTGGCCTTCCAGCTCGTTAAACGACCGGAACGCTATCCCTCCTCTAGATTTTAATCTTTTTGGACCTGAGGGATTATTGCACAAAAAGATCGAGCGCTTGTCTTGTTCGGCTCGTAAAAGTACCGAACAGCCATCCCTTCTGTATTGTTTTATACTTTTTCGGACTTAAGGGATTAGATGACGAAAAAGGAACTATGGAGTTAACTTTCTGTACCTTTTCAGACTCTCTAAAAATGAAAAGGACCGAGTTATCCTTGTCGTTAGACTCGTTAAATTCATTAAATAGCGACAAACTTGTCTTTAGACGAGAACGAGTTTCCCTATCGCTAGGCTCGTTAAATCGTAGCGATGGGCTTGCCCGAAGGGCAGGTTATAGAACAAGCATATGTTATCCTCCTCAAGCTTGACAAAAATAAAGAGGTACTGGTCACAAATGACTGGGGAAAAATTGGGAGAACATCAAAGTTTAATGGTAGCAAGTCACTCTTGAACATGACACTCTTCCTCCGTACCACATCGGGTTGGGTTGTTTCATTCACCGGTCTCATCACCATGGTCCTCGCCAAACCATCCACATTTGGGGTAATGCTACCGATCCATCGCATCAGTGTCGTTATATGTTCAAGAGGGGTCATTCTGAAAGTGTCAACCGTGTCCCATCCACTGCCATACATTATCCTTCATCCATTCATGATCGCCACCCTGAATCATATGTCACAGTTTGTTTTCACCTCCACTAAAATCATTAGCTCCATTCCGTGTCATTGATGTGGGATTCATTAAGGCCCTCCTTTGACGGATCGCTTCTTGTCGACTTCAGCTCATTATCCAAGAAGTTGATCTAGGAACACCCCCCATCAGTACTTTGAAGCTTGCATGCCTCAATGGCAAGTTTCTCACTTCCGGCGACAGGTATACATCAATGACCTTCGCCCGGAAGATTTTGCGTGGCGTTCGACGCCAAGTCCTTTATTCACGCCACGTGAATTGTACTGCAGTACCTTGAGGGTCATTATCATTATCGGTGATTCCTCTCGCGCTTGTTAACGGTTTTCATTATTGGCCGGTAATCAAGCGATGTCTTTCCATGTTCGACTTCAGCGCAATTCTCACATGGATCGACTTGTACTTAGAGTGAAGATCGAACGAGTTTGAAGACCCTGGATCTAGTTTCATCCATCCGGGCTGCGATATATATTCGGGAAATATAAAATCATTTGTCATGTACAGCAGATGATCATCCTATTCAAAGGATGATAATTTCAGCAGAAAATTATCAGTCTACCATCAGACAATCGTCTGTCATATGTACTAAAATGTATTTATAAAGCTGAGAATGGGAATGCTCGCCTCAGCTAGATCATGAAAACAGAATGAAAAATAATGTATTGTATTGTATTGTATTACAGGGCGCCTCCTCAGCACTGGAATGAACTTCGGACCCTCTAGATAAAGCATTTCACCCGATAAACGGCCTCATACTTTAGGGGGCAACTGTTATAGACATTTTTGTGCCTCGCGACATGGAGCATGAAATGTCAATAATTACAGGGATCCTCAGTCCCTAAACATGTTGTTCTTACCCCTAAAAGAACAAGGTCATCAAACCACAGCACTTCCAATCAGTTCTCCACCTGAAAACACTCAAAAACAGGCCATTTTTGGATCATGTCAGCTGCTCCACTGAGCATCTGCACTGGAATGCAACTGCTCCTCCTTGTACCTGCGCTGAGAGTCAAATCTAATGAAGGCTACCTACGCTGGGCGAGATTGGCCAAGTGGCACAGTCATTCTGCAAGGTGTCAACTGCCCAGGAAGCTTCCAAACTGACACTTGGTTCATGAGATTCGCCCTGTGATGAGTAAGAGGTACTTGATCTCCATGTGTAAGCAAGGATCTCCAAGTGGACTCAAGAACTGAAGTTTAACTGAAGAGGGAGAGGACACAAGGCAGCTTCATGTCAGTCTCAAGCTGACTCATCCTCTCTTCTTCTCTCCTATATATAGAGCTCTTCTATGAGGTCTAAGGAGGCTGGAATTTTGTGTAAAGCAAGGAAGTGCTGGTGGTTTACAGTCAGAGCTATTGGGTGATTGCTTATATAGAGGTGAAGAGGAGACTTCTTGCTGCTGGGGAGGTGCTGCTGGATTGGAGCCATTAATGGTTGTAACCTTCTCGAAACCCTGTTACTTCTATCAATAAAGCTTTGAATGTTCTTCTATATACTTGTATTGCATTGATGAATTGTATTTACTTGTATATCTGATTCACTCTAATCCATGCATCAGTTATGAGTACATGTTTCTTGTAGTTTCCTCTCTTGTTTTGTGCAGGATCTGTGTGTAGCTGGACCGGCAAAGGGAGCAAGGAGCTGGGAACAAGAGACAAAAGAGAGAGGATAAGGATCGACAAAAGCGAAAGACACCAGGTTGATTAATCTTTTCTTCCCTCTCTGTACTTTCATAAAGGAAAATATCAAAGCTTTACTTTCAGTTGTTGCTAAGGACTGTCACCCTTAGAGTAGGGATAGGGTCATCCGAGTCGGATACTTTTCCCCACAACAAGAACCAACAAATGAGGAGCTTACATAGATCATCCAGGAGCAGCAATCAGTGATTGAGTCCTTATCCTTTAACTTGGACAGGGCCAAGTGGAACATGAAGTACCTATAGCATAGAAACAAGCAGCTTGAGGACCAACAGACGATCATGGAGCTGCAAAACATTCGTGAGCGTCGCCAAGATGCTCAAAGACGAAGGGTTGTGCCCACATCTTTGGAGCAAGCAATAGATGAGGATCGGGAGGCCAACCTTGAGAGGGTCAACATGCATTTGGAGAGGCTACTGGAAAAAGCAGACTAGGACCTTGCTCTACTCAGACATATGGCTTTCCATTACAGGGTGCGAAACATGAGTGCACAAGCCCGGATAAGGAACTTGAAGGAAAAATTGAGGAAAGCAACAAGAAAGGCAAAAAGGTAAAAAGAGCAAGATCGACTTAGAATCTTGGCTGAGGCTTCCTTCGCTCAGCGTGGCACCACATAGAGAACCTCCAACCCAAATTTCAGCAAATTTGGGGAAGTTTTGGTCACATGGTGATTTTTTGGACAAAAAACAGGAAATTCCTCCCCGTGCGCCGCGCCACTGGCGCGATGCTCAAATTCTAGGGCTCCAATCGAGGAATCGTTTGCATTTTTAGATTCAGCATGGAAAATCACGACTACTGGTGTCCGGGAAAGAAATTTTGACAAGATCTAGGTCTCCTAAAGGTAAAAAAAACCCAAAAATTGCCTCTCTTCCACTTTTTTGACACACAGAAAGCAGTCTTGGGAGAATGAAGATTTGGGGGGAAAATGAGAACCAAATTCAAAAATTCTAGTTGGGTTGGAAAGTAGACAGGACAGGCTTTGTAACAAGCTAACTTGGGAACATTTTTGACACTTGCAAGTGCCCCAAAACAGGCCCCAAAGTGGCACGATGCATAGAGAATTTGGCAATGCGCACAGAGGAAAAACTACCAATTTGCTCCAGTTTTGCGAAATTTTGGTTCGCGACTTCTCCAGGTTGGCCTCGTCATCTACACTTTGGGTTTTTGGCACCAAATGCAGAATTTAAAGAGTCTTTTTCTCCATATTGGCATCCATCCAAGTGGCAAAGGAATGCAAAGGGTCACCCCAGCCAAATGTCATGCTTGTGAGCATTGCACCTGTAGCTGATGGTTGGCTCTCCATCTTCATTTTGTAATTATTTGAGTAACTCCCCAACCCTTGGGCATTCTATCTCTTCCTCACACATTCTATATATTGTATGCAAGCTATTTGCAAAGGGTTGGTTGGTTGGTAACTTCTAGGGGGCTGTGGGAAAGAAACTGTGTTTCTTCACTGTGTAAATTTGACAAAGAATTAATGAAAGGCAGCAGCTCTGTTTCATGAGATTCCTGTGGTTGTGAGTGTAGAAAATGTGTTCTTATGTTCCATATTTATCTTGTTATGTTTCATAATTCAATTCATGTTTCATTTCAGTGAAATTTTCTAAGTGAGATTAGGTGGAATTCAATTTATATTGCTCTGCCTGTGGGAAAATTTCATGTACAGTGTTATTCTTCTATTGAAAAGGATTCATGCGACTATGCCCTTTTCACTCTCTTCAGCAATCTTTCCATTCCATGTTACCTTAAACCGAAATTTCTACACTTTACGCCTGCCTTGCCTTACGGAATAACCTGTGCCTTCATATTATATTCTCTGCTCATTGCTGAGCGCCAGTCCCATACCATCCCAGAAGCTTGGCCATTCATAAAAATTTGTTTCTCGAATCCCTACTCACTTACTAGCCTAAGGTAAATATTTCATTTCAAGTCGTCTTTGACCGTTTTCATGTAGGTTTTAACCCCATACAGAAATTACCTGCATACGAATTCTAAATCACAGAAAAATAAACAATGCGAGAGCATAACACATAAAACACATATACACAGATATTTTCCCCTGGATCCCAAAACCGAGACTACCAGCTTGATTTTTCATTATATTCCTTTCAATGTTACAATACATATTTATACATGCCGAAGCATCCAATACCATGGACTGAAAGCCATCGCGTCCAAAACCAAGGACCGAAAACCATAGGTAGGTTCGCCCAACCTAATATAGGGTCCAACAATGTGCTTTGTCTTTGAATGATAAGCAGGGTTCTTTGTCAAGAAAATTGCACTTTGGCTGTCACAGTCTATTCTTGTAGCTCCCTGTACTAACCCCATACTTGAACACAATCTCTACAACCAAACTGCTTCCTTGCTTGCATGAGTGGCTGCCATGTATTATGCCTCTATAGTTGATAGTGCCACTACAGATTGTTTCTTACTCATCCAACTGACTGCACCTCCAAATAGGTTAAACACATACCCACGTGTAGATCTTCTCTGATCCAGATCTCTAGCCCAGTCTGCATCAACAAAGCCATGAATATCCAACACTCTGTCCAATCCTGGTCTTCCTTGGTAGCACAAACCATAATCAATAGTGCCACGGAAATACATGAAAACCCACTTCACTGCTGTCCAGTGCTCCTTCCCTGGTTTTGACATAAACCTGCTCAATTCTCCCACTGCATGTGCAATGTCTGGTCTAGTACAGACCATTGCATACATAATGCTACCGACTGCACTTGCATATGGAACACGGGACATGTCCTCTTCCTCTTCTTGTGTCTTGGGACACTGTTCAACATATAACCTCACACCTACAGGAATAGGAACCTTCATCGGTTTACTATCCTGCATTTTAAGCCTCTGCAGTATTGTCTTGACATACTTCCTCTGGTTTAACCAAAGCTTCCTCTTTGCCTGATCTCTTTTAATTTCCATGCCCAAAATATAGTTGCAGCACCAAGATATTTCATGTCGAATTTGGATGACAATTGGGTCTTTAAATCCCGGATAACTTCTTTGTCATTTCCAACCAAAAACATATCATCTACATACAAGACCAGATAAATAATACGGTCAACAATTAATTTAAAATACACACAGTGATCTGCTTTGCTTCTGGTGAATCCAAGTCCCCGTATAAATGTATCAAATTTTTGATACCACATCCTTGGTGACTGTTTTAACCCATACAGAGACTTCTTTAACTTGCATACCAGTTCTTTCTTACCCTTCACCATAAAGCCTTCAGGTTGCTTCATGTAGATTTCCTCTTCCAAATCCCCGTGAAGAAATGTTGTCTTCACATCCATCTGTTCTACCTCAAAATCAAAAGCAGCAACAATTGATAAAAGTAACCTAATAGAAGTTACCTTGGCAACAGGAGAAAAAATATCGCCAAAATCAATTCCCGGCACCTGGGAATAACCTTTTGCTACCAACCAAGCTTTGTATTTCTCCCCCTTCCCTTCTGCATTTGTCTTCTTTTTGAACACCCATTTTCTGCTAATGGGTTTCCTTCCAGCTGGCAACTCCCCCAGATCCCAAGCCTCATTTTTGTGCAAAGATGTCATTTCATCAACCATGGCCTCTTTCCAGAGTTTTCCATCCTCTAAATCTACTGCTTCCTTCATAGTTCTAGGATCATCATCACTAATAGACAAAACAAAATTTGAGTAGAAAGTAGAAGGACTATACCTTTCTGGCTGCCTTCTTTCTCGAACTGATCTTCTCACAGCCGGAGTTTATGTCTCTTCATCTTCTAATTCCTCCTCTCTTGCAGAGTCTGATTCTTCCTCCTTTAGCTCAAACTCTATCTTCTTAGGTTCCTTTGGTTGGACTTCATTTTTAATAACATATTTTACCTCTCTGAACACCACATCTTAGCTTTACACAACCTTCCGTATGACTGGGTTCCAAAGCTTATAACCCTTTAAACCATCCTTATACCCAATAAATATGCACTTTTCAGATTTACTATCCAACTTGGTTCGTTTCTCCTTTGGAACATGTACATATGCATCACATCCAAATACCCTCAGATGTGAAAGAGAGGGTTTCTTACCTGTCCATACTTCTTGTGGAGTCTTATCCTCCAACACTGATGAAGGTGACCTATTGACCAGGTAACATGCAGTATCCACCACCTTTGCCCAGAATTCCTGTCCTAACCCGGCACCACTGAGCATGCTTCTTGCCCTTTCCATCAACGTCTTGTTCACTCTTTCTGCGACTCCATTTTGCTGAGGTGTATATGGAGTAGTCTTTTTCTGTGCTATACCACACTTCTTACAGAATTCTTCAAATTCCTTACTGCAAAACTCTCCACCATTATCTATCCTCAGCACCTTTATCTTCTTCTCTGTCTGATTTTCCACCAGAGCCTTAAATTCTTTAAACCTGTCAAAGACTTTAGATTTCTTCTTAAGGAAATATATCCATGTATTCCTTGAG
The DNA here is from genome assembly GCA_031772625.1 of Pinus tabuliformis. Lineage (NCBI taxonomy): Eukaryota > Viridiplantae > Streptophyta > Pinopsida > Pinales > Pinaceae > Pinus > Pinus tabuliformis. The sequence goes on from CM062819.1 coordinate 270,654,065, forward strand.
AAGTCATCTATAAATGATACATAGTACATAGACTTACCCAGTGATGGAACTTTCACAAGTCCAAACACATCACTGTGAACAAGCTCTAATATTTGTTTCGCCCTCTTAGCACCAGAGGGTAAACTCACTCGATTCTGCTTCCCCTGATACATTCAGCAATACTGAATCTGAGACACACAATCATATTGTGCTCTTTGCCTTCCAATCCAACTTCTTTCCTTCTTCATCAGTCACTCTCGTTGGTTTAGTACCTGGATCTACCGCGATCCACTGATCTTTATCCACCAACAGATCCTCCATATTGAGTTTCCACAACTCAAAACTCTGACCATTGAACTTATCGATCTCTATCTTTCCACTGCTCGCCATCTTCTTTCACCACCAGAATCGATCTCGCAGATCTCCCACTGAACAGGGTCTACCACAGGCCTGAGCGAAACCCCTTAGCAACAAAGGCATCCCATTGAAGCCAAAACAACTCTGATACCAAATGTAGGTTTTAACCCCGTACAGAAATTACCTGCATACGAATTATAAATCACAAAAAAATAAACAATGCGAGAGCATAACACATAAAACACATATACACAGAGATTTTCCCCTCGATCCCAAAACCAGGACTACCATCTTGATTTTTCATTATTTTCCTTTCAATGATACAATACATATTTATACATGCCGAAGCATCCAATACCATGGACTGAAAGCCATCCGTCCAAAATCAAGGACCAAAAACCATAGGTAGGTTCGCCCAACCTAATATAGGGTCCAAAAAAATAACACAACCCAACATTTCGATTATTTATTCATTGAGCGTGACTCAGAGAGAGCCCTCTCATGTTCTGGTAGGGCTAGCTACCAGACTGAGTGTGGTTTGTGGTTACCCTAATTTTTTCCTTTCTTCAGCCTAGGGTAGATTTAGGTGATAACATAGTGGCGACTCCAGTGGGGACTTAATCAAACTGAAAACAAATCCCCTTGTTTCATAATAATTCTAGGCTTCTGGATGATGAGCTTAGGATTGGATAGGCTGAGTAAATTGGTTGTGTCCTGTGATTTTTCTTAATAGCATGTGATTTTTCTTAATAGCACACTGGCTTCAAGATGATATACTTGAGCCAATCCAGACCCAGATCCTCCTCAAATTTACGAAAATCCCAATTTGATTCCAAAACTCCTTCGTCAATAAAACACCATTACTCTCGTGTTCAAATCTCATTCATGTCCCGACATTTTTGAGTATCTTGAAGAGCTTGAGTTTGATGAAAGGTTTGAGATATCATTGTTTGAGTCTAAGTTCGAAAGGGCTGTCGACTCTACTGTCCCCAATCCACAATTCCTTGTAGACTTAGAAACAAAAAGAGCTAACTGATTGATAGAAAATTATATTGTGGAACAACCCCAAACTCCGAATGTTATCCCCTTGCAAACTGCACACACTCCTCCAACACCCCCAAGTTCAAATTGACCAAGAGTGATGGCTACCCAGTTTGCACCCCTTGTTCTGCCCCAAGTTCTAGATGATATGCCCTCAGATTATCAAAGTAAAATCTTGTTTTTTTATGGCACTCCGAATAGCATCACTGCTCAGCAACATGTAGACAAGATGGCCAATTTCTATGAATTGCACGATATTGATGAGGAAAACGTGACAATGAGACTCTTCGTGCAGACATTTGCAGGTGATGTAAGGAAATGGTTCAGAGGATTGATGGTAGCAAGCATCACTACTTTGGCTGAACTGCAGAGACAATTTTTGAACCGGTGGGAAGTGAAAAAGAATCCCCTCCAAATTCTGGCTGAATACGAACAAATCAAACGAAACGCTGGTGAGTCGGTTCAAGATTAATGTGTTAGATTTAATGCAGTCTATAATGAAATTCCAGATCATCTGAAGCCACCTATAGGACTATCCATGATGAATTTTCCAGATGGTTTCGATGCTAATATGGCATACCAAATAAGAGAGAGAGAACCGGCCACAATGGAAGATATGCAGAAAATAGCGTCAGCGTCGAAGCAAATCTACTATCCAGAAGAGCTAGAGTGAAAGAAGAGAAGAAAACTACTGTGAAAGAAGAATCTTCTTCAATGGATCAACTGCTCAAAAAGGTAGAATAGATGCTTGAAAGGGTAAAACTTGACAATCTTGAGCCACAAGTTAGGAATCCTAACTTTCGTGGCCAACAACAGCCACAATATAGGATCAGACAGAAAGATCAACGAAACCAAGAGAAAACAGCACAACGGCCTGTACAAACACCTTTGCAGCAAAATTTTGTGCATGGACCGGAGTCAGATGAGGACGGAAATGTAATAGGCAAAGGGAACCACCTCTTTACTCCAGATGAGCTGCCTACTTACATCACCGAAGAAGAAGAATGTGTAGTGAGCTCAGTTACACACCAAGAAATGGATTTTATTCTAGCTAGTGACATGGTTTTGGAAGAAGAATAAGAAGAATATCAAAGGGGTTATATGAATGCTCTATCCGCACAGCAGCAACGATATTCACTTAGAAATAGAGACGTGCCGGCCAAACCAATTCAGAAAAGGAAGGAGCGTGAAGCAGCAAAAAATGACTCATCAGCTACACAAAGAAAGGGAAAGGAGGCAATTGGTCTGGAGAACAACAAATCCAAATATGTGGAACAACCACAGCAACAAGCTATATCAAAGGAATAGGAAAGGAAGGAGATCCCAGTCAAAGAGGCAGAAAAGACTCCCACTTTTAGCTTAGAGAATGAGATTTCTAATTTAAAGGTATCCATTCCCTTCACTGAAATAATGAAGAACAACAGCTATAGAGGACAGATTTCTAAAATGTTGAATTTAGACCCAATGTCTGACATGCTGATTGTAGAAGATGATCAAACTGAAATGATTTTTGGACTGGCATCAAATGTTGAGTCTCGTGATAGCGATGTGCCTCCATTTTACATCAGTTTGATATTGCATGATTTTGCGTTGCATAATGCCATATTCAATTCTGGAGATTCTCATAATCTCATGCCCAAGGCTATCATGGATAAACTTGGCCTGGACATCACCCGACAATATCATTATCTCTATTCATTCGATTCCAGCAGAGTAAGATGTATAGGACTCACCAAAGACTTAGTTGTGAATTTGGATCAGCTTCCTATGAAAAATGTTTTGATGGATGTAGTGGTAGCAGACATTCCTCCAAGGTTTGGCATGCTTCTTTCAAGGTCTTGGGTAGTGAAAATGAAAGGGACACTATAGCTGGATTTCTCCTATGCAACAATCCCGGTGTTTGGACAAATGAGGAAGTTATACCGGGAACAAAAAATGAAATATATGATCACAAGCAAGGAGAAACTTGTAAATCATCCTATTAACTATGTACATACAGATTTAGAGTCTTGTGTTTTATTTTTAGATAGTTTAAATGATATAGATAGTCAGATAGTAGAAGGAGACGACATTCCAAAAATAACAGAAAATTTCAAAGAAATCTTGAAGAAAGAAGGACGAGAAAAATAGCAAAATGTTGGGCAATCTGCCGAAAGAAATGAACAACAAGCAATCAAGGTATAGAAAACAGATTTCCAACACTTGCAAGAAGAGGAAGAAGGCTTATGGACCATGGATTTTGACGGAGCAGTAGGCAATGATGGCGCTAGAATCAGAATTTTGATACGCAATCCTTTCCCCACCCCAAACAAAGTGCCCAACAGCGTGAGGGTTTTCTCTTACAAGCTGGCCTTCGAATGTTCAAATAATGATGCAGAGTATGAAGCTCTGATTGCTGGCCTGAAAATTCTTAGAAAGCTGAATGCAAAAAGGATTTCAGTATATGGCGACTCCGAATTAGTAATAAAGCAGGTCAGAGGTGAGTATCAAGCAAAACATCCTAGGATGTGGGCCTATCACAAAGCAGTTTTAGACATCTTAAAGTTATTTTCAGAATACACCTTGACATGTGTGCCTTGTATACAAAATAGTATTGTTGATGCTCTTGCCAAGGCAGTAAGCAGTCTGAAGATTCCCATGAACTCCAACAATAAATTTGAAATCCATGTCAAGCATCGTCCAACCATTCCAGACAATCAACTATATTGGCATGTGTTTCAAGATGATGAGGAGATTAAGGATTTTCTGATGAATAAAGGCAAGTTCAAAGAAACCTCAATTGATGTAGAAAATGATGAAGGAAAAGGGAATGGTTTAGATGAAGTGCAGATCAATGAAATGGACGTATTGCAGCTAAAAAAAATGTTATTCCTAAAGGCTTGATACCTCTAGAAGAGCTTTTTGATCAAGATGATGTAGCCCGCAAGTGAACATTGCAACCAACAGAGAAGGGTATAGAAGAGGTTAACATAAGAACAACTGCCACTCCTAAGATGCTAAAATTGTCTAAAGCATTGCCGCCAAAGATCAAGGACAAATACGTCATTTTGATGGCTTCATTTGCAGATGTGTTTACTTGGGATTATTCTTATTTAAATACCTATGATACCAATATTATTTAGCACACAATACCCATCCATCCCAATCAAAAACCATTTAGACAAAAGCTGAGAAGGATAAATCCAAAGTTGTTGCCTTCTATCGAAAAGGAGGTATCATTGTCAAATTGGATATCTAACTAAGAGACTCCTTAGGATAAATAACTTTCCAACAAGCCCACTTGGGAACATTTTGGATACCTGCAAGTGCCCCAAAACAGGCCCCAAAGTGGCACGATGCACAGAGAATTTGGCGCAGCGCACAGAGGAAAAACTGCCAATTTTCTCCCATTTCGCGTAATTTCGTTTCGAGACTTCTCCAAGTGGGCCCGGTCATCTACACTTTGGTTTTTTGGCACCAAAGGCAGCATTTAAAGAGTTTTTTCTCCAGATTGGCATCCATCCAAGTGGAAAAGGAATGCAAAGGGTCACCCCAGCCAAATGTCATGCTTGTGAGTGTTGCACCTGTAGCTGATGGCTGGCTCTCCATCTCCATTTTGTAATTATTTGAGTAACTCCCCAACCCTTGGGCATTCTACCTCTTCCTCACAGATTCTATATATTGTATGAAAGCTATTTGCAAAAGGTTGGTTGGTTGGTAACTTCTAGGAGACTGTGGGAAAGAAACTCTGTTTCTTCACTGTGTAAATTTGATAGAGAATTAATGAAAGGCAACAGCTCTGTTTCATGAGATTCTTGTGGTTGTGAGTGTAGAAAATGTGTTCTTATGTTCCATATGTATCTTGTTATGTTTCATAATTCAATTCATGTTTCATTTCAGTGAAATTTTCTAAGTGATATTAGGTGGAATTCAATTTATATTGCTCTTCCTGTGGGAAAATTTCATGTACAGTGTTATTCTTCTGTTGAAAATGATTCATGCAACTATGCCTTTTTCACCCTCCTCAGCAATCTTTCCATCCCGCATTACCTTAAACAAAAATTTCTGCACTTTTCGCCTGCCTTGCCTCACAGAATAATCTATGTCTTCATATTAAATTCTTTGTTCATTGTTGAGCGCCAGTCCCATACCATCCCAAAAGCTCAGCCATTCATAAAACATTGTTTCTCGAATCCCTACTCACTTACTAGCCTAAGGTAAATATTTCATTTCAAGTCATCTCTGACTGTTTTCGATTATTTATTCATTGAGCGTGACTCGGAGAGAGCCCTCTCTTGTTCTAGTAGGGCTAGCTACCAGACTGAGTGTGGTTTGTGGTTACCCTAATTTTTTCCTTTCTTCAACCTAGGGCAGATTTAGGTGATAACAGAATCTTCATGACCGAAATTGTTACAAATAGAACATTCTATTTCATCTTCAAGAGCAGAGAAGTTGTTTTAAGTCCTTTTCATGATCCCAGTCATACTCCTCTGTTTATGAGCTTCTCTAGTGATGATTGTCTTATAGGAAACACATTGAGCTGCTTTTTGACCAAAGTAATGACAAGAAAAACATTGGCCATTGAAGAAACTTTTGTTATTGTCAAATCTACCAGCAAAATGATTGTAGTTCCTATTGACATCCATTCTTAAGGCAAATTGAGAAGGTTTTACCTGTGGCTGGTTGTGTCTTTTTTTTTGTCCTTAAAGTAGATTGCCCCCGATTTACCTGGTAGTATTTGTTCATTCTTGAGGTAAATTGTCCCTGGTTTACCTGGTGATTTCCATTGGGTCTTTGTTCACTTCTCCTTGCAGCATCAAGATAACTCTTGGAGGTAGATGGTTTCTGTGCTTGAGTTGTTTCTTCATTATATCCCAGACCTGTCTTGATTAGTGGAGAGTGCTACACTTTGATAATCTCATCTAATGTGTCAGATCCTTTAACAAATCTAAGATTAAGAGTTATTGTTTTCTCAATCCCACAATTTCACATTCTAATTTTTCATGATGTTTTTCCTTTTCACCAAGTTGGAATTGTAGAGTATCTATGATCACATTCTTCTCTTCTAAACAAATTTTGAGTCTAGAAATCTCTTCATAAAGACTTTCTTCATCTATAGCATCCACAAAATCATCATCTTCAAAAGCCATTAAAAGTTTATATTTATTACCTTGTTCATCTTCGTCACTATTTGAAAGTCTATCACTATCTTCATGAGTGTAATAGCTTTTCTTATTCTATTTCTTGCTCCATCTAACAAGTTCCTTACCCTAGGCTAGTGCATGAAGTAACCAACAGATTCAAGTATGTGAAAACTTCATGGTGATAGGGTGAATTGTAGCTCATTGGGTGTTGGGGCATCTATTCAGTTGACTACTGAATAATCTCAGGCATTGGAGTGTCCATCCAGTGGGAGCTAGAGAAGAATTCTTTTCTAGATTCTAGGAAGTTGGATATTTCTTTTCAGTTGGATTTGAAGATTAAAGAATTATTAGAAAAGCATTTATGTGGATTTTGTCCTAGAGGGGGTTTCAACCTTAAAAAATGTGTGCATTTGTGTTCCTTTTGTTTACTGCTATCATTGTACAAACACTGATAATAATTGAAGATTAACTAATGCTCTGAAAGATTAATAATAATACTAATTGAAAGGGATACTGATCCCCCCCCCAGCATAGTGACCTACTCTTCCACAAGCAAAGCATTTGAAAGGTAACTTACCTCTAAATCTTCTAGCACCCCGTTGAAGGTTCTTGACAAAATTTGATTCTTCCTCTTCTTCTGACACATGTCCTAACTCATAGTAATCTCCTTTGCCTGAAGCCTTGAAAGTAGCTTCTCTCCTGTTTAATGGTCCTCCTTTCCTCATTTCATAAGCAGTCAGAATTCTGTGCAGCTGTGACATGGTAAGGTTTCATAGATTCTTTTTTTCTTCTATTGCAGAAACTTTAGATTCAAACAGGGGACAAAGATTTAAGAACCTTTTCAACTACAACAGCCTCTTTTATTTCTTCACCCAAAATTTTCATACAATTAACAATCTCATCTACATGAAGGAAATAGTTAGCCACACTTTCATCATTGTGCATTCGGAGATTTTCATACTGAATTATGAGGGTTTTAAGTTTTGCTCGTTTTACCTGTTCATCTCCTTCATAGCTCAGAACAATCGTGTCCCATATTTATTTTGCGGATTTATAATGCATAACCTTGACGAATTCTGATTAAGATAGACATCCTAGTAGAGTGTTGACAACCTTTTCATTTGTTTCATATTGCTTCTTACCAGTCGGATCTGTAGGAGTTGTGGATGGAAAAGTATACCGTGTATCTATGATATCCCAGACTTTTGTACCAAGAGATTGTAGAGAGGATGTGACTCTTACCTTCCAATAGAAGAAGTTGGCCCCATCGAAAATTGGTGGCCTGATAGATGCTTCTCTCTCGTAGTTGCTCATGATGATGGATCTTCCTTCAAGCGATCAAGCTTCTTCAGAAGGACCTGCTCTAATACCAATTATTGGAAATAATACTAAGAGGGGGGGTGAATTAGTATTATCAAGTCAAATATTCCCTTTCTCAAATCTAGATAATATACGCTACTTCAGTTAATTTAAACTGCGTATATACTCAACTATGTGGAAGGAAACCCGCATATACAATGAAAACTTATAATTTAATTTATCTTACGGATGTTGATTATTAATATGTGTGTCAGAATCAAATAACTAGTAACCAGACACATTAAAATAGAGCAGAAGACAATCACACATAAGAACACAAGATATAAGGTGGAAACCCAATGTGGGTGAAAACCACCTGCTGCAGTTCGTCTCTATCTTCTTTTAATTAGAAACTTATTTTTACAATGTACTGGTGCAGTCCTTTACAAGTACGTAGGCTGCAACCTGTAGAGAGCTACAACCCTCTCTTGTTCTCCAGCTGATCTTGGAAGGGAGCTACAACCTCCTTAGCTCTTGCACTATGTTGTAGGGAAAAGTATCTGATTCGGATGACCCTATCCCACTCTAAGGGTGATAGTACCTCAGCAACAACTGTAAAGCAAACTATTTAAGGTTTACTTCTTTATGAAAGCAAAAGAGAGTGGAGAAATGCACTAACCATTGCCTTGCGCTTAATGTCGAATCCAAACTCTTTTCTTTGGCCACTTGCTCCTAGCTCCTTCCTCTTTTGCTGGCCCAGCTACAATGAGATCCTGCAAAATAACAAAGAAGGAAACTACAAGAGGCATGCAATCATAACTGGTTCAAGGATTAGTATAAACCAAATATACAATTATCACAATATATCATTGAAACAAGAGCATATAGAAGAACCTCAATAGCTTTTATTAATGAAGAAGTAAAGGTTCTGAGAGTGTTACAACCATTGAAGGCCCCAATCCAGAAACACCTCCCAGCAGAAAGAATTTTCTCCTCTTCACCTCTCTCAAGAAATCACTCAATAGTTCTATAGTGAAACCAACAGCATATCATTACTTTGCACAGAATTCCAGCCTCCTGAGCTCATAGGAGAGAGCTCAATATATAGATGAATTGAGAAAGGATGAGTCAGCTTGCAACTGATGTGTAGCTGCCTTGTGTCCTCTCTCTCTTCAGTTGATCTTCAGTTTTTGAGTCCACTTGGAGAACCTTGCCTCCACTTGGAGAAACAGAGCCTCTGACTCATCACAAGGCGAAATCCCTGATCCAAGTGTCATTTTTGGAAGATTCCAGAGCAATAACTCAGTGTGCCACTTGTCCCATCTCGCTCAGCGCAGGTGGCCTTTGTTCCACTTGCTTTGCAACGCAGGTACACCATGGAGGATCTGAGTTTCAGTGCAGAAGCCTAGTGGAGCACCTGCTTTGATTTCAGGATTGCTTGTTTTTGAGAGTTTTCAGGTGGAGAACTGATCTGAGAGCTGTTGGTTTGCTGACCTTGTTCCTCTAGGGGTAGGAACATCATGTTTAGGGAACTTTGGATCCCTTGGATTATTGACAATTCATGCTTGTTGCTGTAAGGCACAAAATTGTCTATAACAGATGCCCCCTAAAGTATGAGGTCGTTTATCGGGTGAAATGCTTTATTGAGAGGATCCGAAGTTCATTCAATATGCTGAGAAGTGTTCTGTAATAAGATACAATACAATACATTATTTTTCATACATTTTCATGATCTAGCTGAGGCGGGCATTCCCATGCTCAGCTTTATAAATACATTTTGGTACATAGAACAGACGATCGTCTGATTGTAGACCGATAATTCTCTGCTGAAATTATCATCCTTTGAGAAGGATGATCATCTGCTGTAATGATGTACATATCAAATGTCTTTATGTCCTGAATATATATCGCAGCCCGGATGGATGAAACTAGATCCGGGGTCTTCAATCTCTTCCGATCTTCACTCGATGTACAAGTCGATCCATGTGAGAATTTCTTGAAGTCGAACATGGAAAGACATCACTTGATTACCGGTCAATGATGTAAACCGTTAACAAGCGCGAGAGGAATCACCAATAAGGATGATGACCCTCAAGGTACGACAGTACAATTCACATGGTGGGAATAAAAGACTTGGCGTCGACCACCATGCAAAATCTTCTGGTCGAAGGTCATTGATGTATACCTGTCGCCGGAAGTGAGAAACTTGCCATTGAGGCATGCAAGCTTCAAAGTACTGAAGGGGGTGTTCCTAGATCAACTCCTTGGATAATGAGCTGATGTCGACAAGGAGCGATCCGTCAAAGGAGGGCCTTAATGAATCCCACATCAATGACACAGAACGGAGCTAGTGATTGTGATGAGGTGAAAACAAACTGTGATGTATGATTCAGGGTGGCGGTCATGAAGTGGATGAAGGATAATGTATGGCAGTGGATGGGACACGGTTGACTCTTTGCAGAACCACATCTCTTGAACATATAACGACACTGATGTGATGGATTGGTAGCATTACCCCAATTGTGGATGGTGTGGCGAGGACCATGGTTATGAGACCGGTGAATGAAACAACCCAACCCGATGTGATACGGAGGACAAAGTGTCATGTTCAAGAGCGACTTGCTACCATTAATGCTGTGAGGTTTTCCCAATTTTTCCCCAGTCATTGCAGACCAGTACCTCTTTATTTTTGTCAAGCTTGAGGAGGATAACATATGCTTGTTCTATAACCTGCCCTTCGGGCAAGCCCATCGCTATGTTTTAACGAGCCTAGCGATAGGGAAACTCGTTCTCGTCTAAAGACAAGTTTGTCGCTATTTAATCATTTTAACGAGTCTAACGACAAGGAAAACTCGGTCCTTTTCATTTTTAGAGAGTCTGAAAAGGTACGGAAAGTTAACTCCAAAATTCCTTTTTCGTCATCTAATCCCTTAAGTCCGAAAAAGTATAAAACAATACAGAAGGGATGAATTTTCGATTTCTTTAACGAGCCGAACAAAACAAGCGCTCGATCTTTTTGTGCAATAATCCCTCAGGTCCAAAAAGATTAAAATCTAGAGGAGGGATAGCTCTTCCGGTCCTTTTAACGAGCTGTAAGGCCAAAACTCGGCAAACTTTTCATATTTTACGAGTCAGTGAAAAGAGCTCAAAGAAGACTCGTCTTTTGAGGAACGAGTGATGAACATGGATAGCAGCAGATTCCAGGTACAGGTTGGAATTTTCCAATCACGGCAGTGTCACAAGGATGGCTAAGTGAAATCACTCTTCGCAGTTGTTCCTCAAAATGGGTAAACAAACATATGGAGATGAACGATTGGCCAAATGAACGGATGGAGGTGACGGCATATAAACACGACCAAGGGTTTTAATATGGCTTTCAAAGGTTACATTTCTCAAGGTTATTTACCGGTTCATTTTTTCTGGATGAGCTTGAACTGTAGGGAAAGATTGCTCACAATTTATGTTTATTTTTTAACGAGCATGAACTCTGTACAAAAACTGCTCGATTATGGATGCCCCCAGCATAATAATGCAGACGAGGCATATGCCCCCCGAACTTTAAGGGGCAGTTCATTTTTTAACGAGCTTGAATGCGTTCAAACCTTGCTCAATTATGCCCCCAGCATAATAATGCAGACGAGGCATATGTCCCTTAATCCTTAATGGAAAATTTCATTTTTTAATGAGGTTGACCTCGTAAAGAACTGTCCTCTTGACTCCTTATTTCATTTTTTAACGAGGTTGACATAATATAAGAACTATCCTCGTTGCCCACTGTATTTACAGTACTCGATAGAAAATCGAAAACTGAAGGATGATAAAGGTTATTTTGAGTATCTTCCCCATAACCCAGGAGAAGGGAACGATGGTGGGAATCATTCCATGGTGCCCCGTCAATTACCATTGATTGGAATATTTCTTTGTCAGTTCCATGCACTCGCGACCAAGGACTTAAAGGGGTGCCATATTCTCGAGACGTATCTATCCAAACGCTTGATGAGCGTTGATTTGGGGTTGCCCCCCAGGCCAAGAAAATTGATTTCTACAATACTTCCATTGGGCTTGGGGAAAAAACCTTTGCATGATCCATGCTGATATCGTTTTCTGACATCTTTTATGCGGAAGATATCATTTTGCAGGTTCCTACTGTCGCCACTTCTCCCACAATAAACGTTGGCGGAAGGGTCAAAGTTCCCATTAATGTAGGATCTTTTAGTAGGCCTACTCCAATATTTTGAAACGAATGGTCGCTTCCATGGATCAGAGGAACGCTTCCTATAACTTGTGAACCATTAGGGAGGAAATTTTGTTGGTCAATGATCGTAATCCCTCCTTGAAAAGGGAATGCGATTTTCCTAAAATAGGTCGACACAACTGCTTCCATGGCATAAATCCATGGTCTTCCCAGTAGGACGTTATAGTCAAGATTGCCATCGATGACTTCAACATCTATTTCTACTGTTTTTCCCCCTAGTTCAACTTTCAAGTTACTAAGGATACCGTAAGGGGTATATGTCCTTCCGTCGAATGCTTTTAATGTTGTTGATGATCGCGACAAGGTTGGAGATCCTAAATTTTTCCAGCAACTCATCGACATAATACATGTCGATGCCCCCTCATCAATAATTGTTTGATGAATAGTTTTGTTGAGGGCTTTCACTTGGACGAGGAAAGCTAGTTGAGCTGGCAACTGAGGATCATATCCTTTGTGATCAAAGGATACAAGATTGGAATCTTTAGGATCCACCCCACCAATTGCTGATAACAATGCCTGCCTTTGGGATGGGCAATTTTGTAGTACTTCAAGAGTCGACATAGCAGACGGCGATTGCGCCAAATCTTCCACTATATTATAATGTTGTGCCGCTCTGGCACGAGGATTAAATGTCGACTTGTGTACTACTCCCTTCGGCGGTTTTATTGTTAATTCATGTGTGATGGGGGGTACAACTTCTGCCGAAGTTGTTGTCGAACTGCTAGGTTGATCTTTACCTTTATCGTTCGACACCTGTGGATTCCCGTAATCTTTGTTCCTTGTCGAAATCAAAGCATCATTCTGTTGCTTCGATATCGATAACATAAGCACTTGCGACGGTGAAGAATTTCCACTACCAACCAGATTTTTTCCTCGATCGGGAAACGGATCAGTTAACACAGCTGGAGTTTGCGAACTCTTTAAGAATCTTTTTAGATCAGATTTGTATGGACATTCTCTCGTCCAGTGATCCTCATCACATATCTGACACCCATAAGGTGGTTTCCTATCTCGAGGAGGGCTTGAAGAAGTTTTTCGAGGAGATGACTCTCCTTATTTCTTCTTCTTCCCTTTGTTTTGATTTTTCTTGCTTCCTGGTTGATTGGTTTCTTTGCCCTTATCTGTCGATATGACATTTACTTCCGAAGCAAGAACTTCTTCATGCGCATTTTGATTCGAATCCTTACGGGCCTTCTTTTGATGGGTCTTTTTCGGATTCATGTTTGCCGTGCCAATCACGCCATCACCGGCATGAGAGTCACTGTTTGATTTAGGAGGAGGAGGGATTGAAAACTCTGGTCTAGGGGCGTCTGGTATTTTGTCATAGAGCGTGCCGGACTGAGTATATACTAAGTCCAAATATTGTGCACGAGTGATAACCTGCTCTTCTGTTACGACTCCTCCCTTTGCCACATCTTCCGTTATGGCCGGAAGTAACGACTTTATAAACCACTCAGCTAAAAGCTGATCAGGAACGTATGTTTTAACCATTCTTCGTCGACGTCGCCACTCATGTATATGATCTGATATATGAGTTGCGATTGTCTGTTTGAAGTTAGTCAATATCTCTGTTCCCGTTTCATACCTTATTGGTAATTGAAAGTGGGTTAAGAATGTCATGGCAAGGGAGCTAAAATTGTCGAACGAAGCTCTAGGCAATTCTATATACCATTTTGCTGCTGGACCTGTCAATGTCCTCTAAAAGAGGCGAAGCCTTATCGAATCGTCATTTAAAGTGTTCGATTAACACCATAGATGAAATGTCATCACATGATTCAACGGGTCTTCACCTGGATTTCCATTGAATTTAGAAATGTCGGATGGAAGTTTGTGTGGAATCACTGGCCACCAAGGGGCGTAAGCAATTGGATCATTGGTTAACCGATGTAAATTAGGCAACTCTAAAGTCGCCACGAATGGTAATTGTTGGTTCAAGTTAGGTGAAGCGTAACCAGGATACGATGGAATCGCCTGAACAATTGGTCTTTGCATACTAGCATAATGGAGTTGATGTTGGTATGATTGATACGGTTGATGGACTTGACCACTATAAAGTGGTTGATTTTGACCATTTTGAATATATGGTTGTCCAGTATTCGCAAAGATTTGTTGTTCAGGACCTTGGTACACTTGTTGGAATTGTGGTTGTTGGTATTGCACTATCCACGGTTGTGACACCATGGGTTGTTGTGCTACACTAACCATTGGACCAAGATGTGGGGTGATTGTACCCGATTGTACTTGTGTCGCCCCACCAGTAGGCGATTGTGGTTGGGTCGCAGGGTCAAGGGGCTGTTGCATGAGAACCTGAGAAATCTGAGGTTGACATACAACAGGCATTGTTTGAACTTGCGACACGGTTACAATAGCCGGTGTAGTTGGGATGTTCATCACAGGTACACACTGTTGCATAGAATATACAACTCTTGGTGGCTGGGATAGCATAGGTACCCAACTACTCGTTGCAATTCCACCATAACTTGAATAAGGTTGAGAACTCCCGTATGGGTACCCTCCCGGAGGGGGTAATGAAAGGGCATACTGCCCCCCATACGGTGGTAATCCAGAACTCAAGGCAATTGATTGTCCTGGAGGACTGGATGGCCTAATTAGATTCCCAAAAGGGTCAATTTGATGAGTCTCACCATGAGAGTTACCAGACATTACTCCAGAACAAACAGGAACAGACCATACTGTCGAGATAGTCTCTTGGTGGACTCCTTCTAGCGACTGAGAGCTAGTTGGGACAGATGGTATGCCAGCGAACATTGTTGGATTTGCAGCAGGTAATTCTGCCGTCGCCGTGTCATTTGAAACAGTCCTAGATGTCGACGGTTGTTCAGACATTTTTAGTCTATCCAATTGATTGCCTAGTGATTCTACAGGAACTTCCACTGGTGATGGACAAACTTCTGTTGTAGCAAGAAATAGAGTGACCCCTACTCCAAAATGAGTTGGAGTGGATACTTGCGGTTCCTCTATAATTTCCTCTATCGCAATCAGACCAGGTGGAAGAGGAAGACCGTCAGGTCCGTAAAATATTTCCCGTGCCGAAGAAGGGGTTGTATCGATAGCGACAGATGTTTGAGGAACAAAACTCTCTGGACCGGTTACAGATGGAACTGGTTCAGTCATACAAGTATTTGCCCCCAGACTAGGATCAATATTACTGTCCCTCTGTGGCGGTTGAACTTCTTCTATGGAGGCAGGGTTTCCGGAAATGTTTGGAGTAACCAGAATCTCAGATGTTGTTGGAACACTTGTTCTAACTTTTAAAGGAGATTTTGAACTGGTTCGACGAGTTCGCTTTGCCCGGATTGTTTTCGATTCCGGAGACAAAGACGGTTGACTCGCAAGCCTCTAAGAACGATGGATATTCAATTGACTTTCTTCCACGATTGCGGATTACTCGATCAACTAAAATATAAAGGGGAAAATTTGTGTTTCCGATTTGAATGAATTTTATTAGACGCTTTTAAACATAACTTTGCTTTTTCATGTTTTAAGAGTCGAGAAAAAGCTAAAGATGACTCTAGTCTCCTTCGATGTATTAACGAGCCCGAAGTGACAAATGCTCGGTTGGACCTTTTTAGTTATAGAGTTTGAAAAGGGCCAAAAGAAACTGCTCTGGAGATCTAGGTAGAGGGTGTGCCAAACCTTTCGCGAAACCACAGAATACATTTTACGGTACGGGTGGTCGATCTTCGTGAATGCTGTGTTCACTGCATCGCGATCAGTAGGGCGGCCGACACGGCTTCCTATGGATAAAGGATAATTTCCTATAGGGGTCTCCCAATATATACGCGACGGTACGTGGGAGCACAAGTCCGTATTAGTGCCACCGACTCTCAGGAGGAATCACCCACCTTCGTAGAGATCGACAGTCACTATGTTTAACGACGCCGGAACACGTCTCTACCTAGACCTCTAGATGTTTCCGTTATGTTACAATGCGTTGTTAGGTTCATTTAGTATATTTTAAGTTGATCTTTTTAAAGTTTGCCTTTCAAGGTTCACCACGAGATGTATATGACAAATTCCTAAATGCAGCCTAAGATGAGAAGCAAGCTTTTTCAAATCTTTTTTACTGATGAAAATCTTAACTACTGAGGGAGAAGAAAGGTAAATTCTTTTCACACAGCTCATACAGCACAAACTAATGCACTTTCTCCTAAATCATCATGCAAACTTTTTCAAATGCAAAATGCACAATGCATGTATTTTCTTTTCCCTTTCCTAATGTTGATGGGTTACAAAAAGAAAGTTGTTATATAACTTTGATTTCGATTTAAAGTGAAAACAAACAAGTTTGTCCAAAATCAAAAGACACCTTAAGATTCACCTGTTTAATCACTGGAAATACATGAAATCAAACCATAATGACGAAAGTAAAATGACTAATCAGCTATGGACAGCAAACAAGCTAACTCTTTAGACCAGCAAAATGCCTAACACAGGTTCAGATCTAAGAGGCCAAAAGCAAGACTAGTTTACTCTTCGTTATGGGAAATTGTAAATGAGTAAGAAATACAAAAGAAAAAGTACAATTTCGTTATATAACAGAGGCAGAATGATGGCAAGTAATGTTGGTTTCAGAACAGGTGCAAGACTGGTAACTGGCAGCCAAATCTATAGTGAAAACAGGCAAGAGAAAGGGAGGAAACCCCAAATGCACTAGGCAAATTTGGGCCAACGCAGGTGCTGCACAGCCAATCTGGCTCTCAGCGCAGGTAGCCCCTTCGGGATCTGCGTTGCAAAGCAGGTAGCCTGTGTACTACCTGCTTTGGAAAACGAAAGTTGCGTTTTCCCAGTTTCCGGGTCACAATTTTCTCAAAAATGCACAGTTTTTGCTCAAATCAGAAGCAATCAGTCAAGCACACTCAAAGGGATGATAAGGAAGGTGAAAATATATCACTAAGAGCTTACAAGGATCCTTGTAGATCAGCTCTTGAAATCATGAACATGCTCAGAAATGAGCTAGAGTAGCTGCCCTCTACTTCGCTTTTGATATAGTCAAAAGCTTTTCGATTTGGTACTCTTTTGTTCAGGAAATGAATAGAAAAATACTACAAACACAATCAAACGGATACGATCCCCAGTGGAGTCGCCAGTTTGTTGTAGGGAAAAGTATCCGATTCGGATGACCCTATCCCACTCTAAGGGTGATAGTACCTCAGCAACAACTGTAAAGCAAACTATTTAAGGTTTACTTCTTTATGAAAGCAAAAGAGAGTGGAGAAATGCACTAACCGTTGCCTTGCACAAAATTGTCTATAACACACTAGCCAAGATACTAGTACGTAGGTGCTGGCCTACAGAAGGCTACAACTTTCTCTTTCTTCCAGGGACCACGTTTCATAAATTTTTAGACTAGATCCATGAACATCAATCAATCATCAAAATTTCTGCACCAAACAATCTTATTTTCACCAATTAGCACTGAATCATGTAGACACTTCTCTGACAGCTGTACCCAAATCACAGTTACAGTAACCACACACCAAGTTCTGAACGTAGAACACTGCAGCAATAAACAGAAGCAGCTAGATCACAACTCAAAAGATATATGCTACTTTAATGACCTGAAACCTACGTGCATACGCTTCTATGTTTAGAACAAATCGCGTATACGCCATTTGCATTCATTGAACCAGCGTGTATATGCGCCTTCACTTCATTGAACCTACGTACAGATCTATAAAGGAGAATTCACTCTTTCAAATATTGAGACACTAATTAACCCAGATTATCAGATTTATAGATCAAGTATGCACCACATATAACAAATCAAAATCATACAAAGATATTATCATTCAAGCCTTAAGATTATGACCCATCAATAGAACTTATCCTTCTCTTTGCGCTAAGGTTCCTCCTTCATTTAGATCCAGATTTGCACCATAACCCCAATCACCAATATTTTAGATCTAGTACATATTAGATATTCAATTAATTCATATGATCCTTTGCCAAATGATCTCCTTCCTCTTTTATAGTATTAGGCCTTCCACAATACCACAGTCCAAAACCATAATAAAACAATACCATGGACCCAATACTTGGGATCAACACTTCTGACGAGACACCATGGTCCAAAACCATAGGTTCAAATACCAAGGACTAACTACCACAGACCAAAAGTAAGTTATCCAACATATACATGCTTTTCCTTGCATGAAAGTGCGTGTATACGCATACGCGCCTTTCTAACGTCTAACCCGCGTGTATACACGCCTTAGTCTAGATGAACCTGTGTATATTTCTTTTCCTTCATTCTGAAATCCTGAACTGAGATCTATTACCAAAGAGAGTTGCCATCAAGGACAACACCTGTGCCATAGCTCTAAATTAGTGCCATAGTTCCAACAAATGCTCCAAGCCTCAACTCTAAAATGGCATACTATGTGCTTGGGTTCAAGTTATTTTCCATGCTCATTTCAAAAATAGTTAGGGAGAGGACAAGCTTGGTGTTCCATTTAGTAGTTTCAACCCTTGGTCTGCAACTATAACAACAAGGAGCTACATGCAAGATTGCAACTGCTATAAGAGGACACAAAGACTACTATAGGAAGGCTAATAAGGTTAAAAAGTGCCACAAAGGTTCGAATTGATTTCAAAATTACTATATTCATCCTATACTACCAGAGAAGAAGTAGGTGCCATGATCCTCTTCATCCATCCATCGGATTGCATGAAAATTTTGCTCAAATTCTAGCGAGAGTGGAAATCTAATTGTGCAATTAAAAGGTATTTTTTAGTAGTATAGTGATTGAAACATAGGAAATGATCATTAACAAGGAAACTTTGAATCACTCTTGCCACTAAATAAAACATTAAATATATAGAAGAAGCATGTCTCCCTCACTTAATTATGAACATAAAGAAGAGATGCGAGGAATATTTAATATAAGGGAGCCCTAAGATACCAAGAGAATCCACCTACACCCTCATGTGGTAGACATTTTTAGAAGACACCAGTGGGTGGGATTCTTCGAGTTATTGAAGGGGTATGATGATTACCTTGCCTTTGAATTTTTGATGGCTTTGAATTCACAAACAAATGACAGTGCCACCACTATTGTGAGGGGGTTGATTATCTCTCTTAGCACTAAAATAATTAGCAAAGTAACAACCCTACCTATAGAGATGAAATCGGGCAGAGAAGACAAAGCCAATAGTGTCAGTGCTGAAAAGAATTTCTTCATTTCCAATGAAAATACTATTGAGGATAAGAATGGAGCTAGGAGGGAAAGCCTACCTTATCCTTGGGATGAAGTGGCCCACCATATTTTGAATTACATATCCTTTGAGGGAAGAATGAGTTTGGTATATCATTACCACTTTAGATTACTTCATGAACTCAGGTTCAAGGTAGAATTTCCTCTTTCTCAAAGATTTAGTGTGCCATACTTTCTCATGCAGTCCATTAGGGAAATGAATCAAAGTAAGAGATGGAAAACACCAACACCTAGGCCACCATGGCCTCATTAAACTAATAGTGGTTGATGCCTTGAACAATTTGAGAATCCATGTCCTTTGGTCCAAATTCATAGAAATGGATAGAGAAAATTTCATTGAGACACAAGCCTTCACACCAAGTGAGAGTGAAACCTCTAGTGTTGGACGAAGAGAGGGAAAAAAAGGGAGAATAAGTTGGGGCAAGGACGGGAGAGGAAGAAGCAATGGGGTTATAAGAAAAAGGAAGAGAGACTGAAGAAAAAAGGACAATAGAAGAAGGAGATATGAAAACATAGGAAGAACAAGAAACAAAGGCAGAGGTAGAAGAAGAAAAATATCAAAAAGAAGGAGGAAAACAAGAAAAATAAACATTAAGTCCGTATAAGACTACTGAGCCCATATAAATAGAGATACCCCCAAAGAAAAGAAAAATGTCTCTACGAACCATTGAACATGAGGTGGCTATGAATTTATCTATCTTAAGCACCCTAGTCAAATCTAAATGGAAGAGGAAAAGGCAAGCCTCCTTATATTTTTTAAGACCAGGAAAAGCACCAGGATCAAGCAAGGGAGGCAAAAAACTCCCAGAAAGATCCCCATCACAATTGAGGAGTCCCGAAGCAAGAAATAGGAGGTAGGACCCAGTGAAGGAAAAATTTAAGAGGTCATCTCTCCAAAACTTGCAACAAAGACTCCTATACAATATGTGAGGAGGCCTATCACCATATCAACCTCCTTCAAATAACCCAAAACACCAACAACCCTCCAACAAGAAGAAAAATGGAAGCTATAGGAGGGACAAAGTATGCTACAGGATGGGTAGAGGATACTAGAGGAGGGGTCGAATGTGGTGCTAAAGGAGCAAGATGTGCTAGTAGAAGGGAAAATTGTAACACAACAGCTACAGGAGGCAGCAGCCTCCCCAAGAATATTTGAGGAGGACTTACCAGAGCTCTAAGATCCTAGTCAACAACATAGCCTAAGCTCCTACTACAAAATCATTGAAGGAGAGATGATTATTCCCGAAAACTTTACAATCCCACTTTTTTTTATGAGCTAGAAAAAGAAAGAGGAAGAACCCAAATGTAGATGCAAATTTCTAAATCCATGAAGGTAGAGGATATGGGCCTCATGGAAGAAAAGGTACTTGAAATTAAAAAATAATTAAGTGAGTTGTGAATGAGAGAGTCTACAATGAAGGAGCAGCTAGAGGCATAAAATATGTGGTTAAGGGACAAGCTACATGACATAGAAACACAACTTGAGACCATGGAAAGCCTCTCTATGGAGGCATTGCAGTGCAGACAACCATCAAATTCTTATGCCTTCTTTCTAAATGAAAATTGGTTGAAATTTGAAACAAAAACCTTAGCACATCATGGATCTATGCCCTTTCAAGATTACAAATAGTTCATTTAATTTTGAAACCAAGCTAGCATGGAGGGAGAAGAGAAATTGGTTGAATTTTACATATACAACCTCTCCCTATCAGGTATGAATTTTTGGGACCCCAATGCAAGATTTGGGGATACACAACTGACGGCCTTAGCATGCTGGATGACACATGAGGAGGCAAGAGCTGAGGAAGTGAAAAGAGTAATGAAAATGGAGGAAAAGGAACCATTTTATATCAAGGAAGATCTAGTGAGCCCAATGGCAGTCATTAGTAATCATGGAATAATATCTAATAATGTTGATCTAGCATAGAAATACCTTGCCAACCAAGAACAATCCAACGTCCATTTTAAAGACACATTAACATTGTTGGGAATAGAAAGGCTGTAATATTTCTAGAGGAGATGGCATCATTTACCCCACAACCTCTAGATAATAGAATATCATTCTCCTAAAAGGATAAGGAATGCCTCAGAGAGAACACACTTATGGAAGCAGATCATGCAAAGGCTAAAATTCAAGTGGATAGGATTCAAGATTAGTCCACCCTTGATGTTAGGCCTATATGAAGGAAGAGATGAACTAGAAGAGTAGAAGGAGTGGACAATAATAGGTAAGAATGCAAGTTTCTATCCCCAAGAAGGAAAACCACATGAGGATCCTTGGGATCCCAGGGTGGCCACCAAGGCCATGAGAGAGATACACATGAATGATAGAGTTTCTCAGAGGATGAGAAAAAATTTCATTAAGGGAGTGATGATGAAGCTCATCAATAGGTACATGATAAGGGTCATGGTGTCATCCTCCATCTTTAGAACTATCACTTTCTCACATTTATTTACAATTTTTGTTATATTATGCTTAGTGAGAAAGATAAAAGATGTTTGTTATGTCATTTGGTCTAATATGGTTTAATTATAGGAAATGGACCAATTTTTTATATGATTTCTATGTAGGGGATCCAAGTGGACAACAAGGACAGAATCTGGGGTGTTTTCCACCTCTTTATCTCCCTCCATTTTCCCAATATCACAACACTCTCTCTCTCATCACCTCGAGGTCATTGGCAGCCAAACAAGTGAAAGTAATGAGGAAAAAGATCCACTTTTCTCAAGTTGTGGGAGACAGCTATTCTTATTTTCTTGGGAGTTGCTAGTAGCTAGCCTCTTGTATAAATAAGCTTGTAAAAAATATCATTGAGATTCGAGTTTTGTTCTCAACTAAGGTAGCTATTGAGATCAATAACTTGGCACTGTTATCTTATACTATTATGTGATGTATTGGACAGTGATTCAATGATAATTAGAAGTTTCTTATTGATTCATCACTTAATTATTTCCATAGGGTTTAGTCTCTTGGGGTTGGGCCCAACCCCATTGGCTTAGGTCCCTCTTCTATATTTGTATCTCTTTTTAGTTTAGAGAACTTCTAGTTCCTTGCATTTCAGTAGAGAATAATCCATCAAAATATGTGATTGCAACCTCTACCACATCTCTCTCATGGAAGCATGAATAGAAGGATATACAACCATAATTTTAAGTATTATGTTTATTATTTCTTGGAATAATATTTGTGTTATTCATCTTATTTTTTCATATGATTGATGTATTTTATCGGTTGGTTTATTTATTAGATCAAAGTTTTAGAATAGAAGGGTCTTGGAATACTATTGATTAGGTTTCCTAGTTGAGGGTAGCATGAGTAGAATCCCATCTAATGCGCATATAGCACTATCACCTTGAAGTTTGTACAAACATTAGGTTGATAAATAGAGTTGAGGAGCCCTTGGGAGTTGCAGAAGTCTTGGTGCAATACCAGGGCTGACCACAATTTCAACAAAGATAATTAACTACGTTGTGTAAGGTAGTAGGGGTATTGCACATAATTAATGGAAGGACCCTATAGGAAATGATACCCTAAGGACATGTGAATGTGGTATTATCTTGGTCTTTAAGGTTGATATGTATTTCATTGTACTTACTAAATCCATCCAAGAAGGGGAATACTTTATTCCCTGCAAGGCCATCTAGGACTTGGTCAATGAAGGGAAAAGGGAAATAGTCATTCTTTGTAACCTTGTTAAGTTGCTGGTAGTCAACACAAATCCTCCACTTCCCATTTTTCTTAGGGACTAGAATGAGAGAGGACACGTGCTTACAATCTGAAATGGGGTATATGAACCATGCATCAAGTATATTTTGTAATTACTCTTTCACAATGTCCCTAAGAGTTCGGTTCATGTTTCTCTAGGGTTGGCACACAGTCTTGCATCCCTCTTTGAATTAGATATCATGAGTAGAGACTAAAATGTGCACACCCTTCATCTCCTTATAATCCCAGGAAAAAGCATCAATATGTTGCCTCAACATACTCCATAATTTTTCTTCCTCCTCAGCTAAGAGAGACGCATTGATATTTAGAGTTCTAGATGGGCTAATTTCCACAACCTTGTCATGATCTGGGTCAGATTCATCAGAACACAAATTAATCAAAGGACTGATTTCATGTTACTTTATTAGTTTATCATTAGAATGATATTAAGAGGTTGATTTTGTAAGATATGGTCAACAATGTCATGTTCATCAAGTTTCCATCCCCCTATAGAAATTTCTAGTGTGTAGATTGGATAAGGGGATGTTTGATGAAATTCTTCCTCTTCCTCATCTTCTAAGCACAAGGGAAAATCATGCTTAATAGAAGGTTGATCAGGAGGATACAACACAGGTTTTTTTTATAAGTGCCCATTCTTAATGGTCATGTTCCCAACCCTGCAACTAATGTAGGCATCAATAGTGGCCAACCAAGTTGTTCCTAGGATGAGAGGATAGCCATTAAATGTTGTTTTTGGCTAGAGGATAAGAAAATTAGTGGGGTACTCGAGGGAGTCAACGGAGACCATTACTGTTGGGTTCCTATAATACTAGTGATTACCCCATTACTAGTGTGCCCCTATTACCCACATTTTGTTATTTCTGTGCCCCATAGAATCCCTCTATTAATATTTTTGTGGCTTTATATTATTATTGTTAGGTCGGCTGGATTATATTGTGACTCCTTAGACTCCTATATATAGAAAGGAGGTTTTGTCATTTGTATCATCCAAGAATTGTTCATTTATGTAATGTAAAGGAGGTTTCCCCCTTGAAGAGGCTGAATTCTAAGGCGTTGATATTTATTTTCTATCTTTTCTTGAGCTGGTTTCATAACATTTGGTATCAGAGCTTTGGATTCTAGGGTTTCGCTGCTCCAAACAGGTCGTAGTGGCATTTCGCTATAACTTTTTTTTTTGTGACGTTTCAGAAGTCACAAAAAATACCCATTTGAGAAGAAATCGCGCTGAACCTTGGGTCCGAATTTTAGTGTTTTTCGCGCGATATTTTCGGAGATATGATCTGAGGAAGTTGGTCTTTTTGCAGACTCCTGAATTACACTCAAAACAGGTGACTTGGGGAAAATTGTCATAACTTTCTTTCCGAGCATCCGATTGAAATTTCGTAAGAAGTTATAGAAAGAGGACGAACTGTAGTTTTATTTTATAAATGTTTCAGAGTCAAAGGTTGAAACAGTGAAACGTGGCGCGTCGTACAAGTTCGCTCTACTGAACTAGTCTATAATCAAGTCACTGTAGGAGATTTCGCATAACGCTTCCTTGGAGAATCCAATTTGGGTCAGACTTGTGGCATTGGAAAGAGGACACAGAGGGATACTACAGGTCACAAATTCATAACTAGATAATCAGAAAGTGCAGAGATACATCGGAGGAAATATCGAGCTCCTACAAAGTGAAAAAAGGTGTGTAGATTTTCTTTAATTTTTGCTTAAGCTTGGTTTGAAAATTTATTTTGAAGGAATTCAAAGGGAATATTAGAGAATTATTATCGGTAACTGATGCCCCGAGGAAAGAAAATGCAAACACCTAGTAAGGAACCTGAAAGCTCTAGCATGACTCATGAAGAAGAAGAAGAAATGCTATATGATATATCAAAATTACAAGAACAAGTGCAACGAGTTTCACTTGCACAAAAAGCAACAGAATCTAAAATGGATTGTTTAAGGAAAGATGTAGAAGCTAATATGGACGGTTTAAAGAAAGGTGTAGAAGCTAAGATGGATGGCATGGAAGCTAAGGTGAATGGCATGGACGCTAAAATTGATGGCATGGATGATAAGATGGATAAGTTGCTACAAGAAATGGTCACTAAGGGTGAAAGAGTACTAAAGGAAACTCATGATGAGAACAAAAGAAATGTTAATCATGATTCCATAGACTCTAATGTTGGATCGAAGACTCACCATGTTCCAAAAATCGATATGAGGAAGTTTGATGGCAAGGATCCCGCCACATGGATATTACAGATGGAGCAATTCTTCGATCTCAATAATGTGCAAAACACACAAAAGGTACGTATGGAGA
This sequence comes from Pinus tabuliformis, assembly GCA_031772625.1. NCBI lineage: Eukaryota > Viridiplantae > Streptophyta > Pinopsida > Pinales > Pinaceae > Pinus > Pinus tabuliformis. The sequence goes on from CM062819.1 coordinate 270,679,386, forward strand.
CTTTATATTTGGAACCAAATCAGTTTGTATGGTATCAATGGCTTTGTTCTCGTAAACAATTTATCACTTGGGCAATTTTTACGGAAGAATTGATAGCACATTATGAGGATACAAAAAGCAACACTTTTTTTAGCCAATTGATAAGTCTCAAACAAAAGGGTTCAATAATGGAGCACATTGAGGAGTTCCAAAAATTGAACATAAGGGTAAAAGATATTCCAGAGGAGCATAGGATTGATGTGTTCATAGGGTCTTTAAAGGATAATATCCAACATGATGTGCGCCTTTGGGAACCTGATTCATTAGAGAAGGCATTCAGGTTAGCAAGAAAAATGGAAAGCAAAATTATGGCAACTAGGAAGCATACCATTCACAACTATAAAGACGGAAGTGTTGTTGCCCATAGTCTTCCACAACCTACAAGGTTGACACCACAACAATTGGAAGAAAAAAGAGCAAAAGGGCTTTGTTACAATTGTGATAGCAAATACACAAAAGGTCATAAGTGTGCTGAGAAGAAATTATTCTACATAGATTGTGAAGAGGAAGAAGAAAAGGAGCAAGAAAGGTCAAAAGAAGAGGATATATTCCAGGAACAAAGCCTAGATGAAGAAAAAATAAATCCGACCATATCTTGTAATGCATTGGCGGGAATTACCACTCCTCAAACCATCAAGATAGAAGGACAAATCAAGAAGAAAAAGGTAATAGTGTTGATTGATTCAGGAAGCACCCACAATTTTATTCATTGTAGGGTAGCAAAAGAATTGAATTGCTTCCTATATCCAGCACCAGAGTGTCAAGTGATGATTGCAAATGGAGGAACAATAAATTGTTCTGGAAAGTGCCATAATATCAAGCTATCCATGGGAGAATATGTATTGACTAGCCCAATGCTTTCCATTCCAATGGGAGGTGCTGATGTTGTACTAGGAGTCCAATGGCTACAATCCTTGGGTACAATAGCTTTTAATTTTCAAGAACTTTTCATCAAATTTTCTGTGGAAGGAAAGGAAGTTGAATTAAGGGGTATTGCAGGGAAACCAGAAAGATAATCAGCTCTAATGGCATGACAAAGCTTCTAAAAAAGGAGCAAAGAGGTGTAATTGCACAATTATGTTCGCTAGATGTTTCCACATTGGAATCATCTATTTCTCCAGATCTCCAAAAAGTCTTGGACAATCATTCCAAGGTATTTGAGACTCCCAAAGGTCTCCCACCTATGCGTGATCATGATCATGCTATTCATCTGATTCCAGGAAGTGTTCCTCCAAACATCAGGCCGTACAGATATCCCTATGTCCAAAAAAGTGAAATTGAACGTATGGTTGCAGAAATGCTAGAGGCTGGTATAATTCAACCGAGTCAAAGTTCTTTCTCAGCTCCAGTAGTATTGGTGCACAAGAAGGATGGATCATGGCGCATGTGTCCAGATTATAGGGAGCTCAACAAGCTCACTATTAAAGATAAGTTCCCCATTCCTGTCATTGATGAATTACTGGATGAATTGCATGGATCAATTTACTTCACCAAGTTGGATCTTCGTTCGGGATATCATCAAATCAGAATGAAGATTGAAGACATTCCGAAAACGACATTTAGAACTCATGAGGGTCATTATGAATTTTTGGTCATGCCTTTTGGCCTTACCAATGCACCTTCAACATTTCAAGGTTTGATGAATTCAATTTTCAAACCATTCCTTAGAAAATTTGTGTTAGTATTTTTTGATGATATACTAATCTACAGCAAGTCTTGGAAGGATCATGTTGAACATGTTGACAAGGTGCTACAACTATTGGAGGAGAAACAATTATATGCAAAAAGATCCAAATGTTTCTTTGGAGTCCAGGAGGTGGAATATTTGGGTCATATTGTATCTCATGAAGGAGTTAAGGTAGACCCTAGCAAAATTAAAGCCATTAAGGAATGGAAAATCCCCACATCCATAAAGCATCTGCGAGGATTTCTTGGGTTGACAGGGTATTATCGCAAGTTTGTTAAGAATTATGGGAGAATAGCAGCACCTCTAACAACATTATTGAAGAAAGATTCATTTTCATGGACTCCGGAAGCAACAAAGGCCTTTGAACATCTTAAAGAGGCAATGTGCCAAGCACCGGTCTTAGCTACACCGGACTTCACAAAAACCTTTATTGTGGAATGTGATGCTTCAGGAAATGGAATTGGTGCTGTTCTAATGCAAGATGAAAGACCCATTGCTTTTGAAAGTCGTCCAATCAAGGGAAAGTTTTTAAGCAAAGCTATTTATGAGAAGGAAATGTTGGCAATACTCCATGCACTTAAGAAATGGCGACCCTACCTAATGGGAAGACACTTCAAGGTAAAAACGGATCATGATAGCCTTAAATACTTTTTAGAACAAAGATTATCCTCTGAAGAGCAACAAAAGTGGGTCACAAAGATGTTGGGTTATGACTTTGAAATCATCTACAAAAAAGGGAAGCAAAATGTGGTGGCAGATGCACTCTCAAGAAAGGATGAGGATGTGGAAGCATTGTTGTGTGCCATTTCTATTATCCAACCAGATTGGATAAACGAAGCAAGGGAGGAATGGAAGAATGACGAAGAAGTGTGGGCACTTATTCGAAAGCTACAACAAGATTCCAGTACTTCTGATACATTTAGCTGGAAAAATGATTCGTTATGGTACAAAGATCGCTTATACCTCTGTAAGAATTCCCAGCTAAAACAAAAGATTCTTATGGAATTGCACACTTCTCCCTTAGGAGGGCACTCAGGATTTTTAAAAACTTACCACAGGGTTAAGAAGGAATTTTTTTGGGATGGCCTTAAATCAGATATTCAAAAGTTTGTGGCGGAATGTTTGGTTTGCCAACAAAATAAAGTTGAAACAATTAAGACACCGGGTCTATTACAACCTTTATCCATTCCAAGCCAACGTTGGGAGGAGGTTTCAATGGATTTTATCACAGGTTTACCCAAGTCTGAGGGAAAGAGTGTCATCATGGTGGTAGTTGACAGACTTACCAAGTATGCACACTTTTGTGCATTATCACATCCATTTAAAGCCAGTACAGTTTCTACTGCATTTATGGAAACAGTTCAAAAGCTACATGGAAACCCAAAGATTATTGTAAGTGACAGAGATCCCATTTTCACTGGAAATTTTTGGACAGAATTATTTTCTTGTCTTGGTACTCAGTTAGCTCATAGCTCATCTTATCATCCTCAATCTGATGGGCAAACTGAGATAGTAAACAAATGTTTGGAAGGATATCTTCGTTGCTTTGTATCTGATAAACAGACACAATGGGTCAAATGGTTGCCTCTGGCTGAATGGTGGTATAACACTTCCTTCCATACAGCAACAAAAATGACCCCATTTATGGCACTTTATGGGTATCAACCACCATCCATCACATCATATTTAAGAGAAAATTCTAAGGTTCAAGCAGTGGAACATCACATCGAACATCAACAACAAGTCCTCCAACTCTTAAAGGATAACCTCGTGTTGGCACAAAATAGAATGAAACAACAGGCAGATCAACATCGCAGTGAAAGAAGTTTTGATGTAGGTGATTGGGTATTCCTACGGCTACAACCATATAAGCAAATGTCCCTAAAGCAAGCTAAGAAGGATAATAAATTATCACCAAAGTATTATGGTCCGTACAAGGTGTTGCAAAAGATTGGTACTATGGCATACAAATTGGAGCTTCCTGCAGCTTCTCGATTGCACCCAGTTTTCCATGTTTCATGTTTAAAGAAGGTTATAGGCGACAAGCTCCCAGTTCAAACAATATTGCCAGAACTTGACGAGGAAGGAAAAATTATATTGGAACCGGAAGCAGTCACAGAAACAAGAACTCGACAGCTACGAAATCGATCAATTTCAGAGTATCTTATCAAGTGGAAGAACTTATCCGCTGAAGATTCCACATGGGAGGATGAGAATTTTATGCAGAAGTATCCAGAACTACTCAAGCGTTGAGGACAACACTTTTTTGAAGGAGAGGGGCATGTTGGGTCCCTATAATACTAGTGATTACCCCATTACTATTGTAGTTATACCCCTTATTTATATTGTTGTGCCCCTATTACCCCCATATTGTTATTTCTGTGCCCCATAGAATCCCTCTATTATTATTTTTGTGGCTTTATATTATTATTGTTAGGTCGGCTGGATTATATTGTGACTCCTTAGACTCCTATATATAGAAAGGAGGTTTTGTCATTTGTATCATCCAAGAATTGTTCATTTATGTAATGTAAAGGAGGTTGCCCCCTCGAAGAGGCTGAACTCTAAGGCGTTTATCTTTCTTTTCTATCTTTTCTTGAGTTGGTTTCATAACAATTACATCTTCAATAAATCCCTCAGGATCTACTTTGGATTTATTTGCAAGTTGCAGTACTATAATGGTCTAGGTAAAGTCCCATTGCAAGTTGAGCTTGAGCATGGTTTGCTTGGTCATCACATTGATTGCAAGACAAAGCTCAATAAAGGTATTAGGGACAATAATGAAAACAATGTACACATCCAATACTTGGTTGCCATCATCCAAGTACTTTGGGGAGATTACCCATCCGAGCATCAAATCAAATAACTGTCTAACAACATTAATAGTTGGTGTATATTTTCTTCTTCTCTCACGCCTTTTGAAACACTCTTCCTTAATAAGCGTTTTGTAAATGGGAACATATTTCATGGCCTAGAGAGGGATTATTTTGACACACAAGTTCCTCAATTCTCTAAGAAGTTCAACCCCTTATGTGGTGTGTTTTTTAGGGTGGACCAACCTTTCAAGATAAGGAGGTACATTGGATTGAAGGGAACTCTATTCCTTCTCCTCTTCAGGATCTCTAGGTGGAGAAGCTTGGTGATTATTTGGAAGCACCTTCCTAGACCAAAGGTTGAATTCTTGGATTTACACAACATAAGAATTGTAGGATTTCTCCCCAATATAAACTTCTTGTGTATGTTAATTGGTTTTGTTTGGATTGGGTTGATAAGGAATTTGAGGTTTCTTAGGTGAAGTATGGTGAGGAAGACGTGGTTAAGGTTGAGGTGGAGGCAATAAATTAGGAGGTTGGGTTGTTTGAGGCCTCCACCATGGTGAGAGGTTTCCCCATTGGGAATATTGAGGTGAATATGGATAAAACGGAAGGTTAATATGTTGATGAGGATATTGAGGAGCATAAGGACAAGGAGAAGGTGTGGTCCATGATCGATGAATGGAAAGGTACCAAGGTTATACAAGTGCATTTTGATTTGGATTGTAATGAGGATAGTGTGTGCCTTTCATGCCCTGTTGATATGGTCGAGGACCTTCATGCATCCTTTGGTTAATAATGCTTAGTTTCTATAAACCACCTTGTACCCCTTGGCATATAATCTTCAGACTTGGTAGAGAGGGAAAAAAATTTATTGCATAGTTTTCTTCACGAAAAGAATAGATTTCTACGACATTCAGTGGACACTCATTCCTAAGGTGTCTCTTAGTGCATGAAGATAAAAATATATGTAGTGCAATTTATGCTTCCTCTTTATGTCGTGGCGGAAAAAGTCGTTTGTGCGGACACAACTGACCTCCCTAGGAGTCTAAACTCTCTAGCGACAAACAAGACAAAATGGAGTGATCTTTCTCTAAATATACCTTTTACAACATGAAAACTACAAGTGTTTAGGCTTACCTTATTCCAAAACGCTGCTGTTGTAGTCCGTCCTTGCCGATCCGGATGAGCTCCTCCTTCACATCAATTCCTACAACCACAAACAATCAAACAATTACCAAGCACTTGCATTTCATATAATAAAACATATATTTAACATGCAGACCAAGGAACACATGAAATAACTCATTAACACAAGCTATTGAGAAAAATAAACCAGTTTGTATTAATAACGAAACAAAGAAACTCTTACAACCTGGCCTTGGTGTTGTGCAAGTTCCTCCCAGGGTCCATCAAGGGTTTTCCTCTACTTTGACAAAGCTCACCCACTTCCAAGTAGAATCAAGCAAAGACGATCTCTCCTCACAAGGTTCTAAATGGGAGACCTAAATCCTGCAGCATTTACCCAAAGAAAATGTATAGCTCCAACCTCCCCTCCCTCTGGCTCAATGTCTTTATTTATAGTGCTGTAAAGAGGTTATTCAGGTCCACCATCAATGGGATAATCCCCCTCTTTGGGTGGGATATCTCCCTTATTGATGGGATAAGTTCCCCCTTAATAGAGATACATGAACCAACTGGAGGCGCATCCATTTCATCAAACCGACCTCTAGAAGGTTCTAGAAGTAACCACAAGTAACTTTTTTAAGATGAAACTCGCGCATTTTGCCTTTTACAGAAGGACGCACCTGTCCCTTAACATACAGAGCGTCCATGGACGCAGCTTTTGTGAACATGGTGAGCGTCCCCGCAGGTAAGGCTAGAGAGAACCTGCGTCCCCAGAGATAAACACATTTTTTACAAGACTTTCTCTCTTCTTTGAGTTTGAGATGGATAGTAGAGGCATAAGACTTGCCTAAGAGGGTAGCATGACTGTTGATTTGAGCCATACTAACTGTAAGTAGTCATGGTGACATTTTTTAGTGTAACAGATTGCCCCCTAAAGTGCGAAGCCTGGAATAGATTAGGGTTTTGTAATTCTAGGAAGGGTGAAGCGCTTTATCATTTCAAGGATTGTCTTGTGGATGACCTGGTTGGGACCTGCAATTTTCAACACAAAATACATGTATAAGATTATATCATCACTGAGGTAGGCATTCCCATACTCAGATTCAAAACTTTAACTAATGGACTAACTATTCTGATACAGGAATGATCTTGCAGTACATCATTTTTATAGACTTTTGTAGACACAGTATGGACGCAGCCATCTGTTTATGATTAGTCTACATAGATAATGAATACAAAACTCCTCGCAGCCTGGATGGTAGAAACTAGATCCAGGGTCTTCACTTCTACTTCCCGAATTGGTACGATTCTAACCATGTGATTAAATGATTTGATGTCGAACATGTTAGAAACCACTTGATTACCAGTCGATGATGTAAACTGTTAACAAGCGTGAGAGATACCACCAGTAATGTCAATGGTTCTCAAAGTACCAAGCACAACCCGTGAAATGTGAATAGATGTTTTGATGTCGAACACTTCACGGAATCCTTTGATCGAAAGTCAATGATGTAAACTGACGTCAAAGGCGAGAAACCTGCCATTGATGCATGCAGACTTCAAGGTACTGTCGATTCCTAAGTCATCTTTCTAGATAATGTGTCGATGTCGATAGAAAGCGACCCGTTGCAGGCAAGCCTGCAACACGAAATCATTGTTCAAGTTGAAGAAATGTTGCTGTAAGGACTGACTCAGGGATGGTCAAATGGATGACAAGTATTTTGCAGATGAAAGTTTTGCTTGCAGACCTCTTGAACACATAACGACACGACATATGGCTTGGTGACGAATAACTCAAATTTAATCCCTGGAACCCAATTAAAGACTTTCAAAGTGGTTTGGTCAACTGTGAGGTAAAAGATTTCCCAACCCAGGTGAATGAAAAGTGTCGTGTTCAAGAGTGGTAATAAAGTTTCTTTTGAGACAAAAGGTAACAAATAGGCTCATTCTTCTCTCTTTTCCCCCACCATTTCTGGCAAGTACCTCTTTATTTTTAACAAGCTTGAGGAGGATAACATATGCTTGATTATAAGCTCATCCTTCGGACGAGTCCAACCTAGTTTAAATTCGAACCCTAGGAAGGAGTGGTTCGTTCCTGTTTGTAATTGAACAGGTCCTTTACTGTAAAAGTTTAACGAGCCCAGTATAGGAGAAACTCGGCGTTTTTCAATTTTAGAGAGTCTGAAAAACTTAAGGAAACTCCACGTTGAACTTTTTCGTAAATTTGTGTCCCTCAAGCCCGAAAAAGTATAAAATAATACCTGGGGGAACCGCTTGATCTTGCGACCAAGGAGTACTTTCATAATAGTGTCGTCGACCTGAAAAGTAAAAAGCGATCAAGGACACGTCGTTTTATTTCCTTATCGAGTTTGAAACGACAAAAACCCGGCAATCTTTTCCTGATTTTACGGTCAGAAAAGAGCTAAAAGGGGACCGTCTTTTAATTCCGTTTTAACGAGTGTAAAAGAAACGCTCGGCAATCTTTTCATGTTTTAGGAGTCAGAAAAGGGCTTAAAAGATGACTCTGATATTTTTGTTTGTGAAAAATTACAATTTCCCTCGAAATCCCTTTGTCCTGCACAAAAGCAACACATTACTCATACCTGTTTAAAATAGGCAAAAATACATTGAAAACATCTTTTCATGGTAAAAAATGAACTAATTCATCCAAAAAACCTATAAAAAGACCTTTTACCATGTCATTGTTACCGTTTGACTTTTGAGGTTGAAAAAAGAGCTTTTGACAAGAAACTTCCCGTGGTCGCTGCGGAAAATCTGACCGTCGGAATCGAACGCCGTCTTATCCAGGTATTTTACACATCCTACTCTGCATTTCTATCCGTTTAGAATCAATTTTTAGGTCTTAGTTTCATTTTTTTGGGGGGGTTTTGGTTTTGGAATGCGCCTCTCGGCGGACGCAGGTGCCCTTCGGGTGACCTGCGTCCCCCGACTTTTTCTCATACGGGAAAATGGTCGGAAGACGCGGCCCGCCTTCAGGCCAGCCGCGTCCGGGCGCCCTGTGCTACAAAAGTGCGCATTTCAAAACCCCAACTCCCTCAAAAAACTACCAAAAATCCTCAAATCAATTTCTAATTGCTATTTCTGATATGCAGGGCATTAATCATGTTAGATTGGAGAGAAAGAGAGCATGTAGAGGAAGATGAAGCTGCAATAAATCATCAACCTTCCCTGGATGCCCTAAGAGCATGCGGATTATACAAATATTGGACCATACCGGGCATGAGGGGCCAGGTAAGATTCTTGGAATGGCTGGTTGAGCGATGGAACGTTCAAGAACAATGCTTTTACATAGGAGGGCATCAGCTCGAGATAGAGCCCTCGGATATATACTTTCTCACTGGCTTGCCAAACAGAGGCGAGCAACTCAGTCTTGCGGGGACTAGGCCGGGTGGCCAATCCCTTGATAGTCTCCGCGACGAGTGGTGCAGACGTGGGGCTCACCATTCGAAAGGCATAGAGATAAAACACATCACTCTGCCTGAACTCAAAGTCATAGCGTTCACGGTTACCAGAATTTGCGGCGCGGCCGCTTTACACATTGCTTCCGGATCCCAAATGCGGATGGCAATTGACTGTTACCAAGGCACCATTTTCAACTGGTGTGAAGCTGTGTCGGCTCATATGAAGAGCCAACTGACCAAGGCAAAGAACGGACGACTAAAGACTTTTGGATATGGGCCTATAGTCGTGAGCTTTGCCTTGGAGAGAGTTCCAATGCTGATCCCTCAGCAACTCACTGTTGATATCTTGGGTCCTCGGGAGCCAAAGCTGATACGATGGGTTGCGGTGATGGCCCGGCATCCTGACGAGGGTGCGACAGTGGTTCGATTCTCAGATAGTTACTTTCACTGGTTAGAGGACCAGGTTTTTTCGATACAGGACTTTCCGTATGCCGGAGTGGATTTTAGAGGTGATCCGGACATGGTTCTTCCACAGGGAGAACAATGGGACGACAGAGGTACTTTTATTTTCACAAGTTTTCTAATTATGTATTTTTTATTTTTCATATATATCGTCTCAAACTAACAGTAAAACTTTCAAAATGCAGATGTTGGTCCACAGCGTCCAGCCAACCTCCGGCCTTTTGATAGACTACATCCAGCTGCACCGGTACCGGTCCCACAGGATGCGACTGCAGAAGTACTAGCTGAGTTGGAGCATGATCTAGAGCGTCTCACGGCAGATATACCTGAGACTACTATGGATGACATTCCTATCAGGCTTCAGCGTTTCGTAGTCGCGGTCCCTGGACCGTTTAGGAGATTTTTGCGTAAGGTAGCCCGCGCAGTGGTGTCATACAGAGAGCACCACCAGTGATTGACTAGTCACTTTTGTAGTCACATGTGACATTTTGACTTTTTGTACTATCATTTTGCCGATCATAAGGTGTTTTCAACCTATGATCGAAGACGATGTATATATTTTTGACACACTTCTATCTATATATATCACTATTACCGGCTTATCTTGTTTAACATGTATGATGAAATGTTTTTAAATTTACTTGCATGATTATTGTAAATGTCTGTCCAACACTCGAGAAGCAATTGCATCTGCTAATGTATTCAAGGACCTTGGAATATGTTGATATTCAATGTAATCAAATTCACGTTCCAAGAGACGCACTCTCAAAAACAACCTTAATAACACAGGATTTCTAATGGCATAAACTCTATTAAGCTGTAATACAACAAGTTCAGAATCTAACCTCACTATCAAACGTCGAATTCCAAATGAAATAGATTCGGATAATAATTCAACCACTGCACTGTATTCTGCAATGTTATTCGTTGTTTGACCGAGGCTTACCCCATGCATAGAAACTAACTCGTCAGAGGGTGAATAGATAACCCAAGCTGCGGAAGAGATATTCCGTGTACTACGACAAGCACCATCAGCAAATCCAATGTATGTTTGGAGAGGCGTCGACATCTACAATATCAAGAGTAAAACCAAGATAAGCCAGAATAATGACGGAAAACCACACTTTCTAAGCTAAGCACACTGACTAGATTAACACACTTGCTAGCTAAAAAGAAGATCTAACCTATCTAAAAATTTCTCCATACCCATCATTTAAGCATAATACCTCTTTAGGTAAAGTCCATTTCTGGGTTTACCCAAAGAGTCCCCATCAAAGTCAACTAGCTCATAAGCCCCTTTTGCTAGCTTTCGCTTTACAATGTAGGGCCCATGCCACATGGGAACGAATTTTCCGGCACCTAGCTTATCGTTAGCTTGATCATATAATAATACTAGGTCTCCTTCCGAAAAACTTCGAGGGGTTACATTTTTATCATACTGAGCTTTCATTCGTTTCGCGTGAGTCTCGATAGCTAAAGTAGCGTCACGTCGAGTCTCATCTAATTTAGCCAAGTATAATAACCGTTTCTCCTCTTCGGAAGTAGCTGGAAGTAATTCGACAGCCATTTGAAGTGATGGGATTTCGCATTCAATAGGTAACACAGCTTCTAAGCCATAAACTAGCTGGAAAGGGGTGAAACCTGTTGAATTTTTCACTGAAGTTCGATATGCCCATAGCGCCGAAAATAACATGTTGTGCCAATTCGTTCGATGGATACCAATGATCCGTCGAATCATGATGACTAGAACTTTGTTGATTGACTCAACCAAACCGTTGGCTTGCGGATAATAAGGAGTAGAGCTATCGTGGCGCAAACCAAGCTGGCTTGTAAGCTCAGTCATCATGACGTTTCGAAAATGGCTCCCATGGTCAGTAATGATTGCTTGTGGGACACCAAACCTAGTTATGATATGATTGAATACGAAAACTGCAGCTGTCTTGCCGCTTGCGTCGAATGTAGGCATCGCCTCGGCCCATTTAGTAAAATAATCAACCGCGAGGATGATATACGCATGCCCCCCGGCCGAGTGAGGGTTACAAGTAATAAAGTCAATACCCCATTTGGCGAATGGACCAGCGGCAATTATAGGGTGGAGAGGAGCAGGTGGAGCGCGCATCTTGCGATCAAACACTTGACAGTTGTGGCATTTCCTGACGGCAATGATACAATCTTTAAACATAGACGGCCAGAAATAGCCAGCGCGCAACACCTTCTGAGCTGTGGCATACCCAGACATATGACCGCCACATGCTCCAGAGTGACAATCATTCAAAACTCTCTCAGCCTCTTCGTGAGTTAAACAACGTCGAAAAACTAAGTCTGCCCCCCGGCGATAAAGTGTATCTCCAATAATTTTGTATTGCTGGGATTGAAACCGAATTTTTCGACGTTCTTCCTTGGAAGCTTCAGGCCGAAAGGTTTGGGTTTGGAGATAGATGATTATATCCCCATACCACGGATCTAAAGTGCTAATAAGAAACAAAGATTCGTCTGCAATAGACTCCTCTGCCACAGTCTCTGTGTCAGCACTCGGGAAATCACACATCAATTCCGCAAAAACTAAGGATTTCTTAGACTTGGACTTCTCGAACTCCAAGTCGAACTCTTGCAGGATGACAATCCATTTAGAGTACTTGCCCCCTAGCAGTTGTTTTGTCAAAATATAAATCATAGGGTTGCAATCCGAAATAACTGTAGTTTTGCGGAGAAGAATGTAGTGACGGAAACGCTGGACAGCTTGAACGGCTGCCAGGGCCAATTTCTCCACATGCGAATATTTTAACTCAGTGGGATTCAAGGTTCTACTAAGATAATATATCACATGCTCTGCTCCGAATTCATCTTCTTGAACTAACACCATTCCAATGGTGGAATGCGAAGCTGCGAGGTATAAGAAGTAGTCCTGGTTGTAGTTGGGAGGATGCAATAACGGTGCATGGGTCAACGCGTGTTTAAGTGCATCAAAAGATTGTTGGGCAATCTCGTCCCAAAAGAATTGTGTGTTCTGTTTCAACAACCGTGTAAAACCTTTAGTGACCTCGGCGTAGTTTGGGATGAATCGGCGTAAAAAGTTCGCTTTCCCTTGCAAACTTTGGAGTTGGCGCAAACTCGAAGGAGGAGGCAATTTGATGATAGCCTCGACTTTCGAGGGATCGACGCGAATGCCGGCTTTTGAAACAACAAATCCCAGCAATCGACCTGTTTCTATACAGAAAACACACTTGTGGGGATTCAACCGAATTCGATAATGCCTACACCTCATAAAGATTGCTCGTAGGTGGACAAGGTGATCAGCTCGATGTAAAGAATGAGCAGGCAAATCATCGAGATAGGGTTGCACAATGTGCTTGATGTCATGAAATGCATAAGACATCGCCCGTTGAAAAGTAGTGCCGGCATTCTTAAGCCCAAAAGGTAATTTGCAATAAGCAAATGTCCCCCATGGACAAATGAATGCCGTTTTTGGTTGATCGGCAGGTAGAATATTGATTTGATTATAGCCCGAGAAACCATCCATGAAGGAAAACATTTCACTTCCGGCACAATCATCAATAATTTGATCGATATAAGGCGTAGGATAGTTGTCTTTTGGACAAGCTCGATTGATATCCCTATAGTCGATACAGATTCTTATTGTTCCTTGTTTTTTATTGACGGGAACAATATTCGATACCCAATCCGTTAACGGGATCGGATAAATGAAACCTGCTTTCAACAGCTTTTCGACTTCTGCTTTAATCGCAGCCGCTTTTCGAGGGTGAATCTGACGCAACCGTTGCCGAATGGGTTTAGCATCCGGGTAGGTTTTGATTTCATGAACAACAATGGCAGGATCGATTCTCGGCATTTCCTTGTAAGACCAGGCAAACACGTCGCGGAATTCTTGGAATAGGGCCTTGTAAGTTTGGATTTCTTCTTCAGTACATGCGGCACCTATATGAATGTTCTCCTCGATTCCGGGCTTCACTGAAATATCAATGGGAATAGTACGAGAAATATTCCCTAAATTCAACTCTGAATCAGAATGTTTCGTTGGATCCTGAGCGTCTTTGACATATTCAGCGGTAAAGATAGATGAAAAATCATTTTCAAATGCATCATCCTTAGGTAAAAACGAAGATCTGTGATGGAGATCTTCCCATGGTAGATCATCTACACTTAGGATTTCGCGAAGTTGTTCGTCAGATGACACGTCTTCGGGAAACGTTATCCGTTCTAAGGGTGAGGTGAAAAGTGACTCTTCACTGACCACATTCATTTGGTCGGTTTCGGTTGAATGAAAATCGGTAAAAGACATAAGAGCTTCATAAGCAATTTCATACGGACTCAACGGCATAACATCACCGAATGAGTCTATCTCAGAGTCAGATGGAACATACCAAGGATCATCATAAATAATGTTTTCTGACGTGATCATATGAATTGTTGCAAACGAAGGGTCTACGTTGAGTGGAGGGAGAGGAAAAGTTCCCAGTAAACCGGAATCCTTAACTAAACCTACACCAATGTCCCTATAAGGGATTGTCGTTTTACCAACATGTTGGATAGTTTCTGAAGAGGCTGGGTCGGATGAAAAGTATGTCAGCTGATCAATAGTCACGATCTTACCGTTATGTGGAAACTTAATTACTCTGAAGACCGATGAAACGACCGCTGTCATAGCATATGACCAACTTCGACCCAAAAGAAGGTTGTAGTCTAGAGGGGCATCAACCACTTCCACATCCAGACTAACGGTTTTACCTTCGACCCCTATAGGCAATTCTTGTAGAATACCAAACGGACGGAACCCACGGCCATCAAAGGCCTTAAGGATGGTGGGGGATTGGTTCAACGAAGGAGAACCAAGCGATCTCCAACATTGAATCGACATAATACACGTAGAAGCTCCCTCATCAATCACAGTCCGATGAATAGGCCTGTTTTTGACTATCACTGGAATTTGGAAAGCCATTTGATGGGGGAGACGTGGTGTACTATTTTCTAGATCAAAGATCATTAGGTTCGGGTCCTGAACATCGACAGCTCCGATAGCCGACAAAAGCAATTTTCGTTGTGCTGGACATGATTGCAGCACTTCGAGTGCCGACATTGCTGAAGGTGAAACAGCTAAGTCCTCAACAATGTTGTAATTCTGGGCTGCTCTCGCATGTGGATTGAAAGCAGACCTTCGAAGTACACCCTTGGCGGGCGGCTTAATCACTAAGTCTGGGTTAGGTTTTTCGATCTGTAGTGGATCGGAACCAGGAGCTGAGGTTGATGGGTTAGAGTGAGAAGATTCTGCTTCCTTGCCATCAACAGGAGCCTTACTACCATAATCTTGCGATCGAGTCGCAATCCTCACATGAGACATCATCAAAATGGGTTCTTCACTGGCATTCGAAGAAGAACCTATCATCTTATTCTCCTGCTCTGGAAATGGATTTTTTAACACAGCAGGAGTGGGAGAACCTTTGACTATTTTCACTACCTCGGCCCGATGAGGGCAGTCTCTCGTAAAATGATCCTCTTCACAAATGAGACAAGGATATCGAGGTTTGCGCTTTTCGTCATTGGTTTCCGACTTTTCAGTTTTCTCCTTTGGAGCCTTGTCTGCTTTAGCCTTCTTCTTTCCTTTCTTCTTTCCACCGTTTTTTGGTTTGGCCGTAGATGACTCTACAGCGTGAATGTCGGCGGTGAGTTCAGGAGAAGACTCTCCTGTCGGAGAATCAGGCAAAGTGATAATTGGAGTAGTTGAAGCCTTGGAAGACTTCTTCTTGCTCTTCGTAGTCACGATACCAATCATACCATCAGCGGCATGAGATCCCGAAGGAGCAGCAGCGATTTGGTTCGACTTTGGAAGATCCGGAATCTTCTCGTGTAACGTACCCGACTGAGTGTAAACTAAGTCAAGGTATTGTGCCTGAGCAATGACTTGCTCCTCAGTAACTACTCCGGCCTTAGCTACATCTTCAGTAATTCTTGGTAATAATGATTTGACAAACCATTCAGCTAAGATTTGGTCCGGGATAAAAACTTTCACTAATCTTCTTCGACGTCTCCACTCATGGATGTGATCTGAAATATACGTGGAGGTCGATTGTTTTAGTGAAGTTAATAACTCTGTACCGTTATCGTATCTGACTGGTAACTGAAAATGAGTTAAGAACGAGGTAGCTAACTGGCTAAAGTTGTAAAAAGAGGCCCGTGGTAACTCAATGTACCACTTGGCCGCGAGACCAATGAGTGTACGCTGGAAAAGACGTAAGCGGATGGAATCATCTGAGATAGAATTCGAAGCACACCAGAGGTGGTAAGTCATCACATGATTGGACGGATCCTCTCCAGACTTACCTTCGAACTTGGGTATATCGCTGGGCAACTTATTTGGCATTGGCGGCCAGAACGGAAGATATTGAATTGGATCGTTCGTTAGGCGCGTCAAGTCGGGTAAATCCAAAGTTGCAATAAACGGTAACTGCCGGTTAGGATCTCTAAAACTCTGGGTCACAATACCAGCCCCAGGAGGAGGATATCCAGGATAACTAGGAACAGGAGTCGCATTTGGGATATTATATCCTCCTGGAAAACCAGGATTAACCGGACCGTACTGGGGTTGCTGAGGTTGTTGATAAGTGTACCCAGGATACGGTTGATACTGGTAAACCGGTTGTTGGGCAGCTTGCCCAGGTTGATACTGTCCCTGGTACGGAGGTTGAACAAATTGAGGTTGAGTAGTAACAACCGTACTTGTACCAGGTTGGCCTACAGGCATCTGGACTGTGGTTTGAATCGTAGATCCAGACAACGGTACAGATGTCTGAGGAGTGGTTACAGGGACAGTAGAAACCGGAGCTGCCGATACTCCAGAAGTAAGTATGGTAGATGTGGCGGTAGTTGCTGCAGCCGTTCGAGATGGAGTACCAGGTGCAACTGGCGGCTGAGTAACTACCGAAGTTACAGAGGTCTGAACACTTGACTGGACAGGTTGCGGTTGCTGGGGTGGACCAGGAACTACAGGTTGTCCTGCTTGAGGTACCGACTGTATACTTGGTTGCGACATCTGTTGACCCTGTGACGGATCCCACACTAACATTCCAGGGTACTGACCCGTAACAGGTTGAGGATACTGAGATCCATAGCCGGATTGAGGATAGGGTTGATAATTGTAAGGTGCAGTCCCATATGATTGACCTTGAGGTGGTTGATAACTTTGACCAGAGTATTGACCCGTAGGTTGATAACCTTGAGGTAAATACGGGTACTGGGGTTGACCTTGACCTTGAGGTTGGTATCCTTGAGGTTGATACCCTTGGGGTTGATACCCTTGGGGTTGCCATCCTTGAGGTTGCCATCCTTGAGGTTGATATTGATACTGAGGTTGACTTTGGGGTACATATTGAGGCTGGGGTTGACCTTGAGGTATGTATTGCCCCATAGGAGCGTATTGACCTTGAGGTTGCCCCCCAGACATGAATGAAGTACCTTGAGGTTGTCCCCCAAGCATTAACGAAGGTTTCCCCCCAGGCGGTAATTGGCCACCTTGAGGTTGGGTAACGGGAACCGAACCTGACATCATGTAAATGTCACCTATACTCAATGGTACATTACCACTGTTTCCAGCTAATAACCCATAATCAATGGGTTGAGGAGATGCTCCCGCAAAGGTACCAGAAAGAGATTGATACCCAGTAGGAACAAAAGGACCGCCATGTAAAAAAGATTCAGGACTTTGCGTAAACACAGATGACTGACCAGACATATTTACAGGAGTATGAATTCCTCTAGGTGGAAAAGGAGTACGAGGTGTAGAAAAACCTACTGAGTTGTCTAAAAAATTGGTTAACGCAAGGTACCAAGAAGTACTTCTAGGAGGACTGTAAAAGATGGATTCACGCTCCCTTAGATCAAGGGTAATTTGATCTTCAGAGTCAGAGACGCCTATTTCTTCCTCTGGAACAAGTTCTTCTATAGCAATTAATCCAACAAGAAGATTTTCGGTGATAATTCTTTCTATTCTTGGTGAATCAGGAACACTAGGAGTTGGAGTAACAGGTTCGGAAATTTCAGGTTCTTCGCCTGTTTCACTGGCAGATGAAAAACTACCAGCAAGCTCGGAAACTGTAACAGTTTCGGGATTGTAACCTGTTTCTAAACTTTGGTAATCTGGATGGACTACCAAGGAAGATTCTCCTTCTTCAGGTGAACCTACTCTACTGCCACTAGGAGGAGTTACAAGGACCTTTAAACCTTCTAGATTACTGGGGTCATCTCGAGGAGGTTCACCCCTAAGTCTACGGGATCTTCTCAACAATTCGGCCACAGAAACAACTTCAGGAGACTGGCCCTGAATTCTACGGGACTGTCTTGGTAATTCCGCCACAATTAAAGATTTTTAACTACAACACACGAAAACAAAGTAAAAATTTCAAATCAAACCACCTAAAGTCTTCTAAAGAAGCAAACAAATTTGATGCACACACCTAAAGAATCTAGAGCATCAAACCACACACAAACAGTATTTTCCGCACCAAAAGCGCTAGTTGGTGATTAGGTCCAACCTCGCAGGATTCAGTACAGAAATGGCGGGTGGAACAGTTACGCCGACAACCTGCTTAATGAATAGACTGGACCAAGTTCCTCCACTTTAACCGTCTCGAAGTGAAGTGAACCCCCCAGAAAATCCAAGTGAGTATAGCCGACGTCTGCTCCAGGTACAGTGGGACCTTCCCTCCACCGTCACCTTGGGTAGAATCCTAGATATTATGGCCACTAAGGTTACCAATCACAACAATTACACCTGGGGGAACAGTCTAAACTCCGACAGCACGCAAGGGCAGAGTAACAAGCTCAATCCCCTTACCGGCTCCTTGACAGTAATCCAAGGTTTACCGATAAGTGAGCCCTGGCTCCTCGACAATGGTTAATCCGAGGTTTACCGTTTGTAATACGTACTGTTTGGCGTCGTTCCCAACGAGGGAGGAATGATCCCCTCACTGGTTCGGACACGAGCTCATGCTTCTCCTTTAAGAGGAGCTTTCCCAAAATGTAACTGAAACAATTGGATTTGATCTACTCAAGATAAACTATCTGTTTGGTTTTGTAGTCTTGGAGAGTTAAGTACTCACCTACTCCAAGACCCTAGCCTAAGCTATGTTGGTGTTTCAGAGCCCTAAAAAATAAAAGTTACTAGTTCAATTTTACTTTAAGCGTTACTTTTAAGGTTGTTTCTTAAGTCAAAAGGTGATGGAAGTGAAACTAGTGGTGTGTTGACTCGACTCGAAACCACTACAAAATGCACCTAGGATGATTTGCCCACTACTTTACTTTTTCGATGAATTGCTTAACTAAAAAGTTGAGAGAATGCAATCTTTATAAAAGCAACTTCTTAATTGAAGACAATCAAAGAAACAATTCATTTGTCTTTTCCAAGCATAAAAACATGACCGCTCTTTACATGCACGAAAAAACTCTTTTCTTCTTTCAAAAACAAAAAGCTACTTGAAAGAAGACTTTTAAAGAAGATGTTTTTGTATTTTTCTTTTAATAAAGAAAATAAATCTAATATAACCAAAAATCAATCTTAACAACTATTAAAATCTACGAAAATTCACTCATAAGCAAACTAAAAGGTAAATTTACTCTAAGCAATCTTAACGAGGCCAAAACTAACAATGATTATTCTAAGGTGTTTTACTTGATCACAATCAAATCAAGGACTAGCTTATTGCAGAACCAAAAACTAGCCAAAACAAAACTCTAATCTTTTTGTTCTTTTGTAAAATGGAAATCAACACTTTATAAACAAGTCATTCGAAATTTGACCCAAAACAACTTAAATGGCAAGCTGCTCAAACAAGGAGACTTTACGACAGGCCCGACTTCTAAGAAGGCTGACTAACCAGAGAGATCTAAGGCTGGACAACTTTCTACCGTCAAAGTCACTACAGGACCTATCCAAAAATCAAACCCTAGGTCTAAACTTCGTTGAAATCCACTAAAACACTCAAAGCTCACAAAACAAGTTCAGGTGAAAATTTTTGACAGGGTACTAAAGGATCTGGGCAGAAAACACTAAGAAAAATCAAAATCTAAAAGCAATTAAAGCAAAAATGGAATTTTCCTAAATTTTACAGGAAGACGCAGGCAACCCGTTACAACAGGTGCGGGCCCGCTCTGTGCAAACGGCAAGAGCGCGTCCAAAGACGCACTGTGCAGTACTCAGAGGGTGCGTCCTTCTGGAAAAGTTAAGAAAAACCAAATCTAACTAAATCTAAAGCTAAGCCACCCAAATACTAATTATCACAGTCAAAAACCAGAAAATAAAAATGATTTTCTCAAAGCAAAGTTCACACAAAGGAAAAGACTCTCTCATTAATGGATTCCCCAGTGGAGTCGCCAATTTGTCATCGCGGAAAAAGTCGTTTGTGTGGACACAACTGACCTCCCTAGGAGTCTAAACTCTCTAGCGACAAACAAGACAAAATGGAGTGATCTTTCTCTAAATATACCTTTTACAACATGAAAACTACAAGTGTTTAGGCTTACCTTATTCCAAAACGCTGCTGTTGTAGTCCGTCCTTGCCGATCCGGATGAGCTCCTCCTTCACATCAATTCCTGCAACCACAAACAATCAAACAATTACCAAGCACTTGCATTTCATATAATAAAACATATATTTAACATGCAGACCAAGGAACACATGAAATAACTCATTAACACAAGCTATTGAGAAAAATAAACCAGTTTGTATTAATAACGAAACAAAGAAACTCTTACAACCTAGCCTTGGTGTTGTGCAAGTTCCTCCCAGGGTCCATCAAGGGTTTTCCTCTACTTTGACAAAGCTCACCCACTTCCAAGTAGAATCAAGTAAAGACAATCTCTCCTCACAAGGTTCTAAATGGGAGACCTAAATCCTGTAGCATTTACCCAAAGAAAATGTATAGCTCCAACCTCCCCTCCCTCTGGCTCAATGTCTTTATTTATAGTTCTGTAAAGAGGTTATTCAGGTCCACCATCAATGGGATAATCCCCCTCTTTGGGTGGGATAGCTCCCTTATTGATGGGATAAGTTCCCCCTTAATAGAGATACATGAACCAACTGGAGGCGCATCCATTTCATCAAACCGACCTCTAGAAGGTTCTAGAAGTAACCACAAGTAACTTTTTTAAGATGAAACTCGCGCATTTTTCCTTTTACAGAAGGACGCACCTGTCCCTTAACATACAGAGCGTCCATGGACGCAGCTTTTGTGAACATGGTGAGCGTCCCCGCAGGAAGGCTAGAGAGAACCTGCGTCCCCAGAGATAAACACATTTTTTACAAGACTTTCTCTCTTCTTTGAGTTTGAGATGGATAGCAGAGGCATAAGACTTGCCTAAGAGGGTAGCATGACTGTTGATTTGAGCCATACTAACTGTAAGTAGTCATGGTGACATTTTTTAGTGTAACACTTTCTTCCTTTTAATTTGCATAGTATTCATGTATAAGGAAAAGGTATGCAACATTTCACTCTTAAAATCCTCCAACATAGATCCTTGTTTGAGGGTTGATGTAGAGGGAGATGAATTGATCAAACCTTGGCTAGACCTACCCTTTTTCTTAATAGCCATAAAGTGATTCTTGAATACTATTTTGATGTCATCATAAGAAAATTGGGAGATATGTCATCTAGACATCATGTTGAGGGTTTCCATTACATCCTCCCTAATTCCTCAAAGAAGAACTAGCTTGAGTGATTCAAGGTCAAGGGTATGGTTAGCCCTCTTATAATTTATTTGGAATATTTTCTCATAGTCCTCTAAGGATTCATCTGATCCTAAGGCCATCCTAAATATTTCCTCCTTTGTTTCTTTGGACGTACAATAATCCTTGTAGTTATCATTGAGGGCTTGCCACATTTGGACCTTGGTAGTAGTGTTGCATCAAGGTAAACTCATAAACCACTGAAAGGCTAAATCTTTGAGGGTAGATAGAAATAACTTCATCTTTTATTCATCTGAGGAATAGTCATAGGTCCTATAGATGATAAAAAAATCAAACATAAAGGTGGTAGGATCGCCAAATAATAGGCCATGGAAATGTGGAAGGGTGGTAGGGATTATATTCTTCATTTTGGCCTCCCCATTGGTTTCTATGATAGGGAAAAGCTAATTTTGTTTGTTTTCAACCATGGTTTGGGTAGGTGAGATAGGTTCTTATTCCCCTATGGGTTCCTAAAAAATTCCAGGTACATTTCCTAGAGGGTCTTCTAAGTCTTGTGTATTCAGAGAGGGAATTTAACAGTCACCAAAGAAAAATGAAGGCTGACTACTTGAAGGGGTTGGGGTTTTTCGTAAGGATTTCCCTGATTGTCCCTACTCCTACGAGGCATGAAAGAAGTAGATCTATTTTTTGAATTCTTTTTGTCTTTTTTTTAAGCTTTCAAATCAATAAAGTTGGCACAAAGAAAAAATAAGTAACTCCTAAGTAGAAACAACACCTAATTGAAAACCTATCCAAAACGAGAAGAAAAAAGTGATGGGCCCTATCATTGCACTAAGGATTTTCCAACTACAAGGCTTCTCAACTTATATTATCAACTCAGGGTTTGTAAAAACATAGAGGTCACAATGTTATATGCACAACAGGTATGTTCTACTTATGTCACCCCTAGTCATTAGATTAGATCAATGTATTCAGAGACCACTCCTTCAACTAACTACAAAGATAATTTCTTATGAAAGCATATCATGATTGCAAGAGATGAAGATAGTTCTAAATACAGAAATGAAAATGTCATTCAATAAATGTAAAGGCTAATTGAAATTGCATGAGAGGAAGAGGCTAGTATAGTTGCAAAAGAAAACCATTCTACTCTATTTTCTCACTTAATCAAACCAATAGCCTACTTTCATGAACCATTTATCTATTTGCAACTTGCTTAAAAATGAGGAATTCAATCTTCAACAAAACTATTAAAAAAATGCTAAGACTAATTCTATTTGTTGTTTTATGTTTGCATTGACGAAAGGATGGGGTTGGAGTCATCTGAGAGCCTTCCTTAATAATGAAATCAAAATTCTGGGGCCATTATTCAACTTCAAATTGCAAGGGTAAAGTCTCGAGCGAATTTGGCTTAGGTAAGTAATGCTACAAGACTGCTACATGAAGTGCTACAGGAGGCCCTGTTTTGCTACAAAAGGGGGTTTGAGAGCCTTTTGAGAACAAGAATTAGCCAAGCTTACTACCCCTCATAGGCCTATCTTGCACCAAATTTTATGCCCACGGTGTCCTTCATTTGCCCAGGTTGGGTGATCTTGGTGGTAGAGTTTTGAAGCAATGTGAAGTCTCAATGAGAGAGATGGAATGGTCTAGACGGATAAGGAAGAGTGTGCCCACCCATACAAGTCAACAATACTTGCATACTAATCAAACACCTACTTCAAATTATCAATATTACAACAAAAAAGAATTACATGGAAAGGTTGAGTTGAATTTTATTAAAATCTACTCTGCCCTAAAACACAAGTCTAACTACCAAATCAATGCTACTAACTTCTGAATTGCAGAAACAGAGAAATCATAATAATTAGAATCCAACACTTAACAACTTCCAATAGATCATAAACACGTGTTTTTGGGTTGCTGCTATAGATCTTCCAACCACTCTTCCCACAAGAGAGGTGACAGAGAAACCTACAATGACAAGTTTTGTGATATAATTCCTACTTAAATAAGAAAATAATTTCAATGACATGGACAAGAACCATGAAAAAAATTACAAGAGAGGGACTAAATCCTCTAGGTTGGGCCCAAACCCAAGGGTTTTAGATCTCCAAAGCTAACTCGGATGTAGGACAACAATGAATTTCTCATTGATAGAAAATAATAGTCACGTACATCATATGAAAGATGAAAATAATAGTATCAAGCACGAGCCTCTCAGTAGCTACCCTTATCTTCCTCAAAAAATTGAATCCTTAGTGAGCCTTTAGGCTTGTTTATTTATACAAAAAGTAATTGAGGGAAGCTCCCTTCAAAAGAGTAAGGATTCCCTCCAAAATCTCGAGATTGGTGGATCTAGTTCCCTTGGATCTTCACATGCTTGAGTTACTCCACTGCTAGTGACTTTGAGAAGTTGGTGAGGAATATTTGATCTTAAGAGGAGTTGGGGGAGTTAATACAGTGGAGAATCTCCACTATATTCTCTCTAAATGTCTCCACTCAACCCATGCATTGTAAATATCTCCAGAAATTCTACGTTTTCCTACATATTATTCACATTGGCCCATGAAATAAAAAAAAACACCCTTTAGTCTCCCTAATAAGTATATTATGGTTAAAAATGCGAATTAATTTGATAAAATGAGAGTTTTAAGGGCTGGAGGATAACACAATGGGCTTGAAAATATACTTATTGATGGGACACATCACACTTCATGATGATCTCTATGTTTTCACGATCCACATATAGCTTGTTGCCATCAATCACATAGCCTAAATACACCAATGGTTCTTGTAAAAAATAACATTTCCTGACATTTCCCAATAGTTGGTGCTTCTTCAATGTCCCTATCACCTACATGAAGTGTGATATGTGTTCCTCCCATGTACCACTATAAACAAGTATATCGTCCAAATAATCAACAACAAATGAATCTAGAGAAGGGAATAATACATCATTCATTAATCTCATGAATGTAGATAGTGTGTTGCATGGACCAAATGACATGACTAACCACTCATACAAACTTGGTTTAGATTTGACGTAAATGTGTTAGGTGTATTTTTCTTTAAATGGAATTTGGTGGCACCTTGATTTCAAATCCGTCGTGGTGGAATGATATTCTTGTTGAAATTGATCTAATAGATCATCATCCCTTTGTAGGGGTACTTATTCTTGAGAGTAATATTATTTCATGCTACTAATAAATACACATTTTGATTGTACCATCCTTCTTTATCACAATTACAATGGGTAATACCGAAGGTGAAGTACCTGGTCTAATAACACCTTTCTTCTATAGCTACTAAACCTACTTTTTCACTTCACTTGATTCTAGAATAGATCATTGTGAAACATATTATTTAGCACTAGATAATATGGAAACCACTAGATCTTTTGCTTTACTTCCCTCTTGGTTGATAGTGCTTTAGTATCCTATAACACTGCCTTATATACCTATAGAAACCCTTCTAGTTATTGTCTCTTTCCTTGAGTACATCCGTCTTGAGATTCGTTTGTCATTATTTCACTAGATTATTTTCTCTAAATAAAAACATATATTTCTAATTAGAATTGATGAATTTGTTAAGTGTGTTGGTGGTTTGTTATTTTCATTGATGTCAAGTGATGTCAACTTCAAGAGAACCTTGTTGAATACTCATTATATAAGCAATGTCATTATTCCTTACAGTGTCTAGTATCATTGCTTGTTAAATGTAGTGTAGGAAGTCAACCACTCACAATTATAAAAATGGAAGTGTTGTTACTACTAGTCTTCCAAAACCTACAATGTTGACACCACAACAATTGGAGTTGCCCACATCTTCCCGAGTTCAACCATTTTTCCATGTTTTACGCTTAAAGAAGGTTATCAGTGACAAGCACTGAGTTCAAACAGTATTGCCAGAACTTGATGAAGAAGGAAAAATCATATTGGAACCTGAAGAACTCATGGAAAAAGAACCTGATAGCTATGAAATTGATCAATTTCAAAGTATCTCATTAAGTAGAAGAACCTACCCACTAAACATTCCACATGGGAGTATGAGGATTTTATACAGAAGCATCCAAAACCACTCAGGCATTGAGGACAACACTTTGTAGAATGAGAAGGGCATGCTAGTTCCCTATATTACTAGTGTAGCCCCCTTATTTGGTTAAGAGCATATGTTTCCTCTTAAGAGGTCACATGTTTGAAACCAGAGGGGGTAGAGTATGTATGCCTTCATAGACTTAGCAGTAAAATTGTTGCGTGGAGTTGGGTCTCCTGTCCCACGCGCAAGGGGGTCTCATATGCCGATTCATGTTTGGCTTGGTCATGATCTTAAAATTGGATAATAATAATAATTTTTATTGTTAGAGTAACCCACATATTGTTATTCCCCACAAATCTTACTATTGTTATTATTGTTCCCTTACATTATTATTGTTATGTAATCTATGATGGCATTGTGACCCCTTAGACTCCTATATATACAAGGAGGTCTTGTTATTTGTATCATCCAAAAATTGTTCATTTATGTAATGTAAAAGAAATTGTCCCACAAAAAAGTCAATTTTGAAATTGTTAACCTAGTTACATAACACCAAACACAATGCAACCTCGTTTATTTTGTTTTGTAATCTAATTAGATAACACAAAACAACATACGACACCATATGCATTCCTTGAATCACAACATATGATCGATAGCACAAGACGATACGACACCATATGCATTCATTGATTGACAACATATGCTTGAGTTGCATAACACAAAGCACAATGCAACCTCATTTATTTTTTTGTGTAATCTAATTAGATAACACAAAACAACATAGGACATCATATGCACTCCTTGAATCAGAACATATGATCGATTTGCATAACACAAAACAACATACGATCCCATGTACATTCCTTGGATCACATGGATCACAACAACGCACGATCATTAAACACGCTGCTAGGTATTATTATCAATCCAGGAAACTCCCGAAGGTTGTAAATCGGAGATGCCTGGTAACATATGATCTTCAATATTGTTCTTCGAACTATTGGAATAAATGATGGTTTGGATCAAGCCAGATAACCATTTCAACTATGCTTTTACCCAGGACATGCACGAACACCCCGAGTAACACAAGGCTTTAGACCGCTAATGCTCAATAGCTTGTATATTTAATGGATAGATGGAGAACACTGACTATGCTAGAAGATTTCATACATGAACCTATATGAATGGCTAGCTACAGGCAACAAATGGACTTACTAACTATATTGGCAGATGCACATATAATCACACATATAAATGGCTAACCATAGGTAGCAGAGAAGCTTGAAAATCTAATGTATTAAAGAAGAGATAAGATGACAGTTATCTGGCCTCAAACACACAGAAGCTCTGAACAAATTTTTCAAGTGCAAGCATAGAACAGGAGATAAATGGACATTAAACACGTAACAACAAGAGAAGCTTGTATTACTAAAAATGAAGATGAGAAGCTTGAGTAGCAAAGTCTCTTGAGTCTCCAGAAGTTGAACCCTTGTTACATTTAGTTTTCTGCCTTTTATAGGCCCTTTACAATGATCTTGAGCTCTCTGGAAGGCTCGGAGTCTTAGACTTGTCTGATCTGTCCCATAATAGTTTGATTCCCTCAATAGGCAGGCATGGCTCGGAGGTTTTCCTCTTCTGACAGAGAATAACCATACACAGATGCTTTTGGTGGCCTAATGTGATGCATGGGAGCTCGCTCGTGCCAAAGATTCCCCATCATGTTTGTTAGGATGACTGCTGCACTGGCAGGGTTGTTAATGCTCCATGATTTTGTTTGATTTGGGTTGAAGCGTGTAGTGGCCCTTCTCCTTCCCTTTCGGGGTTATGTTTTCCGATCGTTGTCTCTCCACTAAATCCTTCTTCTGGTATGTATCATGACTGCAAGACTCCTCTAAGGATGGCTTGGTGCCTGAACCTGCAATGGAGTGGCTATCGTTCCTATGAAATCCCTGCACCGGTCCCTTTCAGACGATAGCTGCGAATGTTTTTCTGTTATTGTGTCTGTTCGGGTCATAAACAGCGAAACGTTGCAATATTGTTGAATCCCGCCCATCACTGTCCTTTCCGGACTTCAAAGGTCCATAAACATGACCAATTCTTTTATCGGGTCCGCCCTTCACATCGCTGTCGCATGTCGCACTGCCCCAAAGTTCCTTCATATTTTGTTTATACAATGAAAATGCACCGAAAACCATTGAAAATGGCTTTAGCACGGACTTGAAATAATATGCAAGGGAGCGGCGAGTCGTATCGGGTCTGGCACCTGATATCGCATCGACAGAATGGAGTGGTCTCTATCAACATCAAGCCCTAACCTTGTGACTTGCTATCGCTAATGAATATCGCATCGGCGCTTCGGAGGTGGGTGCAATCAAATGTAAGCCGCTGGATCGTCGGGATTGATCGGACGGCGGAGGAGCGATCACAATATCGCGTCCGACAAAGATAAGGGGGCATAGCCTTATACACATACGGGTGCGATTTGCGATAGCGATCAGATCGCATCGCAAAATTGCATCGGCGGAAGTCTAGGGGTATGAGTCTTTACGCCCGCACACATACGCAATTTGCGATTTGCGATGAGAGAAGAAAGTGCCAAGTTATATGGTCGGGTCTTGTGGAAGGTTTAAACTTGCGCTTAAGGGCTAGGGCTGAAAAGGAGCTTTGTTGGATTTAGGGGGATTTAACGGGGAATGGAAAGGTTTTAGGAGGAAAACAGAGGTAGAGGGGCTATGGAGTATATGGAAAATGAAGGAGAAGGGAGGATAAGACTCCTGCGATCTGCCCTTCTGAGCGCAAACACACGGCCAAGCTGGTATTTGGTCCTCCAAATGCTAGAGTATGTAGCAAAGCTAACACTAGCTCCTTCTGGGGATGAGAGCCTCCCTGTGAGGTCTCAAGGACTTACAGAGCAATGCCTTTCCTGTAGAAAACAAATTAGCTAAAATTTTCTAGTGTTCCATTGGGCATGGAGTCTACTTTGCTTATACTAAACTGATAAAATAAAATATTTACAGTTTTAAGGCCCAAAGACCTTAAATCACATAAATTTTCAGAAAATGCCCATTGACTGGGCCATCAAAAATTGCTTCCCCTTCCATGCTCTTCAGCATGAAGGTATTTTTCCCTTGGACCTAAGAAATGATAAAAGTCGTTGTCCAGAAAGCATAAAACTTCCCATGGTTTCCTTTCTTTTCTTTTAGTGCATCCCATTTAAGGACCATATCTCCAGCTTGAAAATTATCTATTTTTGTCCCTTTATCAAAGGATTCCTTGATCTTTTTCTGATGTGATGCAGACCTTTCAACTAGCTTCTCTCTAATCTGACGTACCTCTGCTAAATCAGTGATTCTTTTTGCCATACATTCTTCCTCATCCTGTTCTTGTTGCAGGAACTTTGCCACAAGGAGAGTTAACTGAATTAGGAACACAACTTCGGTGCCATACACCAGCTTGAATGGAGAATTTCCCATGGATCTTTTAATGGTCACTCTGTCAGCCCAAAGTGCATATTTGAGCTTAGAATCCAAATTATTTTTGTTGTCCTCCAACAACTTCTTAATTATCCTTATCAGACTTTTGTTGGAAGATTCTGCTAGACCATTTCCTTGAGGGTAGTATGAGGTGGAATGAACCAGTTTAATGCCCATTGAGTTACACATTTCCACCAATTCTTTTGCTCTGAAGGCTACTGCATTATCTGCGACTAATTTATGTGGACAACCAAATCTGGTGAAGATATGCTCAATCAAAAATTTCATGACCACATTACGATCAGCCTTTCTGGCAGGGATTGCTTCAATCCACTTAGTGAAATAATCAGTGGATTCTAATATCCATTTGTGCTGGCCACTGGAATGTGGATTGATTTCTCCAATGAAATCCAAGCCCCACTGATGAAAAGGTCCTTTTGCATGTACTGGTTTTAAGGGCAGGGATTTCAATTGTTGTTTCCCTTCGAATCTTTGGCACCTGTCACAATATTTCACAAATTAAAAGACATTAGAAAATAAGGTGGGCCAATAGTACCCAGCTTTGAGGATCTTGTGGGTTGTAGTTTTCCAGTAATGATGTCCTCCACACATGCTAGAGTGAAACTGCTGCATAACTTCCATTGACTATTCTTTGTCCAGACACCTTAAAACCATTCCAGATGGGTCTCTCCAATAGAGAAAATTTTCATGGATGCAATATTTTGCTGCCTTGAGTTTAACAGTTCTGGCTTGAATTTGAGTGAGGCCTGGAGGGATTTCTAACTTCAACAAGAAATTAGCTATTGCGGAATACCAATCACAAGAAGCTAGATTCTCTATCAATGACTGCTTTTCTCCTGCTTCGGCTACTTCCTCTTCTTCTGTTTGACCATTCTCTGAATTCGAACACATGAGGTTCATGTCCAAAGTTCTGCAATTTTCTTTGGCTAATAGTCTGGCAAGACCCTGACCTCCGACAGTGGGCTTTAGTTCTATATTAAATTCAATTAACTTCGCGATCCATTTATCCCTTCTTCCATCAACATCAGTTTGTGTTAAGACATCTTTTATTGCAGCATAGGGTACATATGAAACTACTTTGGAATGCAGAATATAAACTCTGAAAGCCTTCAAAGACTTGATAAGATCGTATGCTTGTTTCTCAATAATATCATAGCTCAGCTCAACATCCCTTAAAATTTTGCAGAAAAATACCACCGGATGCTCTGAGCCTTCTTCATCTGCTTGCAATAAGACTTCTGCAAGGGTGTCGTTAGAGGTAAAAGAAAATATGTGGAACTCCTTGCTATAATATGGAATGATTAAAGTGGGAGCCTCCATAATTGCCTTTTTACTGGACTCAAATGACCTTCTTTCTATGCCGTTCCATTTGATCGCTGACCCCTTCTTCAACATAGAGGTAATATGATTCACAAGTTCTGCAAAATTTGGGACAAACCTCCTTACAAAATTAATCTTACCTAGAAAGGATTGGATGTCCTTCTTCGATCTCGGAACATACAGGGTCTATATCGCTTTTACTCTTTCTGGGTCAATTCGGACACCTATAGTAGAAACATTATGTCCCAACAACTTGCCTTCTTCTAAAGCAAACTGTGACTTCTTAGGATTTAGTGAAATGCCAAACCTTCTGCACTTCAAAAACACTTTCTTCAAATGTTGCACATGGTTTTGATGGCTGCTAGAGTATACTGTTATATCATCCAGGTAGATAAGGACAAATTTATCCTTCTCCCTAACAAATGTTATATCCATAGTTGTCTGAAAGGTGGCTCCAACATTCATCAACCCAAAAGGCATCTTGGAATACATAAAGGTGCCCCAAGGAGTGGTGAATGCAGTCTTCTCATGATCATCTGGATGCACAACAACCTGATTGTACCTTGAAAATCCATCCAAGAAAGACATTACTTTGGTTTCTAAAACCTTCTGCAGCAAGTGCTCCATCTTGGGTAGAGGATAATTGTCTTTCTTGGAGCATTTATTTAGGTTTCTGAAATCAGCACAAAGTGTGATTTCTCCACTTTTCTTTCTCACCACTACTAGGTTGGCTACCCACTTGGAATATCTAAGAGGGACTATGATTTTGGTAGCCAACAACTTTTTTATTTCTTTTTCGATTAGAGGGATAAGCATAGGATTTATTGGCCTCAGCTTCTATTTTAAAGGTATGGTGCCCTTCTATAAAGGGATTTTATGTTGGATGATATTCTTATCATAGGTTTTCAGGTCATTATATTCCCAGGCAAAGACATCAGCAAATTGCTTCATTAATTTGCAGTATTTAGAACTTTGGTGAGCAGATGGATGAGAAGACAACTTTATATATCTAGGCTGACCTGGACTCCCTTTATCATGCTGACAAACTGTGGATGGATCTTCTTTTTGGCAGCCTTGTAGGGTACATTGTTCTAGTCAAACAATCTTTCTAGAGGAATTAGAGTCTTAGGAAAATGATTGCTGGGAAGCTGAACAATGCTATCTTTGCCAATTTTGTTCCTAAGTTGGGATTGGGGGGTCTCTTGCAAGGATTTGTTTTCTTGGTCAATTTTCATTTTAGAAAATTCATCAATGACTTGTAGAAACCTGTTTACCTCATCATCATCATCAAAAACTTTCCAATGTTGGACATTATCGGGCAAGGATGGTCTATATTTCATTTGGACTTCATAAACTAGTCTGGGAGGCATGGGAGGTATGAACAGACTAGCAGACACAGCAAGGGAATCAGCAAGCTGATTCTGGGCTCTAGGAATATATGAAATACAAAAATAATCAAAAGAATATCTGATCCTCCATACCTCATCTCTGTATGCTTTCAGCCTTGGGTGCTTTGCTTGAAATGTTTTATTTACTTGCTGAATGATCAAATCAGTGTCTCCAAATATCTTCAGATTCTCGATTCCTCTCTCTTTCACTGCATTAAGGCCCAGTATCAGAGCTTCATACTCTGCTATACTATTGGTGACTTGGAAGGCCAGCTTAAAAGACAGTTGTGTGCTTTCTTGTTTTGGAGATATCAGCACCACCCCTGCTCCTGCAGTCTCCCTGGAATATGCTCCATCCAATAACATATCCCAAACCTAATTTCTTGCTTCCCCTCATCCTGAACAATTGGTTTCTTGAGCTGGAACGAGGCCTTCTGAGATTCTTCAATTTGGAGGATACATGCTCCAAAATCAGTGTCCACCGCATAAGTGGGATGATTATAAGGATTCTTTTCATCACTGATGATGTATGCCAACTCCACTACAATCTCCTCCTTTCTCCTCCAAAAACTGGGAGAGTGGCATAATATAGGTCATTCTGCGATGTCCCACCTAGTCTCTTAATCCACCCTCTGGACAACATCATGCCAAACTTAGGAGGGACATCTGCCACCACAATATCCATCATTATGCTCTTCATGGGCAGCTGGGTTAGGGTAATGGCTAAATCTTTAATCAATCCTAGGCATTTCACCTTCCTTGAATCAAATGAGAATAGGTCATGATATGGTCTGGTGATGTCAAGGCCTAACTCCTCCATGACAGTTTTAGGCATCAAATTGTGACTGGCACCTGTATCTAGGAGGCAGTTGTGGAGAATTTTGTCATGAATGGTCAAGGAGACATAAAAAGATGGGGAATTATCATTGGGAGGTTCAGTCATTGGGATTAGCACAACTACAAGCCTATCGTCTTACAAATTGACAAAGTCAGTGGAGGTTCGTGTAATCTTCAGCTCAAGTGCCTCAAGGATAGGCTTTCTAAACATTTCACTCTTCATCAGTTCTATCAGAGGCACAAGTATTTTTAACTTCTAAACTTCTGATTCGAAACTGAAAAAGAGAGGTAGCTTGTCATAACCTTTTACCTCTTGAGTTGGTGCTTTGAGGGTGATTGGATCAGCTGCTAGTCCTCTCTGTCTATGGGTCTCTGTTTAGACGACGGCTTTTTGGGAAGGATTCTCCCTGACATTATTTGCATTTGACCTTAGATTATATCTTTGTTTCTCCCTCGTTTGTAGAACAGCCTCTCTGTCCCACCTTTGACTGTCTTGCTCCTATAACAAAGACTCTTCGTATGCAGCCAATGTCAAAAAGGCGTCACTGCCTTTATCTTCCATACAGTGAATTTCATCCTCATCTTCAGTCTGTTCCTCCTCCATGACCACCTTTTGGAAAGGAGCCTTAACTCTTTGATCTTCGTTAGTTTCTTTACCCCTCTGAATGATTTGCAATTTTTCGTTTGTTCTTCTACATGGATTCAGATTTCTTGGAGCAAATGTGCCTGGGAGTTTGGTCTTCCTAGAGTTCTGCTCAACCTCCAGCTTAGATATTTTAGCAGACAATGACTCGATCATTCTAGTCATTTTTTCAAGTTTGGTATCTGATGATGAAGCAGAGGAAGAAGAGGCCTCGCCTCTCTGCCTCCTTCTATCAGCGTGACTTTTTAGCTTTTCTGTAGCCATAATGTTAGATTTGACCTCTAGTGTCGCACCCAACATTTCAGCTAGGGTAGCACATCCTCCTTCTCTCAACAACAAACAGAAATCAGAGTCAAAGGCACTGGCGTAGGCAAGTTTGGCAGAGGTGGGGGTAGGCTTTACCTCAGCTGGTATCTTACTATACATACGGTTGAATCTTTTATTAAAATCAGGCAAGGATTCCCCATTTTCCCTCTTCAAGTTTCCAAACTCCGTATGATAGTATAGCAAGTCCTTTTTATATCCCGAATGTTTTAGGAATGTATCATCTAAAGCTTCGATATCTACTATAGATCTTGGGGCTTGTTCTCTAAACCATTTCCTAGCCTCACCATCTAGACTTTGGACAAAGACTCTCATCCACACATCATCTTCACTAATATCCAGATTATCAGCATAGCTTTAAAATGACTCAAGGTGTTCTTCAGCAGTGACACCTTCAGTCCCAGTGAGCTTAAGCATATACTTCTAATATTCTCAAGTGGGCATAGCATTCAAAGGAGTGGGCAGTATTAGAGGTCCATACCTAGTGGCTATGATTCTTTCCATTTTGGTGGGTGCTTGTGGACCTGCCATAACTGTGGTGGCTAAAAGAGTACTAGGAGTCTAAATGACGGAAGGTGGAGGAGTGATTGACAAGACCAAAGGAGTATGGTGAATAGGAGGTGGGGTTCCCTCTGGGCTAACAAAAAAAGGAGAAACTAAAGAACAAGGAACTTTATGAATTTCTGAGAGCTTTTCCTCACTGCTAGCATTTGAATCTATACTCTCAACATGTATTTGTTCTATTACAGGATCTTCCTGAAGAGATATAGAGTATTGTTTAGGTTTACCTGAACTTGATGCTCCTTTCTGCAATACTTTCTTCTCCTTGATGGTGTTTCCAGGGTCAGGTGCTTGATCAACTTTCGATTTCTGAGGATTTCTCCGAGTATGCCTCACAAACTGAGCCAGAATTATGAAGTGGAGTCGCCAAGAGGTTCGGCCTCCAGTAGAGTTGGCAGATAGATCATTACAACCAAAAACGTGCCTAGACTTTGTCTATCATCAAAGTTGGGTCTGTGACGTTTCCTAGGGAAGCTGAGCTTCAGGTTCCAGTTCCCCGGCAACGGCGCCAATTATGTTATCACTCGAGGAAGCTCCCCAAGGTTGTAAATCAGAGATGCCTGGTAACATATGATGTTCAATATTGTTCTTCGAACTATTGGAATAAATGATGGTTTGGATCAAGCCAGATAACCATTTCAACTATGCTTTTACCCAAGACATGCATGAACACCCCGAGTAACACAAGGCTTTAGACTGCTAATGCTCAATAGTTTGTAGATTTAATGGATAGATGGAGAACATTGACTATGCCAACAGATTGCATACATGAACCTATATGAATGGCTAGCTACAGGCAGCAAATGGACTTACTGACTATACTGGCAGATGCACATATAATCACACATATAAATGTCTAACCCTAGGCAGCAGAGAAGCTTGCAAACCTAATGTATTAAAGGAGAGATAAGATGACAATTATCTGGCCTCAAACACACAGAAACTCTGAACAAATTGTTCAAGTGCAAGCATAGAACAGGAGAGAAATGGACATTAAACACGTAACAGCAAGAGAAGCTTGGGTAACAAAGTCTCCTGAGTCTCTAGAAGTTGAAACCTTGTTACGTTTAGTTTTCTTCCTTTTATAGGCCCTTTACAATGCTCCTGAGCTCTCTAGAAGGCTCAGAGTCTTAGACTTGTATGATTTGTCCCATAACCGTTTGATTTCCTCAATAGGCAGGCATGGCTCAGAGGTTTTCCTCTTCTGA
Organism: Pinus tabuliformis; assembly: GCA_031772625.1. Classification (NCBI taxonomy): domain Eukaryota; kingdom Viridiplantae; phylum Streptophyta; class Pinopsida; order Pinales; family Pinaceae; genus Pinus; species Pinus tabuliformis. Next base: position 270,714,443 of record CM062819.1, read on the forward strand.
CAGAGGAATAACCATACTCAGATGTTTTTAGCGGCCTACTGTGATGCATGGGAGCTCCCTCATGCTAAAGATGCCGCATCATGTTTGTTAGGATGACTGCTGCACTGGCAGGGCCGTTAATGCTCCATGATTTCGTTTGATTTGGGTTGAGGCATGTAGTGGCCCTTCTCCTTCCCTTTCCGAGTTCTATTTTCCGGTCGCTGTCTCTCCGTCGAATCCTTCTTCTAGTATGTATCATGACTGCAAGACTCCTCTAAGGATGCCTTGCCGCCTGAACCTGCAATGGAGTGGCTATCGTTCTTATGAAATCCCTGCACCGGTCCCTTTCAGATGATAGCTGTGAATATTTTTCTGTTATTGTGTCTATTCGGGTCATAAATAGCGAAATGTTGCAATATTGCTGAATCCCGCCCATCACTGTCCTTTCCGTACTTCAAAGGTCCATAAACATGACCATGTCTTTTATCGAGTCCGCCCTTCACATCACTGTCACATGTCGCACTGCACCAAAGTTCTTTCATATTTTGTTTATACAATGAAAATGCACTGAAAACCTTTGAAAATGGCTTTAGCACGCACTTGAAATAATATGCATGGGAGCGGCGAGTCGTATCGGGTCTGGCACCCAATATCACATCAGAAGAATGGAGTGCTCTCTATCAACATCAAGCTCTGACCCTGCGACTTGCTATCATCGATGAATATCGCATCGGCACTTCGGAGGCAGGCACAATCAAATGTGAGCTGCTAGATCATCGGGATTGATGAGACGGCGGAGGACCGATCACAATATTGCGTCGGACAAAGATAGGAGGGTATAGCCTTATACACATACGGGTGTGATTTGTGATAGCGATTAGATCTCATCACAAAATCGCGTCGGCGGAAGTCTAGGGGCATGAATCTTTATGCCTGCACACATACGCGATTTTCGATTTGCGATGAGAGAAGAAAACGCCAATTTGTATGGGCGGGTCTTGTGGAAGGTTTAAACTTGCACTTAAGGGCTGGGGCTAAAAAGGAGCTTTGTTGAATTTATGGGGATTTAACGGGGAATGGAAAGGTTTTAGGAGGAAAACCGAGGTAGAAGGGCTATGGAGTATATGGAAAATGAAGGAGAATGGAGGATAAGACTGCTGCGATCTGCCCTTCTAAGCACAAACACACGACCAAGCTGGGATTTGGTCCTCCAAATGCTGGAGTATGTAACAGAGCTAATAGGTATTTTCCCTTTTGATTAAGCAATGAAAACCACTACATATATAAATAATGGAAAGCTAAACTATGCCATGATTGTGGGATATTCAGGATTCAAAAAATGAAGAGTATTAGGAAGATTTTCATTGGCCCAATCTATTAGCACATACAAATAGCGAAAACTTGATTTCTATGAGATATGAGAAAATAATTTTGCATCGAATTATTTCATTTGGTCAATTGTGAATTGCTAAAACGATTTTTGTTTGTAGGTATATGGCCGGAAATCTTGTAATACAGATCAAAAACCCCAAATTAGGGAGCCTAAACACCAAGTTTTGGAAAAACCCCAGAATTCCACACAAGAACACCCACATTTTGAATTTCAAAATGAAATTTCCAAAATTTTCAAAGAAACCATTTACATGCATTTCTGCTGGAATTGATGAAATTTTTGTTTTATTCAAGTGTTACAATTCAGAGCAATCCATTAGTCGCTGAAAGCCAATTCTATTTTCTCATGCGAAAGGATATTGCAAACTGATAAATGAATGTGTGAACTGATTGAGATAAAGTTGCAGGTCACGTTTCTGATTCTAATTTGTTCTCCATTGATTCTAACAATGTTGGAATATTAATTCCTACTTGTCACAATTGTGACTTTCTATGTAAAGTGTCTGTTCCTAGTCTATAGGAGTGGTTTCCCTAGTTTGTTGTGTGGTTGAGATATTTTCTAAACCAACAGATTGTATGTCCAAGACAGTTTTCCCATCGTGATACAATACACTTGTATATATGTATTGAATATCTGATTAATAAAAGATAGATTCTAACAGTGTTGGAATATTAATTCCTGCTTGTCGCAGTTGTGACATTCTATGTAACAAGTTGTTCCTAGTCAATAGGAGTGGTTTCCCTAGTTTGTTGTGTGGTTGAGATATTCTCTCAACCAACAGATTTTATGTCGAGATTGTATGTCCAAGATAGTTTTCCCATCTTGAAACAATACTCCTGTATATATGTAATTGAATATCCGATTAATAAAATATAAATTCATTTGTGAAATTTTGTCATGGTATCGAACCCCTAAGGGCCTAGCCCGCCCTTGAGGGCCTATCCCCTCCGAGGCTTACGAAAATTAAAAGTTTGATGATTGTTTTTTTTGTTTCATTTGCTTGTTTTTCGATCATTTGTGGTTGTTGTGTGACTACAGATAGGAGCGTGGCAGTTGAGGCTCATTGATTTGTGCTTACTGATTTGCATGGGCTTTCGACATCTAACCGGCTTTGAAGAGGGGTGGAAACTATAATTTCTACCAGATGAGTGTTGCAAGCTTTGTTCACTACATGGAGGATCAGCGTGGATTGTGCTTTTAGATTGTGCAGATCTGAGTGCTTGGTGGAGATCTATGTGCTTGAGGTAACTTGGTTGTTAAGGCTCGTTGATGTGAAATACTTTGTTTTATGGCAGATGTCGCTTGTTAAGTGAGCTGGAGCTAAGGAATACGGTCTAAGAGGACTTTGATAGCATGATTCAATGAGCTGCCCCTTGCCTCCTTATTTTTACCCTTGCATTGTCAATTCCATGGCTCCCCAAATTTAACATCATCGATGTGAAGGGAGGAGGAATTCGCTGCAGCCAATATTAATTCTTTGCATATGAATTATTTTCTCAGACTCAGGCCGAGCCTGATCAGACCTTTATTAAATCTGGAATCATACTGCTCTGGCTCCCTCCATGCACGACTAACAATGATATAGAGAAAATGATGATGGGGGATGTTTATCTGTGGGTGATGGATTTTCCACCACCGGAAAATATCATTTTCATTGTTGGGAACGTGGATTGTTGTTCCCTGTTTCAGAATCTCTGCGAGAGATTGTATAATGTGTTTTTGGTATGCCTGTCTATTAATCCAATGCCTCAAGTCATGTTGAAGGCGGCTAATGATTTCCTGGAATGGATATCTTTTCTCAATCCAGTACAAGATGAAGTTTGGCAACCAAATAAACAGAAGAACCCCGTGTCTTTACCAGGTGGGATGAATCCAAATCAGAATCTGAAATTTAAAATCAACACAGAAACAAACCCAGGACCAAAACAAAAAGATTCATTGGAGGAATTCGTAGGATTATTCTATAAAATTACATTGGCAGGTGAATTCTGATAGGGTTTCAAGTTGGGCCATTTGTGTCCTAAATTTGAAGAACAGATAGGCAATATTCTTGATGACAAGAAGATTCAGATTCCGCATCACGTCGATGTTAATGTTAATTATTGATAACATGATAGTAGTGAAGGCCGTTGTTTGCGCAGCAAATTTCAGAGGTTCAGTTTGCTATCAGTTCGGTGCAGATGTGGCCTGGCTGAAGAAAATGTGCGAAGGAAATGTGTGAAGGTCTGGGAAAATTATGTTGAAGGAAAAGAGCCTGCTACAGGAGATATAGTTCTTGCTCAATTTAGTGTAGATGGTTCCTATAATAGGGCAATGATTGTAAATTAGGACCTCTAGATCCTTAAGTTTCTTGTGCTCCTGGTTTTGCGCAATGTTGCAGCCTGGCATACATAAAAGTGCATGGTTTAGAAGTGAGTTCGATGCTGGAATGGCAGGGGAGTTGGTGCCAGTGGCTGCAGATTGAAAAGAGCGAGTGTGGACATCGTCTCTGTGTGAGAATTCCCTCAACATTTCCACTTCCACAATGCTCACCATTTCCATTTCCAGTATGTCACAAAGGCGAATTAAGATATGCTTGGTAAAACGAATTTTTTTTTTGAATTATTTTTGGGCTTTGTCATTGAAACATGTTGAGGTTGATCAACTTAACTGTAACATGTAAATAAGTGCTATTGGTTAGAATTGATCACTTTAACAATGGTGAATTGAAGTTGAAAAGATTCAAGATGAAGAAACCAAGCTTGGATATGATTTTAGAAGAAGTTGATTGTGCCAGTGGATATTAGTTTGTTGAAGTAGCAATAGATGGACAAACAAGGTAAAATAGTGTATATTGAAACAAAACAAACTCATAGTATATGTCACATACATTAGTAAGGAAGTCTAGGATGCTTGTATTGGTCATTGTAAAGTATGTATCTAGAAACTCCAAGAGATGGAGAGTGAAATGTAAGTCTTTTAAGGCATGTGTATGCCCATACAATTCGTCGTAATCTAAAAACCACTTTATATTTGCATGTCGGTTTGTGGTAAGCAATAAACCAGATATAAGAGTGAAGTAGGACTTCATGTTGGTGGTTTAAGGTTAGCTGAGAAAACCGTTGGCATGGTTGAGTCGGGTCTTTGGTGTACCTTAATGGTAGGTTTGTGGCCCAAAGCGGCTTTGGTGAGCGTTAGTGGCTAGTGTTCCCTTAGTGGCAGATTTGTGGCCCAGAGCAACTGTGGTGAGTCTTCGTCGCTGAGTTGAGCCTTCATGGCTGAGTTGAGCCTTGGTGGCTATGTCTAGCCTTGGTGGTTGAGAACCTTTGGAGACATGGTTGAGGGTGATCAGATAAAACTTAGAGCATGGTTACGGGTAATCCGATAAAACCCATGATAACATTGGAAAGGGATTTACAAGTACATATGTGCAGTTATAATGGTTGAAATAAACATATATGCGAAAAACATCCTACAAGACTAGAGGTTGCAGCGGTTAGTACCCATGCATTTTGGTGGATGGTTGCTCCTTTATATGGACATCAACATATTCTTTTATGTTTGACAACAACTAGACTTTGCAGATTAATATCAAGACAAGTACTCATTAAGTAGTTGTGTTAGAATATTAATTTCTACTTGTCTTAATTGTAACTTTCTATGTAAAGACTCTGTTCCTACTCTATAAGAGTGGTTTCTTAATTTGACCTGTGGTTGAAATATTCTCCCAACCAACAAATTGTATGTCCAAAATAATCTTTTTATCTTGAAATAATAATTAGATAACTCATTAATAAAACATAGATTCCTTTGTACAATTTTGTCAAACCAAGCTCGGTTGGGATTGACGAAATTTGTATGTTCTTTGGAAATAACCGTTTATAACCAAATTTGTTAAAACACTTTTCAGAAAACGAAAAGAACGTAACACACTGCGGGACCGGAAGATTAGATGACAAAAGATGGGGTTGTGGTTTTGTTTAGATTCATTTAACTTTTGATTTTAATTATTTAATTTATTTTAGTGTTTTTTTTATTGAAATTCCTTCAATTTTCTTTCATAAGATTCTTTTCGTATTTGAGCTGTAATGTAATTTCACTCACTTTAATCATTAAATTATTTTAAGATTATTATTATTTTGAAATCTAATGTAATTGCATTTGCTTTAATCATAAGATTATTTTAAGTTTATTATCATAATTGTTGTGAGTATGGATACGACTGTTAGTTTATTGTTGATCAAAAATTTATATGTATTTGTAATTTAATATTGGGAATTTTTATTTTTTTTTTGTGTTATTTATCATTATTATTTAAATTTATTTATTTGTAAGGTACTTAGTTGATGTCTTATTATAGGTTGTTTAGTAACTTCCATTTTTATTAGTTACTAATTTTTTGTTTTTAGTTTTATTTCTTTTCTATTTAATTTTTTGTTTTTTTTCCCCTTATTTTCATATTCATCAATTATAAATTTTCTCCATATTTTCAATTTAAGATGACTTATTATTATATTAAAAAATATTGTAGTAAATTTAATTATAAAAATAATATATATTGATAAAAATAGAACACACACATATATAATAAACCTATATATTAAAGTGTATATATGTTAGTGTAAACAATATTAGTTAATCACATTTCTTAATGTATAGTGATGACATTCAACAATACAATATTTTATTGGTTGTTTTATTTTTGTGATAATGTTTTTGTTTTTATTATTTTTTTATTTAATTAAGTGATAATTTTTTTGTTTTTATCTTTTTTTTTATTTAATTAAGCAATATTTAAACTAAGTGACCAGTAATGTTACTATATAACTCTTATTCAATTTAATTTATTATAATTTTTGTTTTAAATTTTTTCATTTATAGTTTAGCTACATTTGTTTTATTAATATTTTGTTATTTAATTATTTGTTTTAAATTATTATGATTATATTTTATTTCTATTATTATATTTAATGTCTGAAAGTTTTAATGAGCTTGATTTTGATTTTTGTTTTGGTATAATTTAGTTTCATTATTTTAGACTTTTTATTTTATTTTTTTAATTTTCAAAATTTATTTTACATTTAATTTATATGGGATGGAATGGATTTTAAGATTCTAGTAGGATGATGAAGAATTAAAAGCCTAGGCTCAAGAGGAAACATAAAATCGATGGCTTATACAAATAAAAGGGATAAGCGTATCAGCGGATTCCAGATATGAAACACTAAGAGGGGAAGACAATATGAAATGTTGCAGAAGAGGCTACATTTTCTTTCACTAGTGTAGAGAGTGGAATCTTTCTGTAGTTAGATTAGGGTTTAAATTTTGTAAGAAAGTGTTTGTCACTTTTGAAAAACATCATATTTTTTTTGTGAAAGAGCTCGAGGTCGAAAGACTAAAATGTATAATGCAATTGAATCTAATTATAAGTCTATTGATTCAATTATAAGTCTATTTTTTCTTCCACTTTTATAATGATTTCTAAATTTGTATTATTTTTACTATGTCTTGAACCAGTTTTGATTCAATTTTTTACCAATTTGCTTATAAATACTTAAATGAAGTTTAAGTTTTATTGTTGATTTTAGTTATTAAATGTTGATTATAGTTTTGTATGAGCTATTTTTGCAAATCCAGATAAAATAGTACATAGGGAAATGAGATTATGAAAATTTATTTATTAAAATTAGTAATTATTTATTTAATTCTTTCAAATTTCTTTTTTCTACATTACATCGAGATGAAAGAATTAACATAAACCTTATATTGAACTCATTTTATATAATCCGTTTTAGGTATTTGAATGAAGTTATCTGAATAGATATCTGTTAAAATTATATCATTTGCATTTATACTTGAACCATTTCTAAACCTTTAAACTACTTTGAGATTTAGAAATGAATCTTTATCCTGAAATATAACTAGAATCTCTTCCCCTTTTCATTAGATACTTTTATCTGGATTAAAAGTAGAGTTACCCTTCTCTTATTCAAGATCGATTTTACTTTTATACACTTGCATTATAAAATAAAATTGCATTTGCATTTTGATTTTGATTTTCACTTTACATTAAATCTTATTTAATTTCGTAGCGACAAGCATCTTAAAGGTTTGATAGTTGCTAGAAATCGATCAATTCGCTTGTTTGATCTCAAAGTTCTTTAAACAATTAAGATCAATCTGAAAGAATTGTAATTTTTTTTATATAAATTAGAAATTTCTTTTTTATTACCGAAGGAATGAGATTTAACATAATTCGACATTTCTAACTATATTTAACATTTTTATAACATTTACTTGTATAGTTGATTTTAATGAATCAACTCGCATTATAACTAACAAGATATACTTCTACATAAACTATAACATAGATTTAACATTTTATATATAGATATATTATTAAAATAGCATAGTAGTATTGTTGTATTAGTATTATATAAATAGGTATAATATTGTATTATCATATCATATATTACAGTAGATTTTGATTTGATATGGTATATAATACATAATTACACAAGGTGGTGTACAAGAAGGTTTCCAATGATGGTTTTGGCGGGGCATATTTAGCCAATAAAAATTGATGAATTTTTGTCCTCTCTTCCAAATAAAAATGGACACATGATGAAATTTACTGAAAAGTGTGTCGTCGTTTCTTCGCCATAGAAAAATGGACATTACAATGACATCATGAAATTTATTGAGAAGTGTGTCGTCCTCTCTTCGCCATATTGTTTCCTAGCAGTGGAAATGTTGTTGGAGATCAGATGCACAGCAAACATAAAAGCATATACACAGCCATAAAAAATCATGCACAGGAAACACAGGAATTAACGTGGTTCACCCAACCAATCTGGGCTACGTCCACACAACTAAGGCATCGGCAAACTTATTGATTAAACAGGAGATTACATAAAACTCTCACACACCTCTCCGAGCTATCCGTATGACTACCTATTTTATAGCAATGAGAATCTAACTGCCTCTCACATCAAATTTAGGATGCATTAATTTTCTCCCAACAACGTGGAGCTAATCCAGCAATAGATTTCTATTGTTGTCACACACTCGGATTTTTGCGCATTTCGTCTAAAACAGAAAAATCTCAACAATCTCCACCTTGACAACAATTAGCCTCATGCCCTGTTTGTTTATTATTTTTATCTTTTCTGCAAGCCAAGAGAAGCCAAACACCAGCGTAGCTTCTCTAACAAAATTGGTTTCGTGAACATGTCTGCACAATTTTCCTTTGTATGCACCTTTTCAAGAGAGACTCCCCTTTTCAGTGATAACCGGTCTTACAAAATGGTACTTGATCGGTATATGCTTTGATTTACTATGATAGGCTGGATTCTTAGCCAAATGTATTGCACTTTGACTGTCACAAAATAACTTGATGCTGTCCTGCAACCTACTAAATTCACCAAACAAACCTTTCAACCAAATCGCTTCTTTGCAAGCATGAGAAGCAGCAATGTATTTTGCTTCAGTAGTGGACAAAGCAACAATGTTCTGTAGCTTTGACATCCAAATTATAGCTGCACCTGCAAGAGTAAAGACATACCCTGAAGTTGACCTTCTCTTATCCAAATCACCTGCAAAATCGGAATCAACATATCCGCAAACAAGTTCACTACTCTTATTGTAAGTGATACAATAACTACTTGTGCCTCTCAAATACCGAAGCACCCATTTCACTGCTGACCGGTGTTCTTTACCCGGATTTGCCATGTACCTACTGAAAACCCCAACTGCATGTGAAATATCTGGTCGAGTACAAACCATCACATACATTAAACACCCTACTACATTGGCATATGGAATTCTAGACATATAATCCTTTTCTTCATCTGTATTAGGACATAAACTCGAAGAAAGCTTAAAATGGGAAGCTAAAGGGACTGAAACAGGCTTCACATTATTCATACCAAACCTCAAAAGTATTTTCTCAATATACTTTTGTTGTGATAACCATAGCTTACCATTGCTCCTGTCTCTGAAAATCTCCATGCCCAAAATCTGTCTTGCAGCTCCTAGATCTTTCATATCAAATGTCCTTGCCATCTGAGCCTTCAACCTGTTGATTTCTTCCATGCTTTTGCTTGCTAAAAGCATATCGTCAACATACAATACCAAGATAATGAATATGCCAGTATTCAACTGTTTAAAATAAACACAATGATCATATTCACTTCTAACATATTTCTTACTCAACATGAAAGAATCAAACTTCTTATACCACTGTCGAGGCGACTGCTTCAGGCCATATAATGACTTCTTGAGCCTGCAGACAAATTTCTCATTGCGATAGTGAACAAACCCTTCTCGTTGTTCCATATATATTTCCTCATCTAAGTCACCATGTAGAAATGCAGTCTTAACATCTAACTGCTACAACTCTAAATCAAGCAAAGCCACTAATGCTAACACAATTTCTAATTGAAACAATTTTAACCACTGGTGAAAAAATCTCATGAAAGTCAATACCGGCTTTCTGAGAAAACCCTTTTGCAACCAGCCGTGCTTTGTACCTGTCTTCTGTATCATTCACACTCCGTTTCAGCATGAAAACCCATTTACACCCAACAGTTTTCCTACCTTTCAGAAGCTCAACCAGATCCCATGTACCATTCTTACTTAAAGCCATCGTTTCGTCCTTCATGGATGCTTTCCACTTGTCACTATTTGAACCTTCTACAACTTCCTGATAACACAAAGGTTCATCATCATTAGCGATCAAAGAAACTGAAGTAACATGATCATCATACCTTCTCGGAGGGCGTTTGATCCTTGTAGACCTCCTTAAGAATGTTTCTGGTGCTTCCACAATTGGCTATCTATCATCTGTAGGAACTTCTTTGTGATCGTCATCTCAGACCTGTTCATGACCTCCATCTGAACCCTGTTCATAATTTGATTCTGAAACCTGTTCATGACTAGAATCTGAACTATGGTCGTTATGACTATCATTAGAAATGCTGTCAAACTGAATGTGCTGGAAATAAAATACATCATCCTGTTTCAATCTACTATCTACATCTAACTGTACAAGAGAGGATTCATTAAACTTTACATCTCTGTTGATGATGATTTTGTGGGTAGTAGGATCCCACAATCTATATCCCTTTGTTCCATCACCATACCCAACAAAGATATACCTTTTAGACTTTGGATCTAATTTACTTCGTTGATGTTTAGGCACTAGAGCATATGCTTCACAACCAAACACTTTGAGTTTAGTATAGTCACAAGGGTGTCCTTTACATACCTCTTGCGGAACCTTGCAGCCTATTGCCATTGATGGAGATCGGTTTATCACATAACAAGCTGTTGCCGCTGCTTCCGTCCACAACTCCTTTTGCAACCCGGCGTTACTCACCATACACCTTGCTCTCTTTAGAAGAGTCCTGTTCATGCGTTCAGCAACTCCATTCTGCCGAGGAGTATAAACCGTGGTCTTATGTCTCTCGATCCCTACATCCTTGCAATAGCTATCAAACTCCTTGGAAGTAAACTCACCACCATTGTCAGTTCTTAAACATTTTATAGTTCTACCAGTGTTGTTTTCTACCAATGCTCTAAACTGCTTGAAAACTGTAAAAACATCAGACTTCCTTTTCAACATGTAGACCCATACTTTCCGAGAAAAGTCATCAATAAAAGACACAAAATATGGCGAGCCACCATATGACGTTGTAGGGGCTGGACCCCAAACATCTGAATGGATATAATCAAGTATGCCTTTACTACTATGTTTGCCTATTTTAAACTTTTGTTTACTTTGTTTTCCAAACAGACAATGCTTACAGAAATCTAACTTTCCAGACTTTAGATTTGGAAGTAACTTGCGATCAGCCAAAAATTTCAACCCTCGTTCGCTCATATGGCCCAACCTTTGTTGCCATGGGCGAATGGAACTATTGTCCTGTTTAGACACAGACACATAATCTGACCCAGTTCTACCTTCTAATTGAAAAAGATTTCCTACCTTCTTAGCCTTCATCACTAGTAAAATACCTTTATAAATTTTCATAACTCCACCTTGAATTACAGTTTTATATCCATTCGTATCCAGTGCTCCTAATGAAATTAGATTTTTTCTTAGATCTGGTACATGTCTCACATCAGTTAACAATTTGGTTGTGCCATCTAACATTTGCAGTTGTATACTTCCTATTCCAACAATACTGCAAGTGACATCATTACCCATGTACACGAATCCATCATCAACTGATCTATATGTCTTAAACCAATCTTTATGAATACACATGTGGTTAGATGCCCCGGAATCTAACAACCAATGTTGATCATGTTTTGAAACATTAACAGACAATACCTCATCACTCATACCTGAACCAGACACTGAACCTGTATCGGTCGTGTTGGCTTCCTTCTTTTCTGTCGAAGAGCCTTCTTTAGCAGCCTGCTTTCGCTTCCAGCAATCCTTTTTCAGATGTCCAGCCTTGCCACAATGCCAACACTTCACCTTTGTCTTCTTTCCTTTGGACTTTGAACGAGAGTCGCTATGCTTTCCCCCGGAGTGTCTCTCTCTTGAGCGACCTCTGGCCATCATTACCTCTGACGTATTGGTGTCTGCATTCGACCTCTTCCTCGTCTCCTCAGACAATAAGGCTCCAACAACATCGTCAAACTCAAGAATGTATGTTGTACTAAAGCTTATGGAAGTAACAAAGTGATCCCAGGATTCGGGCAATGAACACAATAGAGTTATTGCCTTATCCTCTGAATCAAATTTCACATCTAGACTGCCTAATTGCACTAGTAAGGTATTAAAAACATTCAGGTGATCAGTAATCGAGGTACCTTCTTTCATCCGCAAACCATAAAGCTGCTGTTTCAGGAGAATCCGATTTGTCAAGGATTTCGTCATATACAGCTTCTCCAATTTCGTCCACAAACCAGCTGCAGTCTTCTTTGACATGATGTTAAATAAAACATCGTCAGCCAAACACAACCGAATTCCGCTCAAGGCTCTTCCATCCAATTCATTCCACTCATCATCTGTCACAGGGGAAGGCAGTTTGGACCTGCCCAACAACGCCTTTGCAACGCACTGCTGTACCACCAGATCATGCATTTTTACCTTCCAGATCTCGAAATTATTTTTGCCGTTAAACTTATCGATTTCGAATCGAGCACTCTAAGTTTTCGCCATCTCGCCTAAAACAAAGAATCTCCAATTTCAATTTAACAACAACAAAAAAAAAAATTGAATGTCACTAAATGCCTATGCCTCAGATAATCTTCACCTTTTTAAAAAACAAATGGCGCTTGCTGATTTGCTCCTGAAGCGCGCCTATTTAAAAATGCTCCAAGGGATGACAAATTGGCGCCAAAATCCCTCTCATATGCGCGCCAATCGGCTCATTAGCACATTGGCGCTCTTAATTACTTCGTATCCGCGCTAATTCATTCGTTGGCACACTTAATTAATTTGTTGGCGCGACTGTCATTAATAAAATCCGCGCCAATCGCAGCACACCATATATACACAGCGCATATATTGGAGTTTTAAAATTTAACTATGCCGGTGTTTAAAATATATATCCACGCTGTTTTAAAAAACATATCCACGCTGTTTTAAAAAAAAACATATCCACGCTGTTTTAGAAAACATACCCACGCTGTTTGTAGATCCACGCCGTTTTCGCATATATATATCCACGCTGATTATAGATTTTCCACTATAAAAAATGGTGTAAACTGTGCCGCGCAGCTCCTCCAGCAACGTGCCATGCCCGTTTCAGGTCCAACCACTCCTCCGCTGTGCTAAGATGTCGTTGTTTGCAATTCAATGATGTGCCAACAACACCTTGGAATTGATACGTATTGCAATGACAAAGTTTGTCCACGCAGACGCTGGTAATTCCTCCACGCAGGTCCACGCTGATCTGGTGTGCACAACGCTCCAGTCAAACGCATCAACAACAATGTACAGGCCTCCACGCACAGTAAAACGATCCACGTCTCCAGCAATACGTCTCCAGTCATACGCACCTCCAGCACGCAATCTCAGCACCTCCAACTTGCTCTGATACCAATTGTTGGAGATCAGATGCACAACAAACATAAAAGCATATACACAACCATAAAAAATCATGCACAGGCAACACAGGAATTAACGTGGTTCACCCAACCAATCTAGGCTACGTCCACACAACTAAGCCATCGGAAATCTTATTGATTAAACAGGAGATTACATAAAACTCTCACACACCTCTCCCAGCTATCCGTATGACTACCTATTTTATAGCAAGGAGAATCTAACTGTCTCTCACATCAAATTTATGATGCATTAATTTTCTCCCAACAACCTGGAGCTAATCCAGCAACAGATTTCTATTGTTGTCACACACTGGGATTTTTGCCCATTTCGTCTAAAACAGAAAAATCTCAACAAATGTTTCTGAAGTGAATTCACTGCAAATGTTTCTGAAGTGAAACTGTTGTGATCCAATGTGAATCAACTAACGTTTATTTTCTGGGTTGGTAGGCGTCTCACTGTCATCCACTCTTCTTCCCTCTCGTTGACGGTGTTTATCTGCCATATTTTGATTCCCTCAAATAATGCTGAACTGTTTCATCAACATCACTGGTTATTCGAATTTTGAGTGTTCTTCCAAAACTCCCCTCACACATAGCAAACCTCTCAATTCTCGAGTCTCAGGTTCGAACCCTGTTGCATCAAACTATCTGTAAACAAACAACTAGACTATTTAATTGTGAATAGATTACTAAAAATATTGCTTTATTTGCAAGACAGGTTGACTTTTTCTGTTAAGAAGAATAAAAATGTTGGTGTTTTAAGATTTCTAGAAATTTATTCTACCCCGGGGTGCTTAGAGCTCACCGTAAAGTTTATTCGAACATTGATAGTGCCATCCATTCCTTTTAAGGACAAATATTTCACTATCCACTTACGAATAATTAGAGAACTGTTTAAACAGTGGGCAGGAAGGCTACGAAGTTGCGAAGCAGTAAAGTTTCAATTAATTATAGCGTGATTAAAGTAATTTATGTGAATGCTGACATTCTATTAGCGATAAAAATGGAGACTCGACTCTCATGCCACCCATGTCTATTGGAATTTTGTGAGATTCAACTCGAATCCAAGGGGGAGATTTTTTTTTTTATAAAGTTTTTTCTTGGTGCCATATTTGTTATTCCTATGTTGGAGACTAGGAATGGATGACATGGTGATATACTAAGTTGGCCATTCGAGATGAAAGTTATGGGAAGACCTTTTGCATTCTGCTACTCAGTTACATCATTGAATGAAATAGAAGTTCTAGAAAGAACATTTATTTGTCCCTCCATTTATTTCTGTTTTGTACTTTGAATGAACTTTCATTGAATAATAAAATTTATAAATTCACTGAAAGAGAAGATTGATTATTACACTAAATTCATGGAATTATGATATGGTACCAGATAGCAATGCGAGAGCGGAATTGGTAAGAACTAGGGTTTCAAGAATATTCAGGCATTGAACGCCATGGAGGGGCGCAAAGGGGGGAGCTCCACTCCCTTCTACAGACAAGCAGTAACCAGTCGAGGTAAGAACCCGTTGGAGACGGCTAGAAGTCTTTCAGCAGAAGGGAAAAGGAGCATTGATGAGGCACAATACTTGACCAATTCAAGAGAGGACAACAGTTTAAAAGGAAATGAGGAAGAGGACAAAAAAATGAAGCATAAATCAAAATTCAAAAGGGTCCATGTAAGCCTAAGGTTGAGGTCACACTCGGAGTAGTTTTAAATGATCTTGTACTGCAGGCACACAGGGATCACATGCGGACCTGTGCTATCATTTCTAAAGTCATGGGATTATGGCCCACTGAGAAGGCATTGTAGGCGTGGACTAAATACCACTGGAAACCTAAGGGAGGCACAGACCTACATCTTGAATCAAAAGGTTTCTTTAGGGTAGTCTTCACAAATATAGAGGACAAAGACAGGGTGTTTGAAGGAGGGCCCTACTTCTATGCAGTTGGAGGCCTTTATATGTAGCCTTGGATGATGAATTTCATACCGCAACGTGAGACTTTCACTTCGGTCCCAGTCTGAGTAAGACTCTACTCCCTACCTTTAGATTACTCACAAACTAAATCTTTATCTTCAATAGGAAATAAACTAGGGCATTTTGTCCAAGCATTTGAGGCTACTAGAAGAAGAAAATACACTTCCTTCGCCCGAATATGTGTGGAGATGGATCTCTCTGGAGCTCTACCGAATGAAATCATCTTAGAAGTTTTTGATGAAGAATGAGTGCAAACTGTGGATTATGAACATATTCCTTTTAGATGTCGAAGGTGCCATGAACATGGGTACCTATTTACAGATTTCCCTCTTAATAAAATAGAGACCAAAAGTAAAGCTACCACAGTGAAAGACACTGAAAGCTTTCACAAAATGGGGTATAGAGGAAAGGGGGGTAAAAGGGGGCCCAAGAAAAAACAAACAAAGGGGAAATAGACCAGTCCAAACAGGTTCCAAGCATTAGAAGAAGAGGAAGAGGCAACAGAGGTAGACCAAGAAATGGAGGAAAGCCAAGGAGAGAAAGATAAGGAAGAAAATATTTTGAAAACACAAGATACTTATAAACAGAAAGGGACTATGCTGAACAACGAGGAACTGGAAAGGGACCAAGAAATGACCCCGAGTGAGATGGAAATGGAGGATCATGAACTGCAAGATATTCTTGATAGAGAACACCTAGACCTGGAAGGTTTCTTGAAATAGGGGACCATGGGAGGGGTTGACTCATTACCTCAAGAAGAGTTTAACAGAGTGCAGTAGTTGTTCCTATGGAGAACCTAGACTAACGAGCTGGAAGGACCAAGACACATAGAAAGGCAGAGAAACGAAGGGGTGAAAATTTTAAATCCACACCAAGACTAGCTCCGAGGAATCCAGGAAGGAAAGGGGGCAAGAAAAAACTAAATGAGGTATTGATGGAATGTGGAAAACTAATGATAGATTCAGGTAATATGAAAGATCTAACCAACTACTCCTTTACAAATCTTTCATAATGGAGCTAACATCTTGGAATATCAGAGGTCTAGGAAGTAAAGGGAAACAAAGGCTACTCAACAATAGAATGAAACAAGAAGCTCCGAACATGATCTTTATCCAGGAAACTAAATGTTCCATTCAAAAAATAAAGGAGATACACAGCAGATGGCTCAATAAATATGAGTTTCTGGAAGTCAAAGTAGACAAAATAGTAGGAGATATCGTTACTCTTTCGAACCCCCAAAAGATTGGCATAATAGATGTTCAGGCATCTAGGAATTATTTATTAGTGGTTATTCAACATGTGGGAGATAGGGAGATGTATTTAATTACAAATGTTTATGGGCCTCAAATACGTGATGATAAACCCAGGCTTTTAGATTCTCTTGGGGATCTAAAAGATAAACACGCAGAAATACCATGGGTAATGGGAGGAGACTTTAACGTGATCAAATCCCTTATGGAGAAAAAAGGTGGGACCAGAACTTTAAACAAAGAATCTATAGGAATTTAGAATTTTCTTGACAACATGAAGCTAGTTGACACAGATACGAGTAATGGCCTTTTTACATGGAACAATAAGAGAGGAGGACGGTCTCAAGTAGCCTCAAAGATAGACAAATTCCTTATCTCAGAGGACCTCCTACTCATAGGCATGGATATGACAGTGAGAATTCTCCCCTTCGGTGGCTCGGACCATTGGCCTGTCCAACTTGAGGTTCAGGGCATTGGTACCCCCAAGAACATACCTTTTAGATATGAGAATATCTAGCTCACCCACCCAGATTTTATCAACAACACTGCTAAATGGTGGACAGAGGATCTGCAGATTCAAGGTACGAGAATGTTTCTACTACATAAACGACTAAAATATTGGAATAGGAATGAGTTTGGCAAATTTTTGAAGTGAAAAAAACTGTCAAAGGTAAAATGTAGGAACTCAATCAAACCCTTATCATGGATGGATTTGATTGGGCAAGGAACAATCAAACCACCAAGCTTCATCAGGACTGGGAGAATCTATGTAAACAAGAGGAGATTGTTTGGAGACAAAAATCAAGGGCTCAATGGCTAAAGCAAGGGGAGAGAAACACAAGGTTTTTCCACAGATCCACTATGAAGAACAGGTCGCATAATAGGATCTCAACGATCAAGGACTTTGAAGGAGAATTACTCAATACCCATAAAGACATAGAAGCTATGCTGGTTCAACACTTTCGAAGTATCAAAGATGAGACCATCATGGACAAATCTCATTTTATTAGGGACTTCACGAAGCACATTCCTAAGTTAGTAACAAGGGAAGATAATTACAATATCAATAGGCCGGTGAATGAAGATGAGGTTAGTGAGGTTATCAAAGAAATGCAGAATGGAAAAGAACCTGGCCTTGATGGTTTCAATGTTGATTTTTTTAAAGCTTGCTATAACATTGTCAACAACATATTCTAGATGTCATGGAGGATTCCAGAACGAGTAGAACAATTCTGAAGGTGCTCAATATGTCTTTCATCTCTCTGATCCCCAAACAAGACAATGCTCTTACTCCAGACAGATTCAGACCCATAGCCTTGTGCAATGTAGTGTACAAGATAATATCCAAAGTAATTGCCAATAGACTCAAACGCCTTCTCCCCACTCTGGTTTCTGTGGAGCAAACAGGTTATGTGAAGGGCAGACAAATTCTAAATAACATCATCCAAGCGCATGAGGTGGTGCATTCATTGTTAAGTAATAAGAAGGTGGGAATGATTATGCAACTGGACCTAGCCAAGGCTTATGATAAGCTGAATTGGAACTACATCAGGAAGGTCCTTCTAGCCTTCGGATTTGACCACAACTGGGTCAGGTGGGTCATGGCCCTGGTGACTTCTTCTAGTTTTTCAATTTTGGTTAATGGTTCCCCATCTAAAACTTTTAAACCTTCAAGAGGCCTCAGGCAGGGAGATCCTCTCTCCCCCTTTCTCTTTATCCTCATGATGGAAGGACTCGGTTGATCTATCAAGCATGCTAAAAAAGTGGGTACTATCTAGGGTCTCAGACTCTCCGAGACTGAATAGGCTTTGACCCATCAGCAATTTGTAGATGATACCATGCTTCAAGGCATCCCCACGGTCAAAGAGGCACTAGCATATAAACAAATCCTAAGTGACTTTTCCATGGTAGCTGGCACAGAGTTAAGCCTCTCCAAATCTAAGATTTTCTTCTTTAATACTAATATTTCTATTCAGCGGAACATCTCCAGAATTTTGGGCTTTCAAAGAGATGTGTTACCTTCCAAATACTTGGGAGTTCCACTAACTGACAAACCTCTGCACAAGAGTATCTAGGAGCCAGTGATTAACAAGATGCAGGACAAGACCAAGAGACGGACCATTAGATCTTTGAACTTGGTAGGTCGATTGGTGCTTACAAAAGTTGTCCTTCAATCAATCCCCACCTTCATGCTTTCAGCTCTTCCAGCTCCAAAAGGAGTCTTGCATCAATTTAGAATCATTCAAAGAGACTTTTTTTGGGGTAAGGGGGAGGAGAAAAGGAAATGGGCCTTGGTAGCCTAGGATACTATTTGCAGACCTAAAAACCATAGAGGTCTTGGTCTAGATGACCCAGAAATGCTAAAAAACGTTTTAGGGGCTAAAATATGGTGGAGATGGGTTAAAGATCCAGAGACACAGTGGGCTCATATTTGGAAGGAGAAATATGCTAGTAATTGGAAAAACAATGACCTTATAAGGATGTCTAGCATCATAAAAGGCTTCTGCATCTAGAATAAAGCATGGGAGAATAGAATCATAGTTCAAAAAAATAGTTTATGGGAAATCAGAGCAGGAGCTCTAGCTTTGTTTTGGGAGGATAAATGGCAACAAGAACGTATACTGCTAAGAGAGGACTTTGTGGAGCCCAAGAATGATACTGACACCAAAGGACTACTTAAGGTAAAAGATTTTTGGGATCAGACTGGCAGTGAAGGAAAATGGCGTACCTGGAAGAATATGGAGTACAAGGATTACTGCCTTTGAAAGTAAAAGTCGATGCACTTCTAACAATGTTGGACCAAAGGAAAGTACTGGAATTAGAGGATCATGACCAACTTAGATGGGGAAATAATAATGAAGGCACCTTTAATCTTAACGAGGCAAAGTGCTTAGTCTTGAAGCTTGATTCTAATGAACTGGATAGGGTTTGGCAGAACCTATGGGGACATCAAGGATGGATGAAAACCAAATTTTTCATGTGGCTGGTACATCATAAGGAAATTCTTACTTGGGAGAACATTAGGAAGCGGGGTGTTTTGGGACCTTCTAGATGCCAACTTTGTGAACTGTCTCAAGAGGAAACGATGGAGTACCTACTCAACACCTGCATATTCACCTCCAACTTGTGGGATGATTTTGCCTTCATTTTCAAAATGACAGACTAGGATAGAGGGAGCATTACCAATACCCTTAATAATTGGAGAGGAAACTTTTTTTATTATGGAATAACCAGCAAAGCTTGGGCTTTAAATCCAAGCTTCATAATATGGAATGTATTGAAAGAAATGAACAATAGAATCTTAAAACATAAAAAAAGTTCCTACCAGAGCATCATGACTCAGATCTTAGGTCAGATCAAGGAGACGGTGGGAACTTTGTTGTAGACACACCCACAAAATCCCCCTTCAGATGCTGATATGCAGATACTCCTTCAGTTGGGTATGTAGGGGCTTATTCCTTGGGGCATGGATGTGAAGGTCAAGAAATTGGCCACTGAAAAAGACTTTTGGCATCCACCCCCTTAGGGTTTTATGAAATTCAAAATAGATGAAGCCTCAAAATCCAATTCGGGTACTGCTAGTTATGGTGCGGTGTTAAGGGATGAAAAAGGATGCATCCATTCTATTTTTCACTGCCATATGGGAAGAGCCACAAATAATTTGGTAGAGCTAATAGCACTAGAACAAACTTTAGATATCCTTAAGCAAGACAATCTTCAAAACATCATCATTGAAGCTGACTCTGAACTAATCATAAATTCGGTCAAGAGAATCTGTTGTGGTTCAGTGCGAGAAAAGGTCTCAAGACACTAGAGGCTGCTTCAGGTCACTCAAAAGATATAGTTCCAACTTCTGCACTTGAGAACCGTAAGCTTTGCTCATGTGTGGAGGATGTCAAATAAAATGGCAGACATTCTGAATAATAAAGGGGGTCTCTGCACCAAAAGTAATGTCACGTTCAGATGGCAAGAGATGCCATAG
This sequence comes from Pinus tabuliformis, assembly GCA_031772625.1. Classification (NCBI taxonomy): domain Eukaryota; kingdom Viridiplantae; phylum Streptophyta; class Pinopsida; order Pinales; family Pinaceae; genus Pinus; species Pinus tabuliformis. The sequence goes on from CM062819.1 coordinate 270,735,064, forward strand.
TGCAACTTGAGGGAGAATTAACTCAATGAGGTGGATGAGGACCGTTCACTCTATCAAAAGAGAGTAGGTCATAAGCCGCAGAGATTGGGTCTAGTTGATATGGATCCAATATGAAGTGGTGTTTCAGAGATGTTTTTGCAATAGGGATGCGGGTCTCTGTTAGCGTTCTCAACCCAGGAAAGGACGATCACAGGGATCTTAGGTGGAAGTTTCTTGGCAGCCAACAATTCTCGAATGCTAGGATGATGAATATCAAGGGTGGAAAGACGAGTTCCTTCTTCCTAGGGATCAAGAAATGAGAAGCAGAGGTGTTGTGAAGGACCACATTATCGACTTTCTCATCCGACATGAAACCCTCTGAATTACTACTTGTGGTGTCAATATCGGTCGTGCGGTGGTTTATGGTATATCGCGCACCCTTAAAGTCAGGAGCAGTTTTTCTGAGTAGAGAGCGATTCCACTCACTACTCTACACGTGGCCAAGGCAGGAGAGAGAATACCACCTTCATCGAGTGGTAATTCTCTGAGATTTTTTATCATTTGATATGATCCTCCACCATCGGATGATAATCTACAGCTATGATTCGATGTGCTTGTCGGTGGGTCTGCGCGAGGAATTACTGCCCATGGTGTCAATACTGGTTGTGGAGTTGTTTACGGTATATCGTGTGCCCATAAAGATGGTAGTGGTTTTCTTGAGTGAAGAATGATTCTACTCACCACTCTACACGTGGCCAAGGTTGGAGAGAGAATACCACCCTCATCGGGTGGTAATTCTCTGAGATTTTTGTCCATGCAATATGATCCTCCATCGTTGGATCGGGCAAGGATAATCAATGGATATGATACAGCGTGCATGTTGGTGGGTCTGGGCAGGCCACTCATCTTTTGCTTTTATTCTCTTTGTTATATGGGTTTCTGATTACTTCAACCTTTGGGTTAGGGAGTAAAACCTTAGGCTAAATGGTTTAGCCTCTGGTTGTTTGTACTATATGTAATTTCATCCTTTTGGTTATTTGAAATAGAAGGCACAACTCTTGCATTAGCAAAGAAGAAATATTATTACACCAACTATATACTTTACTTGAAAATTTGACCTCACCTCATAACCCTATCAAATTTGACCTCACGTCATAACCCCATCTTGAGTTCAATGGGACACTATTTTTAAAAGGATTTCTTCTATGCTACATGAAGTGTATTCCAAGTGGGTTTAAGCGATAAATTTGGTTTTATATATCATAATGTCCACATAGCCATAAATTATAATTAATATGGAAAATGAGCATGATGATCTCTATATCCAAGAATATACATGCGTTGATTCTTTTGGCAGTACCCTTAGCTTGAGTCTGACTTTGAATCTGAGCCCTGAGCTTGACAATGTTATAATGCTTAGATGCATTTTAAAAACTTGTTATGATTAATGATGCTTGCATTTTATCGAAAAAAGTTGTTTGATTGATAGAAATGATTATTAATCTTGTATTACATTAGAGTGTGTGGCAAGATGATCTTGCCAAATCTTAGTGTACATTTGTACCTTTAGGGGCAGTTGCTAGTTATATATTAAAGACCATATTATGTAATATGAACGTAATATTATAGGCATAATATAGTGGATAAATACTAACACATTCTCTTCTAATATAACCTTAGTACTAGCGTAATATTAGCATTTATTTAACATAATATCCCCTTGACTTAGCGTCATATAGGTTAGCATATTAGGATTATATTAGATTAACTCTTAGTTTACACTAGGAAAACCTTTATTTTAGACTTAGGAGTTAGGGTAACTAGTCTCATAACCATTCAAAACCACCATCTTCAAGGAAAAAGGGTATTATTTGAGGTACTCATGGAATGATCTCCTTTGATGTCAATGAGGTCATCTTTTCCCATCAATGTTTCTGGCACTAGAAGGAGGACCTCGCTCTAACAAGTGTAACTTTTGAGTCTTGTGGGGAAGCCCTATAGTAATTTGGGAGATAAAGGTAAAGAGACTAAAGAAAATTATTAAGAAGTGGCTCAAGGAATTGAACAGAGCAACAACATTCAATAAAGAATATAGAAAAATAATTGGCAAAATTCCAAGAGAAGATAGAGATAAAAATGTTACTCATGAAGCTTTGCCATCATAGGTGGATACCTTCAAATCTTACCAATCTCTATTGCAAAGGGAGGAGGCCTACTGGAGACATAAATCTAGGATTATATAGATGAAGGAAGGAGATTACGACATATTATTTTTTCCATAAGAAAACAAATCAGGGAGAATAAAAACAATATTGCAGATATCACATATCAAGGATAGAGGCTTTCAAAGTTTCAAGACATCAAAATGGTAGCAATAGTCCACTTTAGCAAGCTATATTAAGAAATAGGACAAGCTGATTTGCAATTGGAAGAAGACTTGTTAGAGAATATACCCCCAATGGTGACTAAGGAGATGAACTTTCAACTCACTGCCACATCTTTAGTAAAAGATATCAAGAAGGTATCTTTTTCCTTTTAACCAGGAAAATCTCCTCATCTGGATGGATTCTCAGCCTCCTTCTATGAAAAATTCTTGGAAACCATCAACAAGCATCTTTGCAGAATGATTGGGTATGTTTTAAAATTTCTTTGTATTGGGCGAAGCATCAATTCATCCTTTTTTGCTACTATCCAAAAATAATCGAACTGCTCCTTCTTTTCTTGTTCTCATCCTATTTCTATATGAAATATTTCTTCTAACATCATTTCCAAGCGTTTTTCCTCCCACCTCAAATCATTTATCCCACACCTTATTTCTCTAAACAAAGTAGGATTTGTTCTGTGTAGACAAACTATACATTCTAATCGAAGAAGTAGTAGACTGAAGCTGGAGAAGAGGAGATCCAAGTATGATTATAAACTTAGACATGGTGAACACCTTTGATATGTTTAAACACAACTTTCTCTACAAATTCTTGAAGAAAATGGGATTTGAATCTAAATTGTTTAGTGGGTAGCCCTCTACATTTCCTCCCCATAGATACCACCCCTAATGAATGGTAGAGTAGCCAAATTTTTCAAATCATTAAGGGGACTCACATAAGGATTCCATCCTTCCCCCTTTTTATACATTATAGTTCTTAATTCCTTAAGCTTAAAATTGGAACAACAAAAAGGCTCATCTCGAGACTCCTGGACATCCGCTTTACAACCGAAGCAAGAGACATCAACCATGGGCAGTTCACAAATGACACCATAATTTTTAGTGGAGGGGCAATAATAGTCATAGCTAAGAATTTAAAGGCAATACTTGACCAATTATTAACAATGTCGGGTTGAATCACCAATGAAACAAAATGTATAGTTGTTATTTGGAACACTCCCACTTTCAAGAAAAAGAAAATTGAAGAAGTCTTGGGATATAAATACTTGCGGGTTCCAATTTACCTCTGGAAATTTTCTCCTAGGTCATGGAAAATCATTCTAGATAAAATTAAAATTAAACAGGAAAAGTGGGGAGTGCGCTTATTAAATTTGGCTAGATGCATAGTATTAGTAAAGGTTGTTTTGTGAGTAATCCCTCTCTATCATTTCTCTGCTGTACTGGCCCAAAAATATATTTTTCAGTAGAATGAAATGTACATAAGGAAGCTCCTATGGGAAGGAGGTAAGTCTGACAACAAAAATATCCATTTAATTAATTGGGAGACAAGTAGATCTCCCAAATAGCATGGTGCTTTTAGAATCAAAGATCATGCCCTGGTCAATATAACATTAGGAGGCAAGATATTTTGGAAAATTACGATGCAACCTCAGTTGTGGATGGTGCAAGTCATGACATCTAAATATATGCATAATATCAATTTTTAGGAGAAAAGAGTATCACATGGATCCCCTATTTCGAAATTGGCGGCTTATTCCTCCCATCTTATTAATGATCATTATGTTAAATCCCAAGGAATAGAAATAACATTAGGATCAGGGAAGATTCAATTTTGGGTCGAGCCACACGTGCTCAAGTGGAAGCTCTTAGACCAATTTTGGACTTCCTATCGCAAGTTGGGTTTTAAACCCTTGTGCAACTATGTATTTGGAAAATGGATGACTCTTGGGCTAGGTGGTGATTAAATGAGATTCATCCTTTCTTATCTTTATTAGAAAATATCCTAAAGAGTAAAATTGCAGTATGTGGTTTCTTGAATCATGAAGCCAAGGACACTATGTGATGGAAGTATTTTACTTACTTGGTTCAAGAAGGTTACTCCACTCTCCTCTTCCAATATCAAATATTAACTAAGTCTTCAATAAAGAAAAAGATCTGGTAGGCTAATCCTATCCCCAAAGTTCACTCTTTCTATTGGTTACTCCAACGCAGAAAAATTGTCATGTATGATAATGTTAAAAAGAGGGCAATTGAACGTCCTCCTTTGTTCCCTTTATGTGAAAATTTAGAAGAAACTATTTCGAATCTATTAATGTCTTGTACCTACAAAAAATCTGTTTGGTCCATTGCTATGCATCCCCTCTTCCCTCGAATCAAGTTTCCTCGGGATGTGGGATCATTTTTCTCCTCCTCGAAGAAGGTCTATATGAGCCCCCTTAAAATAAAATCCTTCTTCAAATAGACCAAGATTGTTCTTCCTAAATACCTATGTTGGTAGATCTAGCTAGTTAGAAATAGTGCAATCTTCAAGTCAATGAAGATTTCCTCCTGTTTTGTTTCTCTTAAGGCCGTCTCCCTATGCTCTGAACTCAACTTCCCTATTCCTAATCCTTATATTGACTCTATCAATCTCCTTTGGCTCTCTCCCTTGTTTTTTCCTTCCTCTTATCTTTGTCCCCCCTACATTGGGCCAAACCCCTTGCTCTACCTCCTGAAAATGGGCCTCCCTTATCTTGAATTTGTAGATTAACTACTAAATTTGAATTCATGGATTGTTCAATTTGATGGAGCATGAAAGCATAAACCTGGGGCGATAGGAGAGGGAGGGATCTTAATAAACACTTATGGAATCATTGAGGAAATATTTTCCTCAGGACTTGGGAATAAAACCAATAATCAAGAAGAGATGTGTGGACTATATTTTGGTGTGAAAATAGCCAGCAACATCAATTAAATCACTATATTTGGTGATTCCATTTTATTCATTTGGAAAATGAGGATTGATTCCCCACCATGAGACAATACCGTCCATCTCCTATATAATAGAATAAAAACTACTCTTTCTCACTTTTCTAAAGTCACCTTTTATCACATTCTCCATTCCTTAAACTATGATGTTGATTGTATGGCCAATAAGGCCTATTCCCTAGCTGAAATCGTCTATGAAATCAATAAAAAATGGTAGTAGTCATCATCCCCAAGAGTTTCATGATGATTTTGAACTTCAGCATGATCGTCTCTCCTACTCTTATCATGTTTCCTATAGGATATTTTGTGCCCCACCCGGTCACATTATCAATCACTATCGTCTACACCATCGCTTTGATTTATCTTCCCCCTCAATTAGGATTGATTTAGATCGAAGTCTTAATGCTTTGCATGGAAAGTGGTTTTGATAGTGTGTTAGAGGATTTGGTACAAAGAAAGATTCGACCCTCATGTATGCTATCTTTCTCAATAATGGGAATTGCTCTCTTCCCAGTGTTTGAGTCAATTTTGGCTTCCTTCTACAATTTATTACCTCGGCTGTGACATTAATGCACAACTATAGCAACCGAAAAGGAACGAGGCTGTAAACATGATGGTCATATTTGCTATTTGCAATACTGAGTAGTTCAAGCCTCCATGGCATATGTGTTGAAGTTGTAATTTCATCTGTGTGTTATCAAAACCACCGGTATCTTCCCCGCACCACCATTCGCAAAAGGTTGTTTCCGTAAGGAGGGCTCCGACACAATCAGCACGAGACACGCGTCTAGTGTACAACCATGAAACCGCCCATTCCCCGGCCATTAAAAGTCGTTTGAGTTGTGTGAGGTTGGTGTGCGAATTGCGTCCGATCAGGTCAACGCATATGGATTCACTCCAACCTGCCAGAACGTTAATTTTACTTTTACCGCTGGCTTTTAATTAATGCATTTAATGCTTAGTCATAGTTTTAGGTAGAAACTTTTAATTTTATTGTTTTTTAAACTTACGGAAGTATGGGTAAGGTATTGTATGTAATGTGTTATGTTTTAGAGTGTTGACTTTTTGATATAGCATATGGAATGAAAATAGAAGGGGTGCGCAGCAGCGAAGGAGAAAAATAGGAGAGCACAGCAGTGCGATGAGATGAAGAAAGACTCCTGGCAGTTAATGAAATTTGTGATTACTCTTACAGGTGCTTGTAGCTGTTCGTTGAAACGAATGGGAATGGAATGTAAATTTTTTGTAATGTGAAAACCCAGGAATGTAATAAAAAAAAATTTCACTCAAAAGTGAATGTGAAAGTTTTTTTATTTTACAGCAGTAAACCCATGTAAGGAATTTTTACTTCTACAGCAGTAAATGTAAAAGCTCCTTTTACAGCAGTAAAAGTGTATGAAGATTTTACACAGCAGTGTAAAAATCATTTGTAAAAGAGAGACAGAGTATTTTATTTTGGTGAAAGTTCTTGTGTAAATCCCTCTGAGAAAGAGGAAGAAAATAATACTAAGCATTTTATAAATTAATACAAGTTTGTTTTGACTTAGAAACACTGTCTTGCTCAAATTCATTTTGGGGCTTCCATGTGCAAAAGATCCTGTGGAGAGAGAAACAGAGCATTGCCTATGTGTTGAGTTTTATTTGTGTGTTTTTGGGATTTTACCAGAAAAATCCCCAAGAATATGGTTTTAAACTTATGGTGGGGTTGGAAATTTAAGAAATTTTCTTGGTGGATTTTGATCCCTAGAGTAAGAAGGGAACTCCCAGTAGTCCAATTCTCAACCACTTTCTAAGTTGGATGATTAACTTTATTTGGTGTAGGCCGAGAATTCTTGCGATTCGTGGAAAAATTTGAACACGGGCTTCGGTTTGTACATGCAATCTCTCTTCTGCGCTATACCGAGGTAATTCGTAAGACAATTTATCTTTCATATACTTGTTGGCGTAAATTTATTGACTTTTACCCGCTTCTCCTTTCATCTCATCCTACTTTTGTGAAGTCTATTCCCTTCCGTTGTTCCTTCTCATTACTATTCATCTATTATAGCTACTTCTGGTCTGAGTCAGTGGGAAAATCACCCGTCGTCTTGAAAGGTTTTTCGTTGGATACTAGCTCGAACTCTTCAGACTCCTTGGACCTAGTTGGAACTTATTGCAAACATGCTCATGAGGTTTTGAAATCTAAAATTTATGAATTGAATGTTAATAATATGAGCATAGATCTAAAGAATGCATTCTTTGTGATAATGTTGGTTCCTTGTAACAAACGATATCCAATTTATAAGACAAAATTGATGCTCTCCATGGCATAATTAGTGAACTCAGATTGCAAAATGATCGATTAGTCCATCGAGACATGTCACACACCCCGGTAACCTCGCATGTAAAAGTAGGGAGTTAGAATTTTTTTATACAAATTACCCACTAGTAATTTATCAGATTCATAACTCCACAATTCATCACTAACCATTAGACATAGTGTTCATTAATATATCAAGTAAATTTCCATCAAGGCAGTAACTTTCATAACCATTGCATAACCTTTAACCACCATTGTAATAACATAAACTGTCTCATGAATCCTTGCATCCATTTCTTCAACATATTAGATAATCATGTACTAAGACATTATGGTTGTCACATCAAATAAAGAACCATCTTCATCAAGGACTCATCATTATCAACGAACACAAAAGGCAATCACACCATTTGAACACCAATTTACCATGGAAACCCCGTAGGGTGAAAACCAGCAAACGTTTAATCTTATTATTAAATGCTCGTGAGGGTTTTCACCCCTCACTCAATGGCTTATAAGGGATTCCATCCCTTAACCATTGTTATTAAAATAATTACAATGAATTATCATTAAGCTGTCACATAACTAGCTAAATGCTAATACAGTTTTCATGTAATCTTTTATTTACATACCACCACATACAACATCCCTTGCGGCATGATTGTTCTAGCAATGTACGATCCTACAACTTGAACTCATCTGCATGGACCAATAATCCTTTTCCTGCCACAATGTTAGACATCACTTTCCTTAGGCACCAACCGCCATCGTTTCCTGTCAATGTAGTTGTCAACAAGCTTGGCAACATGATTAGATATCATATTAATCAATCAATAAGCAACTCAATAAGCAACCTCTAAAAGAGATCTTTTAAACTCTACTCATTTGCATGAGCAAGCATGACATACTATATAGCTAGTACATATACTCAAGTAAATATTGTTTGACCTCCACAATGTTTATTTGCTTTAATGCATAATTCTCTTTAAGAGATCTAACTCTTTAGCTCTACTAACTTGTATAACATAATTGTTACAACTTCATACATGTAATAAACTATTATTTCTATGCTTAAGCACATATGTTCTTTTCACATAGTTATTTTTCGAGAACTCAACATAGTCTCTCTAACATACAAAGAACATAACTCCATATCACAATGACTATTCTTTGTGCATACCATAGCTTATCATATTAGCCATTCTTTAATGTATGCAACACATATCCCTTTCACTAGAATACTACCATCATTTCTTGCAACAAACCACATACTTCTTTCCTAAAGAAAGTCATTATAATCCTCATTTCTCTATCTTCCTATATGAGGGTTTCTCAAGAACTTCGAAAACAACTAACAACACAAGGCATTTAAGCTTATTAGCAATTTTCTATCATTCATGCATGCATATCTATTTCTCAAGAATTTCGAAATCAGCTAACAACACAGAGCATTTAAGCTTATTAGCAATTTTCTATCATTCATGCATGCATATCTATTTCTCAAGAATTTCGAAATCAGCTAACAACACAAAGCATTTAAGCTTAAATCCGTTTTCAAGAAAACAACAAATGACTCGGCATTTAACACAGGGAAATCTTTCAACAATACCCAAATAAAACATACTTATATTTTCCTTTCAAGGAAGCGAGAAAGTTACTTATCTTGTTCATCGCAATCCACCTTGCCTCCATCCTCCACCAGAGGGGCACACAATGGCCGAAGGCAGAAGCTCGTGGCCATTGTTCACCTGCACCAATGGCAACTGCCGCAATTCCGCATTGTGCTCTCCGCAGCATTGTCCTCCTCGCAATTCGAAGGGTCTGCTCCAACCGGTTCCTGTTATTCAAACTCTGCTTTTCCCCTCAACCTGTTCAATCTCAATATGGGAAATCCCGCGCAGCTGAAGAGCGCTTGATGATTCTCTAAAATGCATCTGATTGGATTTTATCGGGGCCGATACTGTTGATTTCTGATTTGCACATCATCCTCGGCTCTTCAAGATCTCCTCGACTACGAAGCCGATACTGTTGATTTCTGATTGGCACATCATCCTTGGCCCTTCAAGATATTCTCGACTAGAGAAACCTAGGAAGGACAAAGACGAAGGAATTCTGATGCGCTTAGACTGAGAAGCCCTTGTATTCAAAAATGTAGCACGCATGTCTCTACACAACCACCTCACCGATATCTTTAACCACCGCTAAAAGCTCTATCCGTCGGACTGCCATTCCCCTTGTTCAGTTATCAAGAATTAGTTTGTAACTAATTCATAACTTATTTTACGTTGAGTTAAATGAGGGATTGTAACTAATTCATAACTTATTTTACGTTGAGTTACGTGAGGGATATGACAAGACAATAGTCAGCCTCCGGGTCTTGATCTTAACAGGCCTGCTTCACCTTACAATTAAGACTTTTTGCAATGCCATGTTTCAGATGTGTCAGCTTACTTTTTCAGTTTTTCTGCATGTACTTCTCGCGGTTTGCTATAGTTGTTATTAATTTTGGGAATTTCTCCAATGTATCTGGGAATGGGTTAACAGTTTTAGGAGGCCCTTTTTTCTTAGCAGAGTATGTAGAAATAATGTAAATTTTGCGGTTATCATCCACACCCGGGCATGGATTTAATTTCAAATTACTCATTCCTGTTAGAAAAAAAATCTTACTATTAAAGAGTTACATTTTGAAGTTTCATCAAATCGTAATTCCTTTTCCACCAATTTATGAATCTGACTTATCTCAACCTCCTATTTTTAATCCTGATCCTGAACATCTATCATTTCCACAAGTAGAAGATTCCATTGATCTTGATTGTTTTATTCCAACCAACTCTTGTGGGAAGGAATTTTTTATAAAACAATCTCAACTGCCCTTTATTCATAGTGTAAATAGTAATGGTTGGAATTATGTAATAACTCAAATTAAATACTCATCAAGGGTATGAAGAAGACTGCATAAAATTCAAAATACAATTGATAACACTTGTGTGGATTCACGATTTTTCATTCCGACCTCATTCATCCAATGACATTATTATATTATTAGGGATACATTTGAAGGTCATTGGGATGACTCAGTTAATAATCTAATTATTAATCAATTTTCTCGTGTACATAACACTGACCTTTTCTCATCCATTCAGCTATTTCGCCTCCTCCAATCTATAACAAAAGGTCACCCATATTTTTATGAACTAGTAGAGATTTGGTTGGATAAATCCTTCAAAGAGAGGATGATTGCAAATAAACTTCATTTTGTAAATACGTTAGTATTAGCGGTATATTTTATATAAAGTTTCTCTTTTAATGTTTCAATATTTGTTGATTTTTTGTTACTAACTTATGAACTGTATATTTGGGTATAAAATAGGGATCTTGCTTGGTTGGATTGGAAATATTACTATACTTAGGTGTACTTTCATCATAAATTTAGAATAGGAATAGATTTAGTTTAATTTAGCTTGTTTTTATTTTCTTTTAAAATAAGGAAATTATGGTATTTTAATGAATAGGAATGAGTCTTCACAAATGATTTGGTTAATTTTTTTACTTATAGCAAGTTATCGTTCCTTAAACTTATTATTTGGTTATTATAATTAATTAGGATAGAAAAACTCATCTAAGAAAATGTTAACTCAAATATAATGCTCATTTCTACTTTTTTTTATAGAAATAACAAATAAGGGCTTAATTAATAAAAAGACTTACAAGACAAAAAAAAATTTAAAACTTGGCATGCAATTTCATCTCATGCATTCTATTCACATGTGAAACTTTTTGTTTTTTCTCATGAAGAATCCTTGTCATGCATTACTTAGTATTTAGATTAAATAATTTGATGATTTTTAACACATGCAAATTTAGAGGAAAATGTAACTTGTTTTACCCATTTTTATATTCTCTCCATGAGAGGATGACAAGATCTATAAGCTGAACTTGTATTTGTAGGTATGTGTATATGTTGATGTTCATTTTCCATTAGTCATATTTTTTTTCTCCTTTACTTAAATTTTATTTCTTATTTTTCGTCTTTTTCTAGGTCTTCATTGGCTTGATTTGAAGACTTGACTTTGCTAGGAAACTACATCAGTTTTAGAATAAAGAATTTGTGTGGAACAATTATCATAATAATTTAGGGAGTTCCATTTTCATCTTCTAATTATTTCTTATTATTTTATTTATACTTACTTGAATTGATGATTAGTCTTATTCCTAAAATTTGATCTTCACGACATGCAAGTTTAGTTTTCAAGCAAAATTTGTGAAAGAAAGAAAATTCCTATTAAAGCACTTAAATGAAAACTTTAAACCACAACTACGCTTTAGAATAAGAACCTTATTGACATATCTATTTTAAAACATATATATCTGATAAGCTTAACATAATCACCATTCATACACTTTTGATGTGAAGCCCTTTTATTTTGTCTTGTAAAAATTTTGTCATGGCTCATTCTCTTTTGCTTTCTTTGTGTTTTGCTAGCATTTGATTTTATTTGAGATCTTTATTTTAGTTTAATTCGATTTTTCTAATAAAATTAAACGGAGGAATACTTTTAATGTTTTTGGGTCATACTTAGCATGATCATTAGGCAATCAGTTTATGCTTTGTCAATTCATAAAAAAAAACCTTATCTTTAAGGAATATTTGTGCAAAATGACGTCATTATGCTGACTTTTGACTTTCCTAACTAGTCAAGCCCCTGATTTTATAAAACTTATGATGGTTATAAATCATCATGCTTAAATATTTTTTTCATTATCTGATGAACTATCCCTTAACCTGAATTCTAAGCAAACAAAATATATTTATGAACAATTTCTTTGAGGTAATCAACTCTTAGAAAGCAAGGCTAGGGAAGCAAAGATTAGCTACCTAAAACTTTTATGTCATCCTTTGCTCTTAAGGAGCCAATCTTCCACCGCATCTATTAAGTAATCTCTGTGAGACTAACTATAAGATAGGAGGTCTCATCACGAGCTGACCTACCATGATCATAGTCTCTAACATAGTGGCATTACCACTATTAGTCACCAAGCAAGGGTAATGGCTCTCGACCGCAACGTTGAAGGACACGAGGTCTTATCATGAGGTGACTTGTTCACTTTGTTAGTTCCTGTGAATGACACTATCATCAACTCATTACCAAACTAGGATAATGATCTTCTATTGACATCTAAATAAGTTTTTGGAAATGAACTTTTGACTATGTTTTTATTTCTAATAGACGGGACATGCGCATCTAAAAGGGTTAAACGAAATTCTTATTGGTGCTATAGAGGCCTTCTTGCAGAAGTGACCATGTCTATGGTGTCAAAATTAATTCAATACTATGATTTACCTGATTATTCTATTTTCTCAAGACTAATAACTGCAAAGTTTATTGTTTCATATACAAGTTTGGTAGAACACAGGATTTGTGGGATAATATTTCAATAAGTTCATGGACAATGATGGATATGATATATGTCTATAAACTCTACATGTCAAGGGAAAAACTTTTATGAAATTTGAAATTTGGTATTTTGTATCATGTAACCATCATTCTTTCATTACAGGTTTCATACCTATAACCAGAGATAATTGTATCACCAGTGTCACCAATTGTTGTGGAGAAAGAACAACCCCCATTTTTACATTACTATCTTCTTAATAATAATGGGAACTTCAATTGTTGTAGAAAAAAAACAACCCTCATTTTTACGTTATTATCTTCATAATAATAATTGGGACTTTCCATTCTATGTTTTGAAAACTGCCTTCTTTCTTTTATTCTTTTGATTAACTTTTGATATCTTTATACATCTTTTATTTTCATTATAATTGATCTATTACTTTATGGATGATTAGAACCTCTTCGCTATCTTTCACGTTTGCATTGGGACTATTGAATAAAACATAAAAATATCTTTAAGGAAAAAATTATACATAAATATCAAATAATGTTAATATGAAAACTTTAATATTATATATAATATTGTATATTAAATAAATTTTACATTAAAAAAAAATAATATAATGTAATTGTATCTTATTAATAACATTTTGTAAATATTGTTGTAAATAATTTAATTCATGTATGATATATTTAAATAAAAAATATGTATATGATAATAATAATAAAATATATAAAAAATAACTATAATAGATAAATAATTTAAAAACATTTATATGGTATTATATATCATTATAATTATATATAATTATATATAGAGAGATATAGATATAAATATAGATACAACCTTCTACGTAAATCTTAAATAAATCTTAAATAATAATGTTAATATGAAAAATCTATTATTATATATTATATTGTATATTACAGAAATTGTATATGGAAAAAAAATAAAATGTAATTGTATATATATTAATAATATTTTATAAATATTATTATAAATAATTTAATATATATATTTAAATAAAAATATATATACAATAGTAATAAAATTAAAAGATAATTATAATACATAAATAATAAAAAGACAAAACCTTTATATAGTAGTATATATATTATTATAAAATTAAATATATTTTAAATTTAACATTGGCACAACACAAACATTAATATGTAGAAAATGTACATAACTGTTAAATAATAATGTTAATATGAATATTATATATTATATTGTATATTACAGAAATTGAACATACATGAAAAATATTATATATATAAATAAATAGTTTTATGGTCATAATTAAATTAGATATTAAATTGGTGTATCATATTATGGGACGAGGGATTATTTCTGCACTGCTAAATTTACAAAATATATATACTCCGGTTCTCTAATTTTGAAGATATAACATCCTAGAAAAACATACTCTTAATATTATTATAAATAGTTGAATTCATGTACTATATATTTAAACCAAAAGAATATATCTCTTAACCTAATAACAAAACCTATAAAAAAAACAAAAACATTTATAATGTAATATATACAGCATTATAAAACCATATCTCTAACGACTTTTTTTAATCAAACCTAGTGTTTCTACCAGTTACGGGGAAAATAATTTACCCCGTAAATTAATTGAATGAAGCTATCTAAATAGCTATATATTAAGAATATTTTACTTACATCCGTACTTGAACTGTTTGGAAATGTTCAAACTTCTTTGACATCTATAAATGCATGTTTATCTTGAAATATAATTAGAGCCTCTTACCCTTTTCATTAGATACTTTTCTTTGGGTTAAGAATAAGGTTTCCCTTCTCTTATTCAAGATCGATTTTACTTCTATACACTTACATTATAAAATAGGATTGCATTTGAATTTTCATTTCGCTTTACATTAAGTCCTCTTTAGTGGGGACATATTGACGTGTTGGAAATCTGCCAATCAAGGGAATCTCCCCAATATGAACTTTTAATTAGACATCACACCATTTGGTGGAGTCCCATCCGGTATAAAGGCTCGGTTTCCATATACTTAGAGATATTCCTTAGCTCTAGCTATCAACATGGGAGAGTGATGCAATTGTATCTTCGAACAACAAGGTGAGTGTGCCTATGCAGAGTGCGCAACACAACTGTATTAATTTTCTCTTATTGAAAAAAGGGAGGAGAGGAGTGAGCCTTTGAGTGAGAGGTAATAGTACCACCCAGGAAGAGATACACGCGAACCAGGAAAAATTGTCCAGCATCTAGTGGGATAGTCCACAAAAAATTGTCCAGCATCTAGTGGGATAGTCCACAGCAGATGCGACAGTCGTTAAAACCAAACTACAAGGGAAGACCCATCCACCATCTAGCAGTGTCGTCCACAAAGAATGTGATGGTCATTATAACAAGTAAGCGAGGAAGGTATATCTAGTATCTTGTGGAATAGTCCACAAGGATGAGAAATTAGTGATATCCAATACAACATATTCCCAACAAGGTGAGTACTAAAACAACTGAAATAGTTCAACTATCTTCATACATGTGAAACAAACATAAATTACAAATGTTGAAAGAATAGTCTTGAAAACATCCATAAAGCATGCATGAAACCATGTTGGTATGAAAAAGATTTTGTATTAAGAAGATGTTCCAAGACACATGTGTACATCATACATCACTAGCCCCAGTAGTGGGACATTTGTTGGGTTGTGTTATATACTTTCCACGACTAACCCACGTGGTTAACCGAGGGGTTAGAAGAGGGGTGGAGCCCCCCCTTCGTTGAGTTGATTGCATAGTGGGGGGGGGTCATAGGGGGTTTGAGGGGTGTAGATAACCCCACTCTATGGGGTCTGGGGCTGCGCCTTGGAATTTTTTTTTTTTGGACACTATATTAGGTTGGGCAGAGCTACTTATGGTTTTGTGCATGATTTTTGCACATGGTTTTGGATGCGATGGTTTTGGATGTGATGGTTTTCGGTCCATGGTATTGGATTCTTTGGCATGTATAAATATGTATTGTAACATTGAAAGGAACATAATGAAAAATCAAGTGATTAGTCCCGGTTTTGGGATCCAAGGGAAAATCTCTGTGTAATGTGTTTTATGTGTTATGCTCTCACATTGTTTATTTTCTATGTTTTAGAATTCATATGCAGGTAATTTATGTATGGGGTTATAACCTACATTTGGAAATAGAGTTGTTTTGGCTTCAAGGGGACGCCTTGTTGCTTAGGGGTTTCGCTCTAGCCTACGGTAGGACCTATTCAGTGGGAGATCTGTGAGATCAATTCTGGTGGTGAAAGAAGTTGGCAAGTAGTGGAAAGATAGAGATTGAGAAATTTAATGGTCAGAGTTTTGAGTTGTGGAAACTCAGGATGGAGGATCTGTTGGTGGATAAAGATCACTGGATCGTGGTAGATCTAGGTACTAAACCAACGAGAGTGTCCGATGAAGAATGGAAGAAGTTGGATTGGATGGAAAAGAGCAGAATATGATTATGTGACTTAGATTCAGTATTGATGAATATATCAGGGGAAGCTACATCGAAGGATTTGTGGAACAAGTTAGGGACTTTGTACCATATAAGTCCGATGAATAAACTGTTCCTACGGAGAAAGTTGTATAACTTGAAGATGAAAGATGGAGACTCATTGACAGAATATCTTACCGCATTCAATACCATGGTA
This sequence comes from Pinus tabuliformis, assembly GCA_031772625.1. Classification (NCBI taxonomy): domain Eukaryota; kingdom Viridiplantae; phylum Streptophyta; class Pinopsida; order Pinales; family Pinaceae; genus Pinus; species Pinus tabuliformis. Next base: position 270,751,551 of record CM062819.1, read on the forward strand.
AGTTAGTTATTGTCTGTTGATATTAAAATTTCCGATGAAGATAAGTGCATCAGTTTGTTGTCTTGTCTACCAGATTCGTGGGATAGTTTGGTTATTGCAATAGGTAGCAATGCAACTGCCTTGCAGTTTTATGAAATAGTCTCGTCCTTGCTGACAGACGAGATGAGAGGGAAAAATATGGAGAGCTAGAATGGTGATGCCTTGTCTGTACAAGGACAGTCCCAGAACAAAAATAAAAATAATTCATCGAGTGGGAGATCTAAATCTAGAGAGAGATCTAAATCTCCAGGAAAACTCGTAAAGGTGGTGTGCTAGAAATGCAGAAAGGAAGGGCACTACAAAAGGGATTGTAAATATAAAGCTCCTGATAAAGGAAAGGGATCTGATGATGCTACTTCTATAGAGGCAAAAACCACCTCAGATGAAGGTGGGGATGTGTACCTGGTTTCTCCAAGCCAAGCACACATGTAGATCATGAGGCATGGTTGATTGACTCAGGTTCATCCTTCCACTTCACTCCCCATAGAGAGTGGTTATGCAAGTATGACAAATATGACGGTGGTGATGTCTCCGTGGGGGATGACGGGAAGTCTAGAATCATTAGTTGTGGAAAAGTAAAGTTGAAGTGCAAGGTGGAAGGGTTAGAACACTTCCGGGTGTTTCAAAAATATTCCTGCATTAGTCAGAAATCTGATTTCTATAAGCAAGCTCGATGATGCAGGTGTAAAAACAGTGTTCGATAAGGATACCTACAAAATGATTCAGGGAGCATTGGTATTGATGTGGGGAGTTTGGATTGGAACTCTATAAAAGCTTTAAGGTAACATTGTTATTGATAGGTGCAATAGTTCTGTGGTTCTTGAAAGTAGAGCAGAAAATCTGGTAGTCTCTAGAGAGAAGACCATGCTATGGCATCAAAGGCTTGGACATACTGGAGAGAAGCGAATTCAAATATTTCATGGTAATGGTATGGTAGAAGGTATGAGTAGTAGCTCTCTGGATTTTTATTTTTGTGAAAATTATGTATATGGGAAGTAGAATTGGGTGAGTTTCCCTTCTGGTGGTAAGAGCGCAAAACATATATTAGAGCTTGTGCACAATGATATGTTTGGACCTATGAAGGTTCCATCAATAGGTAAGTATGTGTACTCTATATCACTTATAGATGACTTCTTAAGGAATACATGGATATATTTCCTTAAGAATAAATCTGAAATCTTTGATAGGTTTAAATAATTTAAGGCTCTAGTGGAAAGCCAGACAGAGAAGAAGATAAAGGTACTAAGGACAGATAACAGTGTGTTATAGACATTTTTGTGCCTTACAGCTCTAAGAATGAAATGTCCATAAACCAAGGGATCCTGAGTCCCTAAAAGTGTTGTTCTAGCTCCTATAGAAACAAGGTCAACAAATTACAGCTTCTCCCAGAAGTTCGCCACCAGAAACTGCTCAGAACTAGTCAAATCAAGATCATTTCAGCTGCTCCACTAGCTAGCTGCATTCCAAAGCACCAAAATACACTGGCTAGGTGCGTTGCAACGCGCTTGAATGCACTACCAGGGTGCATTGAGCGGGAAATGACAAGTGGGAGAGTCATTCCACGAGGTGGAGAGATAATGGAATCTTCCAGAATCTTCTCCAATAACACTTGCCTCACTGAATTCGACCAGTGATGAGTAAGAGGCTCTCAGTCTCCAAGTGGAAGCAAGAACTGATAGAGAGAGGCCACTAATCAATTCATGAGCTGACTCATCCTCTTTGCATACATCTATATATGAATCCCTCACCAAGAGATCCAGAGGCTGGAATTTTTGTACATTGCAGAGAGTTGCTGTTGGTTTTGAGATAGATATCAGAGTATTGGGTGATTTATGCTTTGTTGGAGGTGAAGAGGGGATTCTATGCTGGGAGGTTGATGCTGGATCAGGAATCATCAGTTGTAACTCCTCCTGGATCTTCTTGTTTTATCAATAAAACTATTTGAGTTTCTCCTACATGTTTGTATATCAATGATGTCTCTTATATTTGTATGTTTAGCTTAAATCTGATCCTAAGCTATTTATGAACATAAATCCATGTCTTTGTGTAGTTTCTTTCTTCTGTGATCTTACAGGAACTTGGTGAAGCTGGGAAAGTAAGGGAGCAGGTAGTTGGAAGCTGTCAAAGAGGAGAGAGATTGGATCAAAGGACTAGCACAAGACACAGGTTGGTTCATCCTATTCCTCTTCGTTTATAGTTCATAAAGGAGAATACAAGAGTAGTTTTCCTCGTTTGTTTCTGAGGTCGCTGTCACACCTCAATGGGATAGGGTCGTTCTGAATAGACACTTTTCCCGTTAACACAATGGAGAGTTTTGCATTAAGGAATTTGAATAATAATGTAATAAGTGTGGTATAACATGATAGAAGAATAATCCATATACACATTGGAAAAATGGAGTCGCGGAAAGAATGAACAAGACGTTCATGGAAAGGGAAAGAAGCATGCCCAATGGTGCCAAATTAGGACAAGAATTCTTAGCAGAGGCGGTGGAGACAACATGTTACCTGGTCAACAGATCACCTTCATCAGCATTGGAGGATAAGACTCCACAAGAGGTATGGAACTACAAGAAACCCCCTCATTCACATCTGAGGGTATTTAGATGTGACGGTTATGTACATGTTCCAAAGGAGAAACGAACCAAGTTGGATAGGAAATCTGAAAAGTGCATATTTATTGGGTATAAGGATAGTTTAAGGAGTTATAAGCTTTCGAATCCAGTAATGAGGAAGGTTGTGTACAGTCGAGATGTGGTGTTCAGAGAGGCGAAAGATGTTATTAAACATGAACTCCAATGGGAAACTGAGAAGATAGGGTTTGAGCTAAAAGAGGAAGAATCAAAATCTATAGTAGAGGAGGAATTAGAAGATGAAGAGCCACAAACTCTGGGTGTGAGAAGATCAGTTCGACAAAGAAGATAGCTAGAAAGGTATAGTCCATTTGCATTATATTAAAATTTTGCTTTATCTATTAGTGATGATGATCCTAGAACTATGAAGGAAGTAGTAGATTCAGAGGATGGAAAACTCTGGAAAGAGGTCATGGTTGATGAAAGGGCATGTTTGCACAAAAATGAGGCTTCGTATCTAGTGGAGTTACCAGCTAGAAGGAAACCCATTGACAGCAAATGGGTGTTCAAGAAGAAGACAAATGCAAAAGGAAATGTGGAGAAATACAAAGCTCAGTTGGTAGAAAAAGGTTATTCCCAGGTGCCAAGAATTGATTTCGGTGATATTTTTTCTCCTGTTGCTAACGTAACTTCTATTAGATTACTTTTATCTATTGCTACTAGTTTTGATTTTGAGATAGAAGAGATGGATGTGAATACAACATTTCTTTATGGGGATTTGGAAGAGGAGATCTACATGAGGAAACCTAAAGGCTTTGCGATGAAAGGTAAGAAAGAACTAGTATGCAAGTTAAAGTATTCTCTGTATGGGTTAAAAAAATCACCAAGGATGTGGTATTAGAAATTTCATACATTTATACGGGGACTTGGCTTCACTAGAAGCAAAGAAGATCACTGTGTGTTTTTTATATTAATTGGTGACTATGTTATTTATCTGGTCTTGTATGTGGATGATATGTTGCTGGTTGGAAATGACCAAGAAATTAACCATGATTTGAAGATCCATTTGTCCTCCAAATTCGACATGAAATATCTTGGTGCTGAAAGCTATATTTTGGGCATGGAAATTAAAAGAGATCGACAAAAGAAGAAGCTCTAGTTAAACCAGAGGAAGTATGTCGAGAAAATATTGCAGAGGTTTAATATGCAAGATAGTAAACCAATGAAGGTTCCTATTCCTGTAGGTGTAAAGTTATTTGTTGAATAGTTTCCTAAGACACAAGAAGAGGAAGGGGACATGTCCCGTGTTCCATATGCAAGTGCAACCAGTAGCCTGATGTATGTGATGGTGTGTACTAGAACAGACATTGCACATGCAGTGGGAGTATTGAGCAAGTTTATGTCAAAACTAGGGAACGAGCACTAGAGAGTAGTAAAACAGGTTTTCAGGTATTTGTGTGGCACTAGTGATTATGGTTTGTGCTACCAAGGAAGACCAAGATTGGACAGAGTGTTGGATATTCATGGCTTTTTTGATGCAGACTATGTTGGAGATCTGGATTGGAGAAGATCTACAAGTAGGTATGTGTTTAACCTATTTGGATGTGTAGTTAGTTGGATGAGTAAGAGATAATTTGTAGTGGCACTATCAACTACAAAGGTAGAATACATGGCAGCCACTTATGCAAGCAAGGAAGTAATTTGGTTGCAGAGATTTTGTTCAAGTATGGGGTTAGTACAAGGAGCTATAAGGATAGACTGTGATAGCCAAAGTGCAATTTTCTTGGCAAAGAACCTTGTATATCATTCAAAGACAAAGCACATTGATGTTCAGTATCACTTTGTGAGGGATATGATAAAAGAAAAAAAGGTGTTTCTGGTAAAGGTGGACACTTTGAAGAATACTGTAGATGCATCAACAAAATCTGTGAGCTCTGATAAGTTCTCTTGTCGTAGAGAAACAATGGGTGTTGCAGGGATGGATACATGACTAAGATCCCTTATGGCTCCTTATGGAAAGAAAACAACAAGTGGGAGAATGTTGGGTTGTGTTATATGCTTTCCACAACTAGCCCACGTAGTTAACTAGGGGGTTAGAATGGGGGCAAAGCCCCACCTTCATTGTGCCAATTGCATAGTGAGGGGAGTCACAGGGGGTTTGAGGGGTGCAGGTAACCCCACTCTATGGGACCCTATACTAGGTTGGGTGGACGTAACTATGGTTTTGTGCATCATTTTCACACATGGTTTTGGACGCAATGGTTTTTGGTCCATGGTATTGGATGCTTCGACATGTATAAATATGTACTGTAACATTGGAAGGAACATAATGAAAAATCAAGCTCATAGTCCCAGTTTTGGGATCCAGGGTAAAATCTTTGTGTTTATGTGTTTTATGTGTTATGCTATCACATTGTTTATTTTTTGTGTTTTATGTGTTATGCTGTGGCATTGTTTATTTTTTGTGTTTTATAATTTGTATGCAGCTAATTCCTGTACAGGGTTAAAACCTAAAACATGGGAGCCACTCCTTGCTCCTTAAAGAACTGTCTAAAATGTCTATATTATTCATGGGAGGATCCAACGTGAAAATAATTTTCTCATACAATGAGGAGATATATATTACCAAGGGTGATGCATGACCCTTATGACTCTTCGACTATTGTCATGATTTTTCGACTTCCTATGACTTTTCAACTGAAATGACTCTTCATATTCATGTGTGTCCAATGTATTTCCACTTTACATTACATTCGATTTACGATAGACATGGTTCATTATAGTGATGTTCCCTTTGACAACTCATGAAACAACTTGAACTGACATTGTTGACATGGAATAGCTTGCTAAGCTGGCGATGTCAAGCCATTGTTGTTGTTGTGTGATGGATGTGCTCTCTCTTCTCCTCTACATAGCTTGATGATGCAGGTTTTTCAATCATATTTGGTCTCGAGAGGTAGTTTCATGCACTTGTTCCCTTTGCTTATGATTGATAGGCTTTGTTTTTTGTCCAACTATAATTGAGTCTTCTAGCATGTTCACCCCTCCTCCTTCTTCTTCATTGTCTCACCGTGATCTAACAGTGTACTTGTTCATGTATTTCACTCATGAAGGGACGACATAAAATCTAGAAACTCCCTAATCTAAGATGATGCACTTGTATCCATGGAATGGGTCCGGGAGAGGTAGCAAGCTAGGAGAGAGGGCCCAATAATTGCACATTATGTAGTTCTAGGTGACAGGGAGGGAGACTTCTCACCGAGGCCATGCAAAGCATAGCTGAGGCTTGGATGAAAAAATCTTTAGAATAGTATTCACCGTTGGAAATTTTTGCAAAGAGGCCACTGGGAGACATGATTACATAGTTTAGACAGTCAGTGGATGTTGCAAGATCAAACCTTGGAAGGCAGTTATGAGCAAGTTTTAGAGGAAAGGCAGGACTGGGAAGAAGAGGGGCTTGGGAGGACATGTTTGGATTGTTCTAGAGATCAGTGAGTCGTAGCTGAGTGAGCACACTAGCGAACACTTCTGTGTAGTTTTGGTAGGAAAAGAAGGTTAGATTCTCTATGCGTTGTGGGCTTATAGTAGGAAGGAAGGAAGCTTGATGACCAATTTTGCGAAATGCATAGTTCAAGTTAGGCTTGGGGAAAATTCTGCACAATTATGGGAAGGACGGTAGTTTGCTCAACTCGAGGATTGCACAGTGCAACTACCTTGGGGGAACTCCTTTGTGCACTACGTAGATCCAAGCATGAGAGTAGCATCACTGAGTGTTGAAACTACATAGTGTGCATCTTAGTCGAGGTCCAGTGAAAGAGAGTTGTTCATTCAAAAGAATTTTAAGGAAAATGGCTAAGTGTGGGAGACAAATGAAATTGTGAGGAACTTGACATTATGATAACACACTTAGCGTACTTTGACGACACAACAACATAGAAAACCAAAAAAATAAGACAAAAAATTACCCGATGTGATGTTGTGTAGAATAGAAGGCGAAGAGTGTGACACTTGTGACAGACTTTAGGGCGATCGTGACAACACTTGTGCAACAATGCTTGAAGATTTGTGTATGAGTGCAATAAGTTCTTTTAGGACTAGGAAAAATTGTATACACAAAGGCGAACCTTTGAGTCCAATAGAAAGACTCACAAACATGACATAACAAACATACATGCCAAAAGGCGACAGTTGATCCAACAAGCAAAAGTGAGCAAGACACGTAAAGGAAACACATGGAATGACTGTCAGTCCTTGCAACCATGCATTTCATTGAAGACATAATGACATGACAATGATACAAGGTTCTTTGTGCTCTACTAAGAGGTTTATTTCAAGATATGTTCTTTGTTTTCCATACCTACCATATAAATATTTATGCATCAGATGGAGTCTTCATGTGGTCTCAATCTTATATCATACTCTCAATTCCTTGGTTTTCTTATCTTTCTCCTCAGCTCCTTGAGAGTCATCAAGCATGTCGTCTTTCTTCAAGGCCATTGAGAGACACAATTTCACACTTTAAGCAAGCAGTCACTGCTGTGGGATGAGGCCCTCGGAGGACACATCTAAGTAGTTTCAGGAGACAATGTGAACTTGGCTGCTAAGATACTTGAGGGACAAAACTGCACAGTTTCTAGAGACAGTGGGCTCCCGCTGAGGGAAGGACATTGTGTTGGGGGGAAAAGTATCTAATGCAGAATGCCTCTATCCCACTCTAAGGGTGATAGTACCTCAGCAACAACTGAATGCAAAGCTATTCAAGAATTCTTCTTTATGAGATGAGAGAGGGAAGAAAAGGATGATCTACTAACCGTTATCTTGCGCTAATAGTCGATCCAGTCTTCACTCCTTGCTGCTTGCTCCTAGCTCCTTGCCCTTTCACCGGCCCAGCTACACACAGATCCTGTAAAAGCACAAGAAAAGGAAACTACAAGAAGCATACATCCATAATAGATTATAGAATTAGCATAAATCAAATACACAAGCATCTATTCATCATAAAGACACATGCATATAGAAGAGCCTCAAATACTTTATTGATAATAGAAGTAAAGATCTGAGAGAGTTATAACCACAGTAGGCCCAATCTAGCAACACCTCCCAGCTGAAAGAAATCTCCTCTTCACCTCCTTCAAGCAAAACACCCAATAGCTCTATACTCAAACCAACAGCACTTCCTTACTTGCACAAAATTCCAGCCTCTCTAGACCTCATGAGAGAGATCTATATATAGGGTTTTGGAGAAAGGATGAGTCATCTTGAGACTGGCATAAAGCTGACTAGTGTCCTCTCCCACTTTAGTTAATCTTCAGTTTTTGAGTCCACTTCAAGAATCTTGCTTCCACTTGGAGATCAAGACCCTCTTACTCATCACTAGGCGAATTCCTTGACCCAAGTGTCAGTTTGGAAGCTTCCTGGGAAGTAGACACCTTGTAGAATGACTGTGCCACTTGGCCAAGCTCGCCCAGCGCAGGTAGCCTTCATTAGTTTTGACCTTCAGCGCAGGTACAAGGAGGAGCAGTTGACATTCAGCGCAGATGCTCAGTGGAGCAGCTGACATGACCCAGAAATAGCCTGTTTTTGAGTGTTTTCATGTGGAGAACTGATTTTCAGTGTTGTGGTTTGCAGACCTTGTTCCTCTAAGGGTAAGAACAACATGTTTAGGGACTTTGGATCCCTCAGATTATTGAAATTTCATGCTCCATGCTGTTAGGCACAAAAATGTCTATAACAGTTGCCCCCTAAAGTATGAGGTCGTTTATCGGGTGAAATGCTTTATTAGGAGGATCCGAAGTTCATTCAATCGCTGAGAGGTGCCCTGCAATAAAATACAATACAATACATTATTTTTCATTCTGCTTTCATGATCTAGCTGAGGCGGGCATTCCCATGCTCAACTTTATAAATTCATTTTGGTACATATAACAGACGACCGTCTGATGATAGACTGATAATTCTCTGTTGAAATTATCATCCTTTGAGTAGGATGATCATCTGCTGCAATAATGTACATATCAAATGTCTTTATATTTCTTGAATATATATCGCAGCCCAGATGGATGAAACTAGATCCGGGGTCTTCAATCTTGTTCGATCTTCACTCTAAGTACAAGTCGATCCATGTGAGAATTGCGCTGAAGTCGAACATGGAAAGACATCGCTTGATTACCGGTCAATAATGTAAACCGTTAACAAGCGCGAGAGGAATCACCAATAATGACAATGACCCTCAAGGTACTGCAGTAAAATTTACGTGGTGTGAATAAAGGACTTGGCGTCGAACACCATGCAAAATCTTCTGGTCGAAGGTCATTGATGTATACCTGTCGCCGGAAGTGAGAAACTTGCCATTGAGGCATGCAAGCTTCAAACTACTAGGGGTTTTGTTCCTAGATCAACTTCTTGGATAATGAGCTGAAGTCGACAAGAAGCGATCCGTCAAAGGAGGGCCTTAATGAATCCCACATCAATGACACGGAACGGAGCTAATGACTTTAGTGGAGGTGAAAACAACCTGTGAGATATGATTCAGGGTGGCGATCATGGGTGGATGAAGGATAATGTATGGCAGTGGATGGGACACGGTTGACTCTTTCTGAACACATCTCTTGAACATATAACGACACTGATGTGATGGATCGGTAGCATTACCCCAAATACGGATGGTTTGGCGAAGACCATGGTGATAAGACCGGTGAATGAAACAACCCAACCCGATGTGGTATGGAGGACAAAGTGTCATGTTCAAGAGCGACTTGCTACCATAAAAGCTTTGAGGTTCTCCCAATTTTTCCCCAGTCATTTCTGACCAGTACCTGTTTATTTTTGTCAAGCTTGAGGAGGATAACATATGCTTGTTCTATAACTTGCCCTTCGGGCAAGCCCATCGCTATGTTTTAACGAGCCTAGCGATAGGGAAACTCATTCTCGTCTAAAGACAAGTTTGTTGCTATTTAATCATTTTAACGAGTCTAGCGACAAAGACAACTCGGTCCTTTTCATTTTTAGAGAGTCTGAAAAGGTACAGAAAGTTAACTCCAAAATTCCTTTTTCGTCATCTAATCCCTTAAGTCTGAAAAAGTATAAAACAATGCAAAAGGGATGAATTTTCGATAACTTTAACGAGCCGAATAAAACAAGCACTCGACCTTTTTGTGCAATAATCCCTCGGGTCCAAAAAGATTAAAATCTAGAGGAGGGATAGCTCTTCCGGTATTTTTAACGAGCTGGAAGGCCAAAACTCGGCAAACTTTTCATATTTTACGAGTCAGGAGAAAAGAGCTCAAAGAAGACTCGTCTTTTGAGGAACGAGTGATAAACAGGGATAGCAGCAGATTCCAGGTACAGGTTGGAATTTTCCAATCACGACAGTGTCACAAGGATGGCTAAGTGAAATCACTCTTCGCAGCTGTTCCTCAAAATGGGTAAACAATCATATCGGGGTGAACGATCGGCCAAATGGAATGGAGGTGGCGGGTGCAAACTTGACCAAGGCTTTTATGGATAATAAATTTACGATCACGATGGTTATTTACCGGTACTGGGTTCATTTTTTAAAGAGCTTGAATGCACCAAAACACTGCTCAAAAGCTTATGTTTATTTTTTAACGAGCATGAACTATGACGTTAAAACTGCTCGGATCTTGCGTTTATTTTTTAACGAGCATGAACTTTATGCTAAAACTGCTCGATATACCAGTCATAAGATAAGAATGTCTCCCGAAAGATCCCATTTTTTATAGAGCTTGCGCCTTACCAAAGCTATGCTCCCTCTCATCCTTTCTTAATGTAAGTTAGGAAACGATCAATGACCGCTCTTTGCTTACACTCCAAACGGTTTGCATGCCCCCAGGTATAAGGTACAATTTCAAAGCTTCCCCTACTTATCCGATAAAACATTTTTTTTTAAAGGGTGAGGCTTTCCTCTTTCTGGTTACCCAAAGAATGGTTTTATTTGCTGCCGCAAATGAAACTCTTTCTTCAGCGATGTCTAGCATTAGGTTACTCAAAGATGGTTACCATTTGCTGCAGCAAAAGAATCTCTTTCTTTGGAGGCTGCCCCTTCATCAATGATAGTTCCAGCCATCACCATTCTATAAATTTGGACTATGATTCTGAATGGTATACTGGCTGGTAACCGAGGTCTACCCAGTTGGTTCCAATCAAAGGACACAACCAGGTTGCTTGGTGGTGGGACCGAATACACGGCCGGATACGATCCTGACGATGTTCCTTCCTGCGATAAAGGAATGGGCGCATTGCCCTGATGCTCATCAAAATATGTGTTGATGAAAAGAATCTGGATGGTGTCATCCTTATTCTCTTCAGTGAGGGTGTCATTTGAAGATGAATCTTCAGTGACGGTGTCATTTGAGGATGAAACCTCTGAAGGAAGAACTGGGTCAACTGCCGTATCGACCTTTAGACTTTCGTCTGGTCTGGATTCAGTAGGTTCATTTTCAATGACTGACGCTTCAACTGACCACTTGAGCGGGCCAGCTATATTTTCAACCAACGAAGGACTTGGCACGAGTTTTTTGTATCCAGGAGGAAGTACTACCGGAGAAACCGGACGATCTTCCAAAACTCTCTTCGCTTCGTCTAAGAAGGGACAACGGTGGATGGCGTGACCGCCTTCACACAGTCTGTAGGGGGATCTTGCTCCCCCTCTTTGTCTTGAACCTTCACTTTCGCTGGTTGACGGTAAGCAATCAACATGGCTATCAGAGGTTGATGCTCCCGAATTGTGCAGACGAGGGGACCAGTCCCTTAGTATCCGGGGAATACAGGGACAATCTCTATGGAAGTGGTCTCCTCTACATATGACACATGGCGATTTAGGCCCGGTCTGTGCTGTGTGTGGGTTTTTGTCAGATGTCTTTTGCTTGCCCCCAGTCGCCTTAGGCTCCTTCTTCTTCTTTTCTTTCTTCTTCTTTTCCTTCTTCTCCATGGGAGCTTGGCTCTTGCCAGCCCCACCTTTTGAAGGTGAAGGATTGGAGGAAGGGTTAGAGGAAGTAAAAGGCTGGTGGGAGGCTTTAGACTCATCTAGCTGTTGACTCGACTGCTCAGGAACCATGGGGTTCTGAACTACACTAGTTGAGAATAGCCAAACAGGCAGGCCAATCGTCAGTCCTGGAAGCGACAATGTGGCCATGTGGGGCGCACCAACTTCTCCCCAAGAGGAGAAAGGACCAGGATTTCCATCATGTGGATTTCCTTGGTTGGGGCATTCCATGTTCTCAACTTAAAGATCAACGCAGGAATAGGAGGTGATTATGTTCCGTTTAAAATAAATTTTATAACGACGCTTAGACACAACTTGCTTTTTCACTTTTTAAGAGTCGAGAAAAAGCTAAAGATGACTCTAGTCTCCTTCGATGTTTTAACGAGCCCGAAGTGACAAATGCTCGGATGGACTTTTTCAGTTATAGAGTTTGAAAAAGGCCAAAAGAAACTGCTCCGGAGTTCTAGGCAGAGGGTGTGCCAAACCTTTCGCAAAACCACATAATACGTTTTACGGTACGAGTGGTCGATCTTCGTGAATGCTGTGTTCACTGCATTGCGATCAGTAGGGCGGCTGACACAGTTTTTTATGGATAAAGGCTTTGATCCTATAGGGGTCTCCCAATATATACGCGACGGTACGTGGGAGCACAAGTTCGTATTGATACTTATCGCTTCACCGTGGAGGAATCACCCAACCACTCAACGCTAAGATATCACGTTTAACGACGCCGGAACACGTTTCTAGCTTAGACCTCTAGATGTTTGCATTATGTTTCAATGCGTTGTTATGTAAATTAAATTTATTTTAAGGTTGATCTTGTTTAGCAGTTTGCCTTTATGGATCACCACGAGATGTATAGAAACACTCCTGAATGCAATCTAAGATGATAAGCAAGTTTTTCATTCTTTCAACTTTGAAAACCTTAACTACTGAGGGAGAAGGAAGATAACACCTTTTCACACAGATCATAGAGCACACACTAATGCACTTTCCTAAATCAACATGCAAATTGTCATAATGCACATGCACAATGCAAGTATTTCTTTTCTCTTTCTTAATGTTTGATGAAATACAAAAAGAAAGCTGTTGTATAATTTCGAATTCAATTTCAAGCGAAAGCAAACAAGTTTGTCCAAAATCAAAAGAGACACCTTAAGATTTACTTGTTTCGACACTAGAAATATATAAATTCAAACCATATAACGAAAGCGACAAACTCAATCAGCTATGAACAGCAAATAAACTAACTCTTAAGATCAAAATGACACTTAATCACAGGTCTAGATCTAAGAGGTCAATGCAAGACTGGTTCACTTTCGTTATGGGAAACTGTAAATGACACAAGAAATACAAAAGAACAAACACAGTTTCTTTATACAACTGAGGCGGAATAATGACAAAGGAAGATGGTTTCAGATAGGCCCACTGACTGCCAACAAACAACAAAAACAATAGTGAAAACAAGGCAAGACACAGTAGGAAACCCCAGTAGCTCAAGCCAAGACTGGTCCAGCGCAGGTGTAACACTGCCTGTTTGACCTTCAGCGCAGGTATCCCCTTCGGGAAATGCGCTGAAATGCAGATAGCCTTTGTACAGCCTGCACTGAAGAACGTGACTTTCGTCCGTCTTGGTTTCCGGGTCACAGATTGCTCAAAAATTCACATTTTTTGCTCAAATCAGAAGCTATCAGTCAAGGACACACTAAGGGATGTAAAGGAGGATGAAAAGCTATCAATAAGAGCTTATTAGAGTCCTTGTGGATCAGCTCTTCAAATCATAAACTTGCCCAGAAACTGAGCTAGAGTAGCTGCCCTCTACTTTTTGTTTGATGGATTCAAACACAGTTCGATTCGGTACTCCCTTTGTTTATGAAATGAATAGCAAAAAACCACAAATAACCAACAAGATACTGTCGTGGCAGAAAAAGTCATTTGTGTGGACACAACTGACCTCCCTAGGAGTCTAAACTCTCTAGCGACAAACAAGACAAAATGGAGTGATCTTTCTCTAAATATACCTTTTACAACATGAAAACTACAAGTGTTTAGGCTTACCTTATTCCAAAACGCTATTGTTGTAGTCCGTCCTTGCCGATCCGGATGAGCTCCTCCTTCACATCAATTCCTGCAACCACAAACAATCAAACAATTACCAAGCACTTGCATTTCATATAATAAAACATATATTCAACATGTAGACCAAGGAACACATGAAATAACTCATTAACACAAGCTATTGAGAAAAATAAACCAGTTTGTATTAATAACGAAACAAAGAAACTCTTACAACCTGGCCTTGGTGTTGTGCAAGTTCCTCCCAGGGTCCATCAAGGGTTTTCCTCTACTTTGACAAAGCTCACCCACTTCCAAGTAGAATCAAGCAAAGACAATCTCTCCTCACAAGGTTCTAAATGGGAGACCTAAATCCTGCAGCATTTACCCAAAGAAAATGTATAGCTCCAACCTCCCCTCCTTCTGGCTCAATGTCTTTATTTATAGTGCTGTAAAGAGGTTATTCAGGTCCACCATCAATGGGATAATCCCCCTCTTTGGGTGGGATAGCTCCCTTATTGATGGGATAAGTTCCCTCTTAATAGAGATACATGAACCAACTGGAGGCGCATCCATTTCATCAAACCGACCTCTAGAAGGTTCTAGAAGTAACCACAAGTAACTTTTTTAAGATGAAACTTGCGCATTTTGCCTTTTACAGAAGGACGCACCTGTCCCTTAACATACAGAGCGTCCATGGACGCAGCTTTTGTGAACATGGTGAGCGTCCCCGCAGGTAAGGCTAGAGAGAACCTGCGTCCCCAGAGATAAACACATTTTTACAAGACTTTCTCTCTTCTTTGAGTTTGAGATGGATAACAGAGGCATAAGACTTGCCTAAGAGGGTAGCATGACTGTTGATTTGAGCCATACTAACTGTAAGTAGTCAAGGTGACATTTTTTAGTGTAACAGATTGCCCCCTAAAGTGCGAAGCCTGAAATAGATTAGGGTTTTGTAATTCTAGGAAGGGTGAAGCGCTTTATCATTTCAAGGATTGTCTTGTGGATGACCTGGTTGGAACCTGCAATTTTCAACACAAAATACATGTATAAGATTATATCATCACTGAGGTAGGCATTCCCATACTCAGATTCAAAACTTTAACTAATGGACTAACTATTCTGATACAGGAATGATCTTGCAGTACATCATTTTTTATAGACTTTTGTAGACACAGTATGGACGCAGCCATCTGTTTATGATTAGTCTACATAGATAATGAATACAAAACTCCTCGCAGCCTGGATGGTAGAAACTAGATCCAGGGTCTTCACTTCTACTTCCCGAATTGGTACGATTCTAACCATGTGATTAAATGATTTGATGTCGAACATGTTAGAAACCACTTGATTACCAGTCGATGATGTAAACTGTTAACAAGCGTGAGAGAGACCACCAGTAATGTCAATGGTTCTCAAAGTACCAAGCACAACCCGTGAAATGTGAATAGATGTTTTGATGTCGAACACTTCACGGAATCCTTTGATCGAAAGTCAATGATGTAAACTGACGTCAAAGGCGAGAAACCTGCCATTGATGCATGCAGACTTCAAGGTACTGTCGATTCCTAAGTCATCTTTCTAGATAATGTGTCGATGTCGATAGAAAGCGACCCGTTGCAGGCAAGCCTGCAACACGAAATCATTGTTCAAGTTGAAGAAATGTTGCTGTAAGGACTGACTCAGGGATGGTCAAATGGATGACAAGTATTTTGCAGATGAAAGTTTTGTTTGCAGACCTCTTGAACACATAACGACACGACAGATGGCTTGGTGACGAATAACTCAAAGTTAATCCCCGAAACCCGGTTAAAGACTTTCAAAGTGGTTTGGTCAACTGTGAGGTAAAAGATTTCCCAACCCAGGTGAATGAAAAGTGTCGTGTTCAAGAGTGGTAATAAAGTTTCTTTTGAGACAAAAGGTAACAAACAGGTTCATTCTTCTCTCTTTTCCCCCACCATTTCTGGCAAGTACCTCTTTATTTTTAACAAGCTTGAGGAGGATAACATATGCTTGATTATAAGCTCATCCTTCGGACGAGTCCAACCTAGTTTAATTTGAACCCTAGGAAGGAGTGGTTCGTTCCTGTTTGTAATTGAACAGGTCCTTTACTGTAAAAGTTTAACGAGCCCAGTATAGGAGAAACTCGGCGTTTTTCAATTTTAGAGAGTCTGAAAAACTTAAGGAAACTCCACGTTGAACTTTTTCGTAAATTTGTGTCCCTCAAGCCCGAAAAAGTATAAAATAATACCTGGGGGAACCGCTTGATCTTGCGACCAAGGAGTACTTTCATAATAGTGTCGTCGACCTGAAAAGTAAAAAGCGATCAAGGACACGTCGTTTTATTTCCTTATCGAGTTTGAAACGACAAAAACCCGGCAATCTTTTCCTGATTTTACGGTCAGAAAAGAGCTAAAAGGGGACCGTCTTTTAATTCCGTTTTAACGAGTGTAAAAGAAACACTCGGCGATCTTTTCATGTTTTAGGAGTCAGAAAAGGGCTTAAAAGATGACTCTGATATTTTTATTTGTGAAAATTACAATTTCCCTCGAAATCCCTTTGTCCTGCACAAAAGCAACACATTACTCATACCTGTTTAAAATAGGCAAAAATACGTCGAAAAACATCTTTTCATGGTAAAAAATGAACTAATTCATCCAAAAAACCTATAAAAAGACCTTTTACCATGTCATTTTTACCGTTTGACTTTGGAGGTTGAAAAAGGAGCTTTTGACAAGAAACTTCCCGTGGTCGCTGCGGAAAATCTGACCGTCGGAATCGAACGCCGTCTCATCCAGGTATTTTACACATCCTACTCTGCATTTCTATCCGTTTAGAATTAATTTTTAGGTCTTAGTTTCATTTTTTGGGGGGTTTTGGTTTTGGAATGCGCCTCTCGGCGGACGCAGGTGCCCTTCGAGTGACCTGCGTCCCCCGACTTTTTCTCATACGGGAAAACGGTCGAAGACGTAGCCCGCCTTCAGGCCAGCTGCGTCCGGACGCCCTGTGCTACAAAGCCGGGGTGCGTCTTCCGAGAAGTGCGCATTTCAAAACCCCAACT
The DNA here is from genome assembly GCA_031772625.1 of Pinus tabuliformis. Lineage (NCBI taxonomy): Eukaryota > Viridiplantae > Streptophyta > Pinopsida > Pinales > Pinaceae > Pinus > Pinus tabuliformis. The sequence continues at coordinate 270,768,282 of CM062819.1, forward strand.
CCCTAAAAAACCTACCAAAAATCCTCAAATCAATTTCTAATTGCTATTTTTGATATGCAGGGCATTAATCATGTTAGACTGGAGAGAAAGAGAGCATGTAGAGGAATATGAAGCTGCAATAAATCATCAACCTTCTCTGGATGCCCTAAGAGCATGCGGATTATACAAATATTGGACCATACCGGGCATGAGGGGCCAGGTAAGATTCTTGGAATGGCTGGTTGAGCGATGGAACGTTCAAGAACAATGCTTTTACATAGGAGGGCACCAGCTCGAGATAGAGCCCTCGGATGTATACTTTCTCACTGGCTTGCCAAACAGAGGTGAGCAACTCAATCTTGCGGGGACTAGGCCGGGTGGCCAATCCCTTGATAGTCTCCGCGAGGATTGGTGCACACGTGGGGCTCACCATTCAAAAGGCATAGAGATAAAACACATCACTCTGCCTGAACTCAAAGTCATAGCGTTCACGGTTACCAGAATTTGCGGCGCGGCCGCTTTACACATTGCTTCCGGATCCCAAATGCGGATGGCAATTGACTGTTACCAAGGCACCATTTTCAACTGGTGTGAAGCTGTGTCGGCTCATATGAAGAGCCAACTGACCAAGGCAAAGAACGGACGACTAAAGACTTTTGGATATGGGCCTATAGTCGTGAGCTTTGCCTTGGAGAGAGTTCCAATGCTGATCCCTCAGCAACTCACTGTTGATATCTTGGGTCCTCGGGAGCCAAAGCTGATACGATGGGTTGCGGTGATGGCCCGGCATCCTGACGAGGGTGCGGCAGTGGTTCGATTCTCAGATAGTTACTTTCACTGGTTAGAGGACCAGCTTTTTTGATACAGGACTTTCCGTATGCCGGAATGGATTTCAGAGGTGATCCGGACATGGTTCTTCCACAGGGAGAACAATGGGATGACAGAGGTACTTTTATTTTCACAAGTTTTCTAATTATGTATTTTTTATTTTTCATATATATCGTCTCAAACTAACAGTAAAATTTTTAAAATGCAGATGTTGGTCCACAGCGTCCAGCCAACCTCCGGCCTTTTGATAGACTACATCCAGCTGCACCGGTACCGGCCCCACAGGACGCGGCTGCAGACGTACTAGCTGAGTTGGAGCATGATCTAGAGCGTCTCACGGCAGATATACCTGAGACTACTATGGACGACATTCCTATCAGGCTTCAGCGTTTCGTAGTCGCGGTCCCTGGACCGTTTAGGAGATTTTTGCGTAAGGTAGCCCGCGCAGTGGTGTCGTACAGAGAGCACCACCAGTGATTGACTAGTCACTTTTGTAGTCACATGTGACATTTTTGACTTTTTGTACTATCATTTTGCCGATCATAAGGTGTTTTCAACCTATGATCGAAGACGATGTATATATTTTTGACACACTTCTATCTATATATATCACTATTACCGGCTTATCTTGTTTAACATGTATGATGAAATGTTTTTAAATTTACTTGCATGATTATTGTAAATGTCTGTCCAACACTCGAGAAGCAATTGCATCTGCTAATGTATTCAAGGACCTTGGAATATGTTGATATTCAATGTAATCAAATTCACGTTCCAAGAGACGCACTCTCAAAAACAACCTTAATAACACAGGATTTCTAATGGCATAAACTCTATTAAGCTGTAATACAACAAGTTCAGAATCTAACCTCACTATCAAACGTCGAATTCCAAATGAAATAGATTCGGATAATAATTCAACCACTGCACTGTATTCTGCAATGTTATTCGTTGTTTGACCGAGGCTTACCCCATGCATAGAAACTAACTCGTCAGAGGGCGAATAGATAACCCAAGCTGCGGAAGAGATATTCCGTGTACTACGACAAGCACCATCAGCAAATCCAATGTATGTTTGGAGAGGCGTCGACATCTACAATATCAAGAGTAAAACCAAGATAAGCCAGAATAATGACGAAAAACCACACTCGCTAAGCTAAGCACACTGACTAAACTAACACACTTGCTAGCTAGAAAGAAAATCTAACCTATCTAAAAATTTCTCCATACCCATCATTTTAAGCATAATACCTCTTTAGGTAAAGTCCATTTCTGGGTTTACCCAAAGAGTCCCCATCAAAATCAACTAGCTCATAAGCCCCTTTTGCTAGCTTTCGCTTTACAATGTAGGGCCCATGCCACATGGGAACGAATTTTCCGGCACCTAGCTTATCGTTAGCTTGATCATATAATAGTACTAGGTCTCCTTCCGAAAAACTTCGAGGGGTTACATTTTTATCGTACTGAGCTTTCATTCGTTTCGCGTGAGTCTCGATAGCTAAAGTAGCGTCACGTCGAGTCTCATCTAATTTAGCCAAGTATAATAACCGTTTCTCCTCTTCGGAAGTAGCTGGAAGTAATTCGACAGCCATTTGAAGTGATGGGATTTCGCATTCAATAGGTAACACAGCTTCTAAGCCATAAACTAGCTGAAAAGGGGTGAAACCTGTTGAATTTTTCACTGAAGTTCGATATGCCCATAGCGCCGAAAATAACATGTTATGCCAATTCGTTCGATGGATACCAATGATCCGTCGAATCATGATGACTAGAACTTTGTTGATTGACTCAACCAAACCGTTGGCTTGCGGATAATAAGGAGTAGAGCTATCGTGGCGCAAACCAAGCTGGCTTGTAAGCTCAGTCATCATGACGTTTCGAAAATGGCTCCCATGGTCAGTAATGATTGCTTGTGGGACACCAAACCTAGTTATGATATGATTGAATACGAAAACTGCAGCTGTCTTGCCGCTTGCGTCGAATGTAGGCATCGCCTCGGCCCATTTAGTAAAATAATCAACCGCGAGGATGATATACGCATGCCCCCCGGCCGAGTGAGGGTTACAAGTAATAAAGTCAATACCCCATTTGGCGAATGGACCAGCGGCAATTATAGGGTGGAGAGGAGCAGGTGGAGCGCGCATCTTTCGATCAAACACTTGACAGTTGTGGCATTTCCTGACGGCAAGGATACAATCTTTAAACATAGACGGCCAGAAATAGCCAGCGCGCAACACCTTCTGAGCTGTGGCATACCCAGACATATGACCGCCACATGCTCCAGAGTGACAATCATTCAAAACTCTCTCAGCCTCTTCGTGAGTTAAACAACGTCGAAAAACTAAGTCTGCCCCCGGCGATAAAGTGTATCTCCAATAATTTTGTATTGCTGGGATCGAAACCGAATTTTTCGACGGTCTTCCTTGGAAGCTTCAGGCCGAAAGGTTTGGGTTTGGAGATAGATGATTATATCCCCATACCACGGATCTAAAGTGCTAATAAGAAACAAAGATTCGTCCGCAATGGACTCCTCTGCCACAGTCTCTGTGTCAGCACTCGGGAAATCACACATCAATTCCGCAAAAACTAAAGATTTCTTAGACTTGGACTTCTCGAACTCCAAGTCGAACTCTTGCAGGATGACAATCCATTTAGAGTACTTGCCCCCTAGCAGTTGTTTTGTCAAAATATAAATCATAGGGTTGCAATCCGAAATAACTGTAGTTTTGCGGAGAAGAATGTAGTGACGAAAACGCTGGACAGCTTGAACGGCTGCCAGGGCCAATTTCTCCACATGCGAATATTTTAACTCAGTGGGATTTAAGGTTCTACTAAGATAATATATCACATGCTCTGCTCCGAATTCATCTTCTTGAACTAACACCATTCCAATGGTGGAATGCGAAGCTGCGAGGTATAAGAAGTAGTCCTGGTTGTAGTTGGGAGGATGCAATAACGGTGCATGGGTCAACGCGTGTTTAAGTGCATCAAAAGATTGTTGGGCAATCTCGTCCCAAAAGAATTGTGCGTTCTGTTTCAACAACCGTGTAAAACCTTTAGTGACCTCGGCGTAGTTTGGGATGAATCGGCGTAAAAAGTTCGCTTTCCCTTGCAAACTTTGGAGTTGGCGCAAACTCGAAGGAGGAGGCAATTTGATGATAGCCTCGACTTTCGAGGGATCGACGCGAATGCCGGCTTTTGAAACAACAAATCCCAGCAATCGACCTGTTTCTATACAGAAAACACACTTGTGGGGATTCAACCGAATTCGATAATGCCTACACCTCATAAAGATTGCTCGTAGGTGGACAAGGTGATCAGCTCGATGTAAAGAATGAGCAGGCAAATCATCGAGATAGGGTTGCACAATGTGCTTGATGTCATGAAATGCATAAGACATCGCCCGTTGAAAAGTAGCGCCGGCATTCTTAAGCCCAAAAGGTAATTTGCAATAAGCAAATGTCCCCCATGGACAAATGAATGCCGTTTTTGGTTGGTCGGCAGGTAGAATATTGATTTGATTATAGCCTGAGAAACCATCCATGAAGGAAAACATCTCACTTCCGGCACAATCATCAATAATTTGATCGATATAAGGCGTAGGATAGTTGTCTTTTGGACAAGCTCGATTGATATCCCTATAGTCGATACAGATTCTTATTGTTCCTTGTTTTTTATTGACGGGAACAATATTCGATACCCAATCCGTTAACGGGATCGGATAAATGAAACCTGCTTTCAACAGCTTTTCGACTTCTGCTTTAATCGCAGCCGCTTTTCGAGGGTGAATCTGACGCAACCGTTGCCGAATGGGTTTAGCATCCGGGTAGGTTTTGATTTCATGAACAACAATGGCAGGATCGATTCCTGGCATTTCCTCGTAAGACCAGGCAAACACGTCGCGGAATTCTTGGAATAGGGCCTTGTAAGTTTGGATTTCTTTTGCAGTACATGCGGCACCTATATGAATGTTCTCCTCGATTCCGGGCTTCACTGATATATCAATGGGAATAGTACGAGAAATATTCCCTAAATTCAACTCTGAATCAGAATGTTTCGTTGGATCCTGAGCGTCTTTGACATATTCAGCGGTAAAGATAGATGAAAAATCATTTTCAAATGCATCGTCCTTAGGTAAAAACGAAGATCTGTGATGGAGATCTTCCCATGGTAGATCATCTACACTTAGGATTTCGCGAAGTTGTTCGTCAGATGACACTTCTTCGGGAAACGTTATCCGTTCTAAGGGTGAGGTGAAAAGTGACTCTTCACTGACCACATTCATTTGGTCGGTTTCGGTTGAATGAAAATCGGTAAAAGACATAAGAGCTTCATAAGCAATTTCATACGGACTCAACGGCATAACATCACCGAGAGTCTATCAGAGTCAACATACCAAGGATCATCATAAATAATGACATGATCATATGAATCGTTGCAAACGAAGAGTGTGGATGGACAGCAAGGAATCATAATCAAAATGATCATAAATACTCATACGACAGAATGATATGGAATCGAAAGGATGTGAATGATGAGGGAGAGGAAAAGTTCCCAGTAAACGGAATCCTTAACTAAACCTACACCAATGTCCCTATAAGGGATTGTCGTTTTACCAACATGTTGGATAGTCTCTGAAGAGGCTGGGTCGGATGAAAAGTATGTCAGCTGATCAATAGTCACGATCTTACCGTTATGTGGAAACTTAATTACTCTGAAGACCGATGAAACGACCGCTGTCATAGCATATGACCAACTTCGACCCAAAAGAAGGTTGTAGTCTAGAGGGGCATCAACCACTTCCACATCCAGACTAACGGTTTTACCTTCGACCCCTATAGGCAATTCTTGTAGAATACCAAACGGACGGAACCCACGGCCATCAAAGGCCTTAAGGATGGTGGGGGATTGGTTCAACGAAGGAGAACCAAGCGATCTCCAACATTGAATCGACATAATACACGTAGAAGCTCCCTCATCAATCACAGTCCGATGAATAGGCCTGTTTTTGACTATCACTGGAATTTGGAAAGCCATTTGATGGGGGAGACGTGGTGTACTATTTTCTAGATCAAAGATCATTAGGTTCGGGTCCTGAACATCGACAGCTCCGATAGCCGACAAAAGCAATTTTCGTTGCGCTGGACATGATTGCAGCACTTCGAGTGCCGACATTGCTGAAGGTGAAACAGCTAAGTCCTCAACAATGTTGTAATTCTGGGCTGCTCTCGCATGTGGATTGAAAGCAGACCTTCGAAGTACACCCTTGGCGGGCGGCTTAATCACTAAGTCTGGGTTAGGTTTTTCGATCTGTAGTGGATCGGAACCAGGAGCTGAGGTTGATGGGTTAGAGTGAGAAGATTCTGCTTCCTTACCATCAACAGGAGCCTTACTACCATAATCTTGCGATCGAGTCGCAATCCTGACATGAGACATCATCAAAATGGGTTCTTCACTGGCATTCGAAGAAGAACCTATCATCTTATTCTCCTGCTCTGGAAATGGATTTTTTAACACAGCAGGAGTGGGAGAACCTTTGACTATTTTCACTACCTCGGCCCGATGAGGGCAGTCTCTCGTAAAATGATCTTCTTCACAAATGAGACAAGGATATCGAGGTTTGCGCTTTTCGTCATTGGTTTCCGACTTTTCCGTTTTCTCCTTTGGAGCCTTGTCTGCTTTAGCCTTCTTCTTTCCTTTCTTCTTTCCACCGTTTTTTGGTTTGGCCGTAGATGACTCTACAGCGTGAATGTCGGCGGTAAGTTCAGGAGAAGACTCTCCTGTCGGAGAATCAGGCAAAGTGATAATTGGAGTAGTTGAAGCCTTGGAAGACTTCTTCTTGCTCTTCGTAGTCACGATACCAATCATACCATCAGCGGCATGAGATCCCGAAGGAGCAGCAGCGATTTGGTTTGACTTTGGAAGATCCGGAATTTTCTCGTGTAACGTACCCGACTGAGTGTAAACTAAGTCAAGGTATTGTGCCTGAGCAATGACTTGCTCCTCAGTAACTACTCCGGCCTTAGCTACATCTTCAGTAATTCTTGGTAATAATGATTTGACAAACCATTCAGCTAAGATTTGGTCCGGGATAAAAACTTTCACTAATCTCCTTCGACGTCTCCACTCATGAATGTGATCAGAAATGTACGTGGATGTCGATTGTTTTAGCGAAGTTAATAATTCTGTACCGTTATCGTATCTGACTGGTAACTGAAAATGAGTTAAGAACGAGGTAGCTAACTGGCTAAAGTTGTAAAAAGAGGCCCGTGGTAACTCAATGTACCACTTGGCCGCGAGACCAATGAGTGTACGCTGGAAAAGACGTAAGCGGATGGAATCATCTGAGATGGAATTTGAAGCACACCAGAGGTGGTAAGTCATCACGTGATTGGACGGATCCTCTCCAGACTTACCTTCGAACTTGGGTATATCGCTGGGCAACTTATTTGGCATTGGCGGCCAGAACTGAAGATATTGAATTGGATCGTTCGTTAGGCGCGTCAAGTCGGGTAAATCTAAAGTCGCAATAAACGGTAACTGCCGGTTAGGATCTCTAAAACTCTGAGTCACAATACCAGCCCCAGGAGGAGGATATCCAGGATAACTAGGAACAGGAGTCGCATTTGGGATATTATATCCTCCTGGAAAACCAGGATTAACCGGACCGTACTGGGGTTGCTGAGGTTGTTGATAAGTGTACCCAGGATACGGTTGATACTGGTAAACCGGTTGTTGGGCAGCTTGCCCAGGTTGATACTGTCCCTGGTACGGAGGTTGAACAAATTGAGGTTGAGTAGTAACAACCGTACTTGTACCAGGTTGGCCTACAGGCATCTGGACTGTGGTTTGAACCGTAGATCCAGACAACGGTACAGATGTCTGAGGAGTGGTTACAGGGACAGTAGAAACCGGAGCTGCCGATACTCCAGAAGTAAGTATGGTAGATGTAGCGGTAGTTGCTGCAGCCGTGTGAGGTGGAGTACCAGGTGCAATTGGCGGCTGAGTAACTACCGAAGTTACAGGGGTCTGAACACTTGACTGGACAGGTTGCGGTTGCTGGGGTGGACCAGGAACTACAGGTTGTCCTGCTTGAGGTACCGACTGTATACTTGGTTGCGACATCTGTTGACCCTGTGACGGATCCCATGTTAACATTCCAGGGTACTGACCCGTAACAGGTTGAGGATACTGAGATCCATAGCCGTATTGAGGATAGGGTTGATAATTGTAAGGTGCAGTCCCATATGATTGCCCTTGAGGTGGTTGATAACTTTGACCAGAGTATTGACCCGTAGGTTGATAACCTTGAGGTAAATACGAGTACTGGGGTTGACCTTGACCTTGAGGTTGGTATCCTTGAGGTTGATACCCTTGGGGTTGATACCCTTGGGGTTGCCATCCTTGAGGTTGCCATCCTTGAGGTTGATATTGATACTGAGGTTGACTTTGGGGTACATATTGAGGCTGGGGTTGACCTTGAGGTATGTATTGCCCCATAGGAGGTATTGACCTTGAGGTTGCCCCCAGACACGAATGAAGTACCTTGAGGTTGCCCCCCAGGCATTAACGAAGGTTGCCCCCCAGGCGGTAATTGGCCACCTTGAGGTTGGTAACGGGAGTTGAACCTGACATCATATAAATGTCACCTATACTCAATGGTACATTACCACTGTTTCCAACTAATAACCCATGATCAATGGGTTGAGGAGATGCTCCCGCAAAGGTACCAGAAAGTGATTGATACCCAGTAGGAACAGAAGGACCGCCATGTAAAAATGATTCAGGACTTTGCGTAAACACAGATGACTGACCAGACATATTTACAGGAGTAATGAATTCCTCTAGGTGGAAACGGAGTACGAGGTGTAGAAAAACCTACTGAGTTGTCTAAAAAATTGGTTAATGCAAGGTACCAAGATTCACTTCTAGGAGGACTGTAAAAGATGGATTCACGCTCCCTTAGATCAAGGGTAATTAGATCTTCAGAATCAGAAACGCCTATTTCTTCCTCTGGAACAAGTTCTTCTATAGCAATTAATCCAACAGGAAGATTTTCGGTGATAATTCTTTCTATTCTTGGTGAATCAGGAACACTAGGAGTTGGAGTAACAGGTTCGGAAATTTCAGGTTCTTCGCCTGTTTCACTGGCAGATGAAAAACTACCAGCAAGCTCGGAAACTGTAACAGCTTCGGGATTGTAACCTGTTTCTAAACTTTGGTAATCTGGATGGACTACCAAGGAAGATTCTCCTTCTTCAGGTGAACCTACTCTACTGCCACTAGGAGGAGTTACAAGGACCTTTAAACCTTCTAAATTACTGGGGTCGTCTCGAGGAGGTTCACCCCTAAGTTACGGGATCTTCTCAACAATTCGGCCACAGAAACAACTTCAGGAGACTGGCCCTGAATTCTACGGGACTGTCTCGGTAATTCTGCCACAATTAAAGATTTTTAACTACAACACACGAAAACAAAGTAAAAAATTTCAAATCAAACCACCTAAAGTCTTCTAAAGAAGCAAACAAATTTGAAGCACACGCCTAAATAATCTAGAGCGTCAAACCACACACAAACAGTAGTCTTCCGGACCAAAAGCGCTAGTTGGTGATTAGGCCCAACCTCGCAGGATTCAGTACAGAAATGGCGGGTGGAACAGTTACCCCGACAACCTGCTTAATGAATAGACTGGACCAAGTTCCTCCACTTTAACCGTCTCGAAGTGAAGCGAACCCCCCAGAAAATCCAAGTGAGTATAACCGACGTCTGCTCCAGGTACAGTGGGACCTTCCCTCCACCGTCACCTTGGGTAGAATCCTAGATATTATGGCCACTAAGGTTACCAATCACAACAATTACACCTGGGGGAACAGTCTAAACTCCGACAGCACGCAAGGGCAGAGTAACAAGCTCAATCCCCTTACCGGCTCCTTGACAGTAATCCAAGGTTTACCGATAAGTGACCCCTGGCTCCTCGACAATGGTTAATCCGAGGTTTACCGTTTGTAATACGTACTGTCTGGCGTCGTTCCCAACGAGGGAGGAATGATCCCCTCACTGGTTCGGACACGAGCTCGTGCTTCTCCTTTAAGAGGAGCTTTCCCAGAATGTAACTGAAACAATTGGATTTGTTCTACTCAAGATAGACTATCTGTTTGGTTTTGTAGTCTTGGAGAGTTAAGTACTCACCTACTCCAAGACCCTAGCCTAAGCTATGTTGGTGTTTCAGAGCCCTAGAAAAAAAAGTTACTAGATTGATTTTAATTTAAGCGTTACTTTTAAGGTTGTTTCTTAAGTCAAAAGGTGATGGAAGTGAAACCAGTGGTGTGTTGACTCGACTCGAAACCACTACAAAATGCACCTAGGATGATTTACCCACTACTTTACTTTTTCGATGAATTGCTTAACTAAAAAGTTGAGAGAATGCAATCTTTATAAAAGCAACTTCTTAATTGAAGACAATCAAAGAAACAATTCTTTTGTCTTTTCCAAGCATAAAAACATACCTCTCTTTACATGCACGAAAAAACTCTTTTCCTCTTTTAAAACAAAAAGCTACTTGAAACAAGACTTTTAAAGAAGATGTTTTTGTATTTTTCTTTTAATAAAGCAAATAAATCTAATATAACCAAAAATCAATCTTAACAACTATTGAAATCTATGCATAAGCAAACTAAAGGCAAATTTATTCTAAGCAATCTTTAACGAAGCCAAAACTAACAATGGTTATTCTAAGGTGTTTTACTTGATCACAATCAAATCAAGGACTAGCTTATTGCAGAACCAAAAACTAGCCAAAACAAAACTCTAATCTTTTTGTTCTTTTTGTAAAATGGAAATCAACACTTTATAAACAAGTAATTCGAAATTTGACCCAAAACAACTTAAATGGCAAGCTGCTCACACAAGGAGACTTTACGACAGGCCCGACTTCTAAGAAGGTTGACTAACCAGAGAGATCTAAGGCTGGACAACTTTCTACTATCAAAGTCACTACAGAACCTATCCAAAAATCAAACCCTAGGTCTAAACTTCGTTGAAATCCACTAAAACACTCAAAGCTCACAAAACAAGTTCAGGTGAAAATTTTTGACAGGGTACTAAAGGATCTGGGCAGAAAACACTAAGAAAAATCAAAATCTAAAAGCAATTTAAAGCAAAAATGGAATTTTCTTAAATTTTACAGGAAGACGCAGGCAACCCGTTACAACAGGTGCGGGCCCGCTCTGTGCAGACGGCAACAGCGCGTCCAAAGACGCACTGTGCAGTACTCAGAGGGTGCGTCCTTCTGGAAAAATGAAGAAAAACCAAATCTAACTAAATCTAAAGCTAAGCCACCCAAATACTAATTCTCACAGTCAAAAACCAGAAAATAAAAATGATTTTCTCAAAGCAAAGTTCACACAAAGGAAAAGACTCTCTCATTAATGGATTCCCCAGTGGAGTCGCCAATTTGTCGTGGCGGAAAAAGTCGTTTGTGCGGACACAACTGACCTCCCTAGGAGTCTAAACTCTCTAGCGACAAACAAGACAAAATGGAGTGATCTTTCTCTAAATATACCTTTTACAACATGAAAACTACAAGTGTTTAGGCTTACCTTATTCCAAAACGCTGTTTTTGTAGTCCGTCCTTGCCGATCCGGATGAGCTCCTCCTTCACATCAATTCCTGCAACCACAAACAATCAAACAATTACCAAGCACTTGCATTTCATATAATAAAACATATATTCAACATGCAGACCAAGGAACACATGAAATAACTCATTAACACAAGCTATTGAGAAAAATAAACCAGTTTGTATTAATAACGAAACAAAGAAACTCTTACAACCTGGCCTTGGTGTTGTGCAAGTTCCTCCCAGGGTCCATCAAGGGTTTTCCTCTACTTTGACAAAGCTCACCCACTTCCAAGTAGAATCAAGCAAAGACAATCTCTCCTCACAAGGTTCTAAATGGGAGACCTAAATCCTGCAGCATTTACCCAAAGAAAATGTATAGCTCCAACCTCCCCTCCTTCTGGCTCAATGTCTTTATTTATAGTGCTGTAAAGAGGTTATTCAGGTCCACCATCAATGGGATAATCCCCCTCTTTGGGTGGGATAGCTCCCTTATTGATGGGATAAGTTCCCTCTTAATAGAGATACATGAACCAACTGGAGGCACATCCATTTCATCAAACCGACCTCTAGAAGGTTCTAGAAGTAACCACAAGTAACTTTTTTAAGATGAAACTTGCGCATTTTGCCTTTTACAGAAGGACGCACCTGTCCCTTAACATACAGAGCGTCCATGGACGCAGCTTTTGTGAACATGGTGAGCGTCCCCGCAGGTAAGGCTAGAGAGAACCTGCGACCCCAGAGATAAACACATTTTTACAAGACTTTCTCTCTTCTTTGAGTTTGAGATGGATAACAGAGGCATAAGACTTGCCTAAGAGGGTAGCATGACTGTTGATTTGAGCCATACTAACTGTAAGTAGTCAAGGTGACATTTTTTAGTGTAACAGATACGCTCCCCAGTATGGTCGCCAATTTGTTGGGGGGAAAAGTATCTAATGCAGAATGCCTCTATCCCACTCTAAGGGTGATAGTACCTCAGCAACAACTGAATGCAAAGCTATTCAAGAATTCTTCTTTATGAGATGAGAGAGGGAAGAAAAGGATGATCTACTAACTATTATCTTGCGCTAATAGTCGATCCAGTCTTCACTCCTTGCTGCTTGCTCCTAGCTCCTTGCCCTTTCACCGGCCCAGCTACACACAGATCCTGTAAAAGCACAAGAAAAGGAAACTACAAGAAGCATACATCCATAATCGATTATATGATTAGCATAAATCAAATATACAAGCATCTATTCATCATAAAGACACATGCATATAGAAGAACCTCAAATACTTTATTGATAATAGAAGTAAAGTTCTGAGAGAGTTACAACCACAGTAGGCCCAATCCAGCAACACCTCCCAGCTGAAAGAAATCTCCTCTTCACCTCCTTCAAGAAAAACATCCAATATCTCTATACTCAAACCAACAACACTTCCTTACTTGCACAAAATTCTAGCCTCTCTAGACCTCATGAGAGAGATCTATATATAGGGTTTTGGAGAAAGGATGAGTCATCTTGAGACTGGCATAAAGCTGACTAGTGTCCTCTCCCACTTTAGTTAATCTTCAGTTTTTGAGTCCACTTGGAGAATCTTGCTTCCACTTGGAGATCAAGACCCTCTTACTCATCACTAGGCGAATTCCTTGACCCAAGTGTCAGTTTGGAAGCTTCCTGGGAAGTTGACACCTTGCAGAATGACTGTGCCACTTGGCCAATCTCGCCCAGCGCAGGTAGCCTTCATCAGTTTTGACCTTCAGCGCAGGTTCAAGGAGGAGCAGTTGACATTCAGTGCAGATGCTCAGTGGAGCAGCTAACATGACCCAGAAATAGCCTGTTTTTGAGTGTTTTCATGTGGAGAACTGATTTTCAGTGCTGTGGTTTGCAGACCTTGTTCCTCTAAGGGTAAGAACAACATGTTTAGGGACTTTGGATCCCTCAGATTATTGACATTTCATGCTCCATGCTGTTAGGCACAAAAATGTCTATAACACATTGGAGGAAACCACTCTCCAGTTTTGGATGTGAAGGGAGCCTAGGATTTCTATGCATTTTGAAGTTCTTGTAGGTAAGGGTAAAAGCTTGAGATTTGTAGATGTGGTTTGTGTTTTTCAGGAAATCTAGATATGGCTACATTTCTAGGGAAAGTCAAGAATTTGGTTTGGTGTGCGATCAGTGGAGCCGATGTGAACAATGATATAAATTGACTATGATCACACACTTGAACACTTAGTGATACAACATAGACCATCTAGAACATATAAAAAAAATACTTCTCTTGATGCAACAACCATTGTGGAAGCTTACGACAAGTGTAGCTTTAATGATAGACTTTGAGAGGATAAACGGGACACTTGTGAAAGAGTTCATTAAATGAGTGTGAAACATCTCAGTTTGATGATGACAACCCATTCTCACAAAGGTTTCCCCTTGAAGCAAAACAAACTTCCCTTTTCATGACGAGATATAATTCCCATGCCGAAATATGACACATACTATTTAAAGGTAAAAGCATTAAGGACTCTTAAGATTGAAGAGGGGATCTTGAGATCATCATCTTAGCAATAACTGACTATGTAACTATTGATCACGAGACCTACAGTAGGATCCAAAATATAAGTGTAGGCCAAAATTTGGAGGTCATTGTAGTCGCTACAATAGTTTTCGACAGACTAGTTGAATACCAACTTCTCTGTCTTGGTTCATTTTAGTGTAGAGCCTTGGTTATTTACAGATTATTGATTCATCGTGAAAATTACTTTGGTTTACTCACTTACCCCATGGGCAGACATGTTCCCCTTTGTACCTTCTAGATTGGACACAACATAATATTTCTTGATATCATAGTGTTCCAAATCGCAAAGGGTAGTTTAGCTCATGAGCTTAATATTTTTAGAGTATATATTTCTCATTCCTAATGTTGCTATGATGCTAGCAGGCATGGATAGTACCTCGGTGGAGTCACGTAGGAACAAAAACATTGGTCCACTACTAGCAAGCCTAGATAGTACCCTGGTCGAGTTGCCTATTGCACCTCTCTGTGTGGGAATCCTTTCTCTTCTTTCGCCTTCATTATTTTTAAAGATAAGTGTGCATCATAACTTATTTATTTTTGGGTGAAAGAGGAATCCTGACTTATTGAGAGAATCATAGGTTGTTCCTTTAGAGAACCATATAATGACATTTGATTAGGTTTTCTCATTTATATTTTTCCCTCTTCCATTTATACTAGTTGGATAAGCTTGAAAACGCTAAAGAAGAAAACTGAGTGTAGGCATGAGGTTCCTAGACTGGGCACAAGTTCATGGTTGGACCAAAGCTCTTGTTAAAGATGGATCGTATTTTCCGTATCAACACTTATCTATTTTGGGGCGGAAGATATATCTTGACTTATTGATAGAATGAGAGGTTGTTCCTTCAGAGAAGCATATAAAGACCTCTGATTTAGGTTTTCTTGTTTATATTTTCCCCTTGTCCATTTATTCTAGTTGGATAAGTTTGAAAACATAGAAGAAGAAAATTGAGTGTAGGCATGAGGTTTCCAAACTGGTCACAACTTCATCGTTGGACCAAAGCTCTCCCTACGAATGAATCATATTTTCGATTAGAACTTCATCAACCAAAAGACAAAATCAATTGCAAGGAATCCAGACACAGGACTGCCCAAATGCTGATGTGTCAGAAGGCTCTTTGAACTTGAGCTACATACACAGTTGGAAGTCAAATAGGTCTAGCCACAAAAAAATTTATGCGTAATGGAAACAAAAGGAAAACTCAACAAGGAAGGAAACAAAACAAAAAGAAAGAAAACACAGAACCAGGAACAAAATCAAAAGACAAGAGAACAAAATGACTAAATAAAACATGATGTAGAACTAGAATAAGAAAACTAGGACAAACTACAGGGAATGAGTGCAAGGGAAGAAAAATAATATGCAACTAATCCTACTCCTAACCTATCTGTTAGAAGGTCAGGTTTACGTGTAATGAATTTTCTAGTGAATCAATCATAGTCGTTCCTGACGTGCATCGACTGAGATATGAACATTTAAAATAGATAAAATTTGATGTGCAACATAAGATATAAAAAATTGAGAAAATTTCCCAAGAAAAGGAAGGCCTTTCCTGTGGGCATGAAGATGTGTCACAACCACTACTTTCGCTAAATCCACATGCTTAGCTTTTCAATGAATACCATTTTTTAACAAACCTTGGAAGCCTCTTACAGATGTGTCCTCATCTACAAAGATCTTCTTAGCAAGCACAAGGAAGGATTGAAACTTGTTGCCTGCAAAATACCTTTCCAAGTAAGATTGTTCTATCCATTCAACGATTCGATCGTAATGTTCATGATGGCCCTCTTGAAGGCCTCGTGATCTATGAAAAGATGATTGTTTTTATTTTAGAAACAAGATGACGATGGGAATCATGTAAGGAAAAATAGATCTGGTCATCCTCGAAAATCATGTCAAAATAGTGAGGACCTCAAATAACTTAGCAAAGGCTTAAGTGCCTCACCTACTTGAAAAGAATCTGAATAGACAAATGTTGAGAAGTGAATACCAAAGGATGTAAAACAACTATCATTGGATGTGATAATGGGAAAATGATAAGACAAATGATAGTCATCAAGGGAAAGGGATTGATCAGATGATTCGATTAAAACATCATATTCCCAATTTGTAACGAACAAAGAAAAATGGATTTGAACAATATTGCAAAAGCTCTGAATAATCAAACCAAGTTCCTTGTAAGTCAGATATGACAGGTCACCTACCTGCAACTGGTGACCAATTGTATAAGCATCATAGTCATGAAAAGAGTTTAAAAAGGATGCTAGCTTTCTGAAGACATGCAAATAGTTGGGGCATGGTGAATGGAGAAGAAATTGATTCGTGTGACTTTTGATGTGATGAGAGGAGAATTTACAATACAAGATTCACAAGAAGATCGAGGAGATGACCTTTAAGGGAGAAATTAAATAAGTATGATTCATGTAGGCAGAGATAGTTTTTGAGATGATAAACTTCACAATTCCATGATTTCATGAGAGGTGGACATTCCCAAACCGAGTTTGATATCAGTTATTTTTATGAAGATGATTGAATTGTAACAAATTCTCGAGTTCGATCATAAGTGAAATTTTGAAAATTTGAGATCTCACACCCGAGATACTAGACATTTTTTACATTGACATTCACAATGAATGAAACCATGCAGATAGATAAATTCTGTGAAAGAAATCATCTCTGATTTAGTTCGGGGGGCTTACTAGAGTCACGAGATCCTAACATAAGCAAGAACGAAATTGAAGTGCCTTGACTCCCTGGCACGACCCGAAACTTTCGAAAATTGTAGAATCATATTTTAAATCTTGAACCAGATCATGCATGGCTTAAGGGTGGATGTTGTTTCTAATTTTAAAACTAATCTCTAGATGACAACCATCTCTATCATATGTTTCACTATATTTTTCACCGTCAACAATAGTTATATTACTCAATTGAAGAGGCTCTTTGAATAGTGCATTCAAAGATAAATGAATTGCTAAGATCTCATGAGAAAGTTGATTTGAAGAGTTGCAGTCATGTGGAAGGAGAGATGATGACGGTGTTGGTATTATGATTCATGTGTTGTACTTGATGGCAACCCAATTGTAGTAGAACAACTCACTTGTATATGGTAACTAGATGAATCTACATAACTAGATGAATCTACATGAGAGATATCAGATGAGATAGAATGCATGGAAGTTGTGTTTACAAAAGTGACAAAATGAAAGGTAGTTCAAAGGAATCATTTCAGAAGTTATATGCCAATTCTCAGTGTAACAGGTCTATTCAAATGTAACATGGCATTGGCATAGAAGAATAGGAAGATGGAACTAATGTCTACTAATCAAAATGAAGAATTTTAAGGTAAAGGATGGTGAAAAGAAGTTTAAGATCTATACACAAATCCGCTTAGTCAAAACAAGTTATACGTGATGGCACATAGAACAAAAAGAGAATATATGTATACACATGCTTTCACAAGAAGAAAAGTGCATATATGTTGGAAAATAAAGGAAATTCAATAGGAGATAATACTAGGGGTCAATACCATGGTATTAGCCCACCATATTGAGTGGAGTAACGACCATTTGATCCCATCCAAGAATACCGCAGACCTAAGTGAGGTTTTTGATCTGAGGTATTGGTCTGAGGTTTTTCGTCCAAGGTATTAGTCTGAGGTTTTTGGTCCGAGGTATTAGTACGAGGTTTTGGTCTGAGATTTTTAGTCCAAGGTATTGGTCTGAGGTATTAACAAAAGATCTAAGGATATAAGGAGGAGAAGATCAAAGGGCTAAGGGCACAAGTAATGAATATTCTATGAAGTGTTAGATCAAAATAAAATATGCATGTTATGGGCTTCTCATGCTTTGTTTGATCTAGACTAAGTATGCACTTGAGTGTTTGATGATGGATGAGATTTAATGATGGATTAGCATCATAATGACTTATCATTATGTGATCTGATAATGGATAGGATAGTTTTGATTGCTAACACATGTTTTATCCTTTACATGTGATGATCTGAGTATCTCTGAAGTTTGGAATTTCAGCGAAGTTATAAGTAAGTATTTGTATATCTATCCGCTGGTTCGCTTTGGTGAATGTGTGTATACATGTTGGTTTGTCTCTTCCAAGTATCATATGCAAAAGAAAAGCTTGATGTTTAGGGATGACTGATCTATTAGATCAGTGTTGTTGTTTGTTGGGTCCCTATAATACTAGTGATTACCCCATTACTATTGTAGTTATACCCCCTATTTATATTGTAACCCCATATTGTTATCTCTGTGCCCCATAGAATCCCTCTATTGTTATTTTTGTGGCTTTAAATTATTATTGTTAGGTCGGCTGGATTATATTGTGACTCCTTAGACTCCTATATATAGAAAGGAGGTCTTGTCATTTGTAGCATCCAAGAATTGTTCATTTATGTAATGTAAAGGAGGTTGACCCCTCGAAGAGACTGAATTCTAAGGCGTGGATCTCTCTTTTCTATCTTTTTGTGAGCTGGTTTCATAACATTTGGTAGCAGAGCTTTGGATTCTAGGGTTTCGCTGCTCCAAACAGGTCATCGTGGCATTTTCGCTATAACTTTATTTTTGTGACGTTTCAGAAGTCGCAAAAAAAACCCATTTTATAAGAAATGGCGCTGAATCTTGGTTCCGAATTTCAGAACTTTTAGCGTGATATTTACGGAGATATGATCTGAGGAAGTTGGTCTTTTTGCAGACTCCTAAATTACATTCAAAACAGGTGATCTGGGGAAAATCGTCATAACTTTTTCTCTGGGGATCGGATTGAAGTTTCATAAGAAGTTACAGAAAGAGGATGGACTATAGTTTCTTGTGGGTGTTTTTCAGATCCAAAAGTCGAAACAGGGACTCTTGACACGCCGTACAATTTCGCTCTACTGAACTAGTCTATAATCAAGTCACTGTGGGATATTTCGCATAACGCTTCCTTGGAGAATACAATTTGGGTCAGACTTGTGGCATTGGAAAGAGGACACAGAGGGCTACTACAGGTCACAAACTTAGGACTAGATAATCAGAGAGTACAGAGATACATCAGCGGAAATATCGAGCTCCTACAAAGTGGAAAAATGTGTGTAGATTTTCTTAAATTTTTGCTTAAGCTTGGTTTGAAAATTTATTTTGAAGGAATTCAAAGGGCATAGTAGAGCATTATTATCGGTAACTGATGCCGCGAGGAAAGAAAATTCAAACACCTAGTAAGGAACCTGAAAGCTCTAGCATGACTCATGAAGAAGAGGAAGAAATGCAACATGATATATCAAAATTACAAGACCAAGTGCAACAACTGTCCCTTACACAAAAAGGAACAGAATCTAAGATGGATGGTTTAAAGAAAGGTGTAGAAGCTAATATGGACTATTTAAATAAAGGCGTAGAAGCTAAGATGATTGACGTGGAAGCTAAGATGGATGATTTGAAGATAGATTTGAAGATAGACATGGAAGAATTGAAGAAGTTGCTACAAGAAAGGGTCACTAATGGTGAAAAGGTAGTAAAGGAAACTCATGATGAAAACAAAAGAAATGTTAATCATGATTCCATAGACTCTAATGTTGGATCGAAGACTCACCATGTTCCAAAAATCGATATGAGGAAGTTTGATGGCAAGGATCCCGCCACATGGATATTACAGATGGAGCAATTCTTCGATCTCAATAATGTGCAAAACACACAAAAGGTACGTATGGCAACTTTATATTTGGAACCAAATCAGTTTGTATGGTATCAATGGCTTTGTTCTCGTAAACAATTTATCACTTGGGCAATTTTTACGGAAGAATTGATAGCACATTATGAGGATACAAAAAGCAACACTTTTTTTAGCCAATTGATAAGTCTCAAACAAAAGGGTTCAATAATGGAGCACATTGAGGAGTTCCAAAAATTGAACATAAGGGTAAAAGATATTCCAGAGGAGCATAGGATTGATGTGTTCATAGGGTCTTTAAAGGATAATATCCAACATGATGTGCGCCTTTGGGAACCTGATTCATTAGAGAAGGCATTCAGGTTAGCAAGAAAAATGGAAAGCAAAATTATGGCAACTAGGAAGCATACCATTCACAACTATAAAGACGGAAGTGTTGTTGCCCATAGTCTTCCACAACCTACAAGGTTGACACCACAACAATTGGAAGAAAAAAGAGCAAAAGGGCTTTGTTACAATTGTGATAGCAAATACACAAAAGGTCATAAGTGTGCTGAGAAGAAATTATTCTACATAGATTGTGAAGAGGAAGAAGAAAAGGAGCAAGAAAGGTCAAAAGAAGAGGATATATTCCAGGAACAAAGCCTAGATGAAGAACAAATAAATCCGACCATATCTTGTAATGCATTGGCGGGAATTACCACTCCTCAAACCATCAAGATAGAAGGACAAATCAAGAAGAAAAAGGTAATAGTGTTGATTGATTCAGGAAGCACCCACAATTTTATTCATTGTAGGGTAGCAAAAGAATTGAATTGCTTCCTATATCCAGCACCAGAGTGTCAAGTGATGATTGCAAATGGAGGAACAATAAATTTTTCTGGAAAGTGCCATAATATCAAGCTATCCATGGGAGAATATGTATTGACTAGCCCAATGCTTTCCATTCCAATGGGAGGTGCTGATGTTGTACTAGGAGTCCAATGGCTACAATCCTTGGGTACAATAGCTTTTAATTTTCAAGAACTTTTCATGAAATTTTCTATGGAAGGAAAGGAAGTTGAATTAAGGGGTATTGCAGGGAAACCAGGAAAGATAATCAGCTCTAATGGCATGACAAAGCTTCTAAAAAAGGAGCAAAGAGGTGTAATTGCACAATTATGTTCGCTAGATGTTTCCACATTGGAATCATCTATTTCTCCAGATCTCCAAAAAGTCCTGGACAATCATTCCAAGGTATTTGAGACTCCCAAAGGTCTCCCACCTATGCGTGATCATGATCATGCTATTCATCTGATTCCAGGAAGTGTTCCTCCAAACATCAGGCCGTACAGATATCCATATGTCCAAAAAAGTGAAAT
Organism: Pinus tabuliformis; assembly: GCA_031772625.1. Taxonomy (NCBI): domain Eukaryota; kingdom Viridiplantae; phylum Streptophyta; class Pinopsida; order Pinales; family Pinaceae; genus Pinus; species Pinus tabuliformis. The sequence continues at coordinate 270,789,292 of CM062819.1, forward strand.
TGAACGTATGGTTGCAGAAATGCTAGAGGCTGGTATAATTCAACCGAGTCAAAGTTCTTTCTCAGCTCCAGTAGTATTGGTGCACAAGAAGGATGGATCATGGCGCATGTGTCCAGATTATAGGGAGCTCAACAAGCTCACTATTAAAGATAAGTTCCCCATTCCTGTTATTGATGAATTACTGGATGAATTGCATGGATCAATTTACTTCACCAAGTTGGATCTTCGTTCGGGATATCATCAAATCAGAATGAAGATTGAAGACATTCCAAAAACGGCATTTAGAACTCATGAGGGTCATTATGAATTTTTGGTCATGCCTTTTGGCCTTACCAATGCACCTTCAACATTTCAAGGTTTGATGAATTCAATTTTCAAACCATTCCTTAGAAAATTTGTGTTAGTATTTTTTGATGATATACTAATCTACAGCAAGTCTTGGAAGGATCATGTTGAACATGTTGACAAGGTGCTACAACTATTGGAGGAGAAACAATTATATGCAAAAAGATCCAAATGTTTCTTTGGAGTCCAGGAGGTGGAATATTTGGGTCATATTGTATCTCATGAAGGAGTTAAGGTAGACCCTAGCAAAATTAAAGCCATTAAGGAATGGAAAATCCCCACATCCATAAAGCATCTGCGAGGATTTCTTGGGTTGACAGGGTATTATCGCAAGTTTGTTAAGAATTATGGGAGAATAGCAGCACCTCTAACAACATTATTGAAGAAAGATTCATTTTCATGGACTTCGGAAGCAACAAAGGCCTTTGAACATCTTAAAGAGGCAATGTGCCAAGCACCGGTCTTAGCTACACCGGACTTCACAAAAACCTTTATTGTGGAATGTGATGCTTCAGGAAATGGAATTGGTGTTGTTCTAATGCAAGATGAAAGACCCATTGCTTTTGAAAGTCGTCCAATCAAGGGAAAGTTTTTAAGCAAAGCTATTTATGAGAAGGAAATGTTGGCAATACTCCATGCACTTAAGAAATGGCGACCCTACCTAATGGGAAGACACTTCAAGGTAAAAACGGATCATGATAGCCTTAAATACTTTTTAGAACAAAGATTATCCTCTGAAGAGCAACAAAAGTGGGTCACAAAGATGTTGGGTTATGACTTTGAAATCATCTACAAAAAAGGGAAGCAAAATGTGGTGGCAGATGCACTCTCAAGAAAGGATGAGGATGTGGAAGCATTGTTGTGTGCCATTTCTATTATCCAACCAGATTGGATAAACGAAGCAAGGGAGGAATGGAAGAATGACGAAGAAGTGTGGGCACTTATTCAAAAGCTACAACAAGATTCCAGTACTTCTGATACATTTAGCTGACAAAATGATTCGTTATGGTACAAAGATCGCTTATACCTCTGTAAGAATTCCCAGCTAAAACAAAAGATTCTTATGGAATTGCACACTTCTCCCTTAGGAGGGCACTCAGGATTTTTAAAAACTTACCACAGGGTTAAGAAGGAATTTTTTTGGGATGGCCTTAAATCAGATATTCAAAAGTTTGTGGCGGAATGTTTGGTTTGCCAACAAAATAAAGTTGAAACAATTAAGACACCAGGTCTATTACAACCTTTATCCATTCCAAGCCAACGTTGGGAGGAGGTTTCAATGGATTTTATCACAGGTTTACCCAAGTCTGAGGGAAAGAGTGTCATCATGGTGGTAGTTGACAGACTTACCAAGTATGCACACTTTTGTGCATTATCACATCCATTTAAAGCCAGTACAGTTTCTACTGCATTTATGGAAACAGTTCAAAAGCTACATGGAAACCCAAAGATTATTGTAAGTGACAGAGATCCCATTTTCACTGGAAATTTTTGGACAGAATTATTTTCTTGTCTTGGTACTCAGTTAGCTCATAGCTCATCTTATCATCCTCAATCTGATGGGCAAACTGAGATAGTAAACAAATGTTTGGAAGGATATCTTCGTTGCTTTGTATCTGATAAACAGACACAATGGGTCAAATGGTTGCCTCTGGCTGAATGGTGGTATAACACTTCCTTCCATACAGCAACAAAAATGACCCCATTTATGGCACTTTATGGGTATCAACCACCATCCATCACATCATATTTAAGAGAAAATTCTAAGGTTCAGGCAGTGGAACATCACATCGAACATCAACAACAAGTCCTCCAACTCTTAAAGGATAACCTCGTGTTGGCACAAAATAGAATGAAACAACAGGCAGATCAACATCGCAGTGAAAGAAGTTTTGATGTAGGTGATTGGGTATTCCTACGGCTACAACCATATAAGCAAATGTCCCTAAAGCAAGCTAAGAAGGATAATAAATTATCACCAAAGTATTATGGTCCGTACAAGGTGTTGGAAAAGATTGGTACTATGGCATACAAATTGGAGCTTCCTGCAGCTTCTCGATTGCACCCAGTTTTCCATGTTTCATGTTTAAAGAAGGTTATAGGTGACAAGCTCCCAATTCAAACAATATTGCCAGAACTTGACGAGGAAGGAAAAATTATATTGGAACCAGAAGCAGTCACAGAAACAAGAACTCGACAGCTACGAAATCGATCAATTTCAGAGTATCTTATCAAGTGGAAGAACTTATCCGCTGAAGATTCCACATGGGAGGATGAAAATTTTATGCAGAAGTATCCAGAACTGCTCAAGCGTTGAGGACAACACTTTTTTGAAGGAGAGGGGCATGTTGGGTCCCTATAATACTAGTGATTACCCCATTACTATTGTAGTTATACCCCCTATTTATATTGTTGTGCCCCTATTACCCCCATATTTTATTTCTGTGCCCCATAGAATCCCTCTATTGTTATTTTTGTGGCTTTATATTATTATTGTTAGGTCGGCTGGATTATATTGTGACTCCTTAGACTCCTATATATAGAAAGGAGGTTTTGTCATTTGTATCATCCAAGAATTGTTCATTTATGTAATGTAAAGGAGGTTGCCCCCTCGAAGAGGCTGAATTGTAAGGCGTGGATCTCTCTTTTCTATCTTTTTGTGAGCTGGTTTCATAACATTGTTTTACTTTTGTCTATCAATGATATATTCTTAGGCCTGAAAGGAAAACTAAATGCATAAAGAGTTTGTGTCTGATTGATTGATTGATTAAGAAGGATGATCCCTGCTACTATCTATTTAGAAAGCTATAAATTAATAGTAGATATTTAGAATGTCACTAATTGGTATAGTTTATGGTTCAGAGGTTTTACGATTAAGTATCTTTAGAGGTATACACAAGTTAGGCTAAAGGAAGCTGAATATACATGCAATTTGGCTTCATTGAAGAAGTGTATAAATTCCAACACATGATTTTTGAGGTTACAGTTGGTTCTAGATTTTGATGCATTGTTCTGGGTTCAAATCTTTGTATTGGTTATAGTGATCTGTCTGTTCTGTTAGCCTCCTATACCAATAGGTTTCATTTTTCATTATTGGAAGGGGAAATTCCAAATATGTTCTACTTTGATGATGCAAAGATCCAATATTTCTGTGGAAGAACATGTCTGTACATAGTTTGGATAGTATCCTACTTATGGATGGGTGATCCAACAACCTAATCTGGATCATGCCATGTTTAAATTGATGTTGTAGAATAGAGAAAGAGAATCTTTCCAAACTGTCTAATCTTGGCAGATTAGTAGATTAGGTAGAGAATGAAGGTTCCCAACTGCTTAATCTGGGACCTTAGAAGTGATAAGGGTAGTTGTAGATTGAAACTCAAAAGAAAAAGAAAAGAAAAAGAAAAAGAGCAACTGAGGGTTTGCAAGTCTAAATGCACCCTCCTTGAAGTAATAAAAAATGCTAAGCACTAATATGGGTAGGTAGAAAGGGGTTGCAGAAGCTTGTTTTCAGTTATATTGCTGGCCTTGGCAGGAAGCATATATTGACAAGAGAAGTTTCACCTGTTTCAACATTTTGGTAACAACACAGTGAAGCATGTCTAACTCCCCAATCATTCCCCGCAAAACTTCTTTCTAACATTCCCTAATGGTCCAATGGGATTTCCTCATTGTGTACTAATATCACCTTTTGATTATGGCAACATCAAGTCAAGGTGTTGATTCCTATTACACAAGAAATCCACATTTCCTGTGTAAAACCCTTGATCATTTTCATCTGTTTCTGCACCTAAGTTTACTCATTAAGCTTAGTTCTCAATTCCTCTCTCTCATCTCAAATTCATATTAACTTCTAAACTTACTATATAGCTCCCTAAGTTCTCCCATTCCCTGTTATTATAGCATTATTGTGCAAAAAATCCCAGAAATATATATATTTCCCCCCTTCGGGAAATCTAGCCATATATCCCAAAGTTTGGGAGTGTAAGAAAGTCGGAGTCCCATGGAATATCTGTTCATACTTTATTTTTGGGAATTGAATCAACAACCGGTTGATTTAATAACCCTAAGCGCACCTTATAAATGGATATATCCTTTACCATTTATCCCCGAAAACCCTCAGAAAACCCACAATTTTATTTATCCAAAGTTTTGTCTTGGCGCAATTTTCCACAAATAATCATTGTTTATTATACGGGCCCCGTCGTATCGCTCTAACATCTCCGCGTCCCGTCATCCGTCAGATCCGGGCCCTCCCATCCGACGGCCCTCGGCGATTTCGGACTGCCCCCGATCGTCGTCCTTTAGCGCCCGAAAACTGTCAGAGGATGACATCCGTTCGTGGATGCATGTCAAATTTTGATTGTATCGGGTGGCTTCGGACACAAACTGGGCCCGTACCAAAAGTGGTCTGATAATACCGCTTACCGCTCTCCCTTTCCGCTCCACGCCATTGCCGCATCAGCATTTCGTCAGCTTCCATTCCGCCATTATTCCGACCTGTCTACCATGTCGCTCGTCCATGTCGACCCAATCACCAGTTGACACGTCATCCCGCCATACTTGACCCCACCAATGACGCCATCCATCAAAAAGGCGCCAAAACCAATTTTTCCATATTATCGCGCAAAAGTCATGGTTTTTTGTATTTTTCATATATTTGAGCACTCTGTTAATTGCATGCATTTACGTCATTCTTCCGCCAACCTCCAGAAATTCGTCCTTGAGCTGCGGCCACCTGGAATTCCGCACGGTCATCTTCCTCCCGTCGCGCCGCAACCAGGTATTTACCTGTTTCTCCCACCAACTAGTTTTTCAGTCTTCCTCTGCTAAAAAACACGAAATAACCACTATCCGGCATTCCGTACTCCTATACCTTCAAAGACTAAACTAATATCCCTTGGAGGTCCCAAATTCATCAAAGTCCCCTCATTCACTGCATTGTCCTTAACCCATACCCTTCACAAAGTTTTCGTGTCGCAGGGTGTTATAGACATTTTTGTGCCTTGCGACATGGAGCATGGAATGTCAATAATTACAGGGATCCTCAGTCCCTAAACATGTTGTTCTTACCCCTAAAAGAACAAGGTCATCAAACAACAACACTTCCAATCAGTTCTCCACCTGAAAACACTTCAAAACAGGCTTATTTTGGATCATGTCAGCTGCTCCACTGAGATTCTGCGCTGGAATGCAACTGTTCCTCCTTGTACCTGCACTGGAAGTCAAATCTAATGAAGGCTACCTGCGCTGGGCGAGATTGGCCAAGTGGCACAGTCATTCTGCAAGGTGTCAATTGCCCAGGAAGCTTCCAAACTGACACTTGGTTCATGAGATTCGCCCTGTGATGAGTAAGAGGTACTTGATCACCATGTGTAAGCAAGGATCTCCAAGTGGACTCCAGAACTGAAGATTAACTGAAGAGGGAGAGGACACAAGGCAGCTTCATGTCAGTCTCAAGCTGACTCATCCTCTCTTCTTCTACCCTATATATAGAGCTCTTCTATGAGGTCTAGGGAGGCTGGAATTTTGTGTAAAGCAAGGAGGTGTTGTTGGTTTACAGTTAGAGCTATTGGGTGATTGTTTTACTAGAGGTGAAGAGGAGAGTTCTTGCTGCTGGGGAGGTGCTGCTGGATTGGAGCCATCATTGGTTGTAACCTTCTCAGAACCCTGTTACTTCTATCAATAAAGTTTTGCATGTTCTCCTATATACTTGTATTGCATTGATGTATTGTATTTACATGTATATTTGATTCACTCTAATCCATGCATCAGTTATGAGTACTTGTATCTTGTAGTTTCCTCTCTTGTTTTGTGCAGGATCTGTGTGTAGCTGGACCGGCAAAGAGAGCAAGGAGCTGGGAACAAGAGACAAAGAGAGAGGACAAGGATCGACTAAGCGAAAGACACCAGGTTGGTTAATCTTTTCTTCCTTTTCTCTGTACTTTCATAAAGGAAAACTTCAAAGCTTTACTTTCAGTTGTTGCTAAAGACTGTCACCTTTAGAGTAGGGATAGGGTCATCCGCATCGGATACTTTTCGCCACAACAAACTGGCGACTCCGCTGGGGAGCCTAGTATCTTGTTGGTGTTTGTAGTATTTTGCTATTCATTTCTTGAAGAAAAGAGTACCAAATCGAAAAGCTTTTGACTATATCAAAAGCGAAGTAGAGGGACTGTTACTCTTGCTCCTTTGCTGAGCAAATTCAAGATTTGAAGAGCTTATCTACAAAAGACTCTTTACTCTTTGTGATAGATCTTCATCCTCTTGATCATCCCTTAGCCTGTACTTGACCTATAGCTTTTTATTTCAGCAAAAATAGTGCATTTTTGAGCTTTTTATGACCCGGAAAACTTTGTAGACGCAACTCTCGTGTGTCAGTGCAGGCTGTCCACAGGCAGTCTACATTACAGCGCAGGTACTCCCTTCGGGAACTGCGCTGGAAGTCAAACTGACAGACCAGAGCCTGCGCTGGTCCAGTTAGCCATTGTCTTGCTCAGTTTTCCCATTGTGTCTTGGCCCTATTTTCACTGATTTTTTGTTGATTGCTTGCTGGTCATTGTACTTGCTGTAAACTGTTCTCCTTGACATTATTCCGCCTCAGTTGTGTGATGAAACTGTGAGTGTTCTTTCAGTATTTCTTGTTTCAGTTACAGTTTCCCATTGTGAAAAGCGAACCAGTATAGCTGTGACCTCTTAGATCCTGAACTGTAAAAAGTGTCTTTGTGATCTTATGAGCTAGTTTTATTACTGTTCATGGCTGTTTGAGTTTGTTTGCTTTTCATCTTATGGTTTGAATCTATGCATTTCCTGTGTTTAAACAAGTCTATCATAAGGTGTCTTTTTGATTGTGGACAAGCTTGTTTATTTCTACTTGAAATTAGATTCAAAATTATACAACAGTTTCCTTTCTGTCTTACATCAACATTAAGGATAACGAAAATAAATACATGCATTGTGCATTTTTCATTTGACTGTGTGCTTGACGATTTAGGAAAATGTGCATTTTAGTGTGTGTTCTATGATCTGTGGAAAAAGTTGTGTCTTTCTTTTCCCTCAGTAGATTAATGTTTTCAAAGTTGAAAGGTTGAAAAGATTTGCTTCTCATTCTTAGATTGCATATAGGAAGTTGTATATATACATCTCGTGGCGAACCTGAAAGGCAAACTGTTAAGAAAGATCAACATTAAAATAAACTCAATTTACATAACAACACTTTGGAATTTAACGCAAACATCTAGAGGTCTAGGTAGAGACGTGTTCCGGCGTCGTTAAACATAGTGACTGTCGATCTCTACGAAGGTGGGTGATTCCTCCTGAGAGTCGGTGGCACTAACACGGACTTGTGCTCCCGCGTACCGTCGCGTATATTGGGAGACCCCTATAGGCTTTTATCCTTTATCCTTAGGAAACCGTGTCGGCCGCCCTACTGATCGCGATGCAGTGAACACAGCATTCACGAAGATCGACCACCCGTACTGTAAAACGTATTCTGTGGTTTCGCGAAAGGTTTGGCACACCCTCTGCCTAGATCTCCAGAGCAGTTTCTTTTGGCCTTTTTCAAACTCTATAATTGAAAAAGTCCAACCGAGCATTTGTCACTTCGGGCTCGTTAATACATCGAAGGCGACTAGAGTCATCTTTAGCTTTTTCTCGACTCTTAAAACATGAAAAAGCAAGTTTGTGTCTAAAAGCGTCGTTAATAAAATTTATTTTAAGCGGAACATAATCACCTGTTATTCCCACGTTGATCTTTCAGTTGAAAAGTATGGAGCCCACCAACCAAGGAAGTAACCTTGGCAGAAGTCCAAATCCCTTCTCCTCTTGGGGAGATGTTGGTGCGCCTCATATGGCTACTTTGTCACTTCCAGGATTGACAATCAGCCTTCCTGTATGGCTCTTTTCAACTAATGTAGTCCAGATCGCCATTAATCCTGAGCAGTCGAATCAACAGTCAGAACAATCTAGAACTACCCACCAGCCTTCCACTTCTTATGATACTTCCTCTGATCCTTCATCTTCGCGAGGTAGAGCTGGCAAAAGTCAGCCTCCCAAGGAGAAGAAGGAAAAGAAGAAGAGAGAAAAGAAGCAGAAGGAGCCTCTGGCGAAGGCGACTGGGGGCAAGCAGAAGAAAGCTGACAGAAACCCACACACTGCACCGACCGGGCCTAAATCGCCATGTGTCATTTGCAAAGGGATCCATTTCCATCGTGATTGTCCTTGTATTCCCCAGATACTAAGGGACTGGTCCCCAAGGTTGCACAATCCGGTAGCATCAACCTCTGGTTGTCATGTTGATTGCATTTCGTCAACTAGCGAGAGTGAAGGACGAAGAAGGGGACCAAGATCACCCTGTCTATTGTGTGAAGGTAATCATGCCCTCCACAAATGTCCATTCTTAGATGAGGCAAAGAGAGTTTTGGAAGATCGCCCGGTTTCACCGTTGCGACTTCCTCCTGGATACCAAAAACTCGCGCCTAATCCCTCGATAGTTGAAAATCCAGTTGACCCGTTCAAGTGGTCAGCTGAAGTGTCGGTCATTGAGAATGAACCTACTGAATCCAGACCAGACGAAAGTCTAAAGGTCGAAACGGCAGTTGACCCGGTTCTTCCTTCAGAAGTTTCATCGTCCAATGACTCCGTCATTAAAGATCCATCTTCAAATGACACCGTCACTGAAGAGTGATCTTCATGCGACACCCTAGCTGAAGAGAATAAGGATGACACCATCCAGGTTCTTTATATCAGCACCGACTCTGATGAGTGTCAGGGCAATGCGCCCATTCCTTTATCGCAGGAAGGAACAACATCAGAGTCATACCCGGCCGCATATTCGGTCCCACCACCAAGCAACCTTGTTGTATCCTTTGATTGGAATCAACTAGGCAGACCCCGGTTACCAGCCAGTATACCATTCAGAATCATTGTCCAGATCTATAGAATGATTATGGCTGGTACTATCATTGATGAAGGGGCGTCTGTGAGTATCCTTTCCTCTATTGCTTGGAAAGCACTGGGTTCCCCAGCGCTTTTACCTGAGTTGAGAAATCTCTCAGGTTTTGATAAAGGAACCAGTCGACCATTAGGGATCCTCCCCAATGTACCTGTTACATTGAAAGGGAAGACCGTCGAGATGAACGTGTTGGTCGTCCAAGGACCCTTGGATTATAACCTACTCCTTGGACGCGACTATATTTATTGCATGGGAGCGATAGTATCCTCACTCTTTAGAGTAATGTGTTTTCCACACGAAGGAAGGATGGTCAAGCTCGTAGACCAACTTTCATTTCCGGGATCTCGCATCGCAAATAGTCAAATACCAATCCTAAATGGTCTGTTCACTCAAGATACGCCTCCACCCCCAGTCCTCCTTCCCGATGAGTGCGAGTGATTCGGAAAGAAAGACTAGGACCCAGGGGGCATGCACCCTGGTCTGCTTCGGGCAGAAGAAACCCCGGGTATAAGGAAGAATTTCCGCAGAAGAATATGACTAGTCCGTACCCCGTCCGTAGAAGGAAGTGGGGTTGTTCTGGAATAATAATCTTTTGTTAAAGTTATGTGTTTGACAAAAGAGTCATTCACCTTTGTCTAAAAAAGTGGGCAATGCCCAAGTAGGAATTCCCTTATTGCACCAAGTAGTAAACATCTTTGAATTCAAGCCTCGCCCATCGAAACATGTGTTTTGAAGGATAAGCAGGGGCAGCCTACAAAGTAGGGGACTATATTGTTGTGACAGAGGGTAACCATCTTTGGACAACCCAATGATAGACACCGCCGAAGAAAGAGATTGATTTGCGGCAGCAAATAGAACCGTCTTCGGATAATAAGAAAGAGGCAAACCTCTTTGATAAAGGGGCAGTCTCGAAATTCTACCCTATACCTGGGGGCATGCAAACTTTTGGAATGCAAGCTAGGGACGACTATTTATTTTTTAAATTTTTAGGTCCTCCCTTTAAACCTGTAGGTCTAACCCGTTAAACTCGTAGGATTAGCCGTTTCCAACCTTGCATGAAGAAAGCCTGTGGGGCAAAAGTAAAATTTGCCAAAATTTGGAGCATAGCTTTATGAGATAAAGCTCCTTAAAAAATAGTTATCTCATAGGAGGCGTTCTTATTATGACTGGTATATCGAGCAGTTTTAGCATATAGTTCATGCTCGTTAAAAAATAAACGCAAAATTCGAGCAGTTTTATGACTGAATTTATGCTCGTTAAAAAATAGAAAAGTGTGAGCAAAAGTTTCCCCCAGAGTTCAAGCTCATGGAAAAAATGAACCGGTAAATAACCTTTTGAGATCGTAAATTCATCAGCCATAAGAACCTTGATCGTGTTTTCATCCATCACCTCCACTGTTCATTTGGCCGATCATTCACTTCCATTTGTGTGTTTACCTCTTTTGAGAAACAGCTGCGAAGAGTGATTTCACCTAGCCATCCTTGTGACACTGCCGTGATTGGAAAATTCCAACCTGTACCTGGAATCTGCTGCTATCCCTATTTATCACTCGTTCCTCAAAAGACGAGTCTTCTTTGAGCTCTTTTCACTGACTTGTAAAATATGAAAAGTTTGCCGAGTTTTGGCCTTCCAGCTCGTTAAACGACCGGAACGCTATCCCTCCTCTAAATTTTAATCTTTTTGGACCCGAGGGATTATTGCACAAAAGGATCGAGCGCTTGTCTTGTTCGGCTCGTTAAAAGTACCGAACAGCCATCCCTTCTGTATTGTTTTATACTTTTTCGGACTTAAGGGATTAGCTGGCGAAAAAGGAATTATGGAGTTGACTTTCTGTACCTTTTCAGACTCTCTAAAAATGAAAAGGACCGAGTTTTCTTTGTCGTTAGACTCGTTAAAATGATTAAATAGCGACAAACTTGTCTTTAGACGAGAACGAGTTTCCCTATCGCTAGGCTCGTTAAATCATAGCGATGGGCTTGCCCGAAGGGCAGGTTATAGAACAAGCATATGTTATCCTCCTCAAGCTTGACAAAAATAAAGAGGTACTGGTCAGAAATGACTGGGGAAAAATTGGGAGAACATAAAAGTTTAAAGGTAGCAAGTCACTCTTGAACATGAAACTTTTCCTCCGTACCACATCGGGTTGGGTTGTTTCATTCACCGGTCTCATCACCATGGTCCTCGCCAAACCATCCACATTTGGGGTAATGCTACCGATCCATCGCATCAGTGTCGTTATATGTTCAAGAGGGGTCATTCTGAAAGTGTCAACCGTGTCCCATCCACTGCCATACATTATCCTTCATCCATTCATGATCGCCACCATGAATCATATGTCACAGTTTGTTTTCACCTCCACTAAAATCCTTAGCTCCGTTCTGTGTCATTGATGTGGGATTCATTAAGGCCCTCCTTTGACGGATCGCTTCTTGTCGACTTCAACTCATTATCCAAGAAGTTGATCTAGGAACACCCCCATCAGTACTTTGAAGCTTGCATGCCTCAATGGCAAGTTTCTCACTTCCGGCGACAGGTATACATCAATGACCTTCGACCAGAAGATTTTGCGTGGCGTTCGACGCCAATTCCTTTATTCACGCCACGTGAATTGTACTGCAGTACCTTGAGGGTCATCGTCATTATTGGTGATTCCTCTCGCGCTTGTTAACGGTTTTCATTATTGACCGGTAATCAAGCGATGTCTTTCCATGTTCGACTTCAGCGAAATTCTCACATGGATCGACTTGTACTTAGAGTGAAGATCGAACGAGTTTGAAGACCCCGGATCTAGTTTCATCCATCCGGGCTGCGATATATATTCAGGAAATATAAAAGCATTTGCCATGTACATCATTGCAGCAAATGATCATCCTATTCAAAGGATGATAATTTCAACAGAAAATTATCAGTCTACCATCAGACGATCGTCTGTCATATGTACCAAAATGTATTTATAAAGCTGAGCATGGGAATGCCCGCCTCAGCTAGATCATGAAAATAGAATGAAAAATAATGTATTGTATTGTATTGTATTACAGGGCGCCTCCTCAGCACTGGAATGAACTTCGGACCCTCTACATAAAGCATTTCACCCGATAAACGGCCTCATACTTTAGGGGGCAACTGTTATAGACATTTTTGTGCCTCGCGACATGGAGCATGGAATGTAAATAATTACAGGGATCCTCAGTCCCTAAACATGTTGTTCTTACCCCTAAAAGAACAAGGTCATCAAACAACAGCACTTCCAATCAGTTCTCCACCTGAAAACACTTCAAAACAGGCTTATTTTGGATCATGTCAGCTGCTCCACTGAGCCTCTGCGCTGGAATGCAACTGTTCCTCCTTGTACCTGCGCTGGAAGTCAAATCTAATGAAGGCTACCTGCGCTGGGCGAGATTGGCCAAGTGGCACAGTCATTCTGCAAGGTGTCAATTGCCCAGGAAGCTTCCAAACTGACACTTGGTTCATGAGATTCGCCGTGTGATGAGTAAGAGGTACTTGATCACCATGTGTAAGCAAGGATCTCCAAGTGGACTCCAGAACTGAAGATTAACTGAAGAGGGAGAGGACACAAGGCAGCTTCATGTCAGTCTCAAGCTGACTCATCCTCTCTTCTTCTACCCTATATATAGAGCTCTTCTATGAGGTCTAGGGAGGCTGGAATTTTGTGTAAAGCAAGGAGGTGCTGTTGGTTTACAGTTAGAGCTATTGGGTGATTGTTTTACTAGAGGTGAAGAGGAGAGTTCTTGCTGCTGGGGAGGTGCTGCTGGATTGGAGCCATCATTGGTTGTAACCTTCTCAGAACCCTGTTACTTCTATCAGTAAAGTTTTGCATGTTCTCCTATATACTTGTATTGCATTGATGTATTGTATTTACATGTATATTTGATTCACTCTAATCCATGCATCAGTTATGAGTACTTGTATCTTGTAGTTTCCTCTCTTGTTTTGTGCAGGATCTGTGTGTAGCTGGACCGGCAAAGAGAGCAAGGAGCTGGGAACAAGAGACAAAGAGAGAGGACAAGGATCGACTAAGCGAAAGACACCAGGTTGGTTAATCTTTTCTTCCTTTTCTCTGTACTTTCATAAAGGAAAACATCAAAGCTTTACTTTCAGTTGTTGCTAAAGATTGTCACCTTTAGAGTAGGGATAGGGTCATCCGCATCGGATACTTTTCCCCAAAACACAGGGCGTGCCATAGCAAGATAATTCACCCTGTTTCACCTCCTTTTGACAGCATTTCACCTCAATTTTGCCAAAGCTACCCTGTTTGTTCCTGAAAATCTTTTTCTCTGTCAAAATTCACCACATTCATCCACAATTCAAGTATAAATCCAGTTCAGAGGATAAGTGAAGCATGGTGACCCCTGTGGCCTTGAACATCACTCCCCTGAGTGCCCCACAGAGGAACCTGGATTGGCTAGCCCTTGCTGACAGGGATTATCAAATTAAAGAGACAGTTGAGATAACTACCAAATATCACATACACACTATTTGTGAGCCGAGGGATAAATACATGAGTGGTGCTGATGACATAGGTATCTGGGAATCTAATTTGCCCATTTATTATCTACCTCAAGTCAATGTGTTCCCAGACCTCATCTAACAATGTTGTGAACACTATGAACCCTCACAGAGAGCAGTTTTGAGTTCATTTGGGAATGTTTTATTCCACATCACTCCACAACCCATAAATCAGATGCTGAACTTTAAACCAACTAAACCTTTGGTCCCCCTTTCTATGAATTTTCTGCTCCAAGAAGCTACCAAATTGCCCAGCTCAGAGGTCACAGAGATTGGCCAGTTGTTCATGAAGCCAGAATATCAGCCCCGGCAACCTTCTCCTTATCTACATGTCTGGTTCAATGATACAGGGAGACTGCTAGTGGACATGATATCCTGCATTCTGGGATTCAATACCAGTGAGTTTGTAGATGATACAACCTTGTTGATGTTATCCATGTTCACTCCAGGGCAGCCTCCTGCTCCCCAGTATGATTATGCCACATTCGTTGCTGACAAGATTCATGAGCAATTCATGAATCTGGAGAGGGAAAGGGTATTCAAATACACCTCCTATATATATCACTTAATGTTATATTTTTAGCCTGATAGTTTCCCTATCTCCTTGAGAAAGCTAGATGCAAAAGGAAACAGGAGGTCAGTGGTATTTTGGTCATCAGTTTGTCACCATATCTCTTGCTCCCCATACAACTATTGTGAGTTCATTAATATGTTCATCTATCCAGCCTTGTCTCTGCTACAAAGTTCTCCTCCTCCTAGAATCACCGATGATATGCAGAAGATTCTCCAGCTTTCAAAGAATTATAGCATTGGACATTGGTACTTCTACCAAGACCACATAATAATTAGAATATATGGCCGTGAGCTAGCCCCTTACAAACTGCCAAAGTATGTCCCCATGAGACTTTTTGCATTAGAGTATTTTTGGCAATTTGGAAATGCAGACATGATTCACTTTCATAGCAGAAATAAGAAAGCACAGCTGAAAATCAAACACCAACTGGGCCCATTCATTTTCAACAAAAGAGAATAACAATGGAAAGAAGCAGATAACATTCTAAAGAGCTTCCAACTGCAAACAAGCTTCCTTTGGTCACCCTATGACCCCAATCATTTTATAAGTCTTAGAAGAGTGAGATACAAACTTGCCAGCTATGATCATGTCAGCATCCCACACATTGAAAAATATGCAAATCAGTTAGAATGGAAGGAGGGCACCCTAGTGGAAGCATGTTCTAGGGAAGAAATGCCACAAAAAGAAATGAAGCAATTAGAAAAATTAGTTGACTTGGAATGTTTTGAACAGGTTTTCTCCCCAGTACTCAAGCATCTTGGAGTAGCTGCTTCCTCTTCTACTACTCCCCAACAATCTTCCCAAGCCTCTACTCAAGCAACAACTACAGCTAAAGGAAAGGAGATGCAACAAGAGGAGCCACTCTCTAACATAGAGCAGCAAGCAGAACAACAAGAAGAAATGGCTGAGGCACCTTCAAATATAGCGCAGAAAACTTAGGAAAAAGTCCCTCCTATGCAGGAGGTAACAGTCGAAACCTCGGTGTTGCAAACTCTAGCTAATGAGGAAAGAACAAGGAAGAGAGACAGGCAGGAGGAAACTCCTCTAACCACTTCAACAAATCAACAAGGTGATAAAAGACAAAGGTTGAATCCCTTTTCTGAGGAGGAGATGCCTGAAAGGCCCACTGGTACCATGCTCCCTCCCAACATTGAAACATCAGCCAGTTCCTTTCAACATGAACATGAAATACAACATGGAGGAGAAGTTAGTTCATCAGGGCAGCAACAAGGTCTGAGTCTAGCATCAAGAAGTAGTTTATAGAGATAAAAGCAAGAAATGAGCCAATTAGAATCCAACTCTATAACCAGCTGCTCAAGATGGCGCCAACAAATCGAGAAAGGCTTATGTCGGCCTATGATATTCAAGAGGGAAAAATGACTCTTAGTCATTTCAGGCCCACCGTGCTGCAGCCTCAGTCAACTGCTGACTATATTAGGACCAACCTAGAGGTCTTTTCCAAGGACATCCATCCTATGGATCAGATAGAACTACACAAACAAACAGGGGAGATGGTTTATGCTACATTCGCTGATAAGACTCTATTGGCACATAGGTTGCAAAACTCCCTAAATAACACTACTGCTCAATTGGAGCTAGAGAAAGCTTCCTCTCAAGCTAAGGATAACAGAATCAAGTCCTTGGAAGAAATCATCATAGAACTAGGCCATGATCCAAATGACCCTAACGGAGTGCAAGCATTAATGAAGAATAAAGATGAGGACATAACAGCTTTGAAGAAGCTGGTTAAGCTACCACCAACCCTTCACCCTCAGACTGAAGATGTTGCCCAGCAAAGAAAAGATCAAGATGTAACGGCTATGCTGGTGGCTTTGCACAAAAGGAAGCCTTAAAGCAAAAGGAAGAAGAACAGGTGTCTCAGCCACCTCAGCAGGTTATAAATCTTGAGGATACTCCTCAAGTAATAATTCCTCCCCCAGAAAGGACATCAGAATCAGGCCCTTCAGCACCAACACCAGATGTGGCAGCACCAGAGCAGGCACCCAGCCTTGACATGCAGAATAAGAGGAAGGAACTGGAGGCTCTTGAGGCACAGATGGCAGAACTAAAGGTAGCAAAAGAAAAATTGGCTACACTAGAAGAGAAATATGATAATTCAAAGTAGAATGTGGCTGAAAGGACAAGGGAAATAAGAACCCTAGAAAAGAAGATAAAGGAGCTGGAAAATGAATTAACCATGATCAAAACTATAGTTGATGTAAAGAAAATTCTATGGGCTAAAATTGGCCAATCTATTACAGACCAATGGTAGTCCATTGAAACAGTTCATGAACAAATGAATCTTCTAAGCAGAGCTCAAGCTGAAAATCAAAGAGCCAGGGCATCTTTAGGGAGTATGCCTGAAATAGCCAACAGAATGATAAATGTCCTTAACAATATGACTGGCCTTTAGCTAGCAGGAATGGGTATTAGAGACAGGACTGATACTATTCTACTGATAAAAAGGCTGCTTACCCTGAGAAGTTATGTCCAGTCATTGGAGAGAAAGTGTCAAGAAATACAAGCAGAAGTGAATGAATTTATTGCAAAAATCACAGTTCTACATAACAGGGACCTCCCTAGTTTGGTGACTAGTACAGGAAGATTGTTATCACATGAGCATTATGCCAAAAGAGTCAACATCTTTGCAACAAATCAAATAACAGCATCTGCAAGCTCTCCATAGGAAGCAGGGCCCCCATCTGGGCAGGATCTTTACGATAAGCTAGAAAATCTTTTTTTTATTGAGCATGATATCAGGCACCTTTTTGCAGTTACTCCCAATTATTACAAATACACTGAAGCTGATGAAATTCTAATCAAAATGCAGAGGCATCAATTGCCCACTGAAGAATGGTGGAGGAGAATGATAGAAACTATACTTTGATAAATTAATTTTGGCCTAAAGTCAGCATTTTCAAAATGACTCATGTATCAAATATACTTAAAGCAATAGTGGAAGACAGCTAGATGAAAAGCACAGTGTCTGGGTACAGCTGGATAGTGCAATTGATGTGTCCAATGCGGCAACATCATGATAGGGCAACATAAACGCAATAATTCTCAAAATCAATGCAAAGGTGCTCAACCATCCCAAGACGCTCCAAAAGTCAAAGATCTCTGACAGGAATGACTAGCTATAATCAATCTTCTTTAATAGCAATAACTATTGTATCCACTATTTTTGAGAGTTGGTAGAGAAAGTTATGATTCAATGACTCATTTTCAGATCTTTTGTAAAGACAATTTTGTATATATACGCCCCACTTAGCTTATTTGGGGGTTTTTGTTTATTTGTTCTGAAGAACTCGGCTGTATGTTCTGAGAAGTATAATACAAGAAGCTACTGGTTTTCTCAACTTGGCTATGCTTGGACGTGTTGTGATGGGATTGTTGGTTGTCGCAGAACTCTCGTGTTTTCTCATGATACAATATGTGTTTTCCTAACTGTCTCTATGTTTTATATGTTTACATAACTCATCTATGATATATGTTTTCTTAGTAGGAAGGAAAATGAATAGTTCAGGATTTGTCTAGTAAGACACCCTAAACTCAATCATTCCTGCTAACTATGTTTTCTTCAAGATTAGTTGTAAATATGGAATTCTTAAATGCTCCCGTTTACTCTAATTTTATGGTAAATTATATTCAAGAATTCTCTTTTTCTCTTGAATAAGATTCAGCCTTTTATGTTTTGTATCACCAAGAAAGAAATCTTTGTTTCCTTTCATGGTGTGATTCTATACTATTTCTTCTCAAATCAAAGGTTTGTATCATGGATACCTATCTAGCTCTGCAGTAACACTCTTTTATCACAGACACTAAGTAATAATCAGTCATCGAATCCATTTGCCCAATGGAATAAACCCTCTTTGATCATTGCAAGCCCTTCTTCAAACAACAGATGACAACCAAAATTCAAATAAAACCTTATACTTCATAACTAGCCTAAAATCCTAAAAACAAAGATAAATCAAAAGAGAGAGCCCTCTCTGATTGTAGGTAGGCTAGAACTTGTAATCCAAAGTTGGTTTGTGGTTACCTCAGCTGTATTCCCTTGGGAGTCAAAGGGAACAACCTGAGTGTTAACATGTTCCACTTGATTTGTTAAATTTTATTATGATTGAATGAATGGTTGATTCAGTTGTGTCAGAGGTTTAGTGATTTTTTGATTCAGTATGTCAGAGGTTTTAGTGATTGATTGATTTAGTTATGGTTGATACAAATATTGATGATTGGTTTCAGTTATGTCAAAGATTGATGATGGAGTTTCGGTGATTGGTTTTGGTGGTTTTATTACAGTCGTGATTGATTTTTAGCTTCAATGTTACTAATGGGTCCAATGTGAAAATTTTATGAAATATGGCCTTCATACTGTAGTGTTGTGTGCCAGGAGTATCCAATATGAAAATTAATGAAATGTGGTCCCTAGAATACATTGAAGGTTGGAGCCTTCAGTGAGGAAGTCGAAGATTCCTGCCAGTAGTGGTTGGTGATATGATCAATGGGTTCGAGCTCCCTTCCAGTAGCAGCTGGATAATGAGTGAAGGTTGTAGCCTTATGTAGGTTGGCACCTATGTAATAGTAAAAATATTGGCTAGTACAAGAGCTAGGTGGTTGTATGTCCCTTCCAGTAGAAGTTGGAGAACGAGAGAAGGTTGTAGCCTTCAATAGGTGGGTGCCTACATATTGGTATGAGTCTGCACCAGTACAAGATTGTGAATAGATTATTCTTTAACTTAAAAGAAGATAAAGAAAATATCAGCAGGTGTTTTTTCTCCTGCATTGGGTTTCCACCTTAAATATTGGTGTTCGTATGTGTTGCTTATGTGTGATGCCTTATTTTGTTATTAATACACATGGTTACTATTTATTGTTTAATAAATTACTGATGCATTGATTAAAGATCAACATATGATGAATTAACTAAATCATAAGTTCACTAGATATACATTGGTTTCCTTAAGAAGAGTGGCCTCCGCACGCGAGTTCCCTTCACTGAAGTAGTGTATATATAAATCTAAAAATGGAAATGAAAAAGTTATTGATTCGTAAATATTTATTGACCCCCCCTCTCAGTATTATTTCCAACAATTGGTATCAGAGGAGGTCCTTTGGCAAAAGCTTGATCACTTGAAGGAGATACGTAGAAATAATGTGAAATAAGCTAAAGAAGAAAGAACCTGAAAAGAAGAAGACATTTCAAGGGAACTGTAACAATGGAAGAGATGATTGGCCATTATGTGGGAGAAACTCCTCAGATTCAAAATCACCTTACAATGAAGATGAACAAGAAAAAGAATTATCAGGTACAAATTCGTTGACCTCTAGTGATACATATCTCTGTTCATTTGAAGATAATGAATGTGATAACGAAACAACTGAATTTTCCCTTATGGGTGAAAGAGAAAGAAATCAAATAGAGGAATAATTTAAAAATATCATAGACACAATTAGAGATCAGAATGATCTAATTGATAAAATAGAATGTGCCTACAAAGAATAAGTTACCAAATTAAAAGCCCAGTTGGAGGAAGGAATCAAAGTAAGGAAGTAGTAGAAGGAAACAAAAGACCAATGTCAAAGGCTGCAAGATGAAGTGATATCATTGAGAATTGAAGTGAATGAAAAGGACACAACAACCAAGGAAATTTTAGAAAGAACTAGCTACTTTGAAGGTCTTGAAAGTGTGATCATTTCTCTAAAATAAGATCTCAAAAATTAAAATAAGGAGAATGAATAAGTACTCCAAGAATTTGAAGAAAAAGAAAATGAAGTTCTTGAATTAGGGAAACAAGTGGAGGAAGGAAGAAAATCTGAAGACATCATGAAGAAGAATTATCTTGAAAAGGAAGAGCAATATCAGGTTGAGGTAAATATCCTAAAAGGTAAACTAGAAGAAAATGATAAACTTTTAAGATTTCAAGATAGTACTAAGAATTTGAATGATATTCTTAGTAGTTAAAGGTATCCTACCATCAAATCTGGTCTTGGTTTTCATGAAAATGTTAAAGGTGAATCTAGCTCACAAACTAAAGCAAGGAACTCTAGTGAAAAATCAGAAATGTTCAACTATGAGATAAGAGGCAACCACATTAAGAACCGAGGAAATAAATTCTTCAAAGAAAATAATTTACTCCTAACTATGGAAGTGTTAATCGATTCCTTCTTGTGATGAATAATGTTGAATGTTCTATATGTCATAATTTTGGACATGTTGGAGCCAGATGCGGAAGTAGAATGGTTCAAGATAATAACAATCACAGAGAAAGATCATTAACTTCCAGGTTCTTTAAGGGATTTTGTTTTTCTTGCAATATGTTTGGTCACAAAGCCAACAACTGCTATATATGGAATATGAAACATTTAAGATGTTATTCTTGTAACAAGTTTAGGCATATAGCAAAAGAATGTAGGAGAAAATTTCGTCCAACATACCAAAAGGAGAAAACATCATCACACTCCAAGGTATGGAAGAAGAAGGAAGTACAACTAGAAATATGTGGCATAACTTAGTATACAAATAGAACAGACTCAGGAGGAACTGAAAGTATGAAATTTCATTGTTCTAATTCTCATATGAGATTATCATGAAGGCAAGTCACATATATACGCGAGTTCAAAGCTTCACAATCGCGTATATGTTCATTTGATGAAGAAATAGAGGGACAGACTCTGAAAAATGATTTGATATGGTTCAAACAATTATCAATTATCTTTTCCGTTTTGATGATTGATTACTACAGTTTGTGTATATTATTTAAAATTAACTTTGACCCTCACAAGTTGTTGATGACTCGATGTATAACTAGTTGATGATCATGCCTTGACGACCCTTACTGATATATGCAATGCTCAGATCCGATAGTGAACAAGTGGCACAGGTTTAGGGGGAGAATATATTATGCTTCTAATAATGCATTGTTGGCATTATGTTTAAAAGTATTTGGTACATAACAATTCTTGTCAATGGTGAGGATTCTTATGTTGTTGAAGTGTTTAAATGATACATCATGCTATGTTGCATTCATAAGTTTCCTATGATGAAATCTTAGATGACACTTATATTGGTTGAGCCACATAGTTATTATTCAGATCAAATTTATGGATTATTATTGATGACTATTTTTGATGATTCATATATTGTATATTGCTTACATGATGATCTTCATAAGGGAAAGGAGAAGAACAAAGCTTGAGTACACAAATTCATTATTTGATAAGTGTCGGTGCTTTTATGTTGTTGTCATCATATCTTCAAAGATGCATAAATTTCACATGTTGCAGTTATGGATGAGGATTCCTATAGTTCTTGGCTCTCACATGGTTGAGAATTGATGTTGTTGATGGTATCAAGAAATCTTGACAAATGACTATGAGCTCATGGCTTTCTTGATACATATTGTTGGATACACATTATGTTGGATACATGGATGATTACTTAAGTCGCATATTGATAAATATTGTTCATTGGCCAAGAGAATGGTGTTGTTACAGGTTCCATATCTGGAGACATGGCTTACTTAGTCCCATAATGATGATGACTTCTTACTTTATGATGATAGGTTTTATACTCACATATGTTGATTATCATGGTTGATGCTTATAAGGTATGGGATGTTTCTTAGTGATGATACATGGTTGATATATCGAGGGTTCTTCTGGAAAGATCATGTAGTTCTTGATGATGATGCTATGATCATAAATGATGACTATGGTTTTTCACATAAATATGATATGATTTTGTGTTACTTCTTGGAGATATGACATATGCTTAGTTGATTCATGGAAGGTTATATGATAAGGCTCTTTCTACAAAGGAAACGAAGCAAGTTGATCTTGATGAAATCAAGAGGACAAGTTGATATCTATATGCGGCATACTTTGTCACAGGTTGATGATATTCACATTGTCATATCTTGGGAACTGATGATGGACATATACAGGTTGTTGGTTTGGATGTTGTTGATAGATTCTTATGGATACGATCATATATGGTGTATGATAGTTGTTGATTAATATCATGATCTTGTTTAGATCTTTGGTCTTTGTTATAAATGTCATGTATATGATTTGATGTAAAGGTCATATAAAGGCCCATAATATGTCTCTGTTTGTCATAGTCTTTTAATGAATCCTTTTTGGTCATATGATGTAATTTGTACCCCCACTATTCATGGGAAGGATGATGTAATAATTTCTATATTTCAGTCATGTATAAACAATTGGTATATCCCCACTTGGTTGAGTAGATGAGTCAAATTTGTTATATCCCAGCTTGGTTGGGAGATTGATGTATGTGTGAGTCATTGGTGATAGGAAGGTCATACTCACATAGTTGAGCTATAGAGTCATGTTATTCTTTTAGAAAATATTTTTGTAGACTTTGCATGTGCTCAGGGGGAGAATTGATGATATAATGCATCTCATCATGTACAAAGGGGGGGTTTAACCAGATAATTCATCACGTGCCTAGGGGGTGCATGATCAATGCTCATATTCAGTTGTTCAGATATGGAAGCCTTCATTTTTGTTAGCCCTTTGCCCTTGATCTTAGAAGTGGAGAATATATTGGTTCACCCTTTGCCCTGATTTCAAAGGGGGAGAGTATTTTGGTGTTTCTTATTATCTATAACAGTTTCTACAACTTGCAGTAATCAACACCAACATGGTTGCCTTCAAGTCCAAAGGGGGGGATTTTTGGAATTATGACACAAGTGTTGTACTTGTTGGAAATTCCCTTGTATGAGAAAAACTCACATGTATATGGTAACTAGATGAATCTACGTAAGTAGATGAATCTATAGGAGAATATCATATGGGACATAATGGATGGAAATTGTGTTTATAGAAGTTGTTAAACACACATGGACAGCAAAGAATAGGAAAGATAAATCAGTGAGTACATCCTTTTATTAACAGGAGATGTACATTTATAATACAATGTTGTGACTCTTGGGTTTCAGATCCCAAGGTCTCTTGGACTGCTTAGTCTTTTCGGCTTCCACACTAACCCTTTAGGATTAGGTGTCCAACATTCCCCCCCTTAATCCGAAGGGTTATGTATGAGTCCAAGAAAAGAGCTGTAATACAAAATGTGCAAAAAATACATGGCAGCACTAGGCTGAATGTGCTCTATGAAATGTTGGTATAAAGGGCGGTGGTTTAAGGATGACCACCAACACTGGAACGCTTAGTGCAGTTCCCAGAACTCTTCCAAAACTGGCAAGAAACTGAAGTTCTCTGCTAGAGGAAGTGATCCTATTGTTTTAAAGAGGGAAACCTTCAACCATAAAAGGGAGGTCTCACCCCGCATAAAAGGTAAAAATTCAACCTGAAAAGGGAAGTCTCAACATGTGATGGTTTAAGGATGACCAACAACTCTAGAATGCTTAATGCAATTCCTGGAACTCTTCCAAAACTGGCAAGAAGCTAGAGTCTTCTGCTAGAGGAAGTGTTCTTAATCTGTCATGGTTTAAGGATGACCAACAACTCTGTAATTCCTGGAATTCTTCTAAAACTGGCAAGAAGCTGGAGTTTTCTGCTAGAGGAAGTGTCCTAGATCGCCAACTGAAGGCATGTTCAGGCATCTTTGTCTCTGGCTACAATTCTGAAACTGGTGTGGCAGGTTGTGGCTCAGGCTCGCTTGATGTGACTTTGAAGCTTGTAGATGACCATCATTTCCCCCCCTGTCAGGTACAAGGTGAGAAGATGGAGAAAACTCAACTGCAAGACTGCTCAATACTCTGGAACAAGTTCTGACATGTGTTTGGAATATCTTCTTGGTTGTTGATGCCCATTGCCAAGAAGCGTTCCATCCAAGATGAATCTTTGTTCTTGAAGGACGTTTGTTTTTGAAGCACCTATGTGAAGAATGGCTGGTTTTATGACAGTGCTCACATGGATGAAGATCAAAACAGTGATCTTTCAGATGGCCAACTCAGTCACAGTGTTGGCATTTCACGATCTGTTGTTTTTGTTATTGTTGTTGCTGTGGAAGAGGGGCAGAATCTAGAACAGCTGGAGTTGAACTATCATGAGGAGCAGGTGAACTGTCATAAATGAATCCAGCACTCTGAAACTGAATGGGATTGGCATAGTCTGGAATATGAAATGACAAGTCCTTGTCATATCCAAGACCAGTTCTGTGCTTGTTGTGGACAAGCTGTTCCCAAGGTCTGATGATGGGCTTGGGAAATGCAGACTAAGTTTCTACATCTGCATGTACAACTGCTGCTTTACAGGATTCTGGATCTGATTGAACTGTAATATTATTGTCTTGCTGTTTATGGGAGTCTGTTTCAATCTTCTGAACAGAAACAGGTTCAGAATGATGACTCCACTGCTGTAATTCTTCTTGCTGTAGCTTTGTTTCAAGCTGCAAAAACTCAATATTTTCCTGTGCATTATATAAGCATGTCTGAATTTCTGAGAGAGATCCTTTGCTGATTTGTAATGTGTCATCAACAGTAGATTGTATAAGAGTTTTCATGAACTCTAATACTTCACTGATTCTGGCCATCTGTCTTAATGCAGAAAAATAATATCTACTCACAGTACACAGCAATATCCTTTATAAATGTCAGCAAATGATCAGTGTGCAGTATAAAATATTACAATCAAGCTCTCTGAAACCCTAGAATGTGAAATCATACTTCACTTCATCAATACATGTCTATAGATCAACAATGTCAGCAGTACCAACTCAATAGATGCTTTATCATAGGCATTTACAAAGAATAATGTGTCAATACTGTCATATCAAATCTCTAAATCTAATCTTTGTTCAATGCAAACAGTCAACAACACTCCTTGCATCACACAATACAATTGGCATACTCCTCCAAGGATATTATAGATCCACGCATCCAAAAAACTCTGTGGGTCCTCAAAAACCAGTCTGTGTGCCGCACTGCATATTATTCATTTATAAGTAAAGTAGTCTCTCCAGAATCCTTGTGGAAGGCATGGGTAAATATCACTTTTCCTCCTCTACCAACGCTGACAATGATATGTAGTTTATACACACCCAAGTGCTTGGAAAATGTGCAAAAATCGAGAAGCAAAAACTAATGGCAGGATCATATGATAGTTTCAAATATCACTGGACAGCGCGCATTTCAATATTTAAAAAACAACGCACATTCAGTATTTAAAACGTTTCACATATCATTGTATAACCATGCTACCTCAAAAGTGTTGTTCAGGTTCTTTAGTTCTGCACTCCTTTCAGAAATAAGTTACTCCAATATTATGGTAATGGCGGAAGTAAGAATGAGAACGATAATCTACTAAAACGCCTGGCAGATTTGTTCTATCTCATGCACTCCAAAAATATGCCTCAACTCTGTTCCCTACAGTTCGGAGAGCTGGTAATGAAAGGGAACGAGATATCACCATATATATATATATATATATCACCGTATATATATATATATATATATATATATATATATATATATATATATCACTTCAAAACAGCGCAAATGCAGTTAACCATAAATAAACCATTATTTACATCAAAGAATATTTTCTTCTACGGTTCCCAAAGAAAGACGCCATCATCATAATCCCAACTTCCAATAGAGTGGGTCTATGGATCCATCTATCACAAATATTTGCATTACAACAAAAATTTTCACTGACCTTCCCACACTTTGCAGAATCTACACAACCGGCTCACTCATTTACAATCCTCAAGAATTTACACAGAATCGTATCAAGTCCTCTACCTCACAAGTTACATTTTCTTATATAAAAACAATATGTCATACAGAAACACAGATGCCAACAGTATATACTCATTCTCCTGCCTGAAGATCTGGTTTATTGGTAGCTTGACAAAAGTTATTTCTTAATAAATTTGCGCAGAAATTTCATACTTCAATACCAATGCGAAGAAAAAGAACAATGAACCACAATCAGGCTGTTGTGATGAGGGCGAGAATGTTTAAATGCCCAAAAATCAAATGCCAATGATAATTTTGTAATAAACTTCCAACTTCAATGAATCACCGATACCTTAGACTCAAACTGTTCGAGTGAACCATCACCGTGTAGAAAATCTACATCGCATTATGCCGCCTTCCAACTCCCAAACATGCATTCAGAATCATGGTTATATCCATACTATTCCAGTGAAGCCATAAAAGAAGAAAACCAGGAGACATAATCCGAATCATGGTTAGCTACCAAAAGATTTCATTCAATTCATGAGTTTGAAACAAGTTTCTGGGTATTGGGTCCAGAATCAATGGGCGTTGGTGGTGCAAGCCCTTAAACGAGCCAACGAGAGCCAACTTCAACAATTATATGGCAACCATGGGAAGAGGACTATTTCTATTCAAATCTCGAGGAATGATTGTAACAGCCTTTTGATTTTCAACGCAGTTCTTTTTAGTTCTTTTCATTACTTTATTATTTACCACATGAATCTCTTGTTCCTACAAGAGGGACGCAGGTGAAATTTACCGATCAATATGAGCAGAGGCTTCGGAAAGACATCCTTGTGGTCTTGGACGAATTCGAGAGAAAAGTGATGCCGGATTCTGCAAAACCAGCATTGAGAGCAACGAATTTAAGGTAAATTGTCCTTGTAGCCCTTTGATCCCTAATGACAATCCCCCGACCTTGGATCCTTATGTCAATTCCAAGGCTATAAACACTGCCAATGTCCTTGTGGAGAATGTATGCGATGGAATGCACTCAACCATCAAAATCAACGCTAACTTCAATGCACCATAGCCTTTCAAGCCCGAAATGAAGCTCTTCTTGTATGATTTTGACCTTAGACTGATGTATGGTATCTGCAAGGCAGCTTCTGCTGGACGAATGAATCTGGAACTAGATGCTTTCTGGAGTTCTAAAAGGCCATTCCCAGCATAGGTGCGTTCTGTATTCAAAGGGATTTCTCGGACTTTCACTCCAACAGCTGTTGCAGCAGCAGTTAGGAATAAACTGAAGGAAAACACAGACTCTACGGCAGGCGCTAACGGATATGGCAACTACAGCCAATACAAACGAATCGACACACACCAACAGCACAATGCTTTGTCATGGGTATACACGATCAGAGATTATGTAAAGAATGGCTTCTGCGATAAAGCGCTGAGGCTGTATTATCAAATGCAACGCGCAGGCATACAGCCAGGCAAGTTGGTATTTATTTCTGTTATTAATGCATGTGGTAGCCTCTCAGGCAGGAAGATTCACGAAGATATTATCGCAGGGGTACCGCGCTTCTGTCAATGTATGTCAAATCTGGGAGTTTAGAGACTGTTTCAAAGGCGTGAACTGTTATCTGACAGGACAGAGCAGCGCATGCATAGGGATAGCATACTAAAAATACCATATGGCAGAGAGGAGCGTTTCGAATCAGGTCAGCAGCGTGAGAGAGGGCAGCGTTTAATACCATTCACTGTCACCATGTCAGGCACCAGTATTCATGCGTAGAGAGGCAGTAAAAAACGCACCAGTAACAATGCTTCTATGCATTCATCAACGCTCAGGTAAAAAACGCATCAACTCTCAGGTGTATAGCACATTCAGCAGGGCGGAGGGCGTAGTGTCAGGGCAGAGAATGAAACGCATGACAGAGGCAGCGCTCAGGTATGAGCAGCTCAGACACAGAATTATGGGCAGAGGTGCAGGACTGACGTGCACATAACAGGCCAGAGAAAAACAACCTGGCTCTGATACCATGTTAAACACACATGGAAAACAAAGAATAGGAATGATAAATCAGTGAGTACATCCTTTTATTAACAGGAGATGTACATTTATAATACAATGTTGTGACTCTTGGGTTTCAGATCCCAAGGTCTCTTCGACTGCTTAGTCTTTTCGGCTTCCACACTAACCCTTTAGGATTAGGTGTCCAATAGAAGTGACAAAATGAAAGGTAGTTCAAAGGAATCATTTCAGAAGTTAAATGGCAAATCTCAGTGTAATAGGTCTATTTAGAGGTAACATTGCATTGGCACAGAAGAACAGGAAGATCGAACTAAAGTATCATAATGAAGAAGTTGAAGGTAAAGGATGGTTAAAATTAGTTTAAGTTGTATAAACATGTACACTGAGTCAAAAAAACATATACAGTTGGTTCACAGAATAAAAAGAGCGTATACGTATACTTTCACTTTCTCAAGAATAAAAGTGCGTATATGTTGGAAACTCAAGGAAAGTCAAGAGGAGACAATACCAGGGGTCAATACCACAGCATTAGCCCATAATATTGAGCAAAGTAATGGCTATTTGATCCCATCCAAGAATACCACAGACCTAAGTGAATTTTTTGTTCTGAGGTATTGGTTTGAGGTTTTGATCTGACGTTTTTGGTCCAAGGTATTGGTGCATGGCTTTTGGTTCGAGGTACTGGTATGAGGTTTTGGTCCAAGGTTTTTAGTCCAAGGTACTGGTATGAGGTTTTGGCCCAACGTATTAACAAAGGATCTAAGTATATAAGGAGGAGAAGATCAAAGGGCTAAGGGCACAAGTAATGAATATCTTATGAAGAGTTAGATAAAAACAAAATTTGCATGTTATGGGTTTGTGATGCTTTGCTTGATCTAGACTATGTATGCACTTGAGTGTTTGATGATGGATGAGCTCTAGTGATGGATCAGGATCATAGTGACTTATAATTATGTGACATGATAATGGATAGGCTAGATCTCATGGCTAAAACATGTTGTATCCTTTATATGTGATGATTTGGGTATGTCTGAAGTCTAGAATTGCAGTGAAGTTATAAGTAAGTATTTGCAGATCTATAAGTTGGTTCACTTTGGCGAAGGCGCGTATACACGTTGGTTCATCTCTTCCAAGTAGTGTATGCAAAATAAAATTTTGATGTTCACGGATGACCGATCTATCATCTCAGTGTTGTTGTTTTACGCCGTCTGTCAATGAAGTCTTCTTAGATCTGAAAGTAAAATTGAATGCATAAAGTGTTTGTGTCTAATTGATTGATGGATTGAGTAAGAAGGGTGATCCTTCCTACTATTTTTTTACAACCCTGTAAATTGATAGTAGATATTCATAATGTAACTGATTGGTATAGTTTGTGGTTCAAAGATTTTATGATTTAGTATCTTTATAGGTATACGTAGGTTGGGGCAAAAGAAGTTGTGTATACATGCACATTGGCTTCATTGAAGAAGCATATACAGTCTGACACATGATTTTTGAGGTTACAGTTAGTTCTAGCCTTTGATGTAGTGTTCTAGGTTCAGATCTATGTATTAGTTACAGTGATCCGTCTGTTCCATTTGATTGGTTGAATTTGATTAAGATTGAATGAATGGTTGATTCAATTGTGTCATAGGTTCAGTGATTGTTTGATTTAGTATGTTAGAGGTTTCAATGATTGATTGATTCAGTTTTGGTTGATTAAGATATTGATGATTGGTTTCAATTATGTTAGAAATTGATGATTGAGTTTCAGTAATTGGTTTTTATGGTTGTATTGAAATGGTCAATGATTTTTAGCTTCAATGTTACTAATGGGTTCAGTGTGAAAATTTGATGAAACGTGGCCTTCATATTGTAGTGTTGTGTATGAGGAGTATCCAATCTGAAAATTCATGAAACGTGGTCCCTAGAATACATTGAGGGTTGGAGCCTTCAGTGAGGAAGTCAAAGCTTCCTGCCAATAGTGGTTGGTGACTTGATTAGGGGGTTTGAGCTCCCTTCCAGTAGTAGCTGGAGAATGAGTGAAGGTTGTAGCCTTCTATAGGTTGGCGCCTATGTACTAGTAAACATATTGGCTAGTACAATAGTTAAGGGGTTGTAGCTCCCTTCCAGTAGAAGCTGGATAAGGAGAGAAGGTTTTAGCCTTCTATAGGTGGGTGCCTACATACTGGTATGAGTCTGCACAAGTACAATATTGTAAACACATTATTCTTTATTTTACAAGAATATAGAGACAACAATAGTAGGTTGTTTTTCTCCTACATTGGGTTTCCACATTAAATCAGGGTGCTCATGTGTGTTTCTTATGTGTGATGGTTTATTTTGTTATTACTGCACATGGTTACTGTTTCATTTTTAATAAAGCACTAATGCACTGATTAAAGATCAACATATGATGAATTAACTAAATTATAAGTTCACTGGATATATTTGACTACTTTCAATGTCATCATGGAAAACCTCACTCCCTTGTGTCAATCGAGGAGAAAACTCATCGTCTAAAGAAGCAAGAGAACATGGAGTATCTCTATTGCATGTAGATGCGTTGCAAATGGTAAGACACAAGGGAAAGTGAGGTGAAGAGGAATTTTGGTATAAACATGTTCTTTGACCAAAGCATGTTTTATATCTAAATTAGAATCTTCATGAGAAACCAAACGATCACTTTATGTGCTTTGGAATCTAACATGGCATATGGAAGAATTGGAATTATTTCTACACAAGGTTGGCGTTTCATTGTAAGAATTGATTGACTGAGATTAGAAGATTAAGAGTCATTCAAGAGTGGAAACTTATTGTTTGTACGTGGAAAATTTTGAAATAGAGTGGAGAAATTGATAGTGTCCTCACCTTTAAACTCCTCCACCTTCATAATGTGACTACCTTGCACCTGATCACAATTTGAGCTATCATCTTTAGAACCAAGAGAATGTGAAAAACTAGTTGGTAAAGCAGATTGACCAAGTGGGTCAGGGTACAAAGAGTCATGATGTGAAGAAGATAGAGGATAATAGAAATCTGGATCAACCTTGAGATTAGAGTAGTCAATGGTGACACCCTCTTGTGAAATGGAGGAGTGAGTCTTCATTGTAGGCTTCCTGAGACATTATGGAATTTCCTTCATTGGAAGTAGGAGATGGATGAGAATATGGGATAAAGATTTGACTCAAAAATTTCCCAGTTTCATGATCACCGTAAGGAGGCACCCACATGGTATTGGGCTCCTCCTATAAAATATGAGGTGGGTCACGATTTTCAAGAGTTAGGGAGGAATAGAAAACATGAGGTCAACCGTAATGCGAGGCATGAACGAAGCATTTAAAATCTTATCTCAAGAAATCTGGGTTCAAGTTTTTGTCACAAATTTCCAAACATAGGTGAAGGAACTCATCAGCAAAGTCCTTAACTTATTGGTTAGGCTCCATTCTTAAATGGCATATTCTTTCACAAAAATCTTGGTGGCTATACTTATCGAAATATTTAAACACCATCTCAAAAAGTTGACCGAATGAAATGATAGAAGGAATTGGAAATGTATGAGACCATTTTTTAACATTACCTCGAATGTGAGGGTGAGTAATATAGCCCAGACATCTTCAAATTCTATTTGGTGACAATGGAAAAAATTCATAACTTGAAACAAATGTACACGAAAAGATAGTTCTCCCTCACCGTTGATCTTCAGCTTGGAAAAGTCATGAATAACTTACCCAGGGATGGTACAATTAATCTCTTTACAAAAAAGTCCTGGGATTATGATTTCAAGGAGAGCTTCTTGAAGATAAGAGATTAAAACCAGACTCTATGGGCACAATTTGTCTCTTGTCCCTTCTTCTAGTGCCATTTTTTTGATGGTGTTGGAAATTCAACAACCAAGGGGATCTCCTTGATATGAAGTCACAACCAAACCTCACACCATTTGGTGTACGAGTCCCATCCAGCATAAAGGCCCAATTTCCGTATACTTAGAGATATACCTTGGCTCTTGCCATTAGCATGGGAGAGTAGTGCAATGGTATCTTTGAACAACAAGGTAATTGTGGCTAGTGAGTGGTTACGTGCATGTTTTCTCTTTGTTTTTTCTTGATAGGCTTATTTGTGCATCTAGGTGTAAGTGATTTTTCTAGCATGTTCACCCCTCCTTCTCCCTCTTCATCATATTTGCATGACCTAATAGTGTATTGTTTCATCCAATTCACTCATGATGGGATGACATCAAATAAAAATCTCCCTAGTCTAATATGATGCACCTTCTTCCATGGACTCAGCCTGGGACATGTGACAGGCTGAGAAAGAGGGCGTAGTAACTATGCATCACATAGTGTCAGTTGATAGGGAGGGAGATGGTCACTGATACTGCATAAAGCACAGCTTAGGCTATTTTGAGGAACTCCTGACCACATTCTTCAATCCCATGAAAAATTGCAAAAAGGCCACTGCGAGACAAAATCACCCAGTCGAGAGACTCAGTGGTTGTTGAATGATGGGACCTAGGTAGGAATGTCTATAGAGTTTTCAGAAGAAAGGCAGGACTGGGAAGAAGAGGTGCCTCAGAGGACATGTCTACATAGTTTTGGAGATTAGTGAGTTCTGACTAAGGGAGGACACTTGGGGACACTTCTACACAATTTTGGGAGGAAAATGAGGTCAAGCTATCTGAACATTGTTGGGTATGAATAGGCATGGAGCGATTGATGACTCATTTTGTGAAATGCACAGTTCAGGTTAGGCTTAAGGAAGCTTCTATGCATTTCCAGGAAGGAAGGTAGGTTTCTCAAGTCTCAGATTGTGTAGTGAAACTACCCTGAGGGACAGCCTCTGCTCATTATGCAATTCCAAGAAGCAAAGAAGCATCACTAAGGGTTGAGATTATGTAGTGTGCAACTCAGTTGGGGTCTGGTGAAAGAGAGTTGTTCGTTTGAAAGTATTTTTAGGAAAATGGCTAAGTGTGGGAAGAAAAAGAACTTGTGAGCAACTTGAAATTGTGTTGGGATGGGGTCCTCTAGGGTCACTTTTGGGGCAAAAGCCCAATTTTTGTGGAAAAATGCCCAAGTTTTATTGTAAAGAGTGTAAAGTCTCTACAAAATGTGGTCGCAGAGTGCATAGATGGTAAAGTGTCATAAAGGGTTTTACCCTTCTGTCGATTGTATAAAAAGGAGAGTCTTAGAGATTCTAAGGTAAGTAACTAATGAAGAATGAAGATGTAATGGGTCACTAAGAGTAAGAATGAAGAATTCTTAGAGTATAAGAGAGGCTCTATAGCTGTGTGCGCAAAGGCCTAAAGTAGTGTTCACAGTTGAGTGCGAGGACCCCTGCAACTGAGTGCGCATGGAAGTATTGAATCTGTAAGAAGAACTAAAGCATTAATAAAGAATATTATTCTGGAAATATTTGTGTTTTGTCTATTTTCTCCAATTATGAAGAATGTGCTATTATGTTATGATGAATGATGTATTTATGTTTTAATAATGTATTGATGTGCGCTTTTGCATGGTTTACATTGTTATATGAACGAAAGTACTAATATTTGTTTACGTGAAGAGTATATTAATGCATGTTAAATATATCATATACTTAGGCCGATATCGGTAAATACAGAAGTAGGAGTAATCACATAGGCATGTAAGTTGTTGATTCACCTATTTAGGGTCTGTGAAAGACAGTCATAGAACTTCACAAAGTTCTGGACGTTCACTAAAGGAAGTATATTGATAATCGATAATCCATAAAATGCTTATCGATCTATGTGAAAGAAAATTTAGGGCATAAAATGACATCACACTCATCTCTAGGTGTAGAAACTTGGTTCCAGCACCCCCCCATACTGCTTCAGGTGATACTTAAGTCTGCACTTCACAAGTTGATGACGAAAGGGCCAGTAGTGTAGGGATTTGTTTGGAAAACTCAAGTCTAAACCTTGGTTGCCACCCGCAAAAAAATGGTTTGGTTGTCGGGACTAGGATTTGCATAAAGATATGTGTGATGTCGCATCACTCAAACCCAATTAAGAAGGAAATTGAGGATTGTCTGGACAGAAATATCCACAAATTTGTGACGCAAGAAAACATAAATGCACGATTAATGAAAGAATAGTGGTTAGATAGGTATCTATACATAGAGATACATGAAATTTTCTTATATTCCTTCCCGATTGAATTATACGAGTGGATCAAAAAATTAGCAGATGGCCAAGGGAGGTAGTGGCTTGAAGGTCTGATAGTGTGGACCCCCGAGTTAGTGTAGAGATTGGGAGCCTCTGAAGATAAGCTCGCATGTGTTGTCTATCATTGGCTTGATCACATCATTGGAGGATTTGTGATAGAATTTTTGGTTGATACCTTGGTCAACTATAATGAAGCAGAACGACGTTTTTTCAAGGGATCGTGAGGCAAATATTGAAGATCTTTAAATACTTGGATTAATATGCTCATGTAAAAAGAAGGTTATGCAATTACCTTGATGTTTAGCGATACGCAAAGTGTAAAGATATTCATGGAAATATTACCATGAGTTTGGCTAAGCCTTGACTATTGATCATCTTGGTAGGCTTTATCTCAAGATCATATTCTAATAATGTTGTTATTTGTCTACTTCTTCTACCTTCTAGGTCATTTTGCACAAGAACTTCTTTTACTGCTGCATTAGGGACATAAGAAAGAGTATGCGAATGTAAAATGTAAACTTTGAAATATTTCACCACCTTTACCAAAGCCAAGGCCTATTTCTCAATGATGTTGTACTTAAGGGCTGCATCCATGATATTGCGACTAAAAATGTTATTGGCAACTCAATTTTATCTCTTTTATTCACTAATATTGCTGCCACGGTATGTTCAAAAGGGAAAGAGAATATAATAAAATCATTGGAGTAATCTGGACTGATTAAAACATGGCCAGTGGTGAGGACCATCTTTACTGCATGAAAGAACTTTACATCATTCTCTTTTTCCAACATATTTGTCATCTCTCTAAGATGTTTAGCCAAATTAGAAATAAATTTTCATAAGAAATTCATCTTACCATTAAATTCTTGGATTTCTTTCTTGATGCAAGGGAAACCAATTTGTTGAATGGCTTCTACCCGTGAAGGGCCTATCCAAATACCATCCTTTCAGATTATGTGGCCGATAAGTTTGCCTTCCTCCATAGCAAAAACACATTTCTTTTGATTGATTTAGATCCTGAACTTTATACATCCCTGGAAAGTAACTCTTAAATGATGAAAATGCTCATCATCTGAATGTGAAACTACCATTACATCATCTAAATATATAACCAAGAAAACATCTTTTTCAATGGCAAACACTATATTCATAGCACACTGAAAAGTGGCCCTTGCGTTTTTGAGACCAAATGGCATTTTTGCATATTTTAATGTGCCCCAAGGTGTGGTGAATGTTGTCTCGGCTTGATCATCCTCATGCACTAAAATCTGATTGTAATCGAAATAACCATCTAGTAGTGACATTCGGGAAGCACCAACAACTCTTTGAAGGATATGATCCATTTTGGAAAGTCGATAATCATCTTTCAGAGATACCCTTTTTAAGCTTCTAAATTCTATCCAGAGCCTAATTTCTTTGGTCTTCTTTTTCTTGGGGACTAGATTTGATATCCAATTAGAAAATTTGATGGGAACAATGATGCCTGCTTGAAAAGTTTGTTAATTTCTCTCTATGGATGGCAACAACCTTGGGTTAATAATTATTAGCTCTTCTCGAAAGGGCTTTTGATCCAATTTAATTAGGATGGTATGCCGAATTATTTTCTTATCATACTCCTTTAAATCTGCATAGTCCCATGCGAAAAAATCAGAAAATTCGGACAATAAAGGAATATATTTTTCTTTTACCTCGAGAGATAATCCTTTGGAAAACTTGGTCATTTTTGGTTTTTCTATTGTTCCAATATTCACCTCTTCGACACATTTCTCTGTAGAAGCTAAAGTAGGCTTCCTTGTTGTTAGAGCCTAGATTTATCTCAGGCTGAAAAGGTAAGATTCTAGGTCCAAATCTAACCACGCTCAGCCTCGTAGCTAGCCCTACGACAGGAGAGGGCTCTCTCCGGGTCAATCTCAACAAAAGATAATCAGATGGGGCTTGACATGACTGATTTAAAAACTAATCTTAGGCTAGGTATGAAGTGCAAGGATTTAATTTGAGTTTCTTTTTGGGGGGTTTTGTTGGAAAAAGGGAAAGGAAAATTTGGGTCCGGGGATGAGGCCAAATTTTTGCAGAGTTCCATTTGGGGCAAGGTAGGCAACAATTTTGATGCTTTAGATAAAATGAATGGATAGAAAATACCACTGAGGAGCTGAAGAGGGCAAGAGGCTGCAAGAATCCTTTCCAAATAGATGAAAACATGTAAAACTAAACAAAGTTTAAGGCAGAGCAGAACAAACTCATGGATTCTACCTTTGTGACTCAATTTGTTTAATTTCAGAAGAAAAGAGAAGGGAAATGGAATACATAAAACATCAATGAACTTAAAATTACATGAAGAAAAACACCATCAAAACACAAAGCCACAAGGATCCCAACAAGTGTTGCAAAACCCTGATCTTTCCTTTGCCCAAAAATGTAGAAATGAAATGTACAATGGAGTGCCCAGCAATCCCAAGTGTCCAACCTTGAAAATGACTGAGAAATTATATGATATAGACAAGCCTAGCTCCTTCCGATGCCTCTAGCGGTCAAGCTCATCATTCTAGGAGCTGTTTCAATCATATATAAACAAGGAGCTGAAAAATAGGCAAAGAAACAACTTGCCTCTATATGAAGGGAAACTGATTCATTCACTATATTTTCACTTTTTAGTGAATGAATCTACATGGATGAGTAATAATGTGCCAAAATTACATAAAAGGTATGAATTTAAATCAATATATATCAAGAGTTACATAAAAAAGTGAAACTAGTCAAAACTAGGCGAATTTCTGAGTCGCTGAGTGAAAAATAGGCCAAATTTCTCTATGCGCCACGCCTGAAATCTGTATGCGTAGCACAAATTTGAGGCTGATTTTGAGTGTCTTCCCGAAGTCCAAATTGAGCTCATGATAGCTTTTTGGAAAGCCCTACCTGTCTACTTTCCAATGCAAGAGGAACTGTTGGACACCTAATCCTTAATGGGTTAGTGTGGAATCCGAATAGACCAAAGCAGTCCAAGAGACCTTGGGAAGTGAAACCCAATGGTCACAACTGTGTACTATAAATGTATATCAGTTGTTAATAAAAATTGTACTTGCATGTGTTATCTTTCATATTTCTGGTTGCCTATGTGTGTTTAACATGGTATCAGAGCCATGATGTGTGGCCTGTGTAGTTTTCCTCCTCATGGTTTATCCTTTAGTTACAAAAAATAAAATGAAGAAAAATGACATGTTGTTATTCCCTGAGCATCTGGTTTGAGATGCCTTGAATAGAACTGGCCTGGTCTTCATTACCTATAACTTTCCTGACTACCTAATGCCCCTGACAACCTAAAACATTGAAGCTGAGCACAACAGACTGCGTGCATTGCTGTGAGAATGGCATGATTGAGTGTGAAATGTCGAAATTTTTATGACTTGAGCTATTTGGTTAATTCCCAACCTATACCACCTCCTCAGCCTATATTTGATTAAACATTGCCTGAGCACTCCTGCACGTCCAGCTTTTCCATTATGAAATTCTGTATTAGTTGAACATTACTTGAGCACTCCGACACGTCCTGGTTTGTTAGATAAACGTTACCTGACAAACTGTTGTCTCAATTCCATATGCCTGTATGTTTTGAACACTCTGGGTTTTGAAAGTTGCTACCGACAAAAGGAGTTCATTCCATATGCCTGTGCGTTATTGAA
This sequence comes from Pinus tabuliformis, assembly GCA_031772625.1. Classification (NCBI taxonomy): domain Eukaryota; kingdom Viridiplantae; phylum Streptophyta; class Pinopsida; order Pinales; family Pinaceae; genus Pinus; species Pinus tabuliformis. The sequence continues at coordinate 270,827,223 of CM062819.1, forward strand.
TGGGTTTATATGCCTGTGCGTTTTGAACGTTGTGGCATATAATACATTACAATAATAAAGGCCTTGACAAGTCTCGGGTAACTCAACAAAGTCTACAAGAGGATTATCCTCAAGGATAAGACTGCATTCAGTTCCATCTGCATCCCAGTTAGCTACGCTTGCTGTCACCCCCAGGAACATTTTGAAGCCTACCTTTGCAATAGCTTCTGCTGTCTCTTTAAAATCAACACATCTCGTAATATTTGATTTCGCTAGAAATTCATCTATAAGCCGAATGCCAATGTTATAACCCATTTGATCAAGCTGCTTATTAACTTCTTCAACCTCTTCAAAATCAGTTAGTAGCTGGCGCACAATGGCTCCATAGGTGAGAGTGAAGAGCTCCGCATTCACGCGTTCGACATTTGCAAAGACTGCATCGCCTAATCTCGAAAAAATGAAAGCAAATGTGTTGATTTGGTCTTCGTTCACTGTTCCTAGCTCACTAAGGCAAGATGCCATCCTTCTGAGGCATCCACACTTCCTTTGAAGACAGAAAAAATTGACTGAGACATACATCCTGAAGGCTGAAGTAGATCGGAGTCTTGAAGCTAAATAGACACAGATTCTCCAAGTGATAAATTGATATGTTGTAGGCCGAGGTAACTCTGAGGCTGGCATCATTTCCTGAGGCTTTTTGGAACACCGGCCACAACCTGTATCACACCCGCAGTCACCCAGTAGACACTGAGATAAGTGTGGAAGGGTTCCTAAGTCTCGAAATCTGTGAGAAGCTCCTGTAGTGAAATTTGGAAGATTGGTTTAGGCCTATACACATTGGGATTTTCACTGGACTGAGGTAAAAAAAAAAATTGGGATGAGTATCTGAAGCAAATCAAAGATAGAAGCATTCTCTCGGGATAGATTTCAGAAAAGTTCTTGCAAGTCTTTGAAGCAGTTATAGGATAAACTCAGATTGTTGATTAGGGTATTATTGTTCATTTTTTAGAACTATTTGATTCAAAACTTTGTGGAATTACACTGGACTGTGAAATTGGATTATATTGGCATTATACTGAAGTGCCTGTTGTATTGTTGAGTAAACAGTGCTGCTTACTAAGATTACATTATTGTGCTGGATAAATCTGTGTCATGTTTTTAACAAGGAAAACAAGATTTGTTGAAAACCCTAGTCACTTAAGAAAACCTAGGGCGGAAATTACCCTAGATTGCTACATGTAGGGTAGCCATACCAGCATTAAAATTTCGATATTCACCATTATAAAATAAAAGGAAATGGACAACTAGCCGTCATTTATAATGCCTGGCGGAAGATGGTCATGGACGTAGCATCATCTATAGCTATGAAGAAGTCAGGATTGTGTTCTCTTTGTTTTATCCTCAAAGATCCATTTCCCACATCTGGAAATGTATTTTGTATATTGTCTTGCCTCAAAAAAGGTCCCGTTATACTTGTTTCTTGAGGTACCTTTACCAGTTTGGTAGAAAACTCAGAAAAACTTATTCGTACCCCAGTCAAGGCATATGAGCATTCAAGTCCTGTCCATGACAGTGTTATAATTGTTGAAGTTTTGTTAGCCATCATTTCTGATTCAAAAGGGAAGGAGTATTTGAAGGATCCAAGCAAGTTTGCAGTTGTTGCTACCCCAGTTGTGGAACTGTATTTAAAACTCATTACAGTTTCTGTTCCTTGATTCATTTGCTGCACATTTAGAAAGGATTTTTCTGTGTCTTTGTACTGTGAGTGGGTGTTACTTTTACTCATTGGGTCATAGTCGTAATCAGTCTTTTAAAGGGGTGTAATTTTGACAATGAAGAATATGCCTCGAATTACTGAAATATTAGAGTTCTTAAAAACTCTGATATATTTCTCTAATAATGAAACATTCCAAATCAGCAAAGGCTCTCTCTCAGAAATTCAGACATGTCTACAATATGCACAAGAGAAAATTGATTTTTTGTAGCTTGAAACACAACTACAGCAAGAAGAATTAAAACGAAGGAGTCATTCTGAACCTGTTTCTGTTCACAATGAAGCAGACTCCCATAAACAGCAAGTCAATATTGTTCAAGTTCATTCAGATCCAGTACCCAATAAAGCAGCAATTGTACATGCAGATGCAGAAACTCAGTCTACACTTCACAAGCCCATCATCAGACCTTGGGAACAGCTTGTCCACAACAAGCACAAAACCAATCTTGGATATGACAAGGACTTGTCCTTTCATATTCCAGACTACACCAAGCCCATTCAGTTTCAGAGTGCTGGATTCATTCATGACAGTTCACCTGCTCTTCATGACAGTTCAGCTTCAGTTATTCCAGACTCTGCCCCTCTTCCACAGCAACAACAACAACCATAGATTGTAAAATGCTAACACTGTGACCTAGTTGGCCATCTGAAAGATCGTTGTTTTGATCTTCATCCATGTAAGCACTGTCATAAAACCAGTCATTCTTCACAGATGCTTCAGAAACAAACGTCCTACAAGAACAAAGATTCATCTTGGATGGATCACTTCTTGGCAATGGGCATCAACAGCCAAGAAGATATTCCAAACACATGTCAGAACGTTTTCCAGAGTATTGAACAATCTTGCAGTTGATTTTTCTCCATCTTCTCACCTTGTATTTGACAGGGGGGGAATGATGGTCATCTACAAGCTTCAAAGCCACATCAAGCGAGCCTGAGCCACAACCTGCCACAGCAGTTTTAGAGTTGTAGCCAGAGACTAAGATGCCCATGAAAATGCCTTCAGTTGGCAATCTGGGACACTTCCTCTAGCAGAAGACTTCAGCTTCTTGCTAGTTTTGGAAGAATTCCAGGAACACAATTGAGAACACTTCCTCTAGCAGAAGACTCCAACTTCTTGCCAGTTTTGGAGGAGTTCCAGGAATTGAATTAAGCATTCCAGAGTTGTTGGTCATCCTTAAACCATCACAGGTTGAGACTTCCCTTTTTAGGTTGAAGTTTTACCTTTTATGTGGGGTGAGACCTCCCTTGTATGGTTGAAGGTTTCCCTCTTTAAAAAAATAGGATCACTTCCTCTAGCAGAAAACTTCAGTTTCTTGCCAGTTTTGGAAGAGTTCCAGGAACTGCACTAAGTGTTCCAGTGTTGGTGGTCATCCTTAAACCACCGCCCTTTTTACCAACATTTCATAGAGCACATTCAACCTAGTGATGCCATGCATTTTTTGCACATTTTGTATTACAACTCTCTTCTTGGACTCATACATAACCCTTCAGATTAAGGGGGGGAATGTTGGACACCTAATCCTTAATGGGTTAGTGTGGAAGCCGAATAGACCAAAGCAGTCCAAGAGACCTTGGGAAGTGAAACCCAACAGTAACAAAAGTGTAATATAAATGTATATCAGTTGTTAATAAAATTGTATTTGCATGTTTTATCTTTCATATTTCTAGTTGCCCATGTGTGTTTAACAAGAATTTCTAGATTTGGATGTCATTAGCCCCTCCAAAAATTCAATCTCCCAAGACTGCTTCTCATGGGTGAAAAAAGTGGCAGAAAGGCCATTTTTAGGGAGTTTTTGACCCTTTAGGCAACCTAGAACTTGATGAAATCCTTAGGTAATTCATGAGCATACATAAATTTTCTTAAAAAATCTAGAAATTCAAATTTTTCCTTCAGTGGATCTCCCAATTATAAGAGCGCGCCAAGTGGCGCTACACGTTAGGCGGCTAAATCTGTTTTGAAGCCAAAAAATTCAAAATTGACAAAATGTGCTCCAAATTTACTAAAATTTGGACTGCAGGTCCATCATCAAGTATCATACTCATCCAAGGAAGCTTCGGCCAAGATTTGGAGTCCTCTTTTTTCCTCTTTTGTCTTTTTGATGCTTTCCTTAGTTTTGCCTTTAAATTCCTTATTCGTGCCTTGCAAACCTTGTTCTGCGCCATGTAGTGAAAAGCCATGTGTCTCAGCAATGCCTTGTCTCTATCGGCCTTATCCAATAGTCTCTCCAAGTGGATGTTGACTCTCTCGAGCCAAGACTCCCAATCGGCGTTGATCTCTTGCTCAAGTGAAGTGAACTCCACCCTCCTCCTTTGGGCAGCATGGCGGTTCTCGAATATGTTTGCCACCTCTATAAGGCCTCCTAGGTGCATGTACTTCTGTTGGTGAATCACTGTGGGTCTGCTCCTCATGATCATATGACGGATTAGATGCCATCCCTACTAGCGGATGAACTATCTTGGAGCTGCCTTGAATTGTCTTGATGCAAAATAGGTGATTTTATGGTGTGCCTTGACCTTTGCCACCAAGGGGAATAGTGATAGGTGGGACTGTGGAGGGCGGAAATAATGAGGGATTTAGAGACTATTGTGATAGGGTTTAGTTAAGGGAATAGGGAATTAGAGAGTACTTTGGAAGCTTTGGTATAGGACTAGTGTTTGTGAATAATGGGATTAGGTATTAGGGTTTTTAGTTTTAGGGATAAGGGGATAGGTGAGTGTGAATGAAAGGGGAGAGGGAAAGTGAGTGAAGTGTAGTGAGAGAAAAATGAAAATGGGAATGTAATGGCAAAACTGCAATTTTACAAACCCTGGGCAATTTTCTCAACACAACTTTGCAAGGAACTAGGGTTTTGTTTTTAACCTATTGAAACACCATAAACACTTATGGAAGCTCATACATTGGCAATATGGAGGTGTTAACTTACTTGTGGAATGAAGAATTTGAAATTTGGAGGAAGATTTGAATGAATTTTAGGATTTTTAGCCCAATGCACCACGCCAGTGTATTTTTTGCACTGTGGAGGGCAGCCCAATGACTTTGATTTTTAATTTCAAATAACCCACTTTGTAATGTTTGCAGAACTTTGGCACTTTCACTTTTAATACAAACTTTGATTTCGTTCCCACTTGACTTTTTGAGCTGAATGACGAAATTCTTGTCTATTTTTGCAGGGATAGCTGACATGGAATTTGGCAAAGGTGACCAGGGCTGCGTCTGAAATACTCCATGACTGAAAGACTTTAAAAATTACATATTTATTACAAACAATAAATTTGACGATTTCTTCTTCAAAAAAGTGTTTTGAAGAAGAATCATTCTCAAGCACTATTGATAATAAAAATATTGGAATGAAAACCTATTAAGAACATCCTCATGTGCCTGCTGGCATTACTAGACACTTTGAAGACAAAATTTGTGAAACCCTAGACCTAATGACTGAAATGAATCTTGGATGACCAAAAGACCATCCATAATGAATGTAAAATTGACTTTGATGAACTTTGATGACCAGACACGAACCAACAAGTACATGACATGAGGGAAGTATGGAGATAAGACCCTTCCATCAGAAGATCGATGTTGCTAATTGAATGTAGGTGATCGAGCTGAATGATTTTGGAATTATGATGCATGTGTTGTACTTGATGGCAACCCTCTCGTAGAAGATCATATAATTTGATGAATCTATAGAAGAAATATCAAATGCAGGACAGCTTAAAGGAATCTGATGATAGTTCTAAGTGTGACAAGTTAACTTTTCCATCAAGTCCAAAGGGGGAGGTTGTTGGCATTACGAGACAAGTGTTGTCCTTGATGGAAAATCACACAGATGACAGATCATAGTGCAGCAAGTCAACAGAAAGGAATTGATGATTAGACTACAAGAATGAAGAGAAAATATATATACGCAGGTTCATCGTGACCGAGCCGCGTATACACGCGGGCGTATGCGTATACACGCACTTTCATGCAAGGAAAAGTGCGTATATGTTGGAGAACTTACTTTTGGTCCGTGGTAGTTAGTCCTTGGTATTTGAACCTATGGTTTTGGACCACAGTATCTCGTCAGATGTGTTGATCCCAAGTATTGGGCCCATGGTATTGGTTTGTTATGGTTTTGGACCATGGTATTGTGCAAGGCCTAAGACTATAAAAGGAGAAGAAGATCATTAGGCAAGAGTATCGAAAAAATCTTGAATATTTGGTGAATGATCAGATCCAATACGCAGGTTATGGGTTGATGATGCATTGCTTGATCTGAGCTAAGGAGGGATCTCACCGATTTATGGATCTAAGGATAGATCGGGATCAAATCATTTGAAATGAACTATCTCTATAAGATTGATTATGTTTATTCTAGATTTGTAGACTGACACATGTAATGATCTGAACTGGGTATAACTTAAGTTTGAAATCGCTGCAAGCATGATTCAATATTTATAGATCTGTACGCAGGTTGGCTTTGGTGTAAGCACGTATGTACGCGGGTTTGGTTCATGGTAGTAGCATATACCATTTGAGCTATGATGTTTGAATTTACAGGTGGTTCTGGTTGTTGATGAGTTATGATGACAATTTAAAGGTGTCAATATTTTGCATATCTTATTCGGTTGATTGTGTTTAGCTTCAGTATTGAAGGATGAGAATTAATATTGGATCAGGATCATAATGACTCATATTTATGTGATCTGATGGGCTAGATCTGGGTGCTAACACACATATTATCCTTGTATATGTAATAATCTGGATATGTCTGAAGACAGGAAGTGCGTCAAGTTATAAGTAAGAAATTGATGGCATATACGCTGGTTCTCCTTGTTGAAGTTGCGTATACACGCTGGTTAAGCACTTACAAGTAGCGTATGTACTCTGATGCATGATTTTGATGATACAGTTGGTTCTGAATATTTTTGCAGAGTTCAGTGGCCTGCTCTGTGTTCTGGTGATTGTGTTGTTGACAGGGTTTCAGTGTTTCAGTGATTCAGAAATTGATGATGCTAGTATTGATTGTTTTGTGCTTCAATGATATTTATGGGTTTAGTATGAAAATTTGATGAAACATGGCCTTCAGCTTATAGTGTTGTTATTCAGGAGTATCCAGTCTGAAAATGTATGAAATGTGGTCCCTGGAGGTTGAAAGAAGATTGTAGGCAGGCACCTACGTACTAGTAAATGGATCGACTAGTACAAGAGCTAAGGGGGTTGTAGCTCCCATCCAGGAGAGTCTGGAAAACGAGAGAGGTTTGTAGCCCTCTGCAGGTTGTAGCCTGCATACTAGTATAAGGCTACACCAGTACAAAAAGATTGTAAAATGAAGTTTCTTATTAAAGGAATATAAAGACGACTTGCAGCAGGTGGTTTTCACCCACATTGGGTTTCCACCTTATATCATGGTGTTCATGTGTGCCTATTGTGTGTGATGATCTGTTTTACTGCACTTGCTTACTGTTCATATGGTTAATGAAGTTCTGATGCACTAATAAAAGATCCACATTTAATGGATTAACTGAATCATAAGTATTCTGGATATACGCTAGTTGCTTTAGACACAGTTGCGTATACACGCAGGTTCACTTAACTGAAGTAGCATATATGTATCTAAGTATAGAAATATTGTAAAAGGTTTTATTGATTTGATAATATTGATTCACCCCCCCCCCCTCTCAGTATTATTTCCAACAAATGAGACACCTAAAATGAAATGCAACAAAAGATGTTTTGATCTTTGACGGAGGGCTGAATAGATCGACTCTAACAGTGGCTCCAATGGGGATGGTAGCTACTTGGAGGTGCCAAGAATGACGGACCTTTGGGAGAGCAGGTAGTGCCTTTTTCCATTGGGCAATGGAGTCAATAACTTCAAAACACCCCAAAACCAATTACTACGAAACTTTTAATCAAGACTCATAGTTGAACTGACTAATCCAAAACTGAAACAAGAATCTTAAAAGCTGAAACTAGACACTCAACTAAAACTATCTTCAAACTGACTGAAATGAAAAATGACTCAAGACTGACTTAACTGAAACAAGTCCTTACAAAGCTTTTAAATGGCAGTAGACCATCGAGATTTGAGAACTTCAAATCATGATGACAATCACCTGCCTACTGACAAAATATTTACAATCATGTGTAGTGAGCCTTCCAATGTAACCAATCCAGTAGATGGCTACATACTGAAATTCTGCTCTCACTTTTCCCGAGCAGGTAGAATGATGTAAATGTAGGCAACTCACAATAACCATTGAAACCAAGGTTTATGCTAACAAACCAACCAAAATTCATTTTATTTGGTGCTTGAAAAAGAATGCTGAAAGGATCTTGAAAGTCCTGAAGCACTAGCTTGGCTTGAGATCCAGCAACAAAAATACAAGTACTCCCTTCATTCTCATCTGAAAGAACGACTGGTTGCCGAGTGATGGGAAGGATAGAGAGGTATAAGCTTCTGCCATCTGAGAGTTAGCTGTAAATTCCTTGACCTTGAGAAATTCTGGCATATTGTCTCTCTCAGGCTCGTATTCCTCAATTTCATGGTCTAGGTCATTCTTAAATAGAAAACAATCTTCAATATTATCAAACATGACACCCTTATCATCTTCATGAAAGAAAATATTATCTGTTTGCTTATCTATAAAGCTAATTACAAGACGGTGTATTTTGATACCTTGTAATAAACAGATTACAGCTAAATATATATTTTTCGAAAAATGGCAGCTGAGCGCAGAGAAGTTGTTTCACTCAAAATCCATGGCGGCGCGGCATCTCTGCTCGGTGAGGGAGGCAAACTTGGCTCGGAGCTCCTCTGGTTAAGGACACGGCCCTGTAGCTCTGGATTAGGGTCGAAGGTTAAGCGAGAGCATGGATCTAATGCAGCGTATAGCGTTTCAGCTCAAACCCTAACGCAGGAAGAACAAAGTAATACTGTGAAGCGTAGAGGGCACACTGGGGATCGAAGGGAGTCATCGAGAGCGCACTCAGAGGACACAATAGGGCCAGCGGAGGCAAGGAAGGAATGCATTGGATGCGTATGGCTAAAGCCCTTTCTTAAGGCGCCTTCCCAAGCTACAGCACCCGTGTTTGCTTGCAGAGGAGACGCGTTTACTGTTGCTCGCTGTGGCAGCAAGCTGGCTATTGGGACCAATGTGATGAACGCATGTCAAGAGAATAACTCTCCCTATTTGCGCTATGGATCTAAGGACTCCTGGATCTGTTGGAGCAGGGTAGAAGAGGCCAGATCTGAACAAGATCTGCATGTAGAACCACATGTTTTCCAGATCCAAGTCAATCTATCGGGCAAGACAACAATGCAATGGGCACGCGCAACGGATCTGGTGCAGGACCTTTTGCAGAATCTTGAATGCCAGCTAGGGATCCCCTCATCTCACCTCAGACTGATATACAAGGGTAAGCAACTCATGAATACCCGTTCTCTCTCATTTTACAGCATTCAGAGGGACGCCTCTATTGTAGCTACCTTTCGTTTGAGAGGGGGTTCTTGTAGGAAGACCTCCTCTGCCCCTTCTTTCTCTTATAAAGATGTTGTCCGAAAAGATGCTGCCCATCCGCAACCCTCTTTGACAACAGGCCATCCATCTGAGGCTCCAAAGCCTTTTCTTGTAGACAAGTTAGAGGACATCCCTTCCATCAATCTCTCCCATCCTGGGATTGACGATCGTTATCAGCTTTTTGCAGAATCTGCACTTGTCTGCAGATTTAATGGGCTATGGCCTCGAACATCAGATCTATACCAATGGATCCATACCAATTGGACCAAAAAAAGCCAGATATACTTATGTTCAAAAGGATTTTTCATTGTGGCTTTTGACTTAGATGAAGACTACCAGAAGGCCTTAACGGGAGGCCCTTGGTTTTGGGGCTCAGCTGGACTTTTCCTTACTCCTTGGTTTCCAGACTTCGACCCTTCTACAGCTGTTATCACCAAGATTCCCATTTGGGTCAGGCTACCGAACCTTCCGGCACATCTATGGCATGTCTCTGTTTTCTTAGCCATTGCAGGAACTTTAGGACGCTACCTAGCAGTAGATTCTTCTCGGAAGGAACAGGGGATCTTCACCTATGCTAGATTCTGTGTAGAAATAGATCTTAGCACAGGACTGCTGGATCATATAAATCTCAATTATGGTGATTTCCATTGGACTCAAATCTTGGATTACGAGAATACCGCCTTCCGTTGCCGCCATTGTCATCAAACAGGGCACCTCCAAAGTTCCTGTTCCCAGTACCTAGAGAAAAAGAAGGATCTAAAGCGCAAACCCAAGTCCAAAGCTTGGAATCCCTATGTGCCTCCCCCCCTATGGACGATTCAGGCTCCTCCAGCTCGGATGAGGAAGAAATTACAGCAGATGAGCAGAACGTTGAGATTCCGCTAGATACTCCCTTGGATGACCCGACAATCCCCTCAGTCTCTCAGATATCTCAGAAGCGTTCTCATTCTACTTCGTCCTCAGACTCTGATAAGGATATTCCGCCACCAGGGCAGAATAGTCTTCAACTTGTTTCAGCTCAGCCAAGCTCCTCTGGATGGGTCACAGTAAGCAAGAAAAAAGGAAAAAAAAGTCGTGTGATAGTAACTGCCCCCTCAGGGTAGTTCTCTCTGCTCAGTTCATGCTTTTTGTTAGTCCGAGCTCGCTCTTGCCCTCTCTTGGTTCTTCGTCAAGAAGCAAGGTGGAGCCTTCCTGCTTTGGTTCCCTTGCTTTCTGCTTCGCTTGCTTGCAAGCTTCATTGTATTATACTCTTCTTTTTCTAATAGAATTAGTCTTTATTCAAAAAAAAAAAAAAAAAAGCTAATTACAAGACTGTCATCATTTTCAAAAGAGGAAGAAGTTCCACCATCACCTTCTTGACCATGTGCACACTGCAGATCTGCATTAACTTGAGCTATAACATGACCTTTCAAGAGTTGATCTATCTCATCTTCAGACAAAGGAGATAAGACTTTTTGTTTCCTTTTGCTCAAGCAAGTATTGTCTTCTTGAAATAACATTTCTAAACATGAAAATCCTGAATGACAGTCCTCAATTCCCTGATCTTCTAAAATTTGAAAACATTGTTGATCATCTTCATATGACATGGAAATCAAACTATCATTTACCACTGAGCTATCGAAAGAGGATTTTTCACTTACTTGAACAAAGATTTCATCTTGTTTTTCATAAAATGACTGGATTACCTCCTCATGGAAGCTTGGGTCGGTAACGTTGTCTTCTTCATTCCAGATGATCTCAACAACAGAGCTCTCCTTCATGGGATTCAAAACAAGGTAGTCTTCATCATCATGATCTAAATCTAGATCTAAAATAGCCGACTTGACTTTATCACATTCTGAGATTGAAACTTGACTTTCATGCATGTTGTGCTCTTCAATGGAAAGATCTGAAATAAAACCTTCTCCTTCATCATCTTCCACCATACTAAGATCTTGATCCTACTGCAAATTGTCCTGACCATCTTGATAAGTATCACTCTCTTTATGCTGCTGAAATGGATTTTCATACAGGGATTCCATGATCTCATCGTCCATGAAGTCATCATCTTCATAAACTCTTTCAAGATTTTCAATAAAACTATAAGCATGTTTGCAACAGTTCTGAACTAGATTTAATGATATATAAGATTCTTTATACCTTTCAAAGAACATGGCATGAAAATCCATTAAACAGTAAATACAAGCAGGTGGAAAACTTTCATACCAAGATCTGGCTTCACCTTCCAGAGTGGCCATCAATATCTTCATCAAGCAATCTTCAGGAAAATCAACCTTCAACATGCGAATATGTATGTGAAATCTAATCAGATATAAAGCAGCATCCTTCCTATTATCATCCTTAAACATAGGAAAATTCCTTTGCCAATTTACCTTTGGAATTTTATTTGGAAAACTTGGAATGTGATCTCGGCTCATGGGAGCATACCGTTGAGCAAAAAAATCCATTTTTATAACAATGAAGTGACCAAGGAATTCTTCAATCTACTGGTTCTGAAGAGTCAAGTTGCCATAAAAATCATGAACCTTGGGATTCTTCGACATTGGAGTTTCCAGGTGAATGATTTCAGCCTTCATATGTGTCTGAATGTTGTTCACCATCAGAAATCAGATATGAACTCGATTACAAAATTGTACTGGGGCAATTTGCAAGTCAGATGTTCAATTTATAAACTAGACCAGAGATTGACTGAAGTAGATTTTATCTACTTTCGCTAATGCAAAGCAAGAGCATTTCGAAGGCTACCTGGCTAACTTCAGACTCCTTCTGTATTCTACAAAGCTAAACAATGAAAATAAATTTTCTTCCCCAGTACGGTCGCCACTATGTTAGATCCTAGATTTACCTCAGGCTGAAAAGGTAAGATTCTATGTCCACATCAAACCACGCTCATCCTTGTAGCTAGCCCTACGAAGACAGGAGAGGGCTCTCTTCGGGTCAATCTCAGCAAAAGATAATCATATGGGGCTTCAAATGACTGATTTAACAACTAATCTTAGGCTAGGTATGAAGTGCAAGGATTTAATTTGAGTTTTTTTTTTGGGGGTTTGTTGGAAAAAGGGAAAGGCAAATTTGGGTCCGGGGATGAGCCCAATTTTTTGCAGAGTTCTGTTTGGGGCAAGGTAGGCAACAATTTTGATGCTTTAGATAAAATGAATGGACAGAAAAGACCACTGAGGAGCTAAAGAGGGCAAGACACTGCAAGAATCCTCTCCAAACAGATGAAAACATGTAAAACTAAACAAAGTTTAAGGAAGAGCAGAACAAACTCATGGATTCTACCTTTGTTACTCAATTTGTTTAATTTCAGAAGCAAAGAGAAGGGAAATGGCATACATAAAACATCAATGAACTTAAAATTACATGAAGAAAAACATCATAAAAACATAGAGCCACAAGGATCCCAACAAGTGCTGAAAAACCCTGATTTTTCCTTTGCCCAAAAATGTAGAAATCAAATGTACAATGGAGTGCCCAGCAATCCCAAGTGTCCAACCATGAAAATGACTAAGAAATTACATGATATAGACAAGCCTAACTCCCTCCCATGCCTCTAGGGGTCGAGCTCATCATTCTAGGAGCTCTTTCAACCATATCTAAACAAGGAGCTGAAAAATAGGCAAAGAAACAACTTGCCTCTATATGAAAGGAAAATGATTCATTCACTATATTTTCACTTCTTAGTGAATGAATCTACATGGATGAGTAATAATTTTCCACAATTACCTAAAATTTATGAATTTACATTAAGATATATCAAGAGTTACATAAAAAAGGGAAACTAGTGAAAACTAGCCAAAACTATGCGAATTTCTGACCTGCTGAGTGAAAAATAGGCCAAATTTCTCTATGCACCGTGCCTGAAATCTGTATGCGTAGCACAAATTTGAGGCTGATTTTTAGGGTCTTCCCGAAGTCCAAATTGAGTTCATGATAGCTTGTTGGAAATACCTACCTATCTACTTTCCAACCCAAGAGGAATTCCTAGATTTGGATGTCATTAGCCCCTCCAAAACTTCAATCTCCCAAGACTGCTTCTTCTGGGTGCAAAAAGTGGCAGAAGGGTCATTTTTAGGGTGTTTTGGACCCTTTAGGCAACCCAAAACTTGATGGAATCCTTAGGTAATTCATGATCATACACAACTTTTCATAAAAAATATAGAAATGCAAAGTTTTCCTTCAAAGGATCTCCCAATTATAAGCGCGCGCCAAGTGGTTGTTATAGACATTTTTGTGCCTCGCGACATGGAGCATGAAATGTCAATAATTACAGGGATCCTCAGTCCCTAAACATGTTGTTCTTACCCCTAAAATAACAAGGTCATCAAACCACAGCACTTCCCATCAGTTCTCCACCTGAAAACACTAAAAAACAGGCCATTTTTGGATCATGTCAGCTGCTCCACTGAGCATCTGTGCTGGAATGCAACTGCTCCTCCTTGTACCTGCGCTGGAAGTCAAATCTAATGAAGGCTACCTGCGCTGGGCGAGATTGGCCAAGTGGCACAGTCATTCTGCAAGGTGTCAACTGCCCAGGAAGCTTCCAAATTGACACTTGGTTCATGAGATTCGCCCTGTGATGAGTAAGAGGTACTTGATCTCCATGTGTAAGAAAGGATCTCCAAGTGGACTCAAGAACTGAAGTTTAACTGAAGAGGGAGAGGACACAAGGCAGCTTCATGTCAGTCTCAAGCTGACTCATCCTCTCTTCTTCTATCCTATATATAGAGCTCTTCTATGAGGTCTAGAGAGGCTGTAATTTTGTGTAAAGCAAGGAAGTGCTGGTGGTTTACAGTCAGAGCTATTGGGTGATTGCTTATATAGAGGTGAAGAGGAGACTTCTTGCTGCTGGGGAGGTGCTGCTGGATTGGAGCCATTAATGGTTGTAACCTTCTCAGAACCCTGTTACTTCTATCAATAAAGCTTTGAATGTTCTTCTATATACTTGTATTGCATTGATGAATTGTATTTACTTGTATATCTGATTCACTCTAATCCATGCATCAGTTATGAGTACATGTTTCTTGTAGTTTCCTCTCTTGTTTTGTGCAGGATCTGGGTGTAGCTGGACCGGCAAAGGGAGCAAGGAGCTGGGAACAAGAGACAAAAGAGAGAGGATAAGGATCGACAAAAGCGAAAGACACCAGGTTGGTTAATCTTTTCTTCCCTCTCTGTACTTTCATAAAGGAAAATATCAAAGCTTTACTTTCAGTTGTTGCTAAGGACTGTCACCCTTAGAGTAGGGATAGGGTCATCCGAGTCGGATACTTTTCCCCACAACAGTGGTGCTACGCGTTGGGCAGGAAAATCTGTTTTGAAGCCAAAAAATTCAAAATTGACAACATTTTCTCCAAATTTGCTAAAATTTGGACTCAAGGTCCATCATCAAGTATCATGCTCAACCATGGAAGCTTCGGCCAAGATTTGGAGTCCTTCATGCTCTTTTTTCCTCTTTTGCCTTTTTGATGCTTTCCTTAGTTTTGCCTTTAAATTCCTTATTCGTGCCTTGCAAACCTTGTTCCACGCCATGTAGTGAGAAGCCATGTGTCTTAGCAATGCATTGTCTCTGTCGGCCTTATCCAATAGTCTCTCCAAGTGGATGTTTACTCTCTCGAGCCAAGACTCCCGATCGATGTTGATCTCTTGCTCAAGTGAAGTGAACTCCACCCTCCTCCTTCGGGCAGCTTGGCGGTTCTCAAATATGTTTGCCACCTCTATGAGGCCTCCTAGGTGCATGTACTTCTGTTGGCGAATCATTTCTCCTCCTCATGATCATATGACGGATCAGACGCCATCTCTACTAGTGGATGCACTGTCTTGGAGTTGCCTT
This sequence comes from Pinus tabuliformis, assembly GCA_031772625.1. Taxonomy (NCBI): domain Eukaryota; kingdom Viridiplantae; phylum Streptophyta; class Pinopsida; order Pinales; family Pinaceae; genus Pinus; species Pinus tabuliformis. The sequence goes on from CM062819.1 coordinate 270,842,315, forward strand.
GAACTGTCTTGATGAAAAATAGGTGATTTTATGGTGTGCCTTGACCTTTGCCACAAAGGGGAAGAGTGATAGGTGGGACTATGGAGGGTGGAAACAATAATGGATTTAGGGACTGTTGGGGTAGGGTTTAGTTAAGGGAACATGGAATGAGAGAGTACTTTGGGAGCTTTGGTATAGGACTAGGGTTTGGGAATAGTGGGATTAGGTATTAGGGTTTTTAGTTTTAGGCATTTGGGGATAGGTGAGTGTTAATGAAAGGAGAGAGGGAAAGTAATATGAGTGAAGTGTAGTGAGAGCAAAATGAAAATGGCGATACAATGGTGAAACTGTAATTTTGCATGTCCTAGGCAATTTTCTCAACACAACTTCGCAAGGAACTAGGGTTTTGTTTTCAACCTATTGAAACACCATAAAAACTAATGGAAACTCATACATTGGAAATATGGAGGTGTTAAATTACTTGTGGAATGAAGAATTTTCAATTTGGAGAAAGATTTGGATGAATTTCATGCTTTTTAGCCCAATGCACCGCGCTAGTTTATTTTTTGCACTGTGGAGGGCAACCCAATGACTTTGATTGTTAATTTCAAATAACCCACTTTATAATGTTTGCAGAACTTTGGCACTTTCACTTTCAATACAAACTCTGATTTAGTTTCCACTTGATTTTTTGACCTGAATGACAAAATTCTTGACTATTTTTTGCAGGGATAACTGACATGGAATTTGGAAAAGGTGACTAGGGTTGTGTCTGAAATACCCCATGACTGAAAGACTTTAAAAATTACATATTTATTACAAACAATAAATTTGACAATTTCTTCTTCAAAACAGAGTTTTGAAGAAGAATCATTCTCAAGAATTATTGATAATAAAAATATTGGAACGAAAACCTATTAGGAACACCCTCATGTGCCTGCTCGCATTACTGGACACTTTGAAGACAAAATTTGTGAAACCCTAGACCTAATGACTGAAATGACTCTTGGATGACCAAAATACCATCAATAATGACTGTAAAATTGACTTTGATGAACTTTGATGACCAGAAACGAACCAACAGGTACATGACATAAGGGAAGTATGGAGATAATACCCTTCCATCAGAAGATCAATGCTCCTAATGGAATGCAGGTGATCTAGCTAAATGAGACACCTAAAATGAAATGCGACAAAAGAGGTTTTGATCTCTGATGGAGGGCTGGACAGACTGACTCTAACAGTTGCTACATCATCTTTATCAAACAATTCTTACAAAGGTACAAGATCTTTTGGAATGTCGTTGCTCTTCATCTGTAGTATATCAACTTGGGTTGCCTCGACGACTTGATCATCCTTGTCCTAAACTTCATCATGGAACAATTCTCAAACTCTCCTTCACTCTAGAGAAGGTTATCTATCTGCTTGTGATCCCAGAATACTTACCAATATCGCAAGTTGTCAGGATCAAAGGGCCGATGCTTTACATGAATATGAAATTTCTTGTTTGAAAAGATGGGGATTTTGAAATTTCTTGTAGCTATGGCCAAATAATATTCCATAAGATTCTGACTCCTTGGTACAAGTGAAAGTGTATATTCAGGAAACATTCTCAAGATATCTAAAACAAAATTTATGTATTGGCTCATCTGCGAATGGTGAGCTTGATATTGACCTTTAACTTGCTTGATCACAAGTTTCGAATCACCATACACAAAGTTTCTTTGTACACCCTATCTTTTCAAAATCTTTAAGCTTGTGATTAGCGCTTCGTACTCTGCCTCATTGTTAGTGCAATCAAAACCTAACTTGTATGAGCATAATCTAACATTCTAAGGGACCTCACCTTGCTAATGATGTGGACTTTGGATCGAAATGCCAATGCCTGACCCATCTTTGTTGAGAGAACCATCAAATTCCATGGTCCAAAGATCCTGCTCCTCTTCCAAGGGCTCTAAATCTGGTCTTTGCTTGGGTCAATTTTCTAAACTTTCTCTGTCCAGGTTCTTAGTAATTTTTCATTACCTTCTCTGATTGCTTTTCTAAGCCTTTCTCTACCTTGTCCGATGATTGTTTAGATGAACTTGGAAGCTTTTCTTTTTCTTGATCTAAAATTGTCCTTATACAATTGGAAATCTCCTATACATCTTTACTTTCCACAAGCTGACTATCTACATCATTCATTCCATTATCATTATGTAAAATAAATGAATCTAAATCTGTATGTACAACATTTATATGATGATTATTGGGCTTTTCCTTGCTAGTTATCATGAAATTCATTTTGGTTTCTCGATACAATTTCCTCGATTGCCTAAAAACTAGAATAGTGGCATATGAGAAGTCTACCTGCAGTGTGCCTCTTAGTTTCACTCCACAAGACCTTGAAAATAACATACCAAACCGTGGTGGTATATCATCTACCACCACATCCACTAAGACATTCTTTCCGGGGATTTGTTCGAGGGAGACTTCCAAATATTTTAATAGACCAAGACTATCGACCTTGCTAGAATCAAAAGAATACAAGTCATGGTATTCATGAGTTATATCTAGACCCAAATTTTTCATGATGGCCTTGGGAATTAAATTATTGGAGGATCTGGAGTCAAGCATGGAGTTATGAAGGTTGTACTAATGGATTATTAAACTCAAGTAAAATGGAGGAACCTCACTATCTTCTGACTGGCCATCTATGGCTGGACCAAAAATCAATTCAGGCTGGTCATATTCAACATTAACCATGTTGGACATAGGGTCAACTTTCAACATTTTAACTATATCAAACTTTTAATGGCTATTTTTGACAAGTTCAGTAAGAGGGATTGACACTTTCAACTTTGAAATTTCAGTTTCTAAATTGAATGAGCTAGATTTATCTACCTCTTTTTGGATGATGTCTCCTTACATGGGAAAATATTTTGACATCTGGTATTTCTTCTGACTATCATGGTCCTGGTTTGGATTGCTTGTAAACGAATGATTTACATTGTTCTAGTTAGCTTCTACCAGCTCTTTGCCTTTACTTTGATTACCTTGACGAATTGTCTTCGGTTGAGTATCCTTGTGTTGCAATGTCCTTTTTTAAATGGGAGGGATTGGGAAATCTATATTTCTCAAGGAATATTTCTTCTACTAAGAGCTGAGTGCATTCAAGTATCCTCTTTGATAATCATCTGATTGGGTTTCCAATGCATAGTCATTTGCCAGTATGTAGTCTTCATCTTTAGGTTGCTTCATCTTCTCGACATACTTCTCATTTTCAGCAAATAAAATGGCATGACAATCCTCCCTAAAGAAGTGGTTTTCTTCAACAAATGGATTTATTTCATCCTTTGATTCTCCGTGAGAATATTTTTGTTGTAGGGGTGTCCGAATTGGCTGTTGATATGTTGATGCCTCAGGATATTTTTTCTCTCTTTGTTTTATCATGTACTAAGGTTACTGATGGTTTCTAAAATTTAGATTCTTGACTTGTGGCTCTTGCTGTCTATTTGAATTTATCATTCATTCAGCCATCCTCTCCATTCTTTTGATGAGAGCATCTTGTTTGAGATTGGTGGAAGAAGAGGGTTCTTATTTGATTGTTACTTTCTTCTCTGGTTTATGATGTTTCAACTAAGACATTTTGATCATAAAGTTTTCTTCCACACACTACATTATTTTGTATTTCTTCCAGAGTGGTAGGATCTCTTTCCCTTAGTTGATAAGCCATCTCCTGATCAAAAGAATCCAAATGATGTTGAAGTGCCAAATCAAGTGGAGTTTTCATGTTATATGGAATGGAATTGTAGATATAATTGAATCTAATAGTAAACTCTTAAAACATCTCATTAGGATTCCTTTTCAATGTATTGTATTCTGCCAAGATTTCTAATGTATTCTTCCTTTCCCACCACCTGGCTAAGAATAACTCATTTAGCCTTTGAGGAGTATCAAACCATGGAACCATTTTTTCATATCTCTAGAAAACATTTGAGCCATTAGTCTCATTTTGGCATCTTCTTCATCAACCTCCTCTAAATCAATGAAATCAACCATCTTGTCAATATTTTGTTGTGTTGTGATTCCGGAGCTGCATCAAAAAGAGTAAGCCTCTGGCCATAGGTCTGAGGTAAAGCTACAAAATGACCAGGTAATTGTAAGGGAGAAAATCTCACCATGACTATTGGGGGAGGGCGTACGGTGATTACAATGGGTTGAGTTGGCTAGGATAAAGAAGGAGGTGGTGATACAATTATTTTTGGAGGTGCATTAGAGGGTATGGCAGAAGGTAAGCTTTCAAGTTGACATTGGATATAGGTTTTTTCCGTAGTAATTTTTATTGATTGGCTAGGATTTGAAGTTTTTGAAAATTAGACCAAACCTCGTGCTCATGTTTTGAAAACTGTGATGTAGCAGAAGGCTGATTAAAAAAAGATTTTGAGGCGAGTAAGTATGAATCAAACTTTATGGGATCAAACAATTCCTCTGTAAGACAATACTAACACTTCAAATGCAATAGGGATAGCTCAAACTTAATGTCAAATGGAATATCCTCAATACTCATTATCTCATTTGGCAAGAAGGTGGTCCTTTCCAACTTTGTGTTTTTAGTCTCAGGGAAAGATACTTTATGTTTTCTTAACAATGTTTTAGGATCATCAACAAGAGAAGGAGTGTTCCGGTCTGGGCTTGACCTAGTATATATTTTTGGAGACAGAATCTTAACATAATCAAAGACTATGTAAGGTAGATTATTTCATACTTGAGCAGAACAAAGAAAGCTTCAAACTTCACCATCGAGGAATTTCTTTCAATAAAAATTTTTAACAAGTAATGATCAAGAGCTTAGCAATGTAATTAGGTTTGATTTGAACTTGTGATTTATAAAATTCTTTGCTTTTTGAACAAGTGTTATAGACATTTTTGTGCCTCGCGTCAAGGAGCAGGGAATGTCGATAATTACAGGGATCCTCAGTCCCTAAACATGTTGTTCTTACCCCTAAAAGAACAAGGTCATCAATCAACAGCACTTCCAATCAGTTCTCCACCTGAAAACACTTCAGAACAGGCTTATTTTGGATCATGTCAGCTGCTTAACTGAGCTTCTGCACTGTATTGCAACTGTCCCACTCTGTACCTGCGCTGGAAGTCAAAAACAATGAAGGCTACCTGCGCTGGGCGAGATTGGCCAAGTGGCACAGTCATCCTGCAAGGTGTCAGTTGCCCAGGAAGCTTCCAAACTGACACTTGGGTCATGAGATTCGCCCTGTGATGAGTAAGAGGTACTTGATCACCATGTGTAAGCAAGGATCTCCAAGTGGACACAGGAACTGAAGATTAACTGGAGATGGAGAGGACACAAGGCAGCTTCATGTCAGTCTCAAGCTGACTCATCCTTTTCTCTTCTCTCCTATATATAGAGCTCTTCTATGAGGTCTATAGAGGCTGGAATTTTGTATAAGCAAGGAGGTGCTGTTGGTATACTGCCAGGATTATTGGGTGATTGTTTTACTAGAGGTGAAGAAGAGAGTTCTTGCTGCCGAGGAGGTGCTGCTGGATTGGAGCCAACATCATTGGTTGTAACTTCCTCTGGAACCCTGTTACTTTCTATCAATAAAGTTTGCATGTTCTCCTATATACTTGTTTTACATAGATGCTTTTGTGTTTACATGTATATTTGATGCAACCTAATCCATGCTTCAATTATGATTGCTTGTATCTCGTAGTTTGCTCTCTTTTGTTGTGCAGATTCTGTGTGTAGCTGGATCGGCTTGGAGAGCAAAGGGCTGGGAACAGAATACAAAGCGAGAAGGACAAGGATCGACTAAGCGCAAGACACCAGGTTGGTTGATCCTCTTTCCATTCTCTTTGTGCTTTCATAAAGTGGAACATGAAAACTTTATCATTCAGTTGTTGCTAAAGACTGTCACCTTTAGAAAGGGTTAGTGTCATCCGCATCGGATACTTTTCCCCACAACAAACTAGCGACTCCGCTGGGGAGATCCTAGTATCTTGTTGTTGTAGAATTTTGCTATTCATTTCTTGAAGAAAGGAGTACCGAATCGAAAAGCTTTTGACTCTATCAAAAGCGAAGTAGAGGGTTTTGCTACTCTTGCTCCTTTGCTGAGCAAATTCAAGATTTAAAGAGCTAATCTACAGATGAATCCTTACTCTTTGTGATAGATCTTTATCCTCTTGATCATCCCTTAGCCTGTACTTAACCCATAGCATTTTATTTCAGTCAAAACAGTACATTTTTGAGCTTTTTATTACCCGGAATTCTTAGCAGACGTAACTCTCGTAAGTCAGTGCAGGCTGTCCACAGGCAGTCTACATTACAGTGCAGGTGCTCCCTTCGGGAACTGCGCTGAGAGTGAAACTGGCAGACCAGTGCCTGCGCTGGTCGAGTTGGCCTTAGTCTAGCTCAGCTCTTCCTTTGTGTCTTGGCCCTGTTTGCACTTGTTTTTGGCTGATTGCTTGCTGGTTATTGTATTTGCTGTAGACCACTTCTCCTTGACATTATTCCGCCTCAGTTGTGTGATGAAATTGTAAACGTTCTTTCAGTATTTCTTGTTTCAGTTACAATTTCCCATTGTGAAAAGCGAACCTAGTAGCTGTGGCCTCTTAGATTGCGATCTTATGAGTTAGTGTTATTGCTGTTCATAGCTGTTTTGGATTGGTTTGCTTCTAACTTTATGGTTTGAATCTATACTTTTCCTGTATTTAAAACAAGTCTTTCATAAGGTGTTCTTTTGATTGTGGACAAGCTTGTTTATTTCTACTTGAAAGTTGATTCAAAAATCATACAAAAGTTTCCTTTTGTTAAGCATCAACATTAAGGATAACGAAAAGAAATACATGCATTGTGCATTTTGCATTTGACTGTATGCTTGACGATTTAAGAAAATGTGCATTTTAGTGTGTGTTCTTTGATCTGTGGAAAAAGTTGTGTCTTGCTCTTTCCTCAAGTAGATTAAGGTTTTCAAAGTTGAAAGATTGAAAAGATTTTGCTTCTCATTCTTAGATTGCATATAGGAAGTTGTATATATACATCTCGTGGCGAACCTGAAAGGCAAACTGTTAAGAAAGATCAACATTAAAATAAACTCAATTTACATAACAACGCTTTGGAATTTAACGCAAACATCTAGAGGTCTAGGTAGAGACGTGTTCCGGCGTCGTTAAACATAGTGACTGTCGATCTCTACGAAGGTGGGTGATTCCTCCTGAGAGTCGGTGGCACTAACACGGATTTGAGCTCCCGCGTACCGTCGCGTATATTGGGAGACCCCTATAGGCTTTTATCCTTTATCCTTAGGAAACCGTGTCGGCCGCCCTACTGATCGCGATGCAGTGAACACAGCATTCACGAAGATCGACCACCCGTACCGTAAAACGTATTCTGTGGTTTCGCGAAAGGTTTGGCAAACCCTCTGCCTAGATCTCCAGAGCAGTTTCTTTTGGCCCTTTTCAAACTCTATAACTGAAAAGGTCCAACCGAGCATTTGTCACTTCGGGCTCGTTAATACATCGAAGGCGACTAGAGTCATCTTTAGCTTTTTCTCGACTCTTAAAACATGAAAAAGCAAGTTTGTGTCTAAAAGCGTCGTAAATAAAACTTATTTTAAAGCGGAACATAATCACCTGTTATTCCCACGTTGATCTTTCAGTTGAAAAGTATGGAGCCCACCAACCAAGGAAGTAACCTTGGCGGAAGTCCAAATCCCTTCTCCTCTTGGGGAGATGTTGGTGCACCTCATATGGCTACATTGTCACTTCCAGGATTGACAATCGGCCTTCCTGTTTGGCTCTTTTCAACTAATGTTGTCCAAATCGCCACTAATCCTGAGCAGTCGAATCAACTGTCAGAACAATCTAGAACTACCCACCAGCCTTTTACTTCTTGTGATACTTCCTCTGATCCTTCATCTTCGCAGGGTAGAGCCGGCAAAAGTCAGCCTCCCAAGGAGAAGAAGGAAAAGAAGAAGAAAGGGAAGAAGCAGAAGGAGCCTCTGGCGAAGGCGACTGGGGGCAAGCAGAAGAAAACTGACAAAAACCCACACACTGCACCGACCGGGCCTAAATCGCCATGTGTCATTTGCAAAGGGATCCATTTCCATCGTTATTGTCCTTGTATTCCCCGGATACTAAGGGACTGGTCCCCGAGGTTGCACAATCCGGTAGCATCAACCTCTGGTTGTCAAGTTGATTGCATTCCCTCAACTAGCGAGAGTGAAGGACAAAGAAGGGGACCAAGATCACCCTGTCTATTGTGTGAAGGTCACCATGCCATCCACAAATGTCCATTCTTAGATGAGGCAAAGAGAGTTTTGGAAGACCGCCCGGTGTCACCGGTGCAACTTCCGCCTGGATACCGAAAACTCGCGCCTAATCCCTCGATAGTTGAAAATCCAGTTGAACCACTCAAGTGGTCAGCTGATGTGTCAGTCATTGAGAATGAACCTACTGAATCTAGACCAGACGAAAGTCTAAAGGTCGAAACGGCAGTTGACCCGGTTCTTCCTTCAAAGGTTCTATCGTCCAATGACTCCGTCATTGAAGACCCGTCTTCAAATGACACCGTCACCGAAGTGTCATCTTCATGTGACTCCCTCACTGATGAGAACAAGGATGACACCATCCAGGTTCTCTTTATCAGCACCGACTCCGACGAGCATCCGGGCAATGCGCCCATTCCTTTATCGCAGGAAGGAACATCATCAGAGTCGTATCCGGCCGTATATTCGGTCCCACCACCAAGCAACCTCGTTGTATCCTTTGATTGGAATCAACTAGGCAGACCCCGGTTACCAGCCAGTACACCATTTAGAATCATTGTCCAGATCTATAGAATGGTTATGGCTGGTACTATCATTGATGAAGGGGCGTCTGTGAGTATCCTTTCCTCTATTGCTTGGGAAGCACTGGGTTCCCCAGCGCTTTTACCTGAGTTGAGAAATCTCTCAGGTTTTGATAAAGGAACCAGTCGACCATTAGGAATCCTCCCCGATGTACCTGTTACATTGAAGGGGAAGACTGTCAGGATGAACGTGTTGGTAGTTCAAGGACCCTTGGATTATAACCTACTCCTTGGACGCAACTATATTTATTGCATAGGAGCGATAGTCTCCTCACTCTTTAGAGTAATGTGTTTTCCACACGAAGGAAGGGTGGTCAAGCTCGTAGACCAACTTTCATTTCCGGGATCTCGCATCGCAAATAGTCAAATACCAATCCTAAATGGTCTGTTCGCTCAAGATTCGCCTCCGCCCCCAGTCCTCCTTCCCGATGAATGCGAGTGATTCGGAAAGAAAGACTAGGACCCAGGGGGCATGCACCCTGGTCTGCTTCGGGCAGAAGAAACCCCGGGTATAAGGAAGAATTTCCGCAGAAGAATATGACTAGTCCGTACCCCGTCCGTGGAAGGAAGTGGGGTTGTTCTGGAATAATAGTCTTTTGTTAAAGTTATGTGTTTGACAGAAGAGTCATTCACCTTTGTCTAAAAAAGTGGGCAATGCCCAAGTAGGAATTCCCTTATTGTAACAAGTAGTCACCATCTTTAAATTCAAGCCTCGCCCATCGAAACATATGTTTTGAAGGATAAGCAGGGGCAGTAAACTAAGAAGGAGACCGTATTGTTGTAACAGAGGGTAACCATCTTTGGACAACCCAATGATAGACACCGCCGAAGAAAGAGATTGATTTGCGGCAGCGAATAGAACCACTCTTCGGATAATAAGAAAGAGGCAAGCCTCCCTCAATAATACCAATGTTTTATCTTTGAGTAGTGTTCTTCTATTGTCACAAAGCTGTTTGTTAAAAGTGGGCCGACAGGAAGTCTGAGTACTGCGTAAGACCCCTTAAAATAACGAGAAGACAAGTATCGTTAGCATTAGATTAGCAAGATGACAAATAACTGTGAACACCCAAAGAAAAGCAAAGGTAAAGGAGAGGAAGGGCAGCCTCGAAATTCTATCCTATACCTGGGGGCATGCAAACTTTTGGAATGCAAGCAAGGGACGACTATTGATTTTTTAAATTTTTAGGTCCTCCCTTTAAACCTGTAGGTCTAACCCGTTAAACTCGTAGGATTAGCCGTTTCCAAGCTTGCATAAAGAAAGCCTGTGGGGCAAAGGTAAAATTTGCCAAAATTAGAGCATAGCTGTGGTAAGGCCCAAGCTCTATAAAAAATGGATCCTTAAAGGAGGCGTTCTTTTTATGACTGGTATTTCGAGCAGTTTTAGCATATAGTTCATGCTCGTTAAAAAATAAACGCAAATCCGAGCAGTTCTAGGCCTGAATTTAAGCTCGTTAAAAAATAGAAAAGTGTGAGCAAAAGTTTCCCCCAGAGTTCAAGCTCATGGAAAAAATGAACCGGTAAATAACCTTTTGAGATCGTAAATTCATCAGCCATAAGAACCTTGATCGTGTTTTCATCCACCACCTCCACCGTTCATTTGGCCGATCATTCACTTCCATTTGTATGTTTACCTCTTTTGAGAAACAGCTGCGAAGAGTGATTTCACCTAGCCATCCTTGTGACACTGCCGTGATTGGAAATTCCAACCTGTACCTGGAATCTATAGCTATCCCTGTTTATCACTCGTTCCTCAAAAGACGAGTCTTCTTTCAGCTCTTTTCACTGACTCGTAAAATATGAAAAGTTTGCCGAGTTTTGGCCTTCCAGCTCGTTAAATGATCGGAACGCTATCCCTCCTCTAAATTTTAATCTTTTTGGACTTGAGGGATTATTGCACAAAAGGATCGAGCGCTTGCCTGATTCAGCTCGTTAAAAGTACCGAACAGCCATCCCTTCTGTATTGTTTTATACTTTTTCGGACTTAAGGGATTAGCTGACGAAAAAGGAATTATGGAGTTGACTTTCCGTACCTTTTTAGACTCTCTAAAAATGAAAAGGACCGAGTTTTCCTTGTCGTTAGACTCGTTAAAATGATTAAATAGCGACAAACTTGTCTTTAGACGAGAACGAGTTTCCCTATCGCTAGGCTCGTTAAATCTTAGCGATGGGCTTGCCCGAAGGGCAGGTTATAGAACAAGCATATGTTATCCTCCTCAAGCTTGACAAAAATAAAGAGGTACTGGTCAGAAATGACTGGGGAAAAATTGGGAGAACATCAAAGTTTAGAGGTAGCAAGTCACTCTTGAACATGACACTTTTCTTCCGTATCACATCGGGTTGGGTTGTCTCATTCACCGGTTTCATCACCATGGTCCTCGCCACACCATCCATTTGGGGTAATGCTACCGATCCATCACATCAGTGTCGTTATATGTTCAAGAGGGGTCATTCAGAAAGTGTCAACCGTGTCCCATCCACTACCATACATTGTCCTTCATCCATTTCATGATCGCCACCCTGAATCATATGTCACAGTTTGTTTCCACCTCCACTAAATCATTAGCTCCGTTCCGTGTCATTGATGTGGGATTCATTAAGGCCCTCCTTTGACGGATCGCTTCTTGTCGACTTCAGCTCATTATCCAAGAAGTCGATCTAGGAACACCCCCATCAGTACTTTGAAGCTTGCATGCCTCAATGGCAAGTTTCTCACTTCCGGCGACAGGTATACATCAATGACCTTCGACCAGAAGATTTTGCGTGGCGTTCGACGCCAAGTCCTTTATTCACGCCACGTAAATTGTACTGCCGTACCTTGAGGGTCATCGTCATTATTGGTGATTCCTCTCGCGCTTGTTAACGGTTTCATTATTGACCGATAATCAAGCGATGTCTTTCCATGTTCGACTTCAGCGTAATTCTCACATGGATCGACTTGTACTTAGAGTGAAGATCGAACGAGTTTGAAGACCCCGGATCTAGTTTCATCCATCCGGGCTGCGATATATATTCAGGAAATATAAAAGCATTTGCCATGTACATCATTGCAGCAGATGATCATCCTCCTCAAAGGATGATAATTTTAGTGGAAGATTATCAGTCTGTCTTCAGACGATCGTCTGTCATATGTACCAAAATGTATTTGTAAAAGCTGAGCATGGGAATGCCCGCCTCAGCTAGATCATGAGAATAATGATGAATGAAAGATAATGTATTGTATTGTATTGTATTACAGGGCACTCTCCTCAGCACTGGAACGAACTTCGGACCCTCTAGCTAAAGCATTTCACCCGATTAACGGCCTCATACTTTAGGGGGCAACTGTTATAGACATTTTTGTGCCTCGCGTCAAGGAGCAGGGAATGTCGATAATTACAGGGATCCTCAGTCCCTAAACATGTTGTTCTTACCCCTAAAAGAACAAGGTCATCAATCAACAGCACTTCCAATCAGTTCTCCACCTGAAAACACTTCAGAACAGGCTTATTTTGGATCATGTCAGCTGCTTAACTGAGCTTCTGCGCTGTATTGCAACTGTCCCACTCTGTACCTGCGCTGGAAGTCAAAAACAATGAAGGCTACCTGCGCTGGGCGAGATTGGCCAAGTGGCACAGTCATCCTGCAAGGTGTCAGTTGCCCAGGAAGCTTCCAAACTGACACTTGGGTCATGAGATTCGCCCTGTGATGAGTAAGAGGTACTTGATCACCATGTGTAAGCAAGGATCTCCAAGTGGACACAGGAACTGAAGATTAACTGGAGATGGAGAGGACACAAGGCAGCTTCATGTCAGTCTCAAGCTGACTCATCCTTTTCTCTTCTCTCCTATATATAGAGCTCTTCTATGAGGTCTATAGAGGCTGGAATTTTGTATAAGCAAGGAGGTGCTGTTGGTATACTGCCAGGATTATTGGGTGATTGTTTTACTAGAGGTGAAGAAGAGAGTTCTTGCTGCCGAGGAGGTGCTGCTGGATTGGAGCCAACATCATTGGTTGTAACTTCCTCTGGAACCCTGTTACTTTCTATCAATAAAGTTTGCATGTTCTCCTATATACTTGTTTTACATAGATGCTTTTGTGTTTACATGTATATTTGATGCAACCTAATCCATGCTTCAATTATGATTGCTTGTATCTCGTAGTTTGCTCTCTTTTGTTGTGCAGATTCTGTGTGTAGCTGGATCGGCTTGGAGAGCAAAGGGCTGGGAACAGAATACAAAGCGAGAAGGACAAGGATCGACTAAGCGCAAGACACCAGGTTGGTTGATCCTCTTTCCATTCTCTTGTGCTTTCATAAAGTGGAACATGAAAACTTTATCATTCAGTTGTTGCTAAAGACTGTCACCTTTAGAAAGGGTTAGTGTCATCCGCATCGGATACTTTTCCCCACAACAAACTAGCGACTCCGCTGGGGAGATCCTAGTATCTTGTTGTTGTAGAATTTTGCTATTCATTTCTTGAAGAAAGGAGTACCGAATCGAAAAGCTTTTGACTCTATCAAAAGCGAAGTAGAGGGTTTTGCTACTCTTGCTCCTTTGCTGAGCAAATTCAAGATTTAAAGAGCTAATCTACAGATGAATCCTTACTCTTTGTGATAGATCTTTATCCTCTTGATCATCCCTTAGCCTGTACTTAACCCATAGCATTTTATTTCAGTCAAAACAGTACATTTTTGAGCTTTTTATGACCCGGAATTCTTAGCAGACGTAACTCTCGTAAGTCAGTGCAGGCTGTCCACGGGCAGTCTACATTACAGCGCAGGTGCTCCCTTCGGGAACTGCGCTGAGAGTGAAACTGGCAGACCAGTGCCTGCGCTGGTCGAGTTGGCCTTAGTCTAGCTCAGCTCTTCCTTTGTGTCTTGGCCCTGTTTGCACTTGTTTTTGGCTGATTGCTTGCTGGTTATTGTATTTGCTGTAGACCACTTCTCCTTGACATTATTCCGCCTCAGTTGTGTGATGAAATTGTAAACGTTCTTTCAGTATTTCTTGTTTCAGTTACAATTTCCCATTGTGAAAAGCGAACCTAGTAGCTGTGGCCTCTTAGATTGCGATCTTATGAGTTAGTGTTATTGCTGTTCATAGCTGTTTTGGATTGGTTTGCTTCTCACTTTATGGTTTGAATCTATACTTTTCCTGTATTTAAAACAAGTCTTTCATAAGGTGTTCTTTTGATTGTGGACAAGCTTGTTTATTTCTACTTGAAAGTTGATTCAAAAATCATACAACAGTTTCCTTTTGTTAAGCATCAACATTAAGGATAACGAAAAGAAATACATGCATTGTGCATTTTGCATTTGACTGTATGCTTGACGATTTAAGAAAATGTGCATTTAGTGTGTGTTCTTTGATCTGTGGAAAAAGTTGTGTCTTGCTCTTTCCTCAAGTAGATTAAGGTTTTCAAAGTTGAAAGATTGAAAAGATTTTGCTTCTCATTCTTAGATTGCATATAGGAAGTTGTATATATACATCTCGTGGCGAACCTGAAAGGCAAACTGTTAAGAAAGATCAACATTAAAATAAACTCAATTTACATAACAACGCTTTGGAATTTAACGCAAACATCTAGAGGTCTAGGTAGAGACGTGTTCCGGCGTCGTTAAACATAGTGACTGTCGATCTCTACGAAGGTGGGTGATTCCTCCTGAGAGTCGGTGGCACTAACACGGATTTGAGCTCCCGCGTACCGTCGCGTATATTGGGAGACCCCTATAGGCTTTTATCCTTTATCCTTAGGAAACCGTGTCGGCCGCCCTACTGATCGCGATGCAGTGAACACAGCATTCACGAAGATCGACCACCCGTACCGTAAAACGTATTCTGTGGTTTCGCGAAAGGTTTGGCACACCCTCTGCCTAGATCTCCAGAGCAGTTTCTTTTGGCCCTTTTCAAACTCTATAACTGAAAAGGTCCAACCGAGCATTTGTCACTTCGGGCTCGTTAATACATCGAAGGCGACTAGAGTCATCTTTAGCTTTTTCTCGACTCTTAAAACATGAAAAAGCAAGTTTGTGTCTAAAAGCGTCGTAAATAAAACTTATTTTAAAGCGGAACATAATCACCTGTTATTCCCACGTTGATCTTTCAGTTGAAAAGTATGGAGCCCACCAACCAAGGAAGTAACCTTGGCGGAAGTCCAAATCCCTTCTCCTCTTGGGGAGATGTTGGTGCGCCTCATATGGCTACATTGTCACTTCCAGGATTGACAATCGGCCTTCCTGTTTGGCTCTTTTCAACTAATGTTGTCCAAATCGCCACTAATCCTGAGCAGTCGAATCAACTATCAGAACAATCTAGAACTACCCACCAGCCTTTTACTTCTTGTGATACTTCCTCTGATCCTTCATCTTCGCAGGGTAGAGCCGGCAAAAGTCAGCCTCCCAAGGAGAAGAAGGAAAAGAAGAAGAAAGGGAAGAAGCAGAAGGAGCCTCTGGCGAAGGCGACTGGGGGCAAGCAGAAGAAAACTGACAAAAACCCACACACTGCACCGACCGGGCCTAAATCGCCATGTGTCATTTGCAAAGGGATCCATTTCCATCGTGATTGTCCTTGTATTCCCCGGATACTAAGGGACTGGTCCCCGAGGTTGCACAATCCGGTAGCATCAACCTCTGGTTGTCAAGTTGATTGCATTCCCTCAACTAGCGAGAGTGAAGGACGAAGAAGGGGACCAAGATCACCCTGTCTATTGTGTGAAGGTCACCATGCCATCCACAAATGTCCATTCTTAGATGAGGCAAAGAGAGTTTTGGAAGATCGCCCGGTGTCACCGGTGCAACTTCCGCCTGGATACCGAAAACTCGCGCCTAATCCCTCGATAGTTGAAAATCCAGTTGAACCACTCAAGTGGTCAGCTGATGTGTCAGTCATTGAGAATGAACCTACCGAATCTAGACCAGACGAAAGTCTAAAGGTCGAAACGGCAGTTGACCCGGTTCTTCCTTCAAAGGTTCTATCGTCCAATGACTCCGTCATTGAAGACCCGTCTTCAAATGACACCGTCACCGAAGTGTCATCTTCATGTGACTCCCTCACTGATGAGAACAAGGATGACACCATCCAGGTTCTCTTTATCAGCACCGACTCCGACGAGCATCCGGGCAATGCGCCCATTCCTTTATCGCAGGAAGGAACATCATCAGAGTCGTATCCGGCCGTATATTCGGTCCCACCACCAAGCAACCTGGTTGTATCCTTTGATTGGAATCAACTAGGCAGACCCCGGTTACCAGCCAGTACACCATTTAGAATCATTGTCCAGATCTATAGAATGGTTATGGCTGGTACTATCATTGATGAAGGGGCGTCTGTGAGTATCCTTTCCTCTATTGCTTGGAAAGCACTGGGTTCCCCAGCGCTTTTACCTGAGTTGAGAAATCTCTCAGGTTTTGATAAAGGAACCAGTCGACCATTAGGAATCCTCCCCGATGTACCTGTTACATTGAAGGGAAAGACCGTCAGGATGAACGTGTTGGTAGTTCAAGGACCCTTGGATTATAACCTACTCCTTGGACGCGACTATATTTATTGCATAGGAGCGATAGTCTCCTCACTCTTTAGAGTAATGTGTTTTCCACACGAAGGAAGGGTGGTCAAGCTCGTAGACCAACTTTCATTTCCGGGATCTCGCATCGCAAATAGTCAAATACCAATCCTAAATGGTCTGTTCACTCAAGATTCGCCTCCGCCCCCAGTCCTCCTTCCCGATGAATGCGAGTGATTCGGAAAGAAAGACTAGGACCCAGGGGGCATGCACCCTGGTCTGCTTCGGGCAGAAGAAACCCCGGGTATAAGGAAGAATTTCCGCAGAAGAATATGACTAGTCCGTACCCCGTCCGTGGAAGGAAGTGGGGTTGTTCTGGAATAATAATCTTTTGTTAAAGTTATGTGTTTGACAAAAGAGTCATTCACCTTTGTCTAAAAAAGTGGGCAATGCCCAAGTAGGAATTCCCTTATTGTAACAAGTAGTCACCATCTTTAAATTCAAGCCTCGCCCATCGAAACATATGTTTTGAAGGATAAGCAGGGGCAGTAAACTAAGAAGGAGACCGTATTGTTGTAACAGAGGGTAACCATCTTTGGACAACCCAATGATAGACACCGCCGAAGAAAGAGATTGATTTGCGGCAGCGAATAGAACCACTCTTCGGATAATAAGAAAGAGGCAAGCCTCCCTCAATAATACCAATGTTTTATCTTTGAGTAGTGTTCTTCTATTGTCACAAAGCTGTTTGTTAAAAGTGGGCCGACAGGAAGTCTGAGTACTGCGTAAGACCCCTTAAAATAACGAGAAGACAAGTATCGTTAGCATTAGATTAGCAAGATGACAAATAACTGTGAACACCCAAAGAAAATCAAAGGTAAAAGAGAGGAAGGGAAGCCTCGAAATTCTATCCTATACCTGGGGGCATGCAAACTTTTGGAATGCAAGCAAGGGACGACTATTGAATTTTTAAATTTTTAGGTCCTCCCTTTAAACCTGTAGGTCTAACCCGTTAAACTCGTAGGATTAGCCGTTTCCAAGCTTGCATAAAGAAAGCCTGTGGGGCAAAGGTAAAATTTGCCAAATTTAGAGCATAGCTGTGGTAAGGCCCAAGCTCTATAAAAAATGGATCCTTAAAGGAGGCGTTCTTTTTATGACTGGTATTTCGAGCAGTTTTAGCATATAGTTCATGCTCGTTAAAAAATAAACGCAAATCCGAGCAGTTCTAGGCCTGAATTTAAGCTCGTTAAAAAATAGAAAAGTGTGAGCAAAAGTTTCCCCCAGAGTTCAAGCTCATGAAAAAATGAACCGGTAAATAACCTTTTGAGATCGTAAATTCATCAGCCATAAGAACCTTGATCGTGTTTTCATCCACCACCTCCACCGTTCATTTGGCCGATCATTCACTTCCATTTGTGTGTTTACCTCTTTTGAGAAACAGCTGCGAAGAGTGATTTCACCTAGCCATCCTTGTGACACTGCCGTGATTGGAAATTCCAACCTGTACCTGGAATCTATAGCTATCCCTGTTTATCACTCGTTCCTCAAAAGACGAGTCTTCTTTCAGCTCTTTTCACTGACTCGTAAAATATGAAAAGTTTGCCGAGTTTTGGCCTTCCAGCTCGTTAAATGATCGGAACGCTATCCCTCCTCTAAATTTTAATCTTTTTGGACTTGAGGGATTATTGCACAAAAGGATCGAGCGCTTGCCTGATTCAGCTCGTTAAAAGTACCGAACAGCCATCCCTTCTGTATTGTTTTATACTTTTTCCGACTTAAGGGATTAGCTGACGAAAAAGGAATTATGGAGTTGACTTTCCGTACCTTTTTAGACTCTCTAAAAATGAAAAGGACCGAGTTTTCCTTGTCGTTAGACTCGTTAAAATGATTAAATAGCGACAAACTTGTCTTTAGACGAGAACGAGTTTCCCTATCGCTAGGCTCGTTAAATCTTAGCGATGGGCTTGCCCGAAGGGCAGGTTATAGAACAAGCATATGTTATCCTCCTCAAGCTTGACAAAAATAAAGAGGTACTGGTCAGAAATGACTGGGGAAAAATTGGGAGAACATCAAAGTTTAGAGGTAGCAAGTCACTCTTGAGCATGACACTTTTCTTCCGTATCACATCGGGTTGGGTTGTCTCATTCACCGGTTTCATCACCATGGTCCTCGCCACACCATCCATTTGGGGTAATGCTACCGATCCATCACATCAGTGTCGTTATATGTTCAAGAGGGGTCATTCAGAAAGTGTCAACCGTGTCCCATCCACTACCATACATTGTCCTTCATCCATTTCATGATCGCCACCCTGAATCATATGTCACAGTTTGTTTCCACCTCCACTAAATCATTAGCTCCGTTCCGTGTCATTGATGTGGGATTCATTAAGGCCCTCCTTTGACGGATCGCTTCTTGTCGACTTCAGCTCATTATCCAAGAAGTCGATCTAGGAACACCCCCATCAGTACTTTGAAGCTTGCATGCCTCAATGGCAAGTTTCTCACTTCCGGCGACAGGTATACATCAATGACCTTCGACCAGAAGATTTTGCGTGGCGTTCGACGCCAAGTCCTTTATTCACGCCACGTAAATTGTACTGCCGTACCTTGAGGGTCATCGTCATTATTGGTGATTCCTCTCGCGCTTGTTAACGGTTTCCATTATTGACCGATAATCAAGCGATGTCTTTCCATGTTCGACTTCAGCGTAATTCTCACATGGATCGACTTGTACTTAGAGTGAAGATCGAACGAGTTTGAAGACCCCGGATCTAGTTTCATCCATCCGGGCTGCGATATATATTCAGGAAATATAAAAGCATTTGCCATGTACATCATTGCAGCAGATGATCATCCTCCTCAAAGGATGATAATTTTAGTGGAAGATTATCAGTCTGTCTTCAGACGATCGTCTGTCATATGTACCAAAATGTATTTGTAAAAGCTGAGCATGGGAATGCCCGCCTCAGCTAGATCATGAGAATAATGATGAATGAAAGATAATGTATTGTATTGTATTGTATTACAGGGCACTCTCCTCAGCACTGGAACGAACTTCGGACCCTCTAGCTAAAGCATTTCACCCGATTAACGGCCTCATACTTTAGGGGGCAACTGTTATAGACATTTTTGTGCCTCGCGTCAAGGAGCAGGGAATGTCGATAATTACAGGGATCCTCAGTCCCTAAACATGTTGTTCTTACCCCTAAAAGAACAAGGTCATCAATCAACAGCACTTCCAATCAGTTCTCCACCTGAAAACACTTCAGAACAGGCTTATTTTGGATCATGTCAGCTGCTTAACTGAGCTTCTGCGCTGTATTGCAACTGTCCCACTCTGTACCTGCGCTGGAAGTCAAAAACAATGAAGGCTACCTGCGCTGGGCGAGATTGGCCAAGTGGCACAGTCATCCTGCAAGGTGTCAGTTGCCCAGGAAGCTTCCAAACTGACACTTGGGTCATGAGATTCGCCCTGTGATGAGTAAGAGGTACTTGATCACCATGTGTAAGCAAGGATCTCCAAGTGGACACAGGAACTGAAGATTAACTGGAGATGGAGAGGACACAAGGCAGCTTCATGTCAGTCTCAAGCTGACTCATCCTTTTCTCTTCTCTCCTATATATAGAGCTCTTCTATGAGGTCTATAGAGGCTGGAATTTTGTATAAGCAAGGAGGTGCTGTTGGTATACTGCCAGGATTATTGGGTGATTGTTTTACTAGAGGTGAAGAAGAGAGTTCTTGCTGCCGAGGAGGTGCTGCTGGATTGGAGCCAACATCATTGGTTGTAACTTCCTCTGGAACCCTGTTACTTTCTATCAATAAAGTTTGCATGTTCTCCTATATACTTGTTTTACATAGATGCTTTTGTGTTTACATGTATATTTGATGCAACCTAATCCATGCTTCAATTATGATTGCTTGTATCTCGTAGTTTGCTCTCTTTTGTTGTGCAGATTCTGTGTGTAGCTGGATCGGCTTGGAGAGCAAAGGGCTGGGAACAGAATACAAAGCGAGAAGGACAAGGATCGACTAAGCGCAAGACACCAGGTTGGTTGATCCTCTTTCCATTCTCTTTGTGCTTTCATAAAGTGGAACATGAAAACTTTATCATTTAGTTGTTGCTAAAGATTGTCACCTTTAGAAAGGGTTAGTGTCATCCGCATCGGATACTTTTCCCCACAACAACAAGCTCTGAATATCTTCAACTAAATCAACTGGATCAAAATGCGTAATAAGATCTTAATTATCTCCTTGAAGCTAGCTCTACAATATTGATACTGCAATTATGGAATCAACCTTTTTGAAACTTAGTCCCATCATCCAAAGGACCCAATTCCAATGAAAAATTGTTGTCCATCCAAGGAAAATAAATCTTTCATTCCCTAAAAACGACGCCAGTATGTTATCACTCCTCCAAATCTCCAAGGCTAAGAAAGAGTCTAGCTAAGGTAACTAGAGATCAATCTTTTGACTTGGCATCTAGTCCTACCAAGTCAGAGAGGGCTCTCTCCAAAGGGTTCACAGCCAAGAGGGTTGGATGGATTAGTGTTTTAGGCCAGATATAATAGCTCAGGGTTTGATTTGATTTGACTGGGGTAGTAACTAGATGAGTGAATTAGGTCAGAGAGTGAGCTAGGCCAGGGAAAAATAAAATCAAACTTGGAAACATCTGATGAGATGCTAAAAAGAGCATGAAAATCATGAATTATTTTTAAATTGAGGAATTGAAACAAATTATGATGATTTTCCCAAAACATAGCATAGGGATGAATTCTGCTTATCACGCTTTGAAAACCAAACATATTTAGAAGTGAAATGGATCATGGAAGATACAAAACATTCAAACACATGTAACTAAAGAAGAAACAAATTCAAAATACCATGCCGCAGGAATCCAATCAAAATAGTTGCAACTCATCCAATATATTCCATGTCAATGTCTGAAACACTAGTACAACATCCAATGGAGTCCAACCTCTCAAAAAATAGAAGAAAGTGAAGATATAGACCTCAAAAAAAACTCCTCTCAACCTCAGTGGTCGAATCCATGAGAAGAGGATCAATTCCGCCAAAATCTAAACTAATACCTGATGTGTAGGATGGTCAAAGTGATGCATCCCTAATTACATTGAAATTGGTTCATCTAACTTGATGAAGATTATTAACCTAATGTATTTACCCCTAGGTAATAGTAAAATACCATAATTACATTTATCATATCAATTACATCAGTAAAAAGGTGATTTCCCATAGGTGAAAATCAAATCTAGAGAAGAATAATGAAAAACTAGGCCAATTGTCAAGTGCGCAATGTCTATGTCAAGTGAGTAGCACCTTTGTGAAGTATGTAGTGCCATCTTTAGACCCATGTTTTCCTACCATCTTGGTGTCCAAATTGAGCCTAGGATAACTCATTCGAAATATTATCTAGTCTAGTATCCAAAGTTTCCTTTATTTTTCAAAATGGGCTTGATTTGACCCTCCAAAACCTCATTATCAAACCACTGGTCAAGTGCATAGTGCCTAGCTTAAAAAGAGGGAAGAAACATGATTGTTTGCTAGTTTTTGCCCTTTTCACCTACCAGTTTAGAAAACTAAGGCTGGAAACATGATTTTCTTAGATGTATTGGTCATTTTGCATCCATTGGTGGCTTCCTTTTCTCCAAAAAAGTGTGCAACTATCTAGGCACTATGTGTTTGACCATGCAACTGATATTTAATTTGCCTAAAAAACACAGAAAACATATATTTGCCAAAATGTGCCAAGAGGCCTCAAAATTAGTCAAGTAGTTGTTGTTTGGTGTAGTTAGGCTTGAAGTGAAGCCTCTACAAGTATGTCAAGCTTCTACTTCTCGTTTTTGTGAGTTAGGGCTTTAATTTTTACCTATGTAGCCTTGAGTTTTTCCCTGGAATTCCTTTCTCTGTTGGCATAGTGTTTCACCATCTTCTTGTGAATTTCCTTTCGTTGGTTAGATTTGTCTAGGAGATTCTCTAAATTTTGATTCACCTTATCAAGTGAATTCTCTCGGTTCTCATTGATCAATATGGAGAATTTTTCATTCCATGTGAGCTCATTAGCAAGCTTGTCTTCCTTTTGTTTCTTAAGTTCTAGAGCTCTTTCTAGCCCACTATTTCTAGGTATTTTCCGAGGTTCTTGCTCTTCTTTAGGTTCACCATAATTTTCATAGGCCTCATCTATCAATTCCTTGGCTTTCATTGCTTCCCTCGTTGCCTTGATGAGCTTAATCTCCATCACATCATGTTTGGCTTGAGGCTTCTTATTCTCCTACTCATAATATGATATGATGTATTTTGATCTCTCTAGGTTGATTTGGAGCTCCCTGATGAGTGCATACTTTTCTTTGATGACAATGCTTGCACTCACATTGTCATCATGCTCACCTAGGTCAACCAAGTCAAAATCCTGCTCTGTCTCATTGAGGTCCTCCTCCTCATGCTGAATCATTGTCTTTTTCATCTTTTCCTTACCCTTTTGTACCTGCTTTGTTGGTGAAGAGGGTAAGGCCCCTCCCACAATTTGTGGGGCAAACACTTACCTATGGCCTATATGATAAATGTGTGTCAAAGTGCCCAAATCGGCCCCTTTAGGCTTGATGACCACAACCTATCCAATGTGCTCCTGCTCTCTAATTTCATCTATGTTAGGTGAATGGATATGATCGTGAAATGGTGATGATGGAGGTGATGGTGAGGGTCACTGATCAGATGAGGATGAATGATCTATGGGCTGAGATGGAGGAATGGAGGTGGAAGTGTGAGATGATGAAGGGATACTTTTAACATTTTTAGTGAATGAATCAGTGAATATGGGATTGGTTATGAAGGTACTCCATGCAATGTTGAGCTCTTTGAGATGATAAAGGACTATGAATTTAATGAGGGAATGATGAAAGAGACTATTCATTTGATGTTCATATTGTCTTTTCTGGACAATGTAGGCCATATTATCATTGCTCCAGAACTAATAGTAGAGTATATTGAGCATTTTTACCCTAGTGAAATGCATTAAAAGCCAGATGTGATAGTAATAAAGCCTAGAAAATATACCTTCACGTGAAACGTATTTCATGATAATATTCATCATGGGAACATATCTGTCTAGTAGGTGAGAAAAATGAAAATAACCCTTTATTTGATTTTTATGCCTTGGTTTTATGAAAGGGTCATAATAATGTTTCTCCAACTCACCTTGTTTAAACCATTTCTCCTCAACATTTGGGATTCCAGTGGCAACTCATATAATGGTACTAGATAAAGTAAAAGTGAGACCTGCTAAACTGACTTGGTTGTCTTGGAGTTTGGATATGAATAGTCTAGTCAACATAGGATGGTGTTGGACTGTGTGCACTTGCACACAGAAATCATAACAACCTAGATATTTGAAGGATGTCACAGGCATAGGAGATGCCAAGAGTTCCCTGAGATCTGCTGGCTCAAATCTGAGTATCTTGCCTCCTTTGTGTGTTTTCTTAACCTCTGTTTCTTCTCCCTTTCCTTATTCTTCCTCATTGTATGGTTTATATTCCTCTTTTGCCATATTTCTTTAATATCAAACCGTAGGGAATAATGTTATAGACATTTTTGTGCCTCGCAGCATGGAGCATGAAATGTCAATAATTACAGGGATCCTCAGTCCCTAAACATGTTGTTCTTACCCCTAGAGGAACAAGGTCAGCAAACCACAGCACTTCCAACCAGTTCTCCACCTGAAAACACTCAAAAACAGGCTATTTTTGGATCATGTCAGCTGCTCCACTGAGCATCTGCGCTGAATGTCAACTTCTCCTCCTTGTACCTGCGCTGAAAGTCAAATCTAATGAAGGCTACCTGCGCTGGGCGAGATTGGCCAAGTGGCACAGTCATTCTGCAAGGTGTCAACTGCCCAGGAAGCTTCCAAACTGACACTTGGTTCTGCAAATTCGCCCTGTGATGAGTAAGAGGTACTTGATCTCCAAGTGGAAGCAAGGATCTCCAAGTGGACTTAAGAACTGAAGATTAACTAAAGTGGGAGAGGACACTAGTCAGCTTTATGCCAGCCTCAAGCTGACTCATCCTTTCTCCAAATCTCCTATATATAGAGCTCTCTCATGAGGTCTAAGAAGGCTGGAATTTTGGGCAAAGCAAGGAAGTGCTGTTGGTTTACAGTTAGAGCTATTGGGTGATTGCTTTTATAGAGGGGAAGAGGATATTTCTTGCTGCTGGGGAGGTGCTACTGGATTGGAGCCATTTATGGTTGTAACCTTCTCAGAACCTTTTACTTCTATCAATAAAGCTTTGAATGTTCTCCTATATACTTGTATTGCATTGATGTATTGTATTTACTTGTATATCTGATTCACTCTAATCCATGCATCCGTTATGAGTACATGTTTCTTGTAGTTTCCCTCTCTTGTTTTTGCAGGATCTTTGTGTAGATGGGCCGGCAAAGGGAGCAAAGAGCTGGGAACGAGAAGCAACGAGAGAAGACAGGATCGACAAAAGCGAAGGATATCGGTTGGTCAATCTTTTCTTCCTTCTCTGTACTTTCATAAAGGAAAATATCAAAGCTTTACTTTCAGTTGTTGCTAAGGAACTATCACCCTTAGAGTAGGGATAGAATCATTCCGAGTCGGATATTTTTCCCGCAACAAACTGGCGACTCTGTTGGGGAGCGTATCCATTTGATTGTGTTTGTAGTATCTTTGCTATTCATTTCCTGAACCAAAGAGTACCGAATCGAAAAGCTTTTGACTATATCAAAAGCGAAGTAGAGGGACAGCTACTCTGGCTCATTTCTGAGCAAGTTCATGATTTGAAGAGCTGATCTACAAAGATCCTCTTGTACTCTTTGTGATAGTTTTTCACCCTATTGATCATCCCTTAGCTTGTACTTGACCTATAGCTTTTTATTTCAGCAAAAACAGTGATTTTTTGAGCTTTTTATGACCCGGAAATCCTTGTAAACGCAACTCTCGTGTCTCAGTGCAGGCTGTCCACAGGCAGTCTGCATTTCAGCGCAGGTGCTCCCTTCGGGAACTGTGCTGAGAGTCAGTTTGACAGACCAGAGCCTGCGCTGGACCAGTTAGGCTATGTCTTGCTGAGGTTTCCTACTGAGTCTTAGCCCTGTTTTCACTGTTATTTTGCTGCTGATTGCTTGTCATTTGTACTTGCTGTAAACCAACTTTCCTTGACATTATTCCGCCTCAGTTGTGTGATGAAACTGTGATTGTTCTTTCAGTATTTCTTGTTTCAGTTACAGTTTCCCATTGTGAAAAGCAAACCAGTATAGCTGTGGCCTCTTAGATCCTGAACTGTAAAAGTGTCTTTGTGATCTTAAGAGCTAGTTTTATTACTGTTCATGACTGTTTGAATTAGTTTGTTTTTCATCTTATGGTTTGAATCTATACATTTCCAGTGTCTAAACAAGTTGATCTTAAGGTGTCTTTTGATTTTGGACAAGCTTGTTTACTTTCGCTTGAAATTAGATTTGAAGTTATGCAACAGTTTCCTTTTTGTCTTACATCAACATTAAGGAAAAAGAAAAGAAATACATGCATTGTGCATTTTGCATTTGACTGTGTGCTTGGCGATTTAGGAAAAATTTGCATTTTAGTGTGTGTTCCATGATCTGTGAGAAAAGTTGATGTCTTTCTTTTCCCTCAGTAGATTAAGGTTTTCAAAGTTGAAAGATTGAAAAGTTTTGCTTCTCATCTTAGATTGCATTTAGGAAGTTGTATATATCCATCTCGTGGTGATCCTTAAAGGCAAACTGTTAAGCGAGATCAACATTACAATAAATCCAATTTACATAACAACGCTTTGTAACATAACGCAAACATCTAGAGGTCTAGGTAGAGACGTGTTCCGGCGTCGTTAAACATAGTGACTGTCGATCTCTACGAAGGTGGGTGATTCCTCCTGAGAGTCGGTAGCACTAATACAGACTTGTGCTCCCACGTACCGTCGCGTATATATTGGGAGACCCCTATAGGCAATTATCCTTTATCCTTAGGAAGCCGTGTCGGCCGCCCTACTGATCGCGATGCAGTGAACACAGCATTCACGAAGATCGACCACCCGTACCGTAAAACGTATTCTGTGGTTTCGCGAAAGGTTTGGCACACCCTCTGCCTAGATCTCCAGAGCACTTTCTTTTGGCCTTTTTCAAACTCTATAACTGAAAAAGTCCAACCGAGCATTTGTCACTTCGGGCTCGTTAATAAATCAAAGGCGACTAGAGTCATCTTTAGCTTTTTCTCGACTCTTAAAACATGAAAAAGCAAGTTTCTGTCTAAAAGCGTCGTTAATAAAATTTATTTTAAGCGGAACATAATCACCTATTATTCCCACGTTGATCTTCCAGTTGAAAAGTATGGAGCCCACCAACCAAGGAAACAACCTTGGAGGAAGTCCAAATCCCTTCTCCTCTTGGGGAGATGTTGGTGCGCCTCATATGGCAACATTGTCACTTCCAGGATTGACAATTGGCCTACCTGTATGGCTCTTTCCAACTAATGTAGTCCAGATCGCCACTAATCCTGAGCAGTCGAATCAACAGTCAGACCAATCTAGAATTACCCACCAGCCTTCCACTTCTTACAATCCTTCCTCTCATCCTTCATCTTCACGAGGTAGAGCCGGCAAAAGTCAGCCTCCCATGGAGAAGAAAGAAAAGAAGAAGAAAGAAAAGAAGCAGAAGGAGCCTATGGCGAAGGCGACTGGGGGCAAGCAAAAGATAGCTGACAAAAACCCACACACTGCACCGACCGGGCCTAAATCGCCATGTGTCATTTGCAAAGGGACCCACTTCCATCGTGATTGTCCTTGTATTCCCCGGATACTAAGGGACTGGTCCCCAAGGTTGCACAATCCGGTAGCATCAACCTCTGGTAGTCATGTTGATTG
The DNA here is from genome assembly GCA_031772625.1 of Pinus tabuliformis. NCBI lineage: Eukaryota > Viridiplantae > Streptophyta > Pinopsida > Pinales > Pinaceae > Pinus > Pinus tabuliformis. The sequence continues at coordinate 270,869,523 of CM062819.1, forward strand.
CAGTCCGTTAACTAGCGAGAGTGAAGGACGAAGAGGGAGACCAAGATCACCCTGTATGTTGTGTGAAGGCGAGCATGCCATCCACCGATGTCCATTCTTAGATGAGGCAAAGAGAGTTTTGGAAGATCGCCCGATTTCACCGTTACGACTTCCTCCTGGATACCAAAAACTCGCGCCTAATCCCTCGATAGTTGAAAATCCAGTTGACCCACTCAAGTGGTCAGCTGAAGTGTCGGTCACTGAAAATGAACCTACTGAATCTAGACCGGACGAAAGTCCAAAGGTCGATACGGCAGTTGACCCGCTTCTACCTTCAGAAGTTTCATCTTCAAATGACACCGTCGCCGAAGAGTCATCTTCAAGCGACACCCTCACTGAAGAGAATAAGGATGACACCATCCAGGTTCTTTTCATCAGCACCGACTCTGATGAGCGTCAGGGCAATGCGCCCATTCCTTTATCGCAGGAAGGAACATCGTCAGGGTCATACCCGGCCGTATATTCGGTCCCACCACCAAGCAACCTGGTTGTATCCTTTGATTGGAATCAACTAGGCAGACCCCGGTTACCAGCCAGTATATCATTCAGAATCATTGTCCAGATCTATAGAATGATTATGGTTGGTACTATCATTGATGAAGGGGCGTCTGTGAGTATCCTTTCCTCTGTTGCTTGGAAAGCACTGGGTTCCCCGGCGCTTTTACCTGAGTTAAGAAATCTCTCAGGTTTTGATAAAGGAACCAGTCGACCATTAGGAATCCTCCCCAATGTGCCTGTTACATTGAAAGGGAAGACTGTTAATATGAACGTGATGGTCGTCCAAGGACCCTTGGATTATAACCTACTCCTTGGACGGGACTATATTTATTGCATGGGAGCGATAGTCTCCTCACTCTTTAGAGTAATGTGCTTTCCACACGAAGGAAGGATGGTCAAGCTCGTAGACCAACTTTCATTTCCGGGATCTCGCATAGCAAATAGTCAAATACCAATCCTAAATGGTCTGTTCACTCAAGATTTGCCTCCACCCCCAGTCCTCCTTCCCGATGAGTGCGAGTGATTCGGAAAGAAAGACTGGAACCCAGGGGGCATGCACCCTGGTCTGCTTCGGGCAGAAGAAACCCTGGGTATAAGGTAGAATTTCCGCAGAAGAATATGACTAGTCCGTACCCCGTCCGTGGATGGAAGAGGGGTTGTTCTGGAATAGTATTCTTTTGTTAAAGTTATGTGTTTGACAAGCATGTCATTCACCTTTGTCTAAAGATGTGGGCAATGCCCAAGTAGGAATTCCCTTATTGCGACAAGTAGTAACCATCTTTGGGGAAAGCAAGCCTCACCCATTAAAACAAATGTTTTGAAGGATAAGTAGGGGCAGCCTCCAAAGAAAGAGATTCTATTGTTGCGATATAGGGTAACCATCTTTAAGTAACCCAATGATAGACATCGCCGAAGAAAGAGATTGATTTGCGGCAGCAAATAGAACCCTCTTCAGATAATAAGAAAGAGGCAAGCCTCCCTCAATAATACCAATGTTTTGTCTTTGAGTAGTGTTCTTCTCTTGTCACAAATAGTTGTTCGTTAAAAGTTGGGCCGACGGGAAGACAAGTACCGCGTAAGACCTCTTAAAATAACGAGAAGACTAGTATCGTTAACATTAGATTGGCAAGATGACAAGTAGCTGTGAACACCCAAAGAAAATCAAAAGTAGGGGAGAGGAGGGGCAGCCTCGAAATTCTATCCTATACCTGGGGGCATGCAAACTTTCAGAATGTGAGCGAGGGACGACTATTTATTTTTTAAATTTTTAGGTCCTCCCTTTAAACCTGTAGGTCTAACCCTTTAAACTCGTAGGATTAGCCGATTCCGACCTTGCATGAAGAAAGCCTGTGGGGCAAAAGAAAAACTTGCCAAATTTGGAGCATAGCTTCGTGAGATAAAGCTCCTTAAAAAATAGCTATCTCACAGGAGGCATTCTTATGACTGGTATATCGAGCATTTTTAGCATATAGTTCATGCTCGTTAAAAAATAAACGCAAGATCCGAGCAGTTTTAGCACATAGTTCATGCTCGTTAAAAAATAAACATAAGTTTATGAGCAGGCTTTCCTTCAGAGTTCAAGCTCATTCAGAAAAAATGAACCGGTAAATAACCTTTTGAGATCGTAAATTCATCAGCCATAAAAGCCTTGGTCGTGTTTGTGCACCGTCACCTCCACCGTCATTTGGCCGATCATTCACTTCCATTTGTGTGTTTACCTCTTTTGAGAAACAGCTGCGAAGAGTGATTTCACCTAGCCATCCTTGTGACACTGCCGTGATTGGAAAATTCCAACCTGTACCTGGAATCTGCTGCTATCCCTGTTTATCACTCGTTCCTCAAAAGACGAGTCTTCTTTGAGCTCTTTTCTCCTGACTCGTAAAATATGAAAAGTTTGCCGAGTTTTGGCCTTCCAGCTCGTTAAACGACCGGAAGAGCTATCCCTCCTCTAGATTTTAATCTTTTTGGACCTGAGGGATTATTGCACAAAAAGATCGAGCGCTTGTCTTGTTCGGCTCGTTAAAAGTACCGAACACCCATCCCTTCTGTATTGTTTTATACTTTTTCGGACTTAAGGGATTAGATGACGAAAAAGGAATTATGGAGTTAACTTTCTGTACCTTTTCAGACTCTCTAAAAATGAAAAGGACCGAGTTTTCCTTGTCGTTAGACTCGTTAAAATGATTAAATAGCGACAAACTTGTCTTTAGACGAGAACGAGTTTCCCTATCGCTAAGCTCGTTAAATCATAGCGATGGGCTTGCCCGAAGGGCAGGTTATAGAACAAGCATATGTTATCCTCCTCAAGCTTGACAAAAATAAAGAGGTACTGGTCAGAAAGGACTGGGGAAAAATTGGGAGAACATCAAAGCTTAATGGTAGCAAGTCGCTCTTGAACATGACACTTTTCTTCCGTACCACATCGGGTTGGGTTGTTTCATTCACCGGTCTCATCACCATGGTCTTCGCCAAACCATCCACATTTTGGGGTAATGCTACCGATCCATCGCATCATTGTCGTTATATGTTCAATAGAGGTCATTCTGAAAGTGTCAACCGTGTCCCATCCACTGCCATACATTATCCTTCATCCATTCATGATCGCCACCCTGAATCATATGTCACAGTTTGTTTTCACCTCCATTAGAATCATTAGCTCCATTCCACGTCATTGATGTGGGATTCATTAAGGCCCTCCTTTGACGGATCGCTTCTTGTCGACTTCAGCTCATTATCCAAGAAGTTGATCTAGGAACACCCCCATCAGTACTTTGAAGCTTGCATGCCTCAATGGCAAGTTTCTCGCTTCCGGCGACAGGTATACATCAATGACCTTCGACCAAAAGATTTTGCGTGGCGTTCGACGCCAAGTCCTTTATTCACGCCACGTGAATTGTACTGGAGTACCTTGAGGGTCATTATCATTATCGATGATTCCTCTCGCGCTTGTTAACGGTTTTCATCATTAACCGGTAATCAAGCGATGTCTTTCCATGTTCGACTTCAGCGAAATTCTCACATGGATCGACTTGTACCTAGAGTGAAGATCGAACGAGTTTGAAGACCCCGGATCTAGTTTCATCCATCCGGGCTGCAATATATATTCAGGAAATATAAAAGCATTTGTCATGTACATCATTGCAGCAGATGATCATCCTATTCAAAGGATGATAATTTCAGCAGAGAATTATCAGTCTACCATCAGACGATTGTCTGTTCTATGTATCAAAATGTATTTATAAAGCTGAGCATGGGAACGCCCGCCTCAGCTAGATCATGAAAGCAGAATGAAAAATAATGTATTGTATTGTATTGTATTACAGGGCACCTCTCAGCACTTGAATGAACTTCGGACCCTCTGGATAAAGCATTTCACCCGATAAACGACCTCATACTTTAGGGGGCAACTGTTATAGACATTTTTGTGCCTCGCAGCATGGAGCATGAAATGTCAATAATTACAGGGATCCTCAGTCCCTAAACATGTTGTTCTTACCCCTAGAGGAACAAGGTCAGCAAACCACAGCACTTCCAACCAGTTCTCCACCTGAAAACACTCAAAAACAGGCTATTTTTGGATCATGTCAGCTGCTCCACTGAGCATCTGCGCTGAATGTCAACTGCTCCTCCTTGTACCTGCGCTGAAAGTCAAATCTAATGAAGGCTACCTGCGCTGGGAGAGATTGGCCAAGTGGCACAGTCATTCTGCAAGGTGTCAACTGCCCAGGAAGCTTCCAAACTGACACTTGGTTCTGCAAATTCGCCCTGTGATGAGTAAGAGGTACTTGATCTCCAAGTGGAAGCAAGGATCTCCAAGTGGACTTAAGAACTGAAGATTAACTAAAGTGGGAGAGGACACTAGTCAGCTTTATGCCAGCCTCAAGCTGACTCATCCTTTCTCCAAATCTCCTATATATAGAGCTCTCTCATGAGGTCTAAGAAGGCTGGAATTTTGGGCAAAGCAAGGAAGTGCTGTTGGTTTACAGTTAGAGCTATTGGGTGATTGCTTTTATAGAGGGGAAGAGGAGATTTCTTGCTGCTGGGGAGGTGCTGCTGGATTGGAGCCATTTATGGTTGTAACCTTCTCAGAACCTTTTACTTCTATCAATAAAGCTTTGAATGTTCTCCTATATACTTGTATTGCATTGATGTATTGTATTTACTTGTATATCTGATTCACTCTAATCCATGCATCCGTTATGAGTACATGTTTCTTGTAGTTTCCCTCTCTTGTTTTTGCAGGATCTTTGTGTAGCTGGGCCGGCAAAGGGAGCAAAGAGCTGGGAACGAGAAGCAACGAGAGAAGACAGGATCGACAAAAGCGAAGGATATCGGTTGGTCAATCTTTTCTTCCTTCTCTGTACTTTCATAAAGGAAAATATCAAAGCTTTACTTTCAGTTGTTGCTAAGGAACTATCACCCTTAGATTAGGGATAGAATCATTCCGAGTCGGATATTTTTCCCCGCAACAAATAAGGTTGTTGGAATGTGGTTTTTCTTTGGGAATAAGGAATGGGGAAGGGAAATGTGAAGGAAATGGGTGAAGGGATGTATGTAGTGGAGGCTGATATTGGGTATTAATATGATAGGTTTTTGGGATGGGGAAATTGTTTGCAATGTAGGGGGTTTGGGAGCCTAGGTAGTTGTAGCACCTAGGACTTACGGTTTAGGTACAAAGGTTTAGAGAGTATTTGCGATAGAAGGGTTAGGGAAAGGGAATGAAGGTGTAGGGGGTGTATGAAAGTGTAGGGGAGTTAAAATTTAGGAATTGAGAGTGCAAGGGTAGTTTTTAGGGAGATTTTAGGGTTTAGATGTGAAAATAACGCTAAGTCTTCAACACAATTTCCAACACCTTCAGAATGATTTCAGGAGGAGAAAGCATGTAATCATCATTGGTTACTTACTTGTGGGAGGTTGAATGCAACTGTGGTGGAACTAAGGAGGTGATTCTAGCTCTCGTGGACAAATGCGCAGTGCTTGTGGGGAGTGCGTAACGCCTCTCGAAAGTGTACGACACCTGAAGGGAATGCACGACGCCAGTAGCAAACACACAGCGTCGGGAAAGTGCACAACGCTTGTGGAGAATGCCCAATGCCAAAAGAGAATGAAGGCAAAAGTGGAAATGTTACCATGGCTAACAATTCACCAATAAGAATAAAGGGTATTGGGATAGTCAGTTGCACATAATGTTGTCATTAATGACAACGATATGTCATTGATGTCAAGGGTTGTTTGAGACAACCACATCATCATTCATGATACCTAATGAAGTAATGATATCCTCTATGAAGCAGTATGATTGTTAAATCTCATCAATCGAAGCTAAAATAACTTGATGTTATTTGAGATTTTGATGTAGTTAAGGTTTCTTGTTGATGCTATAGATAACATAATTGCATAGACTTATTCAAGACCTTTCCAACGATATTTCTTTCTTTGAAAAAATCCTCCTAAATGAGAAGTTCTGACCATTTGAAAATTGGCATTAGTTGAAGACCCACACTATAGCGAAAAAACCCCAAATCTTAATATGTTAAAGAGTGTGCATTTTGGGCCTATTTATGGTCCATTAACTAAGTGGACGATCTTAGGAGGACATGCATGACACTTACATCTATTAAACTTGAATAAACTTTGGCAAATTAGATGGATCTAATAGTGGGTTGAAGAAAAATTAAACAATACATGACACAAGAGCTGCATGACATTTAACTCATCCCACCGAGCCAATAAAGATTTGACACATGGAAACCATTGATTGCGAATATACATTATAAATTCAAGTGGGTGTATAGGGCACATGGTTACTTAACAATGATGGTGGACCCTTAGATGCATGACTCATGGATGCCTCCTCCTAAGAAATGACATGGAAGTGGAAGCAAAGTATACGTCGTTTGACGTGGTTTCAGAATTATAACTATCTTTAAAAAAAAATTCTTTATGTGCTTTATAAATACTTTTATTTTAAACTCATTACCATAATGCATAAAAGTAAGATGATTAATACATGCCGATGGACGAATAAATACAATGCTTAATATATATTGTTCCACGACTAATTGCCGAGATTTCCGTCATAGAAAACTTATCTAACCAATAAAATATCGAGGCGAATAATTGGCCAGTTTTGCGAGATAACCATGATACGTAACGTAGTTTTCTGTCGATCTTCCAAATTAAGAAAAACATGGCACACTAACCTACGATAATCGTCTATATTACATATTTTTATCACAAAATATTTGATAGAGATCTTCTGCAAATCCTTCGTGGTGTTCTTGTTGCATTGAAATGAGTTCGTTTTTCCTTTGGTGCTCTTCTGGTTGCCTTGCAATGAGTTCGTTTTTTCCTTTGGTGGTGTTCTGGTTGCCTTGCAATAGCTAATTTGTTTCTGTTTCATGTCGCTATCAGGTCTGCTATTGATGTGCGTGTTTCATGTCGCTTTCACGTCTGCTATTGATGTGCGTGAGATGAGCATCGATTGAATACATCGATTTCGTTAATCCTCCAGCAGTTTACAAATATCAGGTAACATCAAATCTGTTTATATTTTAAAAACTATACATCTTTACCATAATATTTTTATAAACCCATTTAATTATTTTGTTTTTGGAAATCCGTAATGCTAAATTATATTTTAGCCATTCAAATAGTTTAATATTTTGAAATTTTTTTCAAGGATGAATACGCCAAATTAACATCATATATAATTTAGAATAAAATTAAAATAAATAGAATTTGTTTTTTTTCAGTCCATTCATATATAATTTAGAATAAAATTAACATTGAAATAAACCAAATTTGTTTTTTTCTGACTCTTTGCTATCCAGTGACACGCAGAATCAGTTTGGACAAACTATTCTTTGCGTAAAATTCACTGATCTAATATCTGTGAAGTACTCATAAGATAATATTAAGCGGGTTAGTGTTTTGAACCTCACATATTGAACACGGAAAACTGAAAGGTGGGGCGGAAAACTGAAAGGTGGGGCAGAGCACACAATGCTCTGATACCAATTGAAATTGAAAGAAACAGAGAAACACAGCTACGGCTGTTGAAATAAACTGTAAAAAAACCCAAACATTAATTTACATAACATCAAGGCAGCTACAGCTGCGGAGTATTCGTCCCGACACTTTGCATAGCTCTTACATCATAGATCAACTGAATTTATAGATAAATTAAGTTTGTTAATTATCCGTTCAATTTGAAAGGGGTATTGCAGTGGTGCCCATTAAGAGTTGAAAGGTCATGGCCTTGGCACCTTTTCAAAACTGAGCAGATCATGGCTATGATGGGGAGGTGAAGCAGTGTAGAGTTGTAATTTTTTCCAACACTGCCTTTTAATTAATCTTAATTAACCTTGACTCAACATAACTTAAACATGTGGGTGTGTCTAAGTTTCAGCTAGGTTTACAATAATTCAAAATTTTGACATGGGCTCTTTTGCTCAATTTCTTTTTCCTTTTCTTCTAGATCCTTTATGCTCTAAACTGGTTCATCTTTATTTTTAGTGTAGGTTCCAAATTTCAGTTTCTTCATTTGTTGTTGCACCTCTACCAAAACATAGAAAATCATTTCATGGTGTCCATAGATGTCTTCTACCTATTCAAAAATTTGTTTGTATGTGGACTTCTACCACATTTCATCTTCTATAGTCTTCTCTACATCAACAATCTTTTGATTATCAATTTGCTGCAACTTATGTTCATAATAGAATTTTATCTTTTCATCACTGGAGTACATGAAAATTTCATTTTCATTTTCAATATCATCCATACTGTCTTCAATATTCATAGCTGCAACTTCTATGCAGCAGCGTCAATACATAGTTTTTCAAACAATGCTTCACTAAACTTTAATTCTTCTTCATGTTTTGTTGCTTCATCTCGGCTTCTTCTAGCATCTCCATACACAAAATCATTCTTCAACTTATATGAAAACACATTTTGAGAACCATATTCGTTCCGTTCATTCTTCTCTCCATTGACAGCTTTCTTCTCTTCTTCCTTCTTTAACTTTGTGGATGACTCATAATCTTGAGTTTCCACCTCTACTTATCCAAATAGGTTTTCTTCCACTTGGTTTTCACACACAAGTGGGTTTCTCTCACCAAATAAGAGTCTATAATAAGATGTTTATGTTGCATCATCTGCAACCACTCGTCACGAGTTAATTGTTCTTCATCAAATTTAACAATAGTAATTTCAATTGTTCGATTCACTAAAAGAGATGCTTCTTTGTTGGAAACATTATCTATGCCAAAAATCAGCCTCTCTTGATAACACACCAACATTGAGATCCACTTTCAAGTGACATTCACAAAATCCTTCATCTCTCTTTATATTCACTACTACAGATATATCTTCATTCTCATCTTCAAGCACCATTGCAACAGGCTGAACAACACTACTGTCTTTGACTTGATTACCCCCCTTTGCACCAAATTTTGTTTTCAGGATCTTGTTTTGAGGATCTTTAATGTTTCATTGGAAGTTGTAGCTTCTGCTACCTTGCAAAGAAACTTCTCATCCAATCCTTCTTTTATAAAATTTAATGCTAAATCAGCATATACTTCATAGTATGGCTTGTTAGACTAATGTTCAATTAAGTCTTTAGCTTGAACAAAACTTAGCATTTTAATAACCCATAAATCAAGATAACATAGGTGGTGGTAATAGATCAAACCTACACCAATCATATTCGATTTCTTCTTTGTCTTTAGCTAGACTTCTGAGTTCCTCGACTTCAGCTTGAACTTCTCTAAACATGGCAATGATCTTTTCCTTTTCTTTCCTTTTCTTCATCTACTTTAGTTGAGCTTTCCGACCCATGACTAATATATTTCCCTTGTCTTATAGATGCTTTCTTATAGGTTCTTTCATGATTTCATAAGGATATGTTTCATATGGACCCCAAAAAAAATATGATGTTTAATATGCACCTGGTAAGACAGAATCGTTATCCAAAACAGTATCATACGATCTTTATCCAAAAGATTATCATGCTTGACAAAACACCCCTTTATTTTTGTAAATTGACAAACTTTGCAAATTATTAAAATCTAGCTCAATAAAACACCTCTTTTTTTATAAAATCTCCATATAATCATGCCCTTCAATAAGGTTTATAAGCCTTCCTACCATACTCCTCCTTTTTGGTTTTAATATAAAAGCAAACCCTTTAAAAACAAATTTTCTAATCCTTATTAACAACCAATAAACTTGCTAAAAGAAATCTCCTTATAAAACTCTTTAATAAAACCCAATTATATTTTTATTCTACAATTAAAAGGCACTTTTCAAAAAAAAGGATGTCGTAGATTATTACTCACATCAAAACAAAACCACGTATTGATTTTTCCTTTTGAAAATTTCACTTTTTAAAAGAAATACCTTTGCCCACAAGATGTTTAGCTTTTGTTCTTTGTAATTAGCAATCATACGACTCAGTGGTCAGCTCCTCTGACTCACATTGGCAATCGTTGAGTTTTTGCACAACTCAGAGGTTTACAAATGCTCAATGAACTCTCTTTACACTGTTTGTGGACCAAACAAGCTCGGCTACTGCGGTTCCTTCCTCCGACCACACATCAACTGGCTTATTACTCTGCTTGCAAATGACAATTGTGGCAGGTCTATGGCCCTTTCCTTTATATTTCCTTTCAAATATTACAAAATCCATGAATAGTCATTCCATGACAACAAAACAAAGCCACTCACACACCCATCAAACTCCCAAACAAGATGGGTCATGGTATCACAAGATGAGTCATCTACACAGGTCGCTCCAACTTCAAAATTGCTCTACGTAGGTTCACTGGCCCGTCCACACAACATCCACTCAATACATTATTGCTTATGTGCTCATCTGGCGCTGTCATGACAGAGTGACTTACAATAGTGGAAACGCTTCTTCGCTTTCTATCACTTTGAAACTTCACATTGCCTGCCCCGCAAACTGCATATGGGTAGCTGGGCCTCACAAATCTTCCACAAGAACTCTGTCAACACTGCACCATTATTCGATCACACATAGAGCTTCTGTGAGCAATGTAACTCTACTAGAGTACACATAGCAACGAATTCCCAACGAATTCTCATCGAATAGATTCTCTCTTGCTGACTAACTAGATCCAATACCAATTGAAAGATTGGGTAGAGAATATGCCTCAACGATGTTTCACTATATGTCTGTAACTCTATAGGTTCACGATGGTGGCTACGACACCTTACTGAACAATACTTTCTTGACCAAGGACACTCAAAACAACTGGTCGTCAGGGCTGCATCCTCTTCCTTTGGTGATGGCAACAAAAAAATTTACAACACAGTGCACCATATCATGAATTCACTACAACTCTACTGCGACTGAGTATGGGAAGCTTTATCTTTAGACAATCTTCTCTTCATAATAGGAACCGGGCTGTGAACTTAATGTGGGTTGCTGGTTGTTCACATAGTAATGACCATCTCTCTCTGTAAATGATTCCTTCAACAGTTCTCTATTAGTCTGGCTTTGATGTGAAAATGGTTCCTTCAATGATTCTCTGCTAGTCTGGCTTTGATACCAAATGAAAGGACTCGACACCAAGCAGTGGTGACTTCAATTACTGCTAGTCTGGCTTTGATACCAAATGAAAGGACTCAACACCAAGCAGTGGTGACTTCAATTACTTCTAGCTCTGATACCAATTGAAAGGTCGAAGGTCGGGTAGAGCATGTTGGTGTACATGCACTAGCTGTAGACTAGCCGTAGACTTAGAATAGCTGTAGACTAGTTGTGTTGGTGTACATGCACCTAGATTAGCTCTAGTTAACTTATTGCTTGCATGCATGCGGCACAACACACTTAGCTTTAGTTAGCTTTAGTTTTAGCTTTAGTTAGCTTTAGTTATTGCATGCACAACTAAGCTGAACATTAGTTGCTTTTGTGTATTTATTCTCAACTTCATAATGTAGAATTTACTTTTCATTCTTCTCAATTCTTGCTCGCTTTCTTCCTTGCCTTGCAAGCTCGTTCGTTATTGTTTTACAGATCTAGATCCATCTGTGTTTCTCAAAATCTTACATGGTATCAGAGCACAGGGATTTGTAAATCAGTGCACAAGCAATTTATTTGCAGGTTCAGAAGATTGAAGCAAAAACAAAGAATGGAGTCTAAATTGGAGTTTCCACAATCGGCAATTCTCACTCCATATAACTATTTCGAATGGAAGCCAAAGATTCAACTTCATCTCAGAAGTAGAGGCTTATTTCAAATAACCATGGAAACGGAAGTTGAACCAACATCGGCAGTGGAGAAATCAAGATATTTCAATCGCATGGACGAGGCCTTCGGCACCCTATGTTTATCTATTTCTCCGGAACTGCTATTTCATGTTGAATCATGTTCAACTCCAAATGAAGTATGGAAAATTTTGGAAGAATTGTTTGGAAAACAAGATGAAATGCAAGGTCACATTCTCGAAAATGAGTTAAACTCATTAGAACCGAGAAACTTTGAGAACATTCAAGATTTTTTCACAAGGTATAAAGCTTTGTTGGTACAGCTGAAAGGATGCGGAATCGACAAATCCAAGCAAGAAAGGCAGTTGATTCTTTCCATTTTATCAAAACTTGGTCCAGAGTATGCAGTATTCGTTTCTACATTCCACACAGTCAGATCTGCAACTGGTGCAGATTGGAAGCCTCCCTCACTGGATACTTTTATTCAGTCTTTGATGCATGAGCAAGATAAGCTCATCAAAATGGGCACACTTAAAAATTCCAAAGCGCATGCACTCACTGTGCATGCAAAAGGAAAGGCAAATCCTAGATCCCCCGATGGATCATCTGGCTCAAAGGAAAGGAAAGGAACGAAAGGAAAATCAATGTGCAATTATTGCCACCGTGGTTTTCATCCTGAATCTGCATGCATGAAGAAGACTATAGATCTTATGCCGCAGACACTCCAGCAATACAATCTTGAAGACCACATTCCTGAGAATGCTAAGAAGAAGTCTGAGGAAAAAGCACCCGATCCAAGAGAAAAAGCACGTCATCCAAGAGGTAACGGGCATGCTTTGATTGCTCTTCATTCTGCACCACAAGAATGGATCATCGATTCAGGAGCTTCACATCATATGGCTTCTTCAAAGGAATCCTTCTCTTTTCTGCATGCATACTCAGGTCCTCCCATCCTCATGGGGGATAATTCTGTAGTTGCAGCAACTGGACAAGGAAGAGTGCAATTCGAAGATGGAAGGTTTGAAAATGTCTTGCATACTCCAAGGCTTGTTTTGAATCTTCTCTCAGTGTATCAGATGACACACACAGGCAGCGGAAGTAAATTGGAATTTACCCCAGATTCTGTGAGCATTTACGACATGCAAACCAATTTGAAGATTGCATCTGGCAAGGTAAATGATCAATCTCGTCTGTATACATTTTCTGATTTTGTTTCTCAAAACCCTGTTAGACCACCAGTTGTTAAACATCGAGATCAGACTTCTGCACAAAAATGGCGCAGCATGAGTGATATCTTTGATAATCCTGCCTCTATCCCTCTATTTGAGGAAAATCCGCAAGCACTCTTAACTATGGAGCCATCCATGCCCATGCATGCTTATATAATGCATGGATCTGATCCACAAAATTATGCAGAAGCAAATGGGCATCCTGAATGGGAAGCCGCCATGCATCCGGAATATAGCTCTCTCATTGAGAACGAAACTTTGGATTTGGTTCCGTTTGACGAGGAAGAAGGCGCGGCCAAGGCCTATGACTGAGCGGCTCTCAAATTCGGGGGTCGAGATGCCATTACTAACTTCAGTCCTACAAGAGATGAGGATTCGAAGGCTCGATTCATGAGGACAGAACCCGAAGAGCAGTGCCAGGTGTATGACGTGTGCGGGCCTCAGGCATCGTGCAACGATGAGGCCATGAAAGTGCTGCTCAGGACCTCGGTGGATCATGTATATGGGTACCTAAAATGGCCGTATTGCCGGGACCCATTCATTATTGCATCACACTCACCTAAGTTACGCTTAAGGGGGGGTGTTGGTGTACATGCACTAGCTGTAGACTAGCCGTAGACTTAGACTAGCTGTAGACTAGTTGTGTTGGTGTACATGCACCTAGATTAGCTCTAGTTAACTTATTGCTTGCATGCATGCGGCACAACACACTTAGCTTTAGTTAGCTTTAGTTATTGCATGCACAACTAAGCTTAACATTAGTTGCTTTTGTGTATTTATTCTCAACTTCATAATGTAGAATTTACTTTTCCCTCTTCTCAATTCTTGCTCGCTTTCTTCCTTGCCTTGCAAGCTCGTTCGTTATTGTTTTACAGATCTAGATCCATCTGTGTTTCTCAAAATCTTACAGAGCACATAATGCTATGATACCAATTGAAAGCAACAGAGAAAACAATGGAAACATAGCTACGGATGTTGAAATAAATTGTAAAAAAAACCAAACATTAATTTACATAAGATCAAGGCAGCTACAACTACGTACAATGTAGATTATGCGTCCCGACACTTTGCATACCTTTTCTATCACATATCAACCCAATTTATACATACATTAAGTCGGTTAATTGTTACTTCAATTCACAAGGGTTATGGTGGTGACGCCCATTAAGAGTTGAAAAGTCACGGCGGTGGCAATGATGGGGAGGTGGTCTTCGGTTAGGTATTGTCGAGGCGTAATTATTTCCAAGAAAAACATTAGAAAATAAATTTTGGCAAGCGTTGACAATTTCTTGTGTCTGTTTGTAGGTGAAAAGGAGTTTGAAGAAAGCACCAAAATTGAATCCCCCCAGAAAAATATTTCCAACTCTGACTCCATCTGCGCAAATATTTCAACTGTGCGCAGTGTTAAAGTATAATAAGATCCGTTATGTAACGCCCTGGCATCTTGGGCAGGGCGCGCTCCACACCTCACACGGCGGAGACTTGACTCGTGGGAAAAACGGGCAAGTCGACCCATGCACGATGACCCGACAGCGGTTAGGCGGACAACGGTTGGGCGAAGCTTGGGATGCGGGTGCGTTCACCCGACCGGGCAAACACACACGGGACAAGTTCGGGTGGACGAACATTGGACCGGGCAAACACACACGGGACAAGTTCGGACGGGCGGACATTGGACCGGACAATACATTGATAGGGCGACCCACGGGCGCACCGCACACAGGCAGGCGACCCATGGGCGACCCGCGCCAAAGGGCGACACGACCGGGCAAAGAGCACACAGTGTAAGGTGTGGGCGGAGTTGACAAGGCACGGCGGAACAGTCGTGTAGCGGGCGAGCCGGGTAGGCGCCCCGCCGTGCGACGGGGGAACAGTAACAACGAGCGGAGGTCGTGTAGCGGGCGAGCCGGGTAGGCGCCCCGCCGTGCGAAAAACGAACGAAACATGTGGGCGGAAGTTGTATAGCGGGCGAGCCGGGTAGGCGCCCCGCCGTGCGACAGAAAAACACACACGCCGGCGGATGTTGGATAGCGGGCGAGCCGGGTAGGCGCCCCGCTGTACGACGGATAGACGCACAACAAAACAGCAAACCGGAAGTTGTATAACGGGCGAGCCGGTGGGCGTCCCCGCCATGCGACGGACGAACGAAACGAGCAGCGGGCGGAAGTTAGTGTAGCGGGCGAGCCGGGTGGGCGTCCCTGCCATACGACGGAAGAACGCGGAACAGCGAACAGGTGGACGTGCAGCGTGAACGAGCGGCGGGCAGCAACAACGTGCAGAGATGCGACGATGGGACGAGCCAACATAACGTGAGGCGCGCGTTCATAGACTTAGCGAAACAGTGCGAAGGGGAGACCGAAGTTTATAAGGGCGTAGGTCGCCCTTGCCTTAAGGCAAGGGCCGACCTGCCCATAAGAATAATTCGGGGCTTCTATGCATACATTCGGGGGTCGGCTTGGACAGCGACACCCCTTCAACAAACGAGCTGGAAAGCGTATAAATAAGCAACGCTGAGGTTCATTTGAGGACAGTCAAGCAACGAACGATCAAGCACTTCGCTCTTGGTGCTCGCTCTAGAGACAAGAGGAAATAGTGCGCAGTTCTTATGCGCACTTGGTGAAAAGAGTGCGCAGATCAACCGGGATTGAATTCAGAGGTCGAAGTCGGTCACGGTGAGACGGTTTCGTGCAGAGTATAACGGGGTAGAGTTCGAGAGCTCGGGTGAGCTCGGCCCTACCGTGGGTATATTGTATTGAACTGTTGTAAACGGCATACGTGCCTTGGTTGTAATCTTAAGTGTAGGCCGTGGATTTTAGCCCGGCGCACTTGTAAATTGAAGATCTTCATATATAATATATTGGGCGGACTCAACGGGAGTTGCCCCTCCCATTCTAAGTTATTCTTGCAATTGTCTCGGTTTTATATTGCATTAATGATGTTATGAATGTGTGTAAAGTTTATGAAGATTAATGTTTTCGGTTATAAGTAAAGGCATGTTTAAATCAGTTTTAAGCTTGGTGAAATTGGTTAAGGCGTAGTCTACAAACGCAAACTTGGCAAAAGTGAGCGTTTGGTAGTGCCGCACCCTGCCGGGCACGGCGAAAAAAATTGGCCGTAGACTGGGGGCGTGACAGGTGGTATCAGAGCTCGGTCGAAGAGCTGGTGTTGAAACATTTAAAACTTGGACAAGGTTGTCTCGGTTGAAATTGAAGGTGAATCTGCTTGTTCTAAAGCAGGTGATCCGGTAAAATGTCTCTCTTGGAACAATTGGGTTATGCAACTATGGAAGAATTCGAGAAGGAGGTGCTTGAAGAAACAGAGAAGCTAAGGCAAGAGTACATGAGTTGCGGCAAGAGGTTGTCCGAAACAAAGCGTGCTCTCCGTGCCCTGATGGAAAAAAGAGCTTCGAACCTGGATAAGGATGAAGTCCGTCGACTTACACATGAAGGAATCTTAATAGAAGCAGAATTCAAAGAACTAAGAATAAGACATGCGATGAACAAGAAAAAGAGGGATTGCTTGGCCCTTGAAAAACATCTCGAAGTCTTGAAAGAAGAGATCAAGCTTAGAGAGAAACAAAAGGAAGGAATCAAAGAGAAAATCTCGCAAGTTCAAAAGGAATTGGTGATAGAAATCTCTTCCGCCGATGATCTTCACAATGAGACTACAAACAAGGCAGATCTAAGCGCTACCTCTAGGGTAGTGTTTGATGTGGAAGACGAAGGGAGAGATTCGGAAAGACATGGGTTAGAGTATGTTCAGATGAAGGTCGGTGAAGCTGATGTTCTTGCTATGATCGATAGCGGGGCTTCACATAATTTCATGGGTGAAGATACTGCAAGGAGACTTGGGCTGAAAGTTGTACCTGTGAAGGCACAAATGAAGACAGTTAATTCTCCTCCGATGAACATTCTTGGCATGATTGAAGAGGTAGACACCGCTCTTGGTGTGTCGGCCGGGAAGGTGGACTTTACCATAGTAAGAACCGACGACTATGAGGCCGTATTGGGGATGGAGTTCATGAAACAATATGAGGTCATGGTCGTATCACATTTAAGGAAGCTTTTCATTTATGATGGTCAGGAAGACATACCCATTGGTGTTCCAACCATTGGCATGATGAGGCCTGATCATAAAAAGAACAAGCGGTCGGTTACTGATAAGGCGAAGCTTGCAGAACAACCCTTGGTTGTCGAAACACTTTCGAATAGTAGCTTGGACTTACCAAGAAGACTAGAGGAAGTAGGGAACAACATTGATGATATACATGAAAGACCGAATTCCCAGAAGGAAGATCGAAAGGCATGTCGGCAAAGAACGAGGGATGAGGATCCTGATAAAGAGATGGAGCTAGTTGATAAGGGAGAGCCTCCTGGCTCCTCTCCGATTTTATCTTCTTAGATGACATGGAGGAAAAGGGCTCATTGTTAAGCTGCTCATGGCAGTGAGTCCTCAATATGATTGAGCAGGTATGATGTTTGTTTTTTTTCTAAAACATGCTGCAGAAGCTGGGGTTTCCATGGAGCTAGGCATGGAACCATGGAGATGAGCGTTGGCACATAGTTAAGGCATGTGACACTTGTCATACATGGGAAATTTGACTCTTGAAGATGTCTTGGTGAAGGAGTCACTAGGACGGAATGTTGTCGGGACGACAACGTCTTCAGGTGGAGGAGAATGTAACGCCCTGGCATCTTGGGCAGGGTGCGCTCCACACCTCACACGGCGGAGACTTGACTCGTGGGAAAAACAGGCAAGTCGACCCGTGCACGATGACCTGACAGTGGTTAGGCAAACATCGGTTGGGCGAAGCTTGGGATGTGGGTGCGGTCACCCGACCAGGCAAACACACACGGGACAAGTTCGAGTGGACGAACATTGGACCGGCAAACACATACGGGACAAGTTCGGACGGGCGGACATTGGACCAGACAATACATTGATAGGGCGACCCACGGGCGCATCGCACACGAGCGGGCGACCCATGGGCGACCCGCGCCAAAGGGCGACACGACCGGGCAAAGAACACACAGTGTAAGGCGCGGGCGGATTTGACAAGGCGCGGCAGAACAGTCGTGTAGCGGGCGAGCCGGGTAGGCGCCCCGTCATGCGACGGGCGAACAATAACAACGAGCGGAGGTCGTGTAGCGAGCGAGCCGGGTAGGCGCCCCGTCGTGCGACAAACGAACGAAACATGTGGGCGGAAGTCGTATAGCGGGCGAGCCGGGTAGGTGCCCCGCCGTGCGACAAAAAAACACACATGCGGGCAGATGTTGGATAGTGGGCGAGCCGGGTAGGCGCCCCGCTGTACGATGGACAGACGCACAACAAAACAGCAAACCAGAAGTTGTATAACAGGCGAGCCGGTGGGCGTCCCCGCCATGCGACGGACGGACGAAATGAGCAGCGGGAGGAAGTTAGTGTAGCGGGCGAGCCGGGTGGGCGTCCCCGCCACACGACGGAAGAACGCGCGAAACAACGAACAGGTGGACGTGCAGCGTGAACGAGCGGCGGGCAGCAACAGCGTGTAGAGAGGCGACGATGGGACGAGCCAGCATAACGTGAGGCGCGCGTTCACATACTTAGCGAAACAGTGCGAAGGGGAGACCGAAGTTTATAAGGGCGTAGGTCGCCCTTGCCTTAAGGCAAGGGCCGACCTGCCCATAAGAATAATTCGGGGCTTCAATGCATACATTCGAGGGTCAGCTTGGACAGTGACACCCCTTCAACAAACGAGCTGGAAAGCGTATAAATAAGCAACGTTGAGGTTCATTTGAGAAGGCAAGCAACGAACGATCAAGCACTTCGCTCTCTTGGTGCTCGCTCTAGAGACAAGAACAGTGAGTGCGCAGTTCTTATGCGCACTTGGTGAAAAGAGTGCGCAGATCAGTCGGGATTGATTCAGAGGTCGAAGACAGTCACGGTGAAACGGTTTCGTGCAGAGTATAACAAGGTAGAGTCTGAGAGCTCGGGTGAGCTCATGCCTACCGTGGGTATATTTTATTGAACTGTTGTAAACGGCATTTATGCCTTGTTTGTAATCTTGGGTTTTGGTCGTGGATTCTAGCCCGACACACTTGTAAATTGAACATCTTCATATATAGTAATATTGGGCGGACTCAACGGGAGTTGCCCCTCCCATTCTAAGTTATTCTTGCAATTGTCTCTCGGTTTATTATTGCATTAATAATGCTATGAATGTGTGTGAAGTTTATGAAGATTAATATTTACAGTTATAAGTAAAGGCATGTTTTAATCAGTTTTAAGATTGATGATATTGGTTAAGGCGTAGTCTACAAACGTAAACTTGGCAAAAGTGAGCGTTTGGTAGTGCCGCACCCTGCTGGGCACGGCGAAAAAAATTGGTCGTAGACTGGGGCGTGACACGTTGGGTTCGATTGTTCGATAATCATAGATTGCACTCCACAGTGGCCCGTTATGAATAATCACCCTCCACCCTCGACCGATTATGATTTCCAAAGTCTTTATCGGATTTGATGGATTATGGATCTCAGTTGATAATTTCTGTGGGGTCTCTCTTTTATAACAGAATGCTTACTACCAAGGATTGAGGTTTGTCAGTAGTTTTAAAGCATTGATCATCGGTGTTAAAATCATTGGGTCTAGGAGTATGCATCGATTTATTAGTGAGGTTGAGGTTAATGCCAAACTGTCCATGTCAATTGTTTTCTAGTGGATTTTTTAAGACTGCAAAAACACCACGCACAATCAGGGGAAAATCTCGGTTGTTGAAACCAACAGCCTAAACTTGTCATTTGCTAAAACTACTTGGTTTAGAAGGATCCCGCCCACTAGCATATAAATTCAGTTATCCGCATAGTGAGAGGGGAGAGAGTAGTAGGGAGAAACATAGATTTATAGAGAAAAGTAGCGACACCTACTCCTAGCAGGTGGCCAGAGCCTTACCTCAAGGTTTCGAGAAGGTGCATAAGCTTCATTCCTATGAATAGGGTCTTCAAATAGGTGATTCTGCACCATTTTTCACGAGGAACTCAGTGGTGTTGTCTTTTTCTAGATTGGAGTTATAAGGGTGTTTATGTAAAATCTTCTTGTATTTATTCTCTTTTCATGTCATTTAATGAATGAAGGCCTCCCCATTATTGAGTAGGGCCCGTAGATGTATTCCGAATTAGATGAACTCTGTAGTCAATTATCTGTGTCCTGATATCATGCATGATTATGTCTCTTTTATCTTCATTTTATATGCTTATGTTCCGTGGTTTTTAGGCGCTTTGTTATATGTAATTTAACAACGCATCCATAAAAAAAATTCATTGGATCAAGTCATATCAGAGCAAGGCTAAGTTGATGTGAATTGCATGAGTACGCTAACGAGAAATAAGCCTCAAAGGATGTGCATCATGAGGACGAGACATGGTAGATCTTGAAGCTCATTCAGAAGAGAAGCAGTCTTGTTGTTGTTAATAATTGCAAGCGTGAATGACAGAGAGTGCAACCATGGAGTGTGATAAAGAAATGCATGAGAGCTTCCTAGGAATGTTCGAAATGGTGGAAATAATGTATGGCATGTATGAGAGAAGAAGAGAGAAGGAGACGGAGAGATCAGAGAGTGACGCATCATCCACATCTCTAGGTGCTTATGCATCTTATTCATTGCCTTCCTCAAAAGAAGAGATTAACTAGAGACTTCAAGAAGAGAACGTTGAATTAAGACGGCTACTGCGAGAAGATAAAGAGGACAAGTAACAATTGTGGCATCAGTTGCGAGCCATAAATGAGGCCCTAGAAGAATTGAAGCACAGGGACCAGGGTCTTTAAGCAGAACGTGTTGAATTAAGCACGCTTCTACAGGAAGAGAAAGAGAAGAAAAATAGGTTTCTACACCAATCACAAGCTAATGACAAGGCCATGGAAAAGCTACAGCATGACCCCCATGGGGTAAAAAACAATTCTTCAACTCTGTGTATTGTTCCTAATCATGATTTCACCATTTTTGAAAACCATACTACAGGTATTAGGTTCAAACTATTAAAGGGAATGGGGTATCAAGGAAAGGGCCTCGGCATTAATGGCCAAGGAATCATAAACACCATCCAAGTAGAGGAATTACCCCGACATACAAGACATGGATATGTCAGGAAGGAGGTTTGGGAACGCTCCAAAACAACTAGCGAACCATTAATGACACATGATGAGAAGCACTCAGCAGTTCTTTACAAATCGACAATGGAGGTAAAAGATCTTGATTTCTCTTCAGTTTCATCTTCACATAGTATAATTTCTATTGGAAATGTGGAGATACCCGTTAAGGGGACAAACATGATAATCCTTACCAAGATGAGGTACAAGGAAGAAGAAGGACTTGGTGTTAATTGCCAAGGAATAACTCAGCCATTAGAGGTTTAGAAAAGACCTTGATTCACAAGGCTGGGGTCCACTAAAGGAGAGTGCTCAAAGACATGAGAAGCTTCCACAACATTGTCGAAACCATCGAGGAAAGACGATGATGGGAACAAATGGCCATCAACCTATGGTAGTATGCCTTGTAGAGAAAGAGTAGAGACAAACTCTCATTTCCATGATCATACCAAGGACCAATGGGAAACGTATAACAAGTCTCGATATTCTAATATTAATTTTGATTACAACTGTATCGTTAATAATGAATGAAAAACATTGCAAGAAAAACTTTAAATTTTTGAGGATCTCATAACCATGTTTTTTTTAGTTCTAGAGAAGAATAATATCATAAAAAGGGATGAGACGTGAATGACCCTCTCGACAGTAGGCAAGGAAGAAGGTAAAGAAGATCTAGAGGAAGAAGTATTATTGTAGTGATTGCGATAGAGGTGGACATCAAAGAGTCATGTGTTGGAGGCTCTATCCAGAGCAGTGTCACAAGGACAAAGAATCCATGCATGAACCGAATGAAATAGTTGTTCAACCAGTGAATGTGCCACAAGGAGATGACCCAATCATTTTGATAAGTCAGCAATTGTTCTTCTAGATGTGGTATAATGTCATGGCCTTATTTTTTCAAATCATGTGTTTCATTTTAAACTGTAAAAGTGATGATGTGTTTTGCATCACTTGTTGCAGCAACAATGATGTTTGGCCTTATTCTGAGCTTCATTTTAAACTGTGAAAGTGATGATGTATTTCGATCACTTGTTCAAGAAACAATAGTCTTTGGCCTTATTTGTGTAAATCATGTGTTTCAGTGATGTTGTGTTTTCTATCACTTGTAGAAGCGACAATGATGTTAGGCCTTGGATTGATAGATGGGGTATTGTTTCCATTTTTATGTAAAATTGACCACACATTATGTGTTATAAACTCATGGAAAGTATTGGATTCGTTGCTCATTTTTGGTCATATAGCTAAACATGTAATTTGCAAGATATTGTACCATAGGGTTGAAGGGGATGAAGGTGTTGACTCCTCGTTTATGGCTTTGAAGGACAAAGGTGAAGGAGAAGGAAGGATTACCTCTTATGAAACTTGTGGTGCAGACAAGGTATATAGAATTTGGATATTATTTAATGCTTTTGGAGAATAAAAAGATTCTCTTATTGGGAAGGATAGATCCAGGAGGATACATCAGGATTTATCCAAGTGGATCTCTAAAAAGTACTAGTGCCATTGTAAGAAGACTAAAAAATAAAGGTGGAAACATCTTGATAAACTTAGCATTAGATTGAAGTGCTCTCCATCCTGATTCCAGTGATGTGAATGACACTAAAATCCGAGCTCATATGGAGACGTAAGGGCAAGTCAAAGTTAAAGTTTGACTTGGAAAGGTGGTAGAATAAAATGACGTGGAAGAGTCTTCAGGTAATGGAGAAGCGGAAAGCGGTAGGCTGTCGTTGGTCCCACATTTCGCTGATCACAAAAGGTAGAGATCCGTAGTTAAAGAATCAACTTCAAGCAAAAAAAGGTATTATGCAATCATCACATATCACAAATCCCAAAGGGAAGCATTTTACAAAATCAAACCTGACAGAGTCATGTTGCGATTGTGATATCGCAATCTCATATCGCACATGCCACATTTACAAAACCATAAGACCTGTCAGTTTTGTTGATTGGGATTTGCGAAGACTTTTTTTAGATCCGATATATTATATATCGTGGTTTGATAGTTCCTTCAGCTCCGCCTCTTATCACACATCACACATCCTTGTGTCTCGAGTCCCATGTACATAATATTACTCGTGGCTCCAACAATTGTGTTAAGTCGATGGATCCTGGATGTGATACACTTATAGGGTGCGGTTTTTGAAACCCGCTGGGTCTGCCGGTTTGTAGATCGCACTTCACATTGTGCACCAGCCTGTTATGGACAATCACCCTCGTCCCCAACTGATTGTCGTTTGTGAAGTCTTTATAGGATGTGATGGATTATGTATCTCAGCTGAAAATTTCCGTCAGGTCAACCTTTTATCATGAAATGCTTACTGAAAAGGATTCACATTTGTTTGCTGGTTTAAAACATTGATTCTCTATGTTAAAACCATTGGGTTTAGGAGTATGTACTGACTTATCCGACGGGTTAAGGTTAATGCGAAAAAAATTGTGTCAACTATTTTCTGGTGGATTTTCTAAGACTCTAGAAAACACCGTGTGCCATCGTGGAGAATCTCGATGGTTTAAACCAATAGCCTAAGCTTTTCGTTTGTTGAAACTGCCCGGTTTATGAAGGATCCTACACACCAGCATATAAATTGGGTTATCTGCACAGCAAGAGGGGAGAGAGAAGTAGAGGGCAATGTAGATTTACAGAGAAGACTAGTGGAACCTACTCCTAGTAGGTGGTCGGAACCTTACCTCAGAAATCAAAAGGTCCCGAGAAGGTGCATAAGCTTCATTCCTATGAATTGGGTGTTCAGATAGGCGATTCTGCATGATTTTTAACGAGGAAGTTAGTGGTGCTATATGGTTCTAGAGTTGGGCTCTCCATTTGTCGTCTATCTTTGATATTGGAGGTATAATGGTGTTTATGTAATATCTATTTGTACTTCTTCTCCATTCATGCCATTTAATGAATGAAGACCTCCCCATTATTAAGCAGGCCCCGAAGATGTAGTCCAAATTCGATGAACTTCGTAATCAACTCTCTTTGTCTTCATCTCATTCAAAAATCCTAGATCACTGTCATAATCGAATGTCACTTTGGGAATCAGTACTGAGCCTTTCTCTCCTTCAATCCGATAATATCATCCTTGTGGGGGGGCGACCTCAATTTATCTATTGGAACAATTGAATCTTGGGTTTCACATGCTCAGTTGGACCCTCTCTCTCACCAAATCAACCCATTACTAGGACATCACCATTTGATTGATATTGTGATGGCTCAACTTCAACCGACTTGGAGGAATAGGAGAATTGGGGAGGCTCTACTTGCCCGGAGGCTAGATTGATTTCTAATTAAGGAAGCCCTCCATGATAACATCACTCTCTACAGACAATTGGTCAGTTCTGACCACTGCCTGATTTATATCTATATATTTGGTCCCTTGGCCAAACCAAAACCATGTTTCAAACATGAGTGAAACTACTACAAATCAATTCCAAACACCAAAATTCCACAGACTATAATTTCAGTTTAACTTTAAAAGAAACCAAACTCTTTTCTTTTTGTAACTCTCTCCTACTTTTTTTTTGTTGACTCTTTGCTTTCTATTTAGACACAGAATCAGTTTCGAAACACTATTCTTTGCGTAAATTTGATTGATCTAATCTTTGGGAAGAGCTCACAAGATAATATTACGCGAGTTAGTGTTTTGCACCAAACATATTAAACTGGGAAAACATTAGAAAATAAAATTTGGGAAGTGTTGACAATTGCTCGTGTCTGTTTGTGTGTGAAGAAGGGTTTGAAGAAATCACCGAAACTGAATCCCCTGACGACCAATATTTCTAACTCTGACTCCGGCAACGCAAATATTTCAACTGTGTGCGGCATTAAGTTTGAGAGTCCCCAGAACATAATGGCGACCATTGAAATCAAATGCGAAGATGTAGAAAAAGTGGGATATGTGATAGTTTTTAAATGGTGGACGAAGAAGAAGAAACGATATCATACCTAACGTCGACACCCCTCATGACAAGTATGTGGATATGGTACTAAGATGAAGATAAATCATATGATGTCATATGTATAATATTTTCTTTTAAATAATTCATCGCTCTCATGATCTATGTATTGATGTACTTCTTAATAGCATTGTTATGTGCACTACGACTCCCCTAGTAACCCAATCTTTGGTGTAAGTTTTTGTGTGTGTCTATGGTGTCTAATGTCTAAGGGTTGCTTCCGATGCTATCAACCAAATTTGGATCACTCACGAAGATAAGGCTAGACTAGACAGCATAGAGGCCGGATGGATCCAATATTTTTTACTAGGGCAAGTAAAATGTTGGAAAGTGACATAATTATTAATTAAAATGTAATGTTATGACATTTTACTAAATTTTTATCATCACCTCCAAGTTAAATATTACATTTTACTATACTTCCTCTCATCCATGGTACTTTTATAGTTCAGTTTGTTTATTTTTAAATTTCAAATATAAATAAATATTACAATAAAATATGTATCAGTTGAGAGGAAATATTGAGTAAAAATAATTAAAAATTACAATAAAATGTGGACTAGTGGAAGGGAAATATAGGGTAAAATATAATATTATAGTATTATATTTTACCCAATATTTCTCACAATCTATTAATATATGGATGAATATAAGCATAAATATTAGATAAATGCAATAATTTTATTTTTGGTAATATTTCTCCCACCTTCTCTTCTCACCCTAGCCCACTTTCATAGTTAAGTTTATTAATTCTAAACTTACCACACTATATTTGTGAGCTCTATTTCTATAGCACATTATTACACATAAATGTAGAGAATATATCACATATGTTATATTAAAGTGGTTATCAAAGAAGACTTTAAAATGAAGAAGTAATTGTTATTATGTACTTTGTGCAACCATGTTTAACCTTACACTTCTTCAAAACACCTCTTTGAATTAGCCAATAACGTCTTTAAAAATCTAAGGCTTCTACACATATATACACTTTATGTATTGATCCATTCAAAGATAAAAACAAAACATACAGATGCCAAGTGGGATTGCCGATCCTTGATCCAACCTTTTTATTGTTTTTATTATTAATTTTTATTTTTGATCTTTTATTACTAATTTTAGAGTTATTTTCATTTTATTTCACGAGGTATATTTGTTACATTATATTAAGTTAAATTAAGTTACATTATGTTATATTAAGTTACATTAAGTTTGCATGAAATGGGAAGAAGTATAGAAGCATTCAATAAGTGAATTTTTCTCCTCTTATGGATGAAATTGGCTATTTTATTTGCAATAAAATTGGGCATAAGGCCAATGAATATAAAATAAAATTGTTGTCCTATAAACAAAATAGAAAGGAAGAATTTACCAAAATATAGAAAAGGAAGAGGATTGTACATTCAAAAGAATGTGGATTGGTTTTGCATGCCAAGAATCAAGAAAATCAGTAACATATTGACAGTGGATTTTAAAGACTCCTCAGAGGTGATAGAAGTATATTTGTATCGTTCAATGAAGGAAAAAGTGGAAATGTTACCATTGCTAACAATGCACCAACAAGAATAAAGGGTAATGGGATAGTCAGTTGCACATAATGTTTGTCATTAATGGCAACAATATGTCATTGATGTTAATGTTTGTTTGAGACAACGACATCATTATTCAGGACACCCAATAAGATAATGATATCCTCTATGAAACAGTCTGATAGTTAAATCTCATCAAATCAAGTTAAAAGAACTTGATGTTATTTCAGACTTTGAAGTAATTAAATTTTCTTGTTGATGCTATAAACACCATAATTTCATAAGCCTCCTCTGTTATTTCAAATTTTGAAATACTTAAATTTTTTGGTCGATGCTATAAACACCATAATTTCATAGTCCTTCTCAAGACCTTTCCAACGATATTTCTTTCTCTCAAAAAATCCTCCAAAATGAAAAGTTCTCACCATTTGAAAATTGGCATTAGTCGGAGGTCCAAACTATAGTAAAAAAACTCCAGATTTTAATATGTTAAAGAGTTTTTAATATGTTAAAGAGTGTGTGCATTTTGGTCCTATATATAATCCATTAAGTAGGTGAACCGTCTTAGGAGGACATGCATGATACTTAAATCTGCTAAACCTCGCAGATTAGATGGATCATCCATCTAATAGTTGGTTAAAGAAAAATTAAACAATTGATGACACTAGAGTTGCATGACGTTTAACTGATCACACTGAGCCAATAGAGATTTGACACATGGAAAGCATTGACTGGGAATATACATGATAAATTCAAGTCGGTGTATAGGGCGGTTAACCATGATGATGGACTCTTAGATGCATGACACATGGATTGCCTCCTCCTAAGAAATGACATGGAAACTTAGGTACGTGGAAGCAAAGTATATGTCGTTTGATGCGGTTTCAAAATTATAGGGATCTTTAAAATTTTTCCTTTATGTGCTTTATAAATACTTTTCTTTTAAACTTTAAACTCATTACCCTAATGCATACAAGTTATTTCCAAGATTTAATTTAAATTTAATACTAAAATGTCTATTATAAATGCAATGATTTATACATTACGATGGTTAATACATGTTGATGGACGAATAATTGCTGCGAATAATTACAATGGTTAATACATATTGTTAACGATTAATTGCATAGCTTGCGGCTATAAAAGACTTATGTAATCAATAAAAGCTCGAAATAGAAACTATTAAATAATGATTAGATATTTTTATGAGAAACTATTTAATAGAGATCTTCTGCTCATACTTGGTGGTGTTCTTGTTGCCTTGCAATGACTTCGTTTTTCATTTTCATGGCTTTGTTCTTCTTTCATGGGGTTGCTCTCACCTCTGCTATTGATGTGCGTGAAATGAGCATCGATGAATACATCAATTTCGTTAATCCTCCAGCAGTTCACAAATATCAGGTAATATCAAATCTGTTTATATTTTAAAAGTTATACATTTTTACCATAATATTTTTATAAATCCATTTAATTATTTTGTGTTTTGGAAATCGGTAATCTGAGATTATATTTTACTCATGCAAATAGATTTAATATTTGATTTTTTTTTTTCAAGGATGAATACGCCAAATTTGCAATTTCGAATAAAATTAACATTAAAAGAAACCAAACTTGTTTTTTTCTGCTAATTCCGTTTTTTTTTCTGACTCTTTGCTTTCCATTGACACGCAGGATAAGTTTGGAGATACTATTCTTTGCGTAAAATTCAGTGATCAAATCTCTGTGAAGTACTCACAACATAATATTACGCGGGTTAGTGTTTTGAAGCTAACACATTAAACTCGGAAAACATTAGAAAATAAAATTTTAAAAGTGTTGACAATTGCTTGTCTGTTTGTCCGTGAAAAAGGGTTTGAAGAAAGCACCGAAACTGAATCTAACGACGACAGATATTTTCAACTATGCAAATAGTTCCAACTATGCCTCCAAACGCGCAAATATTTCAAGTGTGCCCGGCGTTAAGTATAAGTGTCCCCGCGACACAGTGGCGAACATCGAAATCAAACGCAAAGATGTAGAAAGAGCGGGATCTGTGAGACAGTTTTTAAACCGGGGACAAAGAAGAAACGATATCCGACCTGATATGGAGGGCTCTGACGGCTTCGTGCATACGGTACTAAGATCGGATAATATTTTCTTTTAAATAATTCATAACTTTTCTATAATATGTGTTGCTGTACTTCTTAACAGCATGTTGCGGTGCGCTACGAATCCCTAACAACACCAATCATTGCTGCGAGC
Source organism: Pinus tabuliformis (assembly GCA_031772625.1). Lineage (NCBI taxonomy): Eukaryota > Viridiplantae > Streptophyta > Pinopsida > Pinales > Pinaceae > Pinus > Pinus tabuliformis. The sequence continues at coordinate 270,898,369 of CM062819.1, forward strand.
TGTTTTATGTCTGTATGGCGTCCGACGGTTACTCCCGATGCTGAATTCAGTAACAGCCAAATTTGGCTGACTAGGTTAGATAATGGCAGACTACAGACAATAGAGGCCGGATGGATGGTAAGTGGATGAAAAACTTGGGACAGACTCTGTTCACCGTTAGATATAGCTCCCATCAATTTGCTTATATTTTGTATGGCTCTCATTTGCTTCTGTTTTTTGATCCGTCATCTCTGGTTGAATAGTAGATAGTTTGGACATGGCTCTGTTGGTAGGTAGTCTTCAAAGATACCTGTTGTTCCTTAAATTTCTATTGCAAATGTACTTTCTATTTCTACTACCAACTGAAAATGCATTCTGGCAGGTGTATCCGAAGAAATTTGGAGGTGATACTCAATCACGTTTCTTTGTTTTCTGGACGGTAATGACATAGTCTCAAGTTTGGTTGATGTATTTATTAAGGAAGGCCTCATGATGCAGATTGCTGACAAGTGAATATGCCTTCATGCAGTCCGACAGCTACCTTAACGGATGCTATGATATGCAATGTCCAGGATATATGAAAGCTGAAAACGCCTATTTTGAACCCGGAGCACCAGTGTGGCCGGTATCGACGATTGGTGGGGAGCAGAAGGAGATCTCTCTAGGTCTTATGCTCGTAAGTATGGTGTATTTTTAGGTCTATTTTAAAATGCAAAATAATTAAAATATTGTTAGATTTAGATTTCTGTGATCCAATGAATTATGAAAAAACCATTCCTCTATAATTAATTATTTGATGTACAGCGAGTGGAGCCAGGGATGGGTCTGGTATGGTCTCTATATTACCAAGGCAGGATTATAGGTCATTTTCCAACATGGTTGTTCACTACTCTTGGTGGAGGCGCTAGCAGGTTCGATGTTGGAGGGGAAGTTAGTCATAGCTCAAGACCCCCGGCGCCCATGACTGCGACACAGATGGGTAGCGGTCTGTTTGGTACGGCAGGCTATGGCTTTGCCGCATATATCAGGGCCATAGAAATGTTTGGTGAGGGTAATGCAGTCGTTAATCCCGAAAATGAATATTGGATGCTGGAACAGCCCAACTGTTATGGGGCGAATCAGCAACCACGCACAGATCCATTGTGGGGTAGAAATATCTTTTTTGGAGGCCCAGGAGGCGCTAATCCTACTTGTGTGGCTGTATGAAAAATATTGTATTGTGTATGCGTCGGTATACATTGGGTTATTTTTATTAAATAGCTTATATTTATCTAATTTTAGATCTAAACGAGAGAGGTATTTTTAATTATTTAGAATTATAAATATAATTATAATTATAATTTTTTATTTTTATTTTATTTTTATGAGTCTTTTTATTATTTATTTTTATTTTTATTATTATTTTTGTTATTATTTTAAGAGTTATTTTCATTTTATTTCAACAGTTTTTTTTTACATGATATTAAGTTACATATCTCTATCATATCATATTTTAGTGACACATCTCTAACATAACTCTATCATATCATATTTTAGTGACACATCTCTAACATAAGTTAAGTTAACTATTTTACTTTAATTATTTCAATGTTTCTCATAGACAGAAAATTTCACTACTTATAGTGTGATGAAATCAATTCCACTTACCTTTCCTTAAAACCAATGTTGAATTTATATTTATTCTATACATAATAATTAAATTGATTTGTAATTATCCCATACATTGACATTAAAATTAAATTTGTTAAATGTTAAATGTTAAACATTGATGCTTGACATCTACCTAGTATTGGGGCTTTCTTTGGGGGCATTTACCAACAATGTAATAACATTGAATATTGATGCAGGTATATTTTGATGGTACATATTTTATATGATTAATATCATAAATTTTAATGATGAGGATGGTTAGATTTTATTGATATTAATTTTTTTTACCCTAAGGTATCTCAATAGGAAAATGAAATTTTATGTGTGGGGATGTTCTAGGTCCAAATTCTCCCTCACTAACCTATCCCTAAAAAACACAAATACTTGGACACAAAAGCTTCATATTGGTAGCTACTAGAACTCAATTGATTCCTCTCTCTCTCTCTCACAGACACACACATGCACACACAATAAATTATAAGATAATAAATTATTTTATTTTTATTTTTATATATCTTTTTAAATGACAACAACTAATGGTTTTAGATAGTGGTACTATAAATTATTTAAGGAAGTACCACAATATTAATCTTAATAAGGGGAGGGAAGTGAAACAATGTTAATTTTAATAAGGGGAATATTTATGGCATGCTCTTATAGTTGCACTTTAAATGGGTGTTGTTAATGTTGTATTAGAGGTGTAATGACCACAATAACTTGGAACAATGACCCATAGTTTCCATTATATCTTTGTGATATTTTCATCAACAAGCAAGGAAATTTATCTTAGACTTATCCAATGGAAACCCTATAAATATATATGGTCAAACAACCTGACAAGTTTCCTAATAAATTGACATGGCAGTGTAATTGTACAATTGTTCTCACTAGATTTTTGAATATCTATATGCTCTACCCAAATCGATCTCCGAGGAGTTATCTACAATTATTATTTATTATTTGGATAGATACCTAAGGGTCTTCCCCCTACTCACTATAATTACCATGGTATTCATTTGCAACCATGAAGTGTACCACCCAACATTAGGCCTTATATTTATCCATATGCACAAATAATAAGATTCAGAGTGTGATTCAAGAAATGTTAAAATTCATCATCATCCAATCTAGCCAAATTTCTTTCTGTTTACTAGTGGACATGGTTACAAACAAGGAAGGTTCATTGCATATGTGTCAATAATTTTTTCATGTAGATATAACTTTCCTTGAGGGACTATTCATTTTCAACGAGGCTCAAAGCCATTCCACCAAAATTGATCATATCCTTCGAGGAAGTAGACCTGAATTTGGAGAATTCAAGTCATTCCTCGTAACGACCTAAGATAAACCTAATTGGTGACGTGTCAAGAATAACATAGTCACCAAAGATAAGGTTCTTATTGTTGTCATTGATGAGTTGCATGGAGAAATTTTATTAGTAAGTTAGATCTATGCTTAGAATATCATCAAATCAAAATGAGACGAGAAGAAATTTCTAGTATAACATTTAGAACATATAAGGTATTATTTTTTAGCTATGCTATTTTGGATTACTAATGTACCTTAAAAATTTCAAAGCTTGATGAATTCAATTTCCAAATTTCTTCCCTAGAAAATTTGGACTACGGTTTTTTGATGACATACTAATATACAATAAATATTGGGAAGAGAATGTACACTCTAACATGTCCAAAGCAATTCAACAGGTCAGTCTTGATGTGGCTAGAGGTAGAAAAATATCCATTGATGGGGTTATTAGAGAAAGGAATAAACCCCCCTTGGGTCCCTCATGAAGTGGATCTCTGACTATCATAGGTTGGCTAGCCCTGCTAAAAGACTAACCTTCAGAAGACTATTTGAGGTAGATAAGGTGGACATGATTTTGATTCAGTAGACCCTCGACGATTGTTAGAATACCATACATGCCTTAGCCCCCCTCCTCCCTAGATGGAACCTCCATGTCCTTGATGCTTAGGGATGATCAGGGGGCCTTTCCAGCAAAATCAATCCAATAACTTTGAGAATTATTAATTTATGGAGTAAGGAGGTTGTTTTGGTAGCAGACATATACTTGTAATACTTGGGTATGAAAATTCGATTGGTCAATATCTATAGTCCCTATATGATCTAGGAGGATCCAAGAGGATTGATCGAGGTGGATCACTAAAAGGTACAAGTGTCATGGTAAAAAGGATTGAAACTCAAGGTGGTAGAATCTCCATAAACATAGCATTAGAGCCAAGTTCTCTTCATCCTGATTCCAACAATGTGAATCACACTTGAATTCGACCTCATATGAAGAAGTTAGGGCAAGTCAAAGTTCAATTTTGACTTAGACAGGTGGCACAAGAAAATGACATGGAAGAATCTTAGTGAATGGGGAACCGCTAAGTCGCAGGCTGCCATTGGCCCCACAGTTCGTCGATCACAAAAGTGAGAGGTCCACAATAAAATAATTGACCTCAAGCAAGAAAAGGTACGATGTGATGATCACATATCGCAAATCACAAATGAAAGTGTTTTACAATATTGGCCCCGATAGAGTAGGGTTGCGATTGCGATATCACAATCACATATCACACATCCCAAATTTACAAAACCATAAGGCACACCAGTTCCATCGATTGCTATTTGCGAAGACTTCCTTTAGATCTGATATATTATATACTATAGTTTGATAGTTTTGTTGGGTTTGCCTTTTATAGCATGTTTCACATCATTGTGTTTTGAGTCCCATTTACATAGTATTAGTTTCGAGTCCCATTTACATAGTATTACCATTGGCTCTACCGATTGCATTATGTTGATGGATCCCGTATGTGATACACTTAAATGGTCTGGTTTTTAAGACCCATTGGGTCCACTCATTCACTAATCGCAGTTTTCACTATGCAACAGTTGTTATGGAGAATCACCCTCGACCCCCAACTGATTGCGATTTGCGAGGTCTTTATCGAATCTGATGGGTTATGTATCTTAGGTGATAATTTCTGTCAGGTCCACCTTTTAACACGGAATGCTTACTACCAAGGATTGAGTTTTTTCAGTTGGTTTAAAGTGTAGATTATCGGTGTTAAAATTGTTGGGTTCATGAGTCTGCATCAATTGATCCGTCGTGTTGAGGTTAATGTGAAATGGTTAGTGTCAATTTTTTCTGGCGAATTTTCGATGACTGCAGAAAAACCACATGCCGTCAGGGAAAATCTCAGTTGTTGAAACAACAACTTGAAATTGTCATTTGGTTAAACTGCTCGGTTTATGAAGGATCCTGCCCACTAGCACATAAATTGGGTTATCCACATAGTGAGATGGGATAGAGTAGTAGGGAGAAACATATATTTACAGGGAAAAGCAACGATACATACTCCTAGTGGGTGGCCGGAACCTTACCTCAGAAATCAGAAGGTTCCGAGAAGGTGCATAAGCTTCATTCCTCCAAATTGGGTGCGCGGATATGCGATTCCGCATAATTTTTCACCAGGAAGTCAGTGTTGCTGTCTGTTTCTAGAGCTGGGCTCTCCATTTGTCATACATCTTCCAAATTGAAGGTATAAGGGTGTTTATGTAAAACCTTCTTGTACTTATTCTCTTTTCATGCCATTTAATGAATTAAGGCCTCCTCACTATTGAGCAGGGCCCGAAGATGTAGTCCAAATTGGATGAAATCTGTAATCAATTATCTGTGTCTTGATCTCATGCATGATTACGTCTCTTTATCTTCATTTCATATGATTATGTTCCATGGTTTTTAAGTGCTCTGGTATATGTAATTTAATAACGCATCCATAGCAAAAAATCATTGGATAAAGTGGTATCAAAGCCAGGCTTAGTTGATGTGAATTGCATGCATATGCTAAGGAGATATAAGCCTTAAAGGAAATGCATCACAAAGATGAGACACAGAAGATGTTGAATCTTGTTCAAAAGACAAGCAGTCTTGTTGGTGTTAAGAATTGCGAGCATGAATGACCGAGAGTGAAGCCATGGAGAGTGATAAAGGAATGCACGAGACCTTCCTGCGAATGTTGAAAATGGTGGAAATCATGTATAGTGTGTATGAGAAGTGAAGAGAGGAGGAGACAGAGAGATTGGAGAGAAATCCGTCATCCACATCTCCCGGTGCTTATGCATCTCATTCATCACCTTCCTCGAAAGAGGAGATTAACCAGAGACTTCAAGAAGAGAATGTTGAATTAAGAAAGCTACTGTGAGAAGATAAAGAGGAAAATTAATTATTGTAGCATCAATTGCGAGCCACAGATGAGGCCATAGAAGAATTGAAGCGTAGAAACGAGAGTATTCAAGAAGAACTTGTTGAATTAAGGAGACCTCTACAGGAAGAGAAAGAGGAGAAACATAGGTTTCTACGCCAACCGCAAGCTAAGGATGAGACCTTGGAGAAGGTGCAGCGTGAGCCACGTGAGGTCAGAAAACAATTCCTCATCTTTGTGTATATTTCCTAATGATGATTTTGACGTTTTTGAAAACCATACTATAGGAATCAGGTTCAAATTGTTAAAGAGAATGGGGTATCATGGAAAGGGCCTCGACATTAATTACTAGGGCATCATAAACACCATCCAAGTAGAGGAATTACCTTGACATATAAGACTTGGACATCTCAGGAAGGAGGTTGGGGAATGCTCCAAAACAACTAGTGAACCATCAATGACACATGTTGAGAAACACTCGTCAGTTCTTTACAAATCGATAGTGGAGGTAAAAGATTTTAATTTCTCTTCAATTTCATCTTCACTTAGTATAATTTCTATTGCAAATGTGGACATACCCATTATAGGAACAAACATGAGACTCCTTAAAAAGATGAGGTACAAGGAAGAAGAAGGACTTGTTGTTAATGGCCAAGGAATAACTCAGCCATTGGAGGTTAAGAAAAACCTTTATTCGCAAGGTTGGGTTGCCCTGAAGGAGAGCGCTCAAAGATGTGAGAAGCTTCATGACATTTTCATAATATTTAAATGATGATATTATTTCATTAATTTATTAAAAATAGTAATAGTTAACGACTATATTAAACTGCTAGTTTTTGAAAAATAATATTTAAATTGTGATATTAGTTTATTAATTTATTAAAAACAAATATTAATAAGTAATCACTATATTAAACATCTAGTTTTTAAAATAAATAAATAAATAATCAAAGTCAAACATTAAAGGAGGGGCGTCAAAAATCATAAAAACGAGTGAAGACCCTAATCGAGACAAGTTCATTTGATAAGTAAAATAACTAATGGAAATAAAATAAAATAAATTAAAAATAATTAATGGAAATATAAATAAAACAAAACAAAATATCCGCAAGTCTATATATATATATATATATATATATATATATATATATATATCCAAAGAAAAATAATCAATAGATAAAATGGGGTCAACAATAAAATATGGGGCTGAGGCCCATTAAACAAATAACAAAAATACTATAGGAGTTAATAATGAGTACGATGATAAAATACATATAAAAAAAAGAAAAACAAAAGAGAAAACAAAAAAACAAAAAACATGAAGGATCAAGAAAATAAACTCTAATGAAGAATTAATCCACAACAAATACTATAAAAAAGATGCCAATACCTACATAGGAAAACAAAACCTAGGAAGACAAGACAGGGACCCAACTTCTACTAATATTCCAACCATCATCTCTATTCAAATTATTGGGTCTTTTTCAATTTCTAAGCCCTCCCTCAATTTACGATGTTGAAAATGACTAACCTTAGCAACAACTTGTGCCTCCTCAATGCAGATGTGATGCTTAGATTTATCTACATGCTCTGCCAAAGCAGAGGAGTGGGTTGTGTCATGCTTGATGTCAGTAGTATGCTAACGAATCCTTTGATTAATCGAGCGACCAGTCTCACCAATGTAGGGAGTAGCACAAGAGCATGGGAAACACCCTTCATATTCTTGGGGTCCACCTTTTATCGCAAAATGCTTATTGCCAAGGGTTTGTGTTTGTTTGCTGGTTTAACGCATTGTTTCACTATGTTAAAACCATTGGCTTTAGGAGTATGTGCCAACCTATCGTTGGGTTAAGGTTAATGCGAAACAGTCTGTGTCAAATTTTTTTGGTGGATTTTCTAAAACTGTAGATAAAACTTCGCGCCTTTTGTGGAGAATCTCAATTGTTGAAACCAACATCCTAAACTTGTCATTTGTGGAAACTACCTGGTTTATGAAGGATCCTACACACCAACAAATAAATTGGGCTATATACACAGCGAGAGGGGAGAGAGAAGCAGAGAGAAACATAGATTTACGGAGAAGAGTAGTGGAACCTGCACCGGGAAGGTGGCCGGAACCTTACCTCAGAAATGAAAAGTTTCTGAGAAGGTGTAGAAGCTTCATTCCTCCAAATTGGGTGTTCAGATAGGTGATTTTGCACAATTTTTCACGAGCGAGTCAATGGTGTTGTATGTTTCTAGAGTAGGGCTCTCAATCTATCGTCTATCTTTGAGATTTGATGTATAAGGGTGTTTATGTAATATCTACTTTTAATTCTTCTCCATTCATGCCATTTAATGAATGAAGGCCTCTCATCTATTGAGCAGGGCGCAAAGATGTAGTCCAAATTAGATGAACTCGGTAATCAATTCTCTTTGCCTTGATCTCATGCATGATTATGTATCTTTTATCTTCATTTTATATGCTTATGTTCCATGGTTTTTAATTACTCTGTTATATGTAATTTAATAACACATCCATAGAAAAAAAATCCTAGATCATTATCACGATCGAATGTCATTTTGTGAATTAGGTACTGAGCCTTTCTCTCCTTCAATTGGATAAGATCATCGTGGGGGGGACCTCAATTTATCTATTGGCATAGTTGAATCTTCAGGTTGACATTCTCAGTTGGACCCTCTTTTTGGCATTATGATGCATGTGTTGTACTTGATGGCAACCCACTCGTAGAACAACAACTCACTTATATATAAATAGATGAATCTGCAGAAAAGATATCAAATGTGACTCAATGCATGGGATGTAAGAAAACTCAAAGGAATCAGATGACAGTTCTCAGTATGACAAGTTAGCTTTGCCATCAAGTCCAAAGGGGGAGATTGTTGGCATTATGAGACAAGTGTTGTTCTTGATGGCAAATCACATAGATGACATATCATATTGCAGCAGATCAATAGCAAAGATTTGATGATCAGACTACAAAGAATGATGAAAGAAGAGTATATATGCAGGTTTAGAGTACAATGCAGGTTCACTATATACCAAGTAGGGTATACAAGAAGGTTATACGTAGGTTCAGTATGTACCATGTCGCGTGTATACATAGGTTCTCTATATACCAAGTAGGGTATACACACAGGTTATACACGCAGCTTCACTAATACAAAGGCATGTATACACGCCGAATTTCCGACCAAAAGTCGCGTATGCGTATGCACTCACTTTCATGCAGGGAAAAGCGCGTACATGTGGGAAAGCTTATTTTTGGGTCTGTGGTATTTAGACCTATGGTTTTGTTCCTTAGTATTGAGTCCGAAGTGTTGAACCCAAGTATTGGGTCCCTATTATTGGTTCCCAATGGTTTTGGACCATGGTATTGAGTAAGGCCTAAGAGTATAAAAGGAGAAGAAGATCATTAGGCAAAGGTATTCAGAAAGTCTTGAATATCTGATGAAGGATGAGATTTAGTATGCAGGTTATGGGTTCATGATGCATTGCTTGATCTGAGCTAAGGAGGAATCTCACCGGTTGATGGAAAACAAGATCTAAGGATAGATCGGGATCAAATGGTTTGAAATGAACTATCTCTATATGGTTGATTGTGCTTATTCTAGATCTGTATACTGACGCTTGTAATGTTCTGATCTGGGTATGACTTAAGTTTGAAATAGTTGCAAGTCATGATTGAATATTTATAGATCTGTACGTGGGTTGGATTTGGTGAAAGCGCGTATGTACGAGGGTTTGGTTCATCATAGTAGCATATACATTATGAAGTATGATATTTGAAGTTGCAGTTGGGTTTGATTGTTACTGCATAGTTCTATTGTCTGCTATGTGTTTTGGCGACTGTGTTGTTGACAGGGTTTCACTGTTTCAGTGATTCAGAAATTAATGATGATAATACTGATTTTTTTGTGCTTCAATGATATTGATGGGTCTAGTATGAAAATTGGATCAAACGTGGCCTTCTGATTATAGTGTTGTGCTTCAAGAGTATCCAGTCTGAAAATGCATGAAAAGTGGTCCCTAGAGGATGAAAGGAGATTGTAGGATGATGCCTACATACTAGTACATCAGCTAGTACAAGAGCAAAGGGGTGGGTAGCTCCCTTCTAGTAGCAGCTAGAGAATGAGTGAAGGTTGGATCATTTAGTAGGCAGGCAACTACATACTAGTAAATGGATCAGCTAGTACAAGAGATAAGGGGGTTGTAGCTCCCATCCATGAGAGTCTGGAAAACAAGAGAGGGTTGTAGCCCTCTGTAGGTAGAAGCCTGCATACTAGTATAAGATTGCAATAGTACATAACTATTGTATAATGAAGTTTCTTATTGAAAGAAGATAGAGACGACCTGTAGCAGGTGGTTTTCACCCACATTGGGTTTCCACCTTATATCATTGTGTTCATGTGTGCTTCTTGTGTCTGATGATCTATTCTTTTTTACTGAACCTGCTTATTGTACATATGGTTAATGAAGTTCTTATGCACTAACTAAAGATCAACATTTAATGGATTAACTGAATCATAAGTATTTTGGATATACGCTAGTTGCATTAGGCACAGTTGTGTATAGACGCGGGTTCCCCTAATTGAAGTAGAGTATATGTATCTAAGTATGGAAATGAAAAAGTTTTATTGATTTAATAATCCTGATTCACCCCCACTCTTAGTATTATTTCCAACAATTGGTATCAGAGCAGGTCCTTTGGTAGAAGCTTGATCGCTTGAAGGAGATCCATAGATGAATGGGAAAGAATCTTAAGCAGAAGCACCTAAGAAGATGAAGACATCTCAGAAGAACTATGACAGTGGGAGCATCGATTTGGGATTATGTGGAAGAAGCACTTCAGATTCAGAATCACTTCAGAATGAAGATGAACAAGATTTATCAGGTATGAATTTGTTATCCTCTGGTGATGTATTTATCCATCCATGTGAAGATGATGAAAGCGATAGCAAAACAACTGAATTTTCTCTTATGGGTGAGCAAGAAACATATCAAATAGAGGCAGAATTTAAATGGCTAACAGACAAAACTAGAGATCATCAAGATCTATTGAACAAAATGGAATGTGCCTTCAAAGAAGTAACTACCAAACTAAAAGCTCAACTAGAGCACGGTAACAAGATAAGGAAGCTATTCAAGGAAAAATATCAAAAGTTGCAGGATGAAGTGACATCATTAAGATATGAAGTAAATGAAGGAAGCACAACAATTAAGAAACTCATAGATAGATCCTGTTACTATGAAAGGCTTGAAGCTACGATCCTCTCACTAAAGGAAGATCTTGAAGAATCAAAGAAGCAGAATAAAGAACTACTCCAAGCTCATGAAAAACAAGAAAAAGAAGTTCTTGATCTTAGACATCAGTTGGAAGAAGGAAGAAATGTTGAAGAAAACATGAAGAAGCAGTACCTTAAAAAGGAAGAGCAACATCAGGTTGAGGTAAAAATTGTGAAAGATAAATTAGAAGAAAAATATAAGCTCTTATGATTTCAAGATAGTACTAAGATCTTGGATGATATTCTTAGTTGTCAAAGGTCTCCTGCTATCAAAGCTTGTCTTGGTTTTCATGAATCTGTTGAGGAAGAATCTAGTTCACAATGTAAGACAAGGGAATCTAATGATCAATCTGAAATGCTCAACAAGGAGATGAGAGGCCAACCCCATCAATAGCCAAGGAAATAAATTCTTCAAAAAAAATCTTTTACTCCTCCGATGAATAATGCTGAATGTTATGTATGTCATAATCTTGGACATGTTGCAGCCAGATGCAGAAGAAGAGTGGTTCAAGACCGTCTTGCAGAAGTATCATCACATTCCAAGTACTTTAAGGGATATTGTTTTTCTTGCAATATGTTTGGTCACAAAGCTGCTGAATGCTACAGGAGGAATATGAAACATATGAGATGTTATGCACGTAACAAGCTTGGACATCTAGAAAAGGAATGTAGGAAAAATGTACGCGCACCACACCAAAAGGAGAAAACATCATCACACTTGAAGATATGGAAGAAGAAGAAAGTGCAGTCAGGAAGATGTGGCACAACACCATATACAGACATAATAGACTGAGGGGGAGCTAAAAGTGTAAAACTTCAATGTCCTAAATCTCATAGGCAAGTTGCATAAAGGGAAGTCGTGTATATACGTGAGTTTGACACTGCACAGTCGTGTATATGTCAGTTTGAGGAAAAGCAGTGGGGACAGGCTCAGAAAAGGGGTCTGATATGATTCAATCCATTATTTGCTCTATTTGATAATGGTTACAATCTGCTGATGATGTGTGGAAATGCCTTGAAACTTTTAAGATGTTTAGAAGTGTTTTTGATCCTAACTTGATGATGATAATGCCTTGATACTTCTTGCTGATATATGCATGATCAGATCTGATGGTAAACAAGATGGCTCAGGTTCATGGGGAGCATATACTTTCAATAATGCATTGTTGGCATTATGGTTGGTAGTCCTTGGTGATGATGCTTTTATGGCTAAATGATATATCTTGCTATGATATGGTCTCATATGATTCTTGGGGTTACATAGTTGATGTTCAGATCAGATTCATGGTTCATTCTTTGATGAAGCATAAGGATAAGGAGAAGTAGAAAGCTTAAGTACACATCTTCTTCACTTGATGATGAGTTACCCATATGTTGCTGTCGTCATATGCATAAAGATCATATAATACAGTTATGATGTAGGTTTCCTATAATTATTGGTGCTCATGTGGATGAGGATTGTTGTTGCTTATGATATCAAGAGCTCTAGATACATAGTGCTGGATACATGGAGTTGCATTGTTGGAGATATGATGATGATGAGTTCTTACCTATATGATGATAGGTTGATACTCACATATGTTGATTGATGATTATCAGATAAGGGATATTCCCATGTAATGTTACATGGATGGTATATAAGATCATGCAGATCTTGATGATGATGAGATGACTATGGTGTCTTTAACATATGATATAATGAGAATTATTTTATGATGATGTTAAAAAGGATGAGTTGATATCTATATGCAAACATACCTTGTTACAGAAAATTTACAGGTTGTTGATTTGGAAGTGGTTGTATGTGAGTTTTATGAAGAACATTTGCGTATATACATCTGTTTCTGTGGATACAGTCACGTATATGTTGGTTTGATTTGATTTCAGGTGAAACAGGTGCAGAAGGAGAACATGGTTGTTGATCTGAATGATGATTGACAGATGCTGCTTGTTTTAAATATTTCGTCTCTATGTCATGTATATCTTTCCTTATCAAGGTCATGTAATGGCCTATGCTAGTTTCCCACTATGCCTGGGGTGAATAATGTAATGTACTTATTTGCCATATGTAAAGTTCTGGTGTATCCCCACTTGGTTGGGTAGATGAGTCAATTCTGGTATATCCCCACTTGGTTGGGAGATGGACGTATGTATGAGTCTTGGTATAGAGTCATGTTCTTTCTTGTAGAACATCTTTTTGCAGACCTTGCTTATAGTCAGGGGGAGCATGAAAAACACACTTCAGCAAGAACAGAGCTTTTAGCATGTACTCAGAGGGAGCATGGATAGATTGGTACACCTTGGCATATAAAAAGGGGGAGCACCTTCAGAGATTTCAGCAGGTACTCAAGGGGGCTATGGATAGCAAAATGTTTATCAAGGAAAGAGAATATCTTGGTCTGCCCTTTGCTATTGATGTCAAAGGGGGAGAGTGATTTGGTGTTGTTGCCATCAAGTCCAAAGGGGGAGATTGTTGGCATTATGATGCATGTGTTGTACTTGATGACAACCCACTCGTAGAAGAACAACTCACTTATATATAAATAGATGAATCTACAAAAGAGATATAAGATGTGACTGAATGCATGGGATGCAATACAACTCAAAGGAATCAGATGACAGTTTTCAGTATCACAAGTTAGCTTTTCCATCAAGTACGAAGGGGGAGATTGTTGGCATTATGAGACAAGTGTTGTCCTTGATGGAAAATCACACAGATGACAGATCATATTGCAGCAAATCAGTAGCAAATATTTGATGATTAGACTACAAAGAATGATGAAAGAAGAGTATATATGCAGGTTCAGAGTACATACATAGGTTCACTATATACCAAGTAGGGTATACAAGCAGGTTATACGCAGGTTCACTATGTACCAAGTCGCGTATATACATAGGTTCGCTATATACCAAGTAGGGTATACACGTAGGTCATACACACAGCTTCACTAATACAAAGACGCGTATACACGCGAGATTTCTGACCAAAAGTCGTGTATGCGTATGCACACACTTTCATGCACAGAAAAGCGCGTACATGTGGGAAATCGTATTTTTGGGTCCATGGTATTTAGACCTATGGTTTTGGTCCTTAGTAGTGCGTCTGAAGTGTTGAACCCAGGTATTGGGTCCCTAATATTTTTTCTCAATGGTTTTGGATCATGGTATTGAGTAAGGCCTAAGACTATAAAAGGATGAGGTTTTGGACTATGGTATTAAGAAAGTCTTGAATATCTGATGAAGGATGAGATTTAGTATGTAGGTTATGGGTTCATTATGCATTGCTTGATCTGAGCTAAGGAGGAATCTGACCGGATGATGGAAAACAAGATCTAAGGATAGATTAGGACCAAATGGTTTGAAATGAACTATCTCTATATGGTTGATTTTTCTTATTCTAGATTTGTATACTGACACTTGTAATGTTTTCACCTGGGTATAACTTATGTTTGAAATAGCTGAAAATCATGATTGAATATTTATAGATCTGTACGGGGATTGGCTTTGGTGAAAGTGCGTATGTACGCGGGTTTGGTTCATCGTAGTAGCATATACATTATGAAGTATGATATTTGAAGTTGCAGTTGGGTTTGATTGTTATTGCAGAGTTCTGTTGTCTACTCTGTGTTCTTGCGACTGTGTTGTTGACATGGTTTCCGTGTTTTAGTGATTCAGAAATTGATGATGCTAGTATTGATTTTTTTGTGCTTCAATGATATTGATGGGTCCAGTATGAAAATTAGATGAAACGTGGCGCTCAGATTATAGTGTTGTGTTTCAGGAGTATCCACTCTGAAATTGTATGAAATGTGGTCCCTGGAGGATGAAAGGAGATTATAGGCTGGTGCATATGTACTAGTACATTAGCTAGTACAAGAGAAAATGGGGTGGTAGCTCCCTTCTAGTAGCAGCTAGAGAATGAGTGAATATTGGAGCATTCATTAGGCAGGCCCCTACATACTAGTAAATGGATCAGCTAGTACAAGAGCTAAGGGGGTTGTAGCTGCCATCCAGGAGAGTTTGGAAAATGAGAGAGGGTTGTAGCCCTCTATAGGTAGAAGCCTGTGTACTGGTATAAGACTCCACCAGTACAGAACTATTGTAAAATGAAGTTTCCTATTAAAGGAAGATAGAGACGACTTGCAACAGGCGGTTTTCACACACATTGGGTTTCCACCTTATATCATGGTGTTCATGTGTGCTTCTTGTGTGTGATGATCTATTCTGTTTTACGGCACCTACTTACTGTACATATGGTTAATCAAGTTCTGATGCACTATCTAAATATCAACATTTAATGGATTAACTGAAGCATAAGTATTCTAGATATATGCTAGTTGCATTAGACACAGTTGAGAATACATGCGGGTTCCCTTAATTGAAGTAGCGTATATGTATCTAAGTATGGAAATGAAAAAGTTTTATTGATTTAATAATACTAATTCACCCCCTCTCTCAGTGTTATTTCCAACAATTGGTATCAGAGAAAGTCCTTTGGTAGAAGCTTGATCCCTTTAAGGAGATCCGTAGATGAATGAGAAAGAAGCTTAAGCAGAAAGCGCCTAAGAAGATGAAGACATCTCAGAAGAACTATGACAGTGGGAGCATCGATTGGGGATTATGTGGAAGAAGCACTTTAGATTCATAATCACTTTAGAATTAAGATGAACAAGATCTATCAGGTATGAATTTGTTATCCTCCGGTGATGTATTTATCCATCCATGTGAAGATGATGAAAGTGATAGCGAAACAACTGCATTTTCTCTTATGGGTGAGCAAGAAAGATATCAAATAGAGGCAGAATTTAAAATGATAACAGAGAAAATTAGAGATCATCAAGATTTATTGAACAAAAGGGAATGTGCCTTCAAAGAAGTAACTACCAAACTAAAATCTCAACAAGAGAACGGTAACATGGTAAGGAAGTTATTCAAGAAAAAATATCAAAAGTTGCAGGATGAAGTGACATGATTAAGATATTAAGTAAATGAAAGAAGCACAACAATCAAGAAACTCAGAGATAGATCCTCTTACTATGAAAGGCTTGAAGCTATGATCGTCTCGCTAAAGGAAGATCTTGAAGAATCAAAGAAGTAGAATAAAGAACTACTCCAAGCTCATGAAAAACAAGAAAAAGGAGTTCTTGATCTAAGACATCAGTTGGAAGAAGGAAGAAATGTTGAAGAAAACATGAAGAAGCAGTGTCTTAAAAAGGAAGAGCAACATCAGGTTGAGGTAAATATTCTAAAGGATAAATTAGAAGAAAAAGATAAGCTCTTACGATTTCAAGATAGTACTAAGATCTTGGATGATATTCTTAGTAGTCAAAGGTCTCCTGCTACCAAAGCTGGTCTTTGTTTTCATGAATCTGTTGAAGAAGAATCTAGTTCACAAGGTAAGACAAGGGAATCTAATGATAAATATGAAATGCTCAACAAGGAGATTAGAGGTCAACCCCATCAACAGCCAAGGAAAGAAATCGTTCAAAGAAAATCTTCTACTCCTCCGATGAATAATGTTGAATGTTTTGTATGTCATAATCTTGGACATGTTGTAGGCAGATGTAGAAGAAGAGTGGTTCAAGACCGTCATGCAGAAAGATCATCACATTCCAGGTACTTTAATGGATATTGTTTTTCTTGCAATATGTTTGGTCATAAAGTTGCTGAATTCTACAGGAGGAATATGAAACATATGAGATGTTATGCATGTAACAAGCTTGGACATATAACAAAGGAATGCAGGAACAAGGTATGGGCACAACACCAAAAGGAGAAAACATCATCACACTTGAAGATATGGAAGAAGAAGGAAGTACAGTTAGGAATATGTCGCACAACACCATATACATACATAATAGACTGAGGGGGAGCTAAAAGTGTAAAACTTCAGTGTCCTAAATATCATAAACAAGTTGTGTAAAAGGAAGTCACGTATATACGCGAGTTTGACACTTCACAGTCGTGTATATGTCAGTTTGAGGAAAAGCAATGGGGACAGGCTCAGAAAAGGGGTATGATATGATTCAGTCCATTATTTGCTTTGTTTGATAATGGTTGCGATCTACTGATTATGTGTGGAAATGCCTTGACACTTGTAAGATGTTTAGAAGTGTTTTTGATCCTAACTTGATGATGATAATGCCTTGATACTTCTTGTTGATATATGCATGATCAGATCTAACAGTAAACAAGATGGCACAGGTTCGGGGGGAGCATATACTTTCAATAATGCATTGTTGGCATTATGGTTGGTAGTACTTGGTGATGATGCCTATATGGCTTAATGATATATCTTGCTATGATATGGTCTCATATGATTCTTGGGGTTACATAGTTGATGTTCAGATCAGATTTATGGTTGATTATTTAATGATGCATAAGGATAAGGAGAAGTACAATGCTTGAATACACATCTTCTTCACTTGATGATGAGTTACTCATATGCTGCTGCCGGTATATGCATAAAGATCATATAATACAGTTATTATGCAGGTTTCCTATAATTCTTGGTGCTCATTGTTGTGGGGAAAAATGCCTATGCAGGACGATCCTATCCACCTAAGGTGTGACAGTGCCTTAGCAACAAACATAGACAGCTATTCTGGTTTCTTCCTTTATGAAATGTGAAAGAGGGGAGATCAATGGACTTACCGGTGTCTTCCGTTTGTCCCTCGATCAAGATCCCCTTCTCTTTGGGTGTTCACAGCTACTTGCCTCCTCACTCGCCCAAGAGAACAACTACTTGATTCCTGCAAGATCACAAGAGAACAACTACTTGCGACAAGAGAAGAACACAACACAAAGGCAGATATTCATATTCATAAATGATTCAGGATTAGAAGTAAATCAAATACACTAATGCAATCATACAAATACACCAGTATATAGGAGAAAAACCAAGATAGCTTTATTGATAAATAACAAGGTTCAGGAAGAGATACAACCCAGAGGGCTCCAATCCAGCATCTCCTTCCTAGCAGAATGGAATTCCTATCTTCAACTCCCTTCAAAGCATTAAGCACCCAATGATTCCAGTCTCAAACCAACAACAATTCTTTGCAATAACAAAATTCCAGCCCCTAGATCTCATGGAGGAGAGATTTATATATAGATGTTTTGGAGAGAGGATGAGTCAGCTTGAGACCTTACTAGTGTCCTCTCCCTCTCTCAGTTCTTGAATCCACTTGGAGTTTCTTGCTTCCACTTGGAGATTTGGAACCTCTTACTCATCACCAGTCGAATTCCCTGAGGCAAGTGTCAATTTGGAAGCTTCCTGGGCATTGACATCTTGAGGAATGAGCCTGCCACATGTCCAATCTCGCTTTGCACAGGTAGCCAGTTTTGGAGTTGACATTCAACGCAGGTATCCAGTGGAGCCATTGAAATTCAGCGCAGATGGTCAGTGGAGCAGTTGACATGATCCTGAATTGACTTGTTTTTGAGCAGTTTCAGGTGGAGAACTTCTGTGAATTGCTGTGGTTTGTTAGCCTTGTTCCTCTAGGGGTAGGAACAACATGTTTAGGGACTTTGGATCCCTTAGATTATGGACATTTCATGCTCAATGCTGTAAGGCACAAAAATTTCTATAACAGTTGCCCCCTAAATTATGAGGCCGTTTATCGGGTGAAATGCTTTATCCAGGAGGGTCCGAAGTTCATCCATTTGCTGGGAGGAGACCTGTAATAAGATACAATACAATACATTATGATTCATACTGCTTTCATGATCTATCTGAGGCAGGCATTCCCATGCTCAGCTTTATAAATTCATTTTTGTACATAGAATAGACGATCGTCTGATGTTAGACTGATAATTTTGGTGAAATTATCATCCTTTGAGTAGGATGATCATCTGCTGCAATGATGTTCATGAAAAATGTCTTTATCTTTCTTGAAAATATATCGCAGCCCGGATGGATGAAACTAGATCTGGGGTCTTCAAACTCATTCGATCTTCACTCTAAGTACAAGTCGATCCATGTGAGAATTGTGCTGAAGTCGAACATGGAAATACATCGCTTGATTACCGGTCAATGAGGTAAACCGTTAACAAGCGCGAGAGGAATCACCGATAATGATAATGACCCTCAAGGTACTGCAGTAAAATTCACGTGGTGTGAATAAAGGACTTGGCGTCGAACACCACACAAAATCTTCTTGTCGAAGGTCATTGATGTATACCTGTCGGCGGAAGTGAGAAACTTGCCATTGAGGCATGCAAGCTTCAAATTACTGAAGGGGTTGTTCCTAGATCAACGTCTTGGATAATGAGCTGATGTCGACAAGAAGCGATCCATCAAAGGAGGGCCTTAATGAATCCCACATTAGTGACACGGAATGGAGCTAATGATTTTGATGGAGGTGAACACGATCTGTGACATATGATTCAGGGTGGCGGTCATGAATGGATGAAGGATAATGTATGGCAGTGGATGGGACCCGGTTGACTCTTTCTGAACGACTTCTCTTAAACATATGGCGAAACTGATGCGATGGATCGGTAGCATTACCCCAAATATGGATGGTATGAAAAGACCATGGTGATGTGACCGGTGAGTGAAACAACCCAACCCGATTGTGGTACGGAGGAAGAGTGTCATGTTCAAGAGTGACTTGCTACCATCAAAGTTTTCTTTAGTTTTCTCCCAATTTTTCCCCAGTCATTGCTGACTAGTACCTCTTTATTTTTGTCAAGCTTGAGGAGGATAACATATGCTTGTTCTATAACCTACCCTTCGGGCAAGCCCATCACTATGTTTTAACGAGCCTAGCGATAGTGAAACTCGTTCTCGCCTAAAGACAAGTTTGTCGCTATTTAGTGATTTTAACGAGTCTAACGACAAAGATAACTCGGTCCTTTTCATTTTTAGAGAGTCTGAAAAGGTACATAAAGTTAACTCCAAAAGTCCTTTTTCGTCATCTAATCCCTTAAGCCTGAAAAAGTATAAAACAATACAGAAGGGATGAGTTTTCAATAATTTTAACGAGCCGAACAAACAAGCGCTCGATCTTTTTGTGAAATAATCCCTCAAGTCCAAAAAGATTAAAATCTAGAGGAGGGATAGCACTTCTGGTCGCTTTAACGAGCTGGAAGGATAAAACTCGGCAATCTTTTCATATTTACGATTCAGTTGAAAAGAGCTTAAAGAAGACTCGTCTTTTGAGGAACGAGTGATGAACAGGGCTAGCAACTGTTCCAGGTACAGGTTGGAATTTTCCAATCACGGCAGTGTCACAAGGATGGCTAGGTGAAATCACTCTTCGAAGCTGTTCCTCAAAATGGGTAAAAAATCATATGGAGGTGAACGGTCGGCCAAATGAAAAGTGGAGGTGATGGTGCAAACACGACCAAGGCTTTAATGGTTGATAAAGTTACATACACAATGGTTATTTACCGGAATAGGTTCACTTTTTCACAAGCTTGAACGTGGAAAAACTTGCTCAAACTTATGTTTATTTTTTAACGAGCATGAACTATGTGCTAAAACTGCTCGGACCTTGCGTTTATTTTTTAACGAGAATGAACTTTATGCTAGAACTCCTCGTTTATATAGTAAAAAATTACCATAACTAGCTTTTCTCTTTTCAAGGATAGTACTGCATTCTCAATTGCTGCATCAAACTTAGTTAGAAATGAATAACATTTGATTGAAAATGAGATTAAAACCCTAATATTTGCTTTGAACTACGTAAAAAGTAATTAAAAAGTGTTTTTACCTCTCATTTTACCATTTCATTTGAACTTGGTTTGTTGGAGCTTTGGAGGTGCCTCTTCCCCTTTGATTTTCACCAGCTGATTTCGGGAGATTCTATGGACGATTCTCGGTGCCGTCTGGACCAGGTAGGAGCTAAACCCTAGATCTTTCTTTTCATGGTTTCATTTTTCCATTCTGTGCCTGTTTCCCTGTCTTTCTGAGCACCTGGAGTTTTTTCAGGGCGCCCTGCCATTAACACAGGTGGTCCATTCGAAACCTGCGTTGAATGTCAATCTGCCTTAAGGCAGTTTGACCTTCAACGTAGGTGGGACACTGGTTACCTGCGTTGGACAGAAAAACTGGTCTTCTTGCACAGTTTTTTGATGAGATTTTCCCAGTTTCTCATCAAATCCAAGAACTTACTCTTTCCCTTGTTTGTTTTGCAAGGATCTTTGAGCAAAATGTCCCTTACATGGCGAGAACGAGAACATGAAGAAGAAGACATGATTGCTCTCCATGACCCTGTCACGGTGAACGTGCTGCAGAACTGTGACTTGCTGAAGTTTTTCCGTATCTCTAGCATGAGAGCACAAATCTCTTTACTGCAGTATATGCTTGATTCTTGGGATCCCATCAACCAAGTATTCCAGATTAGGGGAAAATCTATCCCCTTGACCATAGTGGACATTTACTTCTTGACTGGGTTGTCAAGGTGGGGTGCCCCCATTTCTTTGTCAGGTTCGGCCCGGGGGAATGACTCCGTGAGAGACTATGTCTGCCAGTATTGTAGGGAAGGTTCCCAACCGAGCAGAGATGGCAAGGTCGTTATCCGTGAGATTACTGATAGGTCTCTCAGGTCCATTCTGTAAACTATTGGTAGGATGGCCGGTAGTGCATCTCTTCATCTTGCCAACAGATCTTATGTGCAGCACGCCTTGGAGTGTCTCCAACCGAAAGTATTCAACTGGTGTGATGCAGTACTTCTTCAGATGAAAAGTCAGTTGATCAAGGTAAAGGACGGGAAGCTAAAGAACTTTGGATTTGGTTCTATTTTGACTGCCTTTGCCTTGGAGAAAATACCACTGATGCAGCCTCAGTATATTGCACTCGACTTGCCTTCTCGCACCGAGCCACGCATGCAGAGATGGGTTGATCACATGTCTAGACATGCTGGTCAATCTCAGATTACCTTCACTGATACCTTCTTCGGGTGGTTCGAGCGCTAGGAGATGGTCTATTCCGAGTACCCATATGTTGGCATGGATTTCCGAGGTGATCCAGATTTGGTGTTACCGGATGGCGAACAGTGGGGCACTTATTGGTAAAATCTCTGACCACATCACTATTTACTGTTTTTATTCATAATGTTGTTGTGCTTTATTCTGTCAAGACTTTTAATCAAACTCTTGTGTGCATGAAGATGTTGGTCCTGTTCGTTTAGCAGTTCATCTGAGACCACCAGTCGCAGCCCCAATAGGGGAGCCTGCTGGGAGGGTTATTCTTCGCGACCTTGACGTGGCCGAGACCCTTACAGCTGTGCAGGAGCAGGTTGAGAGCCTTAATCTCAGTATTCCGGATGTACGGATTGACGAGTTACCTTTACAGTTGCAGCGGCATACTACTGGTGTGCCTAGACGATGGACTCGTCTCTTGCGCATCATCGCACAGGCCGTGACTTTCTATCATGAGCATCACTAGGCTAGGGTGCCCCCTAGCACTTTTGAGTTTTTGGGTCATGCGACCAATTTTTGTCTTGGTTACAGAACATTATGTGTAAACGATAAACAACTTATATATATATATATTTTGATTTTCGAGGTTTATTCTGGTTGAATTATATGATCCACTTGTACAACATCGATGATGCATTTCTTTTTATAAATTTCGCAAATGTCTATCTAACACATAGTTTGCTAATGAGTCGGTTAATGTGTATAAGTTCCTGGAAATATGTTGATATTGAATTAAATCAAACTGTCTCTCCAAAATCTTAACCCTTAGAAACATACGATAAATAGCTGGATTGCGGACAGAATATATACCATTGAGTTGTAGTATCACGAGTTGTGAGTCTAGCCTGACGATTAGTCAACGTATACCATGGGTGATGGCATCAGAGAGGAGTTCTATCAACATGCTATACTCAGCGATATTATTCGTTGATTGCCCAATACACACACCTCTGAAACTCACTAACTCGCCGCTTGGATCAAAAATGGCCCAGGCCGCGGAGGACAGGTTCCGCAAACTACGACTCGCTCCATCAGCATATCCCACACATGTCTCAGAAAGGTTCAACATCTGCAATAAATGTAAAAAGGTGGATTACTTGACCAAAAAAAACACTTTAGCGAAAACAAAATACAACAAAAGAACACAGGTTACTATTTAAGCATAGTAATGCTTGAGGTACAACCCGTTGCGGGGTTGCGCCAGAGTAATTCCGTCATAATCCATTAACTCGTAGGCTCCTTTTGCTAACACTCTTTTAACAATATAGGGGCCCATCCAAAAGGAATTAAATTTACCTGCTCCTAATTTGTCGGATTCTTGGTCGTAAAGCAAGACCAAGTCACCTTCGGAGAAGACACGGGGTTTGACATTTTTGTCGAACGGTGCCTTGACTCGTTTCTTATGGGCTCTGTTAGCCAAAGCGGCGTCACGACGGGTTTCATCCAATTGGATTAATTCCAAGAAACGTGCCTCTTCTTCTGAAGTTCCAGGGAGGAGATCAATTGCGAGTTTAAGGGACGAAATTTCACACTGGACTGGTAAGACTGCCTCCAGGCCATACACCAGTTGGAAAGGTGTGAACCCAGTCACATTTCTTACTGAGGTTCAGTAAGCCCTCAAGGTTGAGTACAGGATTAGGTGCCACCTTCTTTTGTGAACCCCGATCATCCTTTGCAACATATGCTTCAGGACCTTGTTGATCGCTTCAACTTGCCCGTTGGCTTGCGGATAATACGGGGTAGAGCTGTCGTGAGATAGCCCTAGCTTGGCAGCTAATTCAACCATCATGTGATTGCAAAAATACGATCCATGATCTATAACTATAGCCTGCGGTACGCCGAACCTGGCAACTAAATGATTGAAAAATAAAAGGGCAGTTGTTTCACCGGTGTTATCCAATGTAGGCATCTCCTCAGCCCATTTGGTAAAATAGTCAACGGCGACTATAATATACCCATGTGTTATAGACAATTTTGTGCCTTACAGCAACAAGCATCAATTGTCAATAATCCAAGGGATCCAAAGTTCCCTAAACATGATGTTCCTACCCTTAGAGGAACAAGGTCAGAAAACCAACAGCTCTCAGATCAGTTCTCCACCCGAAAACACTCAAAAACAAGCAATCCTGAAATCAAAGCAGGTGCTCCACTAGGTTTCTGCGCTGAAACTCAGTTGCTTCATGGTGTACCTGCGTTGCAAAGAAAGTGGAACAAAGGCCACCTGCGCTGAGCGAGATGGGACAAGTGGCACAATGCGTCATTGCTCTGGAATCTTCCAAAAATGACACTTGGATCAGGGATTTCGCCTTGTGATGAGTCAGAGGCTCTGTTTCTCCAAGTGGAAGCAAGGTTCTCCAAGTGGACTCAAGAACTGAAGATCAACTAAAGATTAACTGAAGAGAGAGGAGACACAAGGGAGCTACACATCAGTTGCAAGCTGACTCATCCTTTCTCAATTCATCTATATGTTGAGCTCTCTCCTATGAGCTCAGGAGGCTGGAATTTTGTGCAAAGTAATGATATGTTGTTGGTTTCACTATAGAGCTATTGGGTGATTGTTTGAGAGAGGTGAAGAGGAGAAATTCTTTCTGCTAGGAGGTGTTGCTGGATTGGAGCCTTCAATGGTTGTAATACTCTCAGAACCTTTACTTCTTCATTAATAAAAGCTATTGAGGTTCTTCTATGTGCTCTTGTTTCAATAATATATTGTGATAATTGCATGTTTGGTTTACACTAATCCTTGAACCAGTTATGATTGCATGCTTCTTGTAGTTTCCTTCTTTGTTATTTTGCATGATCTCATTGTGGCTGGGCTAGAAAAAAGCAAGGAGCTAGGAGCAAGTAGCCAAAGAGAAGAGTTTGGATTCGACATTAAGCGCAAGGCAACGGTTAGTGCATTTTTCCACTCTCTTTTGCTTTCATAAAGAAGTAAACCTTAAGTAGTTTGTTTACAGTTGTTGCTAAGGTACTATCACCCTTAGAGTGGGATAGGATCATCCGAGTCGGATACTTTTCCCTACAACAAACTGGCGACTCCGCTGGGGATCGTATCCGTTTGATTGTGTTTGTAGTATTTTGCTATTCATTTCCTGAACAAAAGAGTACCAAATCGAAAAGCTTTTGACTATATCAAAAGCGAAGTAGAGGGCAGCTACTCTAGCTCATTTCTAAGCAAGTTCATGATTTGAAGATCTGATCTACAAGGATCCTTGTAAGCTCTTAGTGATAGCTTTTCATCTTCCTAATCATCCCTTTGAGGGTGCTTGACTGATTGTTTTTTATTTGAGCAAAAACTGTGCATTTTTGAGAAAATTATGACCCAGAAACTGTGAAAATGTAATTCTCGTTTTCCAAAGCAGGTAGTACATAGGATACCTGCTTTGCAACGCAGGTACCGAAGGGGCTACCTGCGCTGAGAGCCAGATTGGCTGTGCAGCACCTGCGTTGGCCCAAATTTGCCTGGTGCTGTTGGGGTTTCCTCCCTTTCTCTTGCCTGTTTTCATTATTGATTTGGCTGCCAGTTACCAGTCTTGCACCTGTTCTGAAACCAATATTACTTGCCATCATTCTGCCTCTATTATATAATGAAATTGTACTTGTTCTTTTTATTTCTTACTCATTTACAATTTCCCATAACGAAGAGTAAACTAGTCTTGCTTTTGGCCTCTTAGATCTGAACCTGTGTTAGGCATTTTGCTGGTCTAAAGAGTTAGCTTGTTTGCTGTCCATAGCTGATTAGTCATTTTACTTTCGTCAGTATGGTTTGATTTCATGTATTTCCAGTGATTAAGCAAGTGAATCTTAAGGTGTCTTTTGATTTTGGACAAACTTGTTTGTTTTCGCTCTAAATCGAAATCAAAGTTATATAACCACTTTCTTTTTCTAATCCATCAACATTAAGAAAGGGAAAAGAAAATACATGCATTGTGCATTTTGCATTTGAAAAAGTTTGCATGATGATTTAGGAGAAAGTGCATTAGTTTGTGCTGTATGAACTGTGTGAAAAGAATTTGCCTTTCTTCTCCCTCAGTAGTTAAGATTTTCATCAGTCAAAAAGATTTGAAAAAGCTTGCTTCTCATCTTAGGCTGCATTTAGGAATTTGTCATATACATCTCGTGGTGAACCTTGAAAGGCAAACTTTAAAAAGATCAACTTAAAATATACTGAATGAACCTAACAACGCATTGTAACATAACACAAACATCTAGAGGTCTAGGTAGAGACGTGTTCCGGCGTCGTTAAACATAGTGACTGTCGATCTCTATGAAGGTGGGTGATTCCTCCTAAGAGTCGGTGGCACTAATACGGACTTGTGCTCCCACGTACCGTCGCGTATATATTGGGAGACCCCTATAGGCAATTATCCTTTATCCATAGGAAGCCGTGTCGGCCGCCCTACTGATCGTGATGCAGTGAACACAACATTCATGAAGATCGACCACCCGTACCGTAAAACGTATTCTGTGGTTTCGCGAAAGGTTTGGCACACCCTCTGCCTAGATCTCCAGAGCAGTTTCTTTTGGCCCTTTTCAAACTCTATAACTGAAAAGGTCCAACCGAGCATTTGTCACTTCGGGCTCGTTAATACATCGAAGGAGACTAGAGTCATCTTTAGCTTTTTCTCGACTCTTAAAACATGAAAAAGCAAAGTTATGTTTAAAAGCGTCTAATAAAATTCATTCAAATCGGAAACACAAACCTTTCCCTTTATAATTTAGTTGATCGAGTAATCTGCAATCGTGGAAGAAAGTCAATTGAATATCCGTCGTTCTCGGAGGCTTGCGAGTCAACCGTCTTTGTCTCTAGAATCGAAAACAATCCGGGCAAAACGAACTCATTGAACCAGTTCAAAATCTCCTTTAAAAGTTAGAACAAGTGTTCCAACAACATCTGAGATTCTGGTTACTCCAAACATTTCCGGAAACCCTGCCTCCATAGAAGAAGTTCAACCACCACAGAGGGACAGTAATACTGATCCTAGTCTGGGGGAAAATACTTGTATGACTGAACCAGTTCCATCTGTAACCGGTCCAGAGAGTTTTGTTCCTCAAACATCTGTCACTGTCGATACAACCCCTTCTTCGGCACCGGAAATATTTTACGGACCTGACGGTCTTCCTCTTCCACCTGGTCTGATTGCAATAGAGGAAATTATAGAGGAACCGCAAGTATCCACTCCAATTCAATTTGGAGTAGGGGTCACTCTATTTCCTGCTACAAGAGAGGTTTGTCCATCACCAGTGGAAGTTCCTGTAGAATCACTAGGCGATCAATTGGATAGACTAAAAATGACTGAACAACCGTCGGCATCTAGGACTGTGTCAAATGACACGGCGACAGCAGAATTACCTGCTGCAAATCCAACAATGTTCGCCGACATACCATCTATCCCAACTAGCTCTCAGTCGCTAGAAGGAGTCCACCAAGAGACTATCTCGACAGTATGGTCTGTTCTTGTTTGTTCTGGAGTAATGTCTGGTAACTCTCATGGTGAGACTCATCAAATTGACCCTTTTGGGAATCTAATTAGGCCATCCAGTCCTCCAGGACAATCAATTGCCTTGAGTTCTGGATTGTTACCGTATGGGGGGCAGTATGCCCTTTCATTACCCCCTCCGGGAGGGTACCCATACAGGATTTCTCAACCTTATTCAAGTTATGGCGGAATTGCAACGAGTAGTTGGGTACCTATGCTATCCCAGCCACTGAGAGTTGTATATTCTATGCAACAGTGTGTACCTATGACAAACATTCCAACTACACCGGCTATTGTAACCGTGTCGCAAGTTCAAACAATGCCTATTGTGTGTCAACCTCAGATTTCTCAGGTTCTCATGCAACAGCCCCTTGACCCTGCGACCCAACCATAATCGCCTACTGGTGGGGCAACACAAGTACAGTCGGGTACAACTACCCCACATCTTGGTCCAGTGGTTAGTGTAGCGCAACAACCCATGGTGTCGCAATCGTGGATAGTGCAATACCAACAGCCGCAATTCCAACAAGTGTACCAAGGTTCTGAACAACAAATATTTGCGAATACGGGACAACCATATATTCAAAGTGGTCAAGTCCATCAACCGTATCAATCATACCAACATCAACTCCATTATGCTGGTATGCAAAGACCGACTGTTCAGGCGATTCCATCGTATCCTCGTTACGCTTCACCTAACTTGAATCAACAGTTACCATTCGTGGCGACTTTATAGTTGCCTGATTTACATCGGTTAACCAATGATCCAATTGCTTACGCCCCATGGTGGCCAGTGATTCCGCACAAACTTCCATCCGACATCCCTAAATTCAATGGAAATCCAGGTGAAGACCCGTCGAATCATGTGATGACATTTCATCTATGGTGTTCGTCGAACACTTTAAATGACAATTCGATAAGGCTTCGCCTCTTTTAGAGGACATTGATAGGTCCAACGGCAAAATGGTATATAGAATTGCCTAGAGCTTCATTCGACAATTTTAGCTCCCTTGCCACGACATTCTTAACCCACTTTCAATTACCAATAAGGTATGAAACGGGAACAGAGATATTGACTAACTTCAAACAGACAACCGCAACTCATATATCAGATCATATACATGAGTGGCGACGTCGACGAAGAATGGTTAAAACATACGTTCCTCATCAGCTTTTAGCTGAGTGGTTTATAAAGTCGTTACTTCCGGCCATAACAGAAGATGTGGCGAAGGGAGGAGTCGTAACAGAAGAGCAGGTTATTGCTCGTGCGCAATATTTGGACTTAGTATATACTCAGTCTGGCACGCTCTATGACAAAATACCAGACGCCCCTAGACCAGAGTTTTCAATCGCTCCTCCTCCTAAATCAAACAGTGACTCTCATGTCGGTGATGGCGTGATTGGCACGGCAAACACGAATCCGAAAAAGACCCATCAAAAGAAGGCCCGTAAGGATTCGAATCAAAATGCGCATGAAGAAGTTCTTGCTTTGGAAGTAAATGCCATTTCGACAGATAAGGGCAAAGAAACCAATCAACCAGGAAGCAAGAAGAATCAAAACGAAGGGAAGAAAGATCAAAGAAAGTCATCTCCTCGAAAAAATCCTCGTAGAAAGGAGAAAACGCCTAGGAGATGTCACATATGTGACGATGATCATTGGACGGCAGATTGCCCGTACAAAGCTGAGTTTAAAAGATTCGTAAAGAATCCGCACACTGCAGCCGTATTGACTGATCCATTTCCCGACCCAAGTCAGAATCTGGTTGACAGTGGAAATGCTTCCCCATCACAAGTTATGATGTTGTCAAGTTTTAAGCGCCAAGATGATGCTTTAATTTCAACATTAAACAAAAGCCATGGGAATTCACAGTCGTTGAATGGCGAGAGAAAAGGTCGATCAGGCAGTTCGACAACAACTTCGACAGAAGTTGTGCCGCCATCCAACACGAGAGGCATTCCAACGATCCATGGAGGCAATCATCCTCTCCAATATATCGGAGTAATTTTCCTAAAAGGCCCTTCTTTAATGGGCACTTTTGCCCCACCATCGCCGAGTAATCTTGCGGAGATGGGTGCAACGGAATATGAAGCCTTCTATTTTTAATGGATCTAAAAGTTTCGAGGATAGTTCCTATCTCAAGTCAACCTCGTTTAAAAAATGAAATAAAGAGTAAAGAGGATAGTTCTTTACGATGTCAACCTCATTAAAAAATGAAATGTCCCCTTAAGAATTAGAGGACATATGCCTCGTCCGCATTTTTATGCTGGGGGCATCATCATCGAGCAGTTTTAGCAATGTTCATGCTCGTTAAAAAATAAACGCAAGAATCGAGCAATTTTTGTATAGAGTTCATGCTCGTTAAAAAATAAACATGAATTGTGAGCAATCTTTCCCTACAGTTCAAGCTCATCCAGAAAAAATGAACCGGTAAATAACCTGGAGAAATGTAACCTTTGAAAGCCGTTTTAAAAACCTTTGGTCGTGTTCTTGCAGTCTCACCTCCATCCGTTCATTTGGCCAATCGTTCATCTCCATATGTGTGTTTACCCATTTTGAGGAACAGCTGCGAAGAGTGATTTCACTTAGCCATCCTTGTGACACTGCCGTGATTGGAGAATTCCAACCTGTACCTGGAATCTACTGCTATCCCTGTTCATCACTCGTTCCTCAAAAGACGAGTCTTCTTTGAGCTCTTTTCACTGACTCGTAAAATATGAAAAGTTTGCCGAGTTTTGGCCTTCCAGCTCGTTAAAAGGACCGGAAGAGCTATCCCTCCTCTAGATTTTAATCTTTTTGGACCTGAGGGATTATTGCACAAAAAGATCGAGCACTTGTTTTGTTCGGCTCGTTAAAGAAATCGAAAATTCATCCCTTCTGTATGGTTTTATACTTTTTCGGACTTAAGGGATTAGAAGACGAAAAAGGAATTTTGGAGTTAACTTTTCGTACCTTTTCAGACTCTCTAAAAATGAAAAGGACCGAGTTTTCCTTGTCGTTAGACTCGTTAAAATGATTAAATAGCGACAAACTTGTCTTTAGACGAGAACGAGTTTCCCTATCGCTAGGCTCGTTAAAACATAGCGATGGGCTTGCCCGAAGGGCAGGTTATAGAACAAGAATATGTTATCCTCCTCAAGCTTGACAAAAATAAAGAGGTACTGGTCAGCAATGACTGGGGAAAAATTGGGAGAACCTCACAACATTAATGGTAGCAAGTCGCTCTTGAACATGACACTTTGTCCTCCGTATCACATCGGGTTGGGTTGTTTCATTCACCGGTCTCATAACCATGGTCCTCGCCACACCATCCACAATTGGGGTAATGCTACCAATCCATCACATCAGTGTCGTTATATGTTCAAGAGATGTGGTTTTGCAAAGAGTCAACCGTGTCCCATCCACTACCATACATTATCCTTCATCCACTTCATGACCACCACCCTGAATCATACATCACAGTTTGTTTTCACCTCATCACAATCACTAGCTCCGTTCCATGTCACTGATGTGGGATTCATTAAGGCCCTCCTTTGACGGATCGCTCCTTGTCGACATCAGCTCATTATCCAAGGCGTTGATCTAGGAACACCCCCTTCAGTACTTTGAAGCTTGCATGCCTCAATGGCAAGTCTCTCACTTCCGGCGACAGGTACACATCAATGACCTTCGACCAGAAGATTTTGCATGGTGGTCGACGCCAAGTCCTTTATTCCCACCATGTGAATTGTACTGCCGTACCTTGAGGGTCATCATCCTTATCGGTGATTCCTCTTGCACTTGTTAACGGTTTATATCATTGACCGGTAATCAAGCGATGTCTTTCCATGTTCGACTTCAAGAAATTCTCACATGGATCGACTTGTACATCGAGTGAAGATCGGAAGAGATTGAAGACCCCGGATCTAGTTTCATCCATCCCGGCTGCGATATATATTCAGGACATAAAGACATTTGATATGTACATCATTACAGCAGATGATCATCCTTCTCAAAGGATGATAATTTCAGCAGAGAATTATCAGTCTACAATCAGACGATCGTCTGTTCTATGTACCAAAATGTATTTATAAAGCTGAGCATGGGAATGCCCGCCTCAGATAGATCATGAAAATGTATGAAAAATAATTTATTGGATTGTATCTTATTACAGGACACTTCTCAGCAGATTGAATGAACTTCGGATCCTCTCAATAAATCATTTCACCCGATAAACGACCTCATACTTTAGGGAGCATCTGTTATAGACAATTTTGTGCCTTACAGCAACAAGCATGAATTGTCAATAATCCAAGGGATGCAAAGTTCCCTAAACATGATGTTCCTACCCCTAGAGGAACAAGGTCAGCAAACCAACAGCTCTCAGATCAGTTCTCCACCCGAAAACACTCAAAAACAAGCAATCCTGAAATCAAAGCAGGTGCTCCACTAGGTTTCTGCGCTGAAACTCAGTTGCTCCATGGTGTACCTGTGTTGCAAAGCAAGTGGAACAAAGGCCACCTGCGCTGAGCGAGATGGGACAAGTGGCACAATGAGTCATTGCTCTGGAATCTTCCAAAAATGACACTTGGATCAGGGATTTCGCCTTGTGATGAGTCAGAGGCTCTGTTTCTCCAAGTGGAAGCAAGGTTCTCCAAGTGGACTCAAGAACTGAAGATCAACTAAAGATTAACTGAAGAGAGAGAGGACACAAGGGAGCTACACATCAGTTGCAAGCTGACTCATCCTTTCTCAATTCATCTATATATTGAGCTCTCTCCTATGAGCTCAGGAGGCTGGAATTTTGTGCAAAGTAATGATATGCTGTTGGTTTCACTATAGAGCTATTGGGTGATTGTTTGAGAGAGGTGAAGAGGAGAAATTATTTCTGCTGGGAGGTGTTGCTAGATTGGAGCCTTCAATGGTTGTAATACTCTCAGAACCTTTACTTCTTCATTAATAAAAGCTATTGAGGTTCTTCTATGTGCTCTTGTTTCAATAATATATTGTGATAATTGCATGTTTGGTTTACACTAATCCTTGAACCATTTATGATTGCATGCTTCTTGTAGTTTCCTTCTTTGTTATTTTGCATGATCTCATTGTGGCTGGGCTAGCAAAAAGCAAGGAGCTAGGAGAAAGTAGCCAAAGAGAAGAGTTTGGATTCGACATTAAGCGCAAGGCAACGGTTAGTGCATTTTTCCACTCTCTTTTGCTTTCATAAAGAAGTAAACCTTAAGTAGTTTGTTTACAGTTGTTGCTAAGGTACTATCACCCTTAGAGTGTGATAGGGTCATCCGAGTCGGATACTTTTCCCTACAACACCATGCCCCCCGGTCGAGGTGGGGTTACATTGCATGAAATGGATGCCCCATTTGGCGAAAGGCCCAACAACAACTATTGGCTGTAAAGGTGCGGGTGGTCTTCTGGTTTTGCTATCAAAAATTTGACAAGCATGGCAACTTCTGACTGCGATTATGCAATCTTTGAACATGGTTGGCCAGAAGTATCCTGCTCGTAAGATTTTTTGTGTTGTTGCATATCCAGATTGGTGCCCCCCACACGCACCTGAATGACACTCTTTCAGGGCTTTTTCGGCCTCCTCATGGGTAAGGCACCTCCTCAGAACTATATCGATACCACGATGGTAAAGTGTATCACCGACGATCATGTAGTCTTTAGCTTGGTATCGTATACGTTTTTGTTCAGAGTGAGAGGTGTTAGGCCTAAACGTTTGGGTTTGGAGATAAATTATGATATCTCCATACCACTCATTGCTTGTAGATATCAGAAACAAAATCTCGTCCACGATTGATTCTTCTGATGTTTCATCGTTGGACGACGATGGGAGATCGCACAATAATTCCGCAAAAACTAGAGCTTTCTTTGATTTGGATTTTACAAATTCCAGATCAAACTCTTGAAGGATTGCTATCCATTTTGAATATTTGCCCCCCAGCAACTGTCGCGACAGTATATAAGTCATGGGGTTGCAATCTGATAAAATGGTAGTTTTCAGAAAGAGGACATAATGTCGAAACCTTTGAATCGCTTGAACAACTGCAAGCGCTAGTTTTTCAACATAAGAATATTTACTTTCTGTATCATTTAAGTTTTTACTTAAATAATATATAGGATGTTCAATTCCATCGACTTTTTGAACTAAAACCATCGCAATGGTCGTATCCGCTGCAGCCAAATACAGGTCAAAATCTCTTTGATAGTCTGGGGCATACATTAATGATGCTCTTACTAGTGAATCTTTCAGAGCATCAAAAGAAGCTTGCGCCACCTGATCCCAAACAAAAGGTACATCCTTTTTCAAAAGACGAGTATAACCTTTAGCAAGTTCTGCGTAATTAGGAATGAACCTCCTCAGAAAGTTTGTTTTCCCTTGGAGTTTCTGAATCTGAAGCAAATTGGAAGGTGAAGGCAAATTAATGATTGCCTGAACCTTGCAAGGGTCGAGACGAATCCCATCCTTAGAGACTACAAAGCCAAGTAAACGACTAGAACCGACGCAAAACACACATTTGTGCGGATTGACTCTTATCTTGTAGTGTCGGAAACATAGAAATATCACTCTTAAATGCTGCGGATGATCACTCCGCCTTCGCGAATGAGCCGGGAGGTCGTCGAGATATGGTTGAACGATGTTCTTGATGTCATGGAAGGCATAATTCATTGCCATCTAAAACGTCGCCCCTGCGTTCTTTAAACCAAAGGGTAATTTTCGATAAGCGAATGTGCCCCACGGACAAATAAATGCAGTCTTTGACTGGTCCTGTGGGCGGATATTTATTTGATTATACCTAAAAAATCCATCCATAAATGAAAAGATTTCACATCCGGCGCATTCATCAATTATCTGGTCGATGAAGGGTGTAGGGTAGTTGTCCTTTGGACAAGCTTGGTTTACATCCCTATAGTCGACACACACTCTAATCGTCCCTTGTTTCTTCATAACAGGGACAATATTCGATACCCAATCGGTTAGAGGAACCGGGTAGATGAAACCAACATGGAGAAGCTTTTAAACTTCTGCCTTAATGGCAGTGGCTTTCTTGGGGTGCACCTGCCGAAGCCGTTGTCTTACTGGTTTGGCATCAGGATACATCTTAATTTCATGTTCAACGATACTCGAGTCAATGCCTGGCATTTCATCATATGACCAAGCAAAGACATCTCTGAATTCGCGGAAAAGAGCGTTATATATTTCCTGTTCTTGTTGTTGGGAAAAGTATCCAATACGGAATGACCCTATCCCACTCTAAGGGTGATAGTACCTCAGCAACAACTGAATGCAAAGCTATTCATGATTACTTCTTTATGAGATGAGAGAGAGAAGAGAAGGATGATCTACTAACCGTTATCTTGTGCTAATAGTCGATCCAATCGTCACTCCTTGCTGCTTGCTCCTAGCTCCTTGCTCTTTCACTGGCCCAGCTACACAAAGATCCTGTAAAAGCATAAGAAAAGGAAACTACAAGAAGCATACATCCATAATCGATTCAGGGATTAGCATAAATCAAATACACAAGCATCAATTCACCATAAAGACACATGCATATAGAAGAACCTCAAATGCTTTATTAATAGAAGAAGCAAAGTTCTGAGAGAGTTACAACCATAATAAGCCCAATCCAGCAACACCTCCCAGCAGAAAGAAATATCCTCTTCACCTCCTTCAAGAAATCACCCAATAGTTCTATACACAAACCAACAGCACTTCCTTACTTGCACAAAATTCCAGCCTCCCTAGACCTCATGAGAGAGATCTATATATAGGGTTTTGGAGAAAGGATGAGTCATCTTGAGACTGGCATGAAGCTGACTAGTGTCCTCTCCCACTTTATTTAATCTTCAGTTCTTGAGTCCACTTGGAGAATCTTGCTTCCACTTGGAGGTCAAGACCCTCTTACTCATCACAAGGCGAATTCCTTGACCCAAGTGTCAGTTTGGAAGCTTCCTGGGCAGTTGACACCTTGCAGAATGACTGTGCCACTTGGCCAATCTCGCCCAGCGCAGGTAGCCTTCATTGCTTTTGACATTCAGTGCAGGTACAAAGTGGAGCAGTTGACATTCAGCGCAGATGCTCAGTGGAGCAGCTGACATCATCCAGAAACAGCTTGTTTTTGAGTGTTTTCAGGTGGAGAACTGATTTTCAGTGTTGTGGTTTGCTGACCTTGTTCCTCTAAGGGTAAGAACAACATGTTTAGGGACTTTGGATCCCTCAGATTATTGACATTTCATGCTCCATGCTGTTAGGCACAAAAATGTCTATAACAGTTGCCCCCTAAAGTATGAGGTCGTTTATCGGGTGAAATGATTTATCAGGAGGATCCGAAGTTCATTCAATCACTGAGAGGTGCCCTGTAATAAAATAAAATACAATACATTATTTTTCATTCTGCTTTCATGATCTAGCTGAGGCGGGCATTCCCATGCTCAGCTTTATAAATTCATTTTGGTACATAGAACAGACGATCGTCTGATGGTAGACTGATAATTCTCTGCTGAAATTATCATCCTTTGAGTAGGATGATCATCTGCTGCAATGATGTACATAACAAATGTCTTTATATTTCCTGAATATATATCGCAGCCCGGATGGATGAAACTAGATCCGGGGTCTTCAAACTCGTTCGATCTTCACTCTAAGTACAAGTCGATCCATGTGAGAATTGCGCTGAAGTCAAACATGGAAACACATCGCTTGATTACCGGTCAATAATGTAAACCGTTAACAAGTGCGAGAGGAATCACTAATAATGACAATGACCCTCAAGGTACTGCAGTACAATTCACGTGATGTGAATAAAGGACTTGGCGTCGAACACCACACAAAATCTTCCGGTCGAAGGTCATTGATGTATACCTGTCGCCGGAAGTGAGAAACTTGCCATTGAGGCATGCAAGCTTCAAAGTACTGGGGGGTTTGTTCCTAGATCAACTTCCTGGATAATGAGCTGAAGTCTACAAGAAGCGATCCGTCAAAGGAGGGCCTTAATGAATCCCACATCAATGACACGGAACGGAGCTAATGATTTTAGTGGAGGTGAAAACAATCTGTGAAATATGATTCATGGTGGCGATCATGGGTGGATGAAGGATAATGTATGGCAGTGGATGGGACACTGTTGACTCTTTCTGAACACATCTCTTGAACATATAACGACACTGATGTGATGGATCGGTAGCATTACCCCAAATGTGGATGGTTTGGCGAGGACCATGGTGATGAGACCGGTGAATGAAACAACCCAACCCGATGTGATACGGAGGACAAAGCGTCATGTTCAAGAGCGACTTGCTACCATTAAAGCTTTGAGGTTCTCCCAATTTTTCCCCAGTCATTTTTGACCAGTACCTCTTTATTTTTGTCAAGCTCGAGGAGGATAACATATGCTTGTTCTATAACCTGCCCTTCGGGCAAGCCCATCGCTATATTTTAACGAGCTTAGCGATAGGGAAACTCGTTCTCGTCTAAAGACAAGTTTGTCGCTATTTAATCATTTTAACGAGTCTAACGACAAGGAAAACTCGGTCCTTTTCATTTTTAGAGAGTCTAAAAAGGTAGAGAAAGTTAACTCCAAAATTCCTTTTTCGTCATCTAATCCCTTAAGTCCGAAAAAGTATAAAACAATACAGAAGGGATGAATTTTCGATTACTTTAACGAGCTGAATAAAACAAGCGCTCGACCTTTTTGTGCAATAATCCCTCAGGTCCAAAAAGATTAAAATCTAGAGGGATAGCTCTTCCGGTCACTTTAACGAGCTGGAAGGCCAAAACTCGGCAAACTTTTCATATTTTACG
Source organism: Pinus tabuliformis (assembly GCA_031772625.1). NCBI lineage: Eukaryota > Viridiplantae > Streptophyta > Pinopsida > Pinales > Pinaceae > Pinus > Pinus tabuliformis. The sequence continues at coordinate 270,935,695 of CM062819.1, forward strand.
AGTCAGATGAAAAGAGCTCAAAGAAGACTCGTCTTTTGAGGAACGAGTGATAAACAGGGATAGCAGCAGATTCCAGGTACAGGTTGGAATTTTCCAATCACGGTAGTGTCACAAGGATGGCTAAGCGAAATCACTCTTCGCATCTGTTCCTCAAAATGGGTAAACAATCATATGGAGGTGAACGATTGGCCAAATGGAATGGAGGTGGCAGGTGCAAAACACGACCAAGGCTTTTATGGCTAATAAATTTACGATCAAAATGGTTATTTACCAGGAAGTTCGAGCTTAAACTTGCTCAAAAGATTATGTTTATTTTTTAACGAGCATGAACTATGACGCTAAAACTGCTCGGATCTCGCTTTTCTATTTTTTAACGAGCATAAATTCCGCGGTAAAATTGCTCGATTATACCAGTCATAAGATAAGAATGTCTCCTGTGAGATAGCTATTTTTTATGGAGCTTTATCTCATGAAGCTATGCTCCCAATGTGGCAAAGTTTGACCTTTGCCCCATATCCTTTCTTTATGCAAGCTTGGAAACGGCTAATTCTACGAGTTTAAAGGGTTAGACCTACAGGTTTAAAGGGAGGACCTAAAAATTTTAAAAATAAATAGTCGTCCCTTGCTTGCACTCCAAAAGGTTGCATGCCCCCAGGCATAAAGTACAATTGCAAGGCTGCCCCTACTTATCCGATAAAACATTTGTTTTAAAGGGTGAGGCTTGCCTCTTTCTGGTTACCCAACGTTTGTTTTGTTAACACCATCAAACGAAAACATCTCCTCGGCACTGTCTACCAAAGTAGACAATGGTGAATGACCTTTGTCAAACAAGTAACCTTGACAAAAGAATCTTGTTCTAGAACAACCCCTCTTCCTTCCACGGACGGGGTACGGACTAGTCATATTCTTTCGCGGAAATTCTACTTTATACCCAAGGTTTCCTCTACCCGAAGCAGACCAGGATGCATGCCCCCTGGGTTCCAGTCCCATCTTTACGAATCACTCGCACTCATCGGGAAGGAGGACTGGGGGTGGAGACATTTCTTGGGTGAAAAGACCATTGAGGGTTGGTATTTGACTATTTGTGATGCGTGATCCTGGAAATGAAAGTTGGTCTACGAGCTTGACCATTCTTCCTTCGTGTGGAAAACACATTACTCTAAAGAGTGAGGAGACTATAGCTCCCATGCAATATATATAGTCTCGTCCAAGGAGTAGGTTATAATCCAAGGGTCCTTGAACGACCATCATGTTCATTTGAATGGTCTTCCCTTTCAATGTAACAGGTACATTGGGGAGGATCCCTAATGGTCGACTGGTTCCTTTATCAAAACCCGAGAGATTTCTTATCTCAGGCAAAAGCTCTGGGGAACCCAGTGCTTTCCAAGCAATAGAGGAAAGGATACTCACAGATGCCCCTTCATCAATGATAGCTCCAGCCATTACCATTCTCTAGATTTGGACTATGATTATGAATGGTATACTGGCTGGTAACCGGGGTCTTCCTAGTTGGTTCCAATCAAAGGACACAACCAGGTTGCTTGGTGGTGGGACAGAATACACGGCCGGATACGATCCTGACGATGTTCCTTCCTGCGATAAAGGAATGGGCGCATTGCCCTGATGCTCATCAGAATCTGTGTTGATGAAAAGAATATGGATGGTGTCATCCTTATTCTCTTCAGTGAGGGTGTCATTTGAAGATGAAACCTATGAAGGAAGAACCGGGTCAACTGCCGTATCGACCTTTAGACTTTCGTCTGGTCTGGATTTAGTAGGTTCATTTTCAATGACTGACGCTTCAGCTGACCACTTGAGCGGGCCAGCTGTATTTTCAACCAACGAAGGACTTGGCACGAGTTTTTTGTATCCAGGAGGAAGTATTACCGGTGAAACCAGACGATCTTCCAAAACTCTCTTCGCTTCGTCTAAGAAGGGACAACGGTGGATGGCGTGACCGCCTTCACATAGTCTGCAGGGGGATCTTGCTCCCCCTCTTTGTCTTGAACCTTCACTTTCGCTGGTTGACGGTAAGCACTCAACCTGACTATCAAATGTTGACGCTCCCGAATTGTGCAACCGAGGGGACCAGTCCCTTAGTATCCGGGGAATATAGGGACAATCTCTATGGAAGTGGTCTCCTCTACATATGACACATGGCGATTTAGGCCCGGTCTGTGCTGTGTGTGGGTTTTTGTTAGATGTCTTTTGCTTGCCCCCAGTCGCCTTAGGCTCCTTCTTCTTCTTCTCTTTCTTGTTCTTTTCCTTCTTCTCCATGGGATCTTCGCTTTTGCCAGCCCCACCTTGTGAAGATGAAGGATTGGAGGAGGAATTATAAGAAGTAGAAGGCTGGTGGGCAGCTCTAGACTGATCTGACTATTGACTCGACTGTTCAGGAACCATGGTGGTCTGAACTACATTAGTTGAGAAAAGCCAAATAGGCAGGCCAATTGTCAGTCCTGGAAGTGACAATGTGGCCATGTGGGGCGCACCAACTTCTCCCCAAGAGGAGAATGGACTAGGATTTCCATCATGTGGAGTTCCTTGGTTGGGGCGTTCCATGTTCTCAATCTTAAGATCAACGCGGGAATAAGAGGTGATTATGTTCCGTTTAAAATAAATTTTATAACGACGCTTAGACACAACTTGCTTTTTCACTTTTTAAGAGTCGAGAAAAAGCTAAAGATGACTCTAGTCTCCTTCGATGTTTTAACGAGCCCGAAGTGACAAATGCTCGGATGGAATTTTTCAGTTATAGAGTTTGAAAAAGGCCAAAAGAAACTGCTCTGGAGTTCTAGGCAGAGGGTGTGCCAAACTTTTCGCAAAACCACAGAATACGTTTTACGGTATGAGTGGTCGATCTTCGTGAATGCTGTGCTCACTGCATTGCGATCAGTAGGGCGGCCGACACAGTTTCCTATTGGATAAAGGCTTTGTTCCTATAGGGGTCTCCCAATATATACGCAACGGTACGTGGGAGCACAAATCCGTATTGATACTTATCGCTTCACCGTGGAGGAATCACCCAACCACTCAACGCTAAGATATCACGTTTAACGATGCCGGAACACGTCTCTAGCTTAGACCTCTATGTGTTTGCATTATGTTTCAATGCGTTGTTATGTAAATTCAATTTATTTTAAGGTTGATCTTGTTTAGCAGTTTGCCTTTATGGATCACCACGAGATGTATGATAACACTCCTAAATGCAGTCTAAGATGATAAGCAAGCTTTTCAGTCTTTCAACTTTGAAAACCTTAACTACTGAGGGAAAAGAAAGATAACACCTTTTCACATAGATCATAGAGCACACACTAATGCATTTTTTCCTAAATCAACATGCAAGCTGTCATAATGCACATGCACAATGCAAGTATTTCTTTTCTCTTTCTTAATGTTGGTGAAATGCAAAAAGAAAGTTGTTGTATAATTTTGAATTCAATTTCAAGTGAAAGCAAACAAGCTTGTCCAAAATCAAAAGACACCTTAAGATTTACTTGTTTCGACACTAGAAATATACAAACTCAAACCAAATGACGAAAGAAAAAGCTCAATCAGCTATGAACAACAAATAAACTAACTCTTAAGATCAAAACGACACTTTATTACAGGTCTAGATCTAAGAGGCCACAACAAGACTAGTTCACTTTCGTTATGGGAAACTGTAAATGTATAAGAAATACACAAAGAACAAACACAATTTCTTTATAAAACCGAGGTGGAATAGTGATAAGGAAAGTTGGTTTCAGATAGGCCTACTGACTGGTAACCAACAGCAAAAACAAGAGTGAAAACAAGGCAAGAAACAGCAAGAAACCCCAGCAGCACAAGGCAGGACTGGTCCAGCGCAGGTGGAACACTGCCTGTTTGACCTTCAGCGCAGGTAGCCCCTTCTGGAACTGCGCTGAAATGCAAATAGCCTTTGTACATCCTGCACTGAAGAACGAAACTTTCGTTTCTGGTGGTTTTCGGGTCACAGATTGCTAAAAAATTCACAATTTTTGCTCAAATCAGAAGCTATCAGTCAAGGACACACTAAGGAATGATAAGGAAGATGAAAAGCTATCACTAAGAGCTTATTTAGAGTCCTTATGGATCAGCTCTTCAAATTATAAACTTGCCCAGAAACTGAGCTAGAGTAGCTGCCCTCTACTTTGTATTCGAAAGATTCGAATACAGTTCGATTCGGTACTCCCTTTGTTTATAAAATGAATAGCAAAAAACCACAAATAACCAACAAGATACGATCCCCAGCGGAGTCGCCAATTTGTTGTTGGGAGAAGCAATTTTGCGGTACCTCAAGTGTCGACATAACGGATGGCGATTGGGCCAGGTCCCCTATCTGTGCTATTTTCGCACAAGGATTAAATGTCGATTTGTGTACTGCTCCCTTTTGCAACTTTATTATTGGCTCAGGGACGATGGGTGGCACAACTTCGGTCAAAGTTGTTGTCGAACTACTAGGTTGTTCATTAGCCTTGTTGTTCGACAGCTTTGGATTCCTGTAATCCTTATTCTTCGTCAAAGCATTATTTTGCTGCTTTGAGGTAGACAACATAAGCACTTTGGATCGGGAAGCATTTTGATTAGCAACCAGATTTTGACCTGGATTAGGAAACGGATCAGTCAATACTGCTGGGGTTTTTGAACTCTTAAAGAGTTTCTTAACTTCATCTGTATGTGGACAATCTTTCGTCCAATGATCCTCATCGCATATATGACACCCTGTTGGGGGTTTCCTTTTTCTCCCTTTCTTTTTCTTCTTGCCCCCTGGTTGCTTCAGTTGTTTGCCCTTGTCGGTCGGCATGGCATTTGCTTCTAAGGCAAGAAGTTATTCATTTGCATTTTGACTATAAATTTTGTGCTTGCCAATCACGCCATCGCCGGCGTGAGAGTCATTGTTTGATTTAGGAGGAGGAGGAATTGAGAATTCCGGTCTAGGGGCGTCAGGTATTTTGTCGTAGAGCGTGCCGGACTGAGTATAGACCAAGTCCAGATATTGCGCACGAGCGATAACCTGCTCTTCCGTTACGACCCCCCCTTTTGCCACATCTTCCGTGATGGCAGGAAGTAATGACTTGATAAACCATTCAGCTAACAGCTGATCGGGAACGTACGTTTTTACCATCCTGCGACGACGTCGCCACTCATGTATATGATCAGATATGTGGGTGGCAGTCGTCTGTTTGAAGTTGGTAAGGAGTTCTGTTCCCGTTTCATACCTTATCGGTAATTGAAAATGGGTTAAAAAGGTTGTGGCTAAGGTACTGAAGTTGTCGAACGAAGCTCTAGGCAATTCAATGTACCATTTTGCCGCTGGACCCGTTAATGTCCTCTGAAAGAGGCGAAGTCTTATCGAATCATCATTCAGGGTGTTAGATGAACACCATAGATGGAATGTCATCACATGATTCGACGGATCTTCACCCGGATTTCCATTAAATTTAGGAATATCTGACGGAAGTTTATGCAGAATTGTTGGCCACCAAGGGGCATAAGCAATTGGATCATTCGTCAGCCGGTTTAGATCTGGTAATTCTAGAGTTGCTACAAAGGGCAACTGTTGGTTCAGGTTAGGCGAAGCATATCTAGGATAAGATGGTATCGCCTGAGCAATGGGTCTTTGCAGACTAGCATAATGTTGGCAACTTTGACAAGGTTGATGGGCATAACCATTATAGCATGGTTGCCCATTACTTACAAAGAGTTGTTGCTCAGGTCCTTGATATGATTGTTGGAATGGCGGTTGTTGAGATTGAACCAGCTCTGGTTGTTGGACAATTTGCTATTGACCAATATCGGATGATTGACCAAGAAGAGGAGTCACAGTACTTGTTTGAGCCTGAGTCGCTCCAGATAAGGAGGCACTACCCTGAGATTGTGATTGAGTCGTTGAGACAAGAGGCTGTTGTATTGCAACCTGAGAAACTTGGGGTTGACATACAACAGGTAGCACTTGTACTAGCGACGCATTCACCATAGCAGGTGTGGTGGGAATATCCGACACAGGGTGTACTGGTTGCATTGAATATACAACCCCTGGTTGCCGAGGCAGTATTGGTACCCAACCGCTGGATGTAATTCCAGTTTGACCTGAACTTTGTTGTAAACTCCCATATGGTTGTTCTCTAGGGGGGAACAATGAAAGAGCATACTGCCCTCCATACGGTGGAAACCCAGTACTTAAAGGGTAAATTGGCCTTTGAAGACACATTGGATCAATTTGTTGAGTTTCAACATAAGAAATACCAGATGATAATCCGGATGAAGAAATAGGAACTAACCATGTCGTCATCCCTGATGGGACTCCGGCTTGTTGTTGAGGACAATTTGCCGGGACAGATGGTATACCAGCGAACATCGTTGGAGTAGCGGCAGTAGGCTCTGCCGCTGCTGTGTCGGATGACACAGTCCTGGATGTCAATGGTTGTTCAGACATATTGAGTCTATCCAATAGATTTCCTAGCGATTCTACAGGAACTTCACTAGTGATAGACTAACTTCGAAGATCAACGAGGGAAAGGTGATGATTATTCCGCTTAAAATAAATTTTATAACGATGCTTTAGACACAACTTGCTTTTTCACTTTTAAAGAGTCGAGAAAAAGCTAAAGATGACTCTAGTCTCCTTCGATGTATTAACGAGCCCGAAGTGACAAATGCTCGGTTGGACTTTTTCAGTTATAGATTTGAAAAAGGCCAAAAGAAACTGCTCTGGAGATCTAGGCAGAGGGTGTGCCAAACCTTTCGCAAAACCACAGAATACGTTTTACGGTACGGGTGGTCGATCTTCGTGAATGCTGTGTTCACTGCATTGCGATCAGTAGGGCGGCCGACACAGCTTCCTATGGACAAAAGATATATGCCTATAGGGGTCTCCCAATATATACGTGACGGTACGTGGGAGCACAAGTCCGTATTAGTGCCACCGACTCTCAGGAGGAATCACCCACCTTCGTCGAGATCGACAGTCACTACGTTTAACGACGTCGGAACACGTCTCTAGCTTAGACCTCTATGTGTTTGTGTTATGTTTCAAAGTGTTGTTAGGTTCATTCAATATATTTTAAGTTGATCTTTTTAAAGTTTGCCTTTCAAGGTTCACCACGAGATGTTTTGATACAAATTCCTAAATGCAGTCTAAGATGAGAAGCAAGCTTTTTCAATCTTTTGGACTTATGAAAATCTTAACTACTGAGGGAAAAGAAAGACAACATCTTTTCACACAGATCAAAGAGCACACACTAATGCAATTTTTCCCCAAATGAACATACAAACTTATATGCAAAATGCAAAATGCAAAATGCAGGTATTTCTTTTCTCTTTCTTAATGTTTGTGTGATACAAAAAAGAAAGTTGTTGTATAACTTTGAGTTCAACTTCAAGTGAAAGAAAACAAGCTCGTCCGAAATCAAAAGACACCTTTAAGATTTACTTGTTTCGACACTAGAAATATATAAACTCAAACCATATGACGAAAGCAAAATCTCAATCAGCTATGAACAACAAATAAACTTACTCTTAAGATCAAAACGACACTTATCACAGGTCTAGATCTAAGAGGTCACAGCAAGACTAGTTCACTCTCGTTATGGGAAACTGTAAATGATACAAGAAATACACAAAGAACAAACACAGTTTCTTTATACAACCGAGGTGGAATAGTGGTAAGGAAAGTTGGTTTCAGATAGGCACATTGACTGGTAACAGGCTGCAAAACAAGAGTGAAAACAGGGCAAGAAACAACAGGGAACCCTAGTAGCACAAGGCAAGACTGGTTCAGCGCAGGTGGTACATTGTCAGTTTGACATTCAGCGCAGGTAGCCCCTTCGAGAACTGCGTTGAAATGCAGACAACCTTCACACAGCCTGCACTGAAGAACGAAACTTTCGTTTCTCTTGGTTTCCGGGTCACATATTGCTAAAAAATTCACAGTTTTTGGCCAAATCAGAAGCTATCAGTCAAGTACACACTAAGGGATGAAAAGGAGGATGAAAAGCTATCACTAAGAGCTATTTAGAGTCCTTGTGGATCAGCTCTTCAAATCATAAACTTTCCCAGAAACTGAGCTAGAGTAGCTGCCCTCTACTTTGCATTTGAAAGATCCAAATGCAGTTCGATTCGGTACTCCATGTGTTTATGAAATGAATAGCAAAAACACAAACAACCAACAAGATACGATCCCCAGTGGAGTCGCCAATTTGTTGTTGGGAAAAGTATCCAATACGGAATGACCCTATCCCACTCTAAGGGTGATAGTACCTCAGCAACAACTGAATGCAAAGCTATTCAGGATTACTTCTTTATGAGATGAGAGAGAGAAGAGAAGGATGATCTACTAACCGTTATCTTGCGCTAATAGTCGATCCAATCCTCACTCCTTGCTGCTTGCTCCTAGCTCCTTGCTCTTTCATCGGCCCAGCTACACAAAGATCCTGTAAAAGCACAAGAAAAGGAAACTACAAGAAGCATACATCCATAATCGATTCAGGTATTAGCATAAATCAAATACACAAGCATCAATTCAC